>OY992536.1:156954098-158154098 GCA_963921195.1 Pegoplata infirma | reverse complement strand
AAACTACTAAACCGATTTTGATGATATTTTTTTTTAATTTGTAGATAATTAGATTTTCAAGCACTTAACGTGGCCATTTTTTTTGGAAAAAAATTGATTTTTGTTGAAGATATGCTAACATAAACTCAAAAAATAGAAAAACTTCAATTTCTTCTTTCGTTCAAATAATTATTAGGTAAAATTTTAAAAAATTGTCACGATAAGTATTAGAAAATTATAAAATCTACAAATCAAAAAAAAAAATGTCATCAAAATCGGTTTAGTTGTTTTTGCTGTACAACTGCTGCCATTTTGTCCTTTAAAAAATAGCATTACACAATTAACTGGAAACCCTGGCAATTCTTTGTCTTTTAAACTTTTTAAAATATTACGATTGTTAATATTTCAAATAAAAAAAAAGAATTAAAAAGTATTGCGTATCTATTTTTTTTATAAAAAAATTGCTAACACTAAGGCTGTTTCTTTTAGTTCCAACCCCCACCTTAATTAATTAGATACATTTGACACGTCCATGCTTAGTTGGCCAACCACTATATTTGTATGTCCAACGTTTTTTAAAAGAGATCAGATATATTATTCTTAATACGGATATAAAATTATTGCTGTTTATATGCAGACATGTGTGATACATTTGGGACGTCCATAATTATTTGGCCAACCACTGTATTTGTAGGTCCAACATTTGGGAAAGGTATCAGATATGTTATTCTTAATTCGAATATTAAATTTGAGCTATTTTCATTCAGAAATAAAGAAGTTATTGATTTGACCACCGTGCACAGGTGTGAATTGGGTATAAGATTCAATTTTATTTTTCCTTTTTTGGAAAAAGGTACTTTTTTAGTGAAATTAGCACCGGCAGATCTTAAAAATCTTGTCAAAAAAAAAATTTTAATATTCCGTTATTCCAGAAAAGCCTGTATTTCAACATTTTATGCTTGAAACAATTTCTGTGCTGATTCACATTGCATTTAATGTACATATAAATTGCTGTGGTAAGGGAGATATTTATACCCTACACCACACTATGGTAGGGGAGATATTTATACCCTACACCACACTATGGGTATAATGAGTTTGTGCTGATGTTTGTAACTACCCGAAATATTGGTCCTAGAGCCACCTTTAAGTATACCGATCGACTCAGAATTACTTTTTATGTCGATTTAGCGATGTCCGTCCGTCTGTCTGTCCATGTAAACGGTGTAAACACGATACAGGTCGCAATTTTTAATCAATTGACTTGAAATTTAAAACTTAAGCCTCTTTTTGCCCAAGGACGAAGCCTATTGAAATTGTAAAAAATCGGTACATATTTAGACCTAGCCCCCATACAAAGGTCCTCTTTAATTTGGCTCAAATGACTCTAATAGCTGTATTTTAATAGGTATCTTTTCGAAATTTGGCAGGTAGTCATGTTTCATCTACACAAATCACCATTCCGAATTTTAAAGAAATCGGACCTGTCCTTCTTGTAGCCCCATACTAACCACCTTCCCGATTTTCACATAAATCTCTCAAATTTCATAAAAATAGAAAATATTTAATTAAAATTTTGTTTGTGTATGTTAAACGCGTACTTAAATAACCTTATCAAATCTGATTATCATCGGACCAGTTTTAGACTTATGCTCCTTGTGAAAATTTCGCCCTATATTCAGTTAAAGCAGTTTATTGTCAACAAATAGCCTATTTCACTCAAATTTGATTTGTGAGTGTTTTTTACACGTATTTAAGATTTGACAAAATATAGATCTAATTTTCCGGGAAACTCTAGTGTAGGGCATTATATGGTCGGTCTTGACCGACTATAATTTTCTTACTTGTTTTTAATTGCAGAAAGATGACACTTAACATTTGGAACAAAATATACCTGAAATCCATCCTTTCATACATAATTTTTTTTTAAAGGTGATCGTGCAGGGGCCCCTTTTTCGATTTTAGATCTTTTTGTAATTACAAGGGCAAATTGTTTTTCTTATATGGAGTTCACACTTTCGACCTTAAACAAGTTGTTTAACAAAACACCAGTAACTGAATAAAAACGTAATGGATACAGAACAAATAATTTTTTAAACACGTAATCCTTAAACTCTCAAAAATAGCAAGTGTGAACCGTACATTATGCGTTCTTAAATTCTTTTATGATATGACTGTGCCTCTAATAAAACAAACAAAAATTTTTTTTCTGGATTCTGGTGTTGTGACATATAATTTTGTAACGAGTGCTTGATTAAAATTTTGGGATTTCCAAAAAAGGACATTAGTATTTTTTTTACAACGCAAAGAACAGTGCAGTGACATTCAATACATGTGTATCACATATTAATAATGTTTGCAAAAGAAAAAATTTCATTACAGAAAAGGTCTAAATTTTTTAAGATCTAATTTTATTAGAGGTCATAAAAATCACGTAACGTGACAAAAAAATATTTGTTTTATGTTTTTATGGCTTTTAAAATAACTCCTTTTTGTTATATGACTTTGCATGCAAACGATTACTGATCGATGTAATATCTTTTGTGAACATCTGTAGCAATTCGTTAGTCAGGTAAAACCTAATATTGTGATGGAAAGAAAATGTTTGACGTCACAATTAAAACAAACGAAAATAAGAATTCAAAAAACCGAAACAAAACCGATACGAAAGTAAAAAAAATGAATTGGTATTGGTTTTTTATTGGTATTGGTTTTGAAGAATAAAAGTATTGGTTTTTAATTGGTATTGGTAGTGGGGAATCAGTATTGGTTTTTTATCGGTATTAGTATCGCACAAATAAAGGTATTGGTTTTTAATTGGTATTGGTTTTCAATTTGAATTGGTATTAACGGGTATTGGTATCGAAAAGGTATTGGTACCCATCATTGAAAAAAACTAAATTTTTTTTTTGAGTGTAAAGTTTTTTTTGAGTGTAAAATATTTTCGAGTGTAAGTTTTAAGTTACCAATGCTTTTAAAACTAAATAAGTTTAAAAAGCATTGCTATAAAATTAAACAAGTTTGAAAAGCATTGTTAAGTTACCACCAATGCTTTTAAAAGTTGAACACGTGGCATTTAAGATGAAACAAATCTGAAATTCAGGGTTTTGCTTATAACTTTTGAACCACTGGACCATTTGAGCTGAAATTCAATACCAAACAAAACTGGGGAACGGAAAAGATACATGCCAAGCTTCAGCAGCCTCATTATTGTCTTTCGAAAGTTATCGTGTTTTTTATCTCGTAAATTCGCGAAAAACCCTTGCCGAAATTTACTCTTTTGCTCATAACCACTGGACCGATTTGGCTGGATTGCAATACCAACCTGACCAGGTAAATGACAACATATATGCCAAACTTCAGGAGCCTCTGTAAAGTCTTTCAAAAGTTAGCGTGTTTTCTACGGACGGACAGACAGACGGACGGACATAGCTAGATCGACTTAAAATCGATCGAGGATCATGAATATATATACTTTATGGGGTCCTAGACCAATATTTCGATGTGTTACAAACGGAATGACAAACTTATATATACCCTCTATCACTAGAGTGCACTATAGGAAATTTTACCCTTTTTTTGGCCAAAATTATTTACAGCCAAACGGCTGGACCGATTTGAATGATTTTTTTTGATTTGACTTTTGGAAGACTCCTTAGAGGGAGGGAGTGACTTTTAAAGTTTTTCATACACTCAAAAAAAAAAAATAGTAAAGTTGCCTAAAAATTAACTAATAATTAGTTCCAAACAGGGTTCCCGGGTTATAAGTTTCCGCATCTAAGATTTTTTAGATCCTTGATAGATTATCTGGTTTTCTAAACTGTTTTTACTATTTCTTTTTGAGTGTACACTAACTTTCGAAGATAACAGTAGAAATTTATTTTAACAATTTTAAGAAGTGTCAAACAAAGCTACTTTTTAATAAGGATTTATTCAAAAATTTGATTTTTGAGTTCCAAGTCGTCAACTACATTTCAAAAGCCGTAGATGAAGCAAGAGCTAGGGGCTCAACTTCCCTTTTTAGATCTATAGAGATTTCTGCTGTAACTCGTATTTTTGTTCTCGCAGATTTTGACAAAAAAGTTAATTGCGGTCGCCCAGGTTTCGATTTAGTGGAGGCAGGCTGCGTTTCAAGTTTTCTTAGCCAAGTATTGCCTTTAAGCCAAACAGCATGCTGTCTTTCAAAAACTTTCAAACTCCTACAACTTTTAATCCTTTTCATATTTATATTTGAACAAAATATTCTTAATTCCTTCTTTACATATTGTTTAAAGTTTTCGAAACAATCACTCTGAGCAATGTATGAAAAGAAATGGCCAGAAATAGCGGCTCCTTATCCACCTTTGTTTTATTTTACTCACCATGTATTAAATAACTCAGAATTTGGCACTCAGTAGTCATCTGGAAAAATGCGTTTTTAAAAAAAGTTTGCACATATCCGACCTTGAAATTTTTTAAATTTGGAAGGTAATTGATTGTCCTAGAGAACTTTTATGGTTTTATAGCTAACATATGCTATCATTTTTTTTAAAGTCAAAATAAAATTCCAATTCATACTTCAATAAGTTCATCTTAAGGTCTCTTAAATTTTTCCAATTAAATCGATATAATAGATGAGTTCACCAACATTTCACTATTTATCATTAAAGTACTCACCTTCGACATTATTTTCCATTTTATAGTTTTTAAAAACTATAAATTCTTAATATAAAAACTTTTGTTCGAAGCTATCACAAAATTCATTGCACTCAATCGTTATTTTATAGCGAATTAAGAAATGGCAAGAAAAACTAATGATAAAGTGACCGTACATCAATTCTGTCGAAAAATTGAGAAAGAATTGTTTGTTAAGTTTTTTTTTTATATTAATGTAAAAAAAAATAATGTTTGCAAAAATTTTAATTTTGACTTTTGGCCAAAAAAATGGTTAAAATTTCCTATAGTGGAGTGGAGGGAATAAAAAGTGGTTTTAAGATCCGCGCCAAAAATATGATTTTTTTTGTATCTTAAATAAAAATATGTTAATGATGGCATAAAATTCCAATATTTAATACATAAGTTACTAGTAGCAAATGCAATAAAAAAATTTTTATTAAACAATAAAATGAAATTTATATTTTTAACATTTTTTGGAAAATTTGGCAATTTTGATTAAAATCTCAATTTTGACCACCGATGCGCTAATAGAGTTTTTGATCGATTAAAAAGTTGCAGGGACAAAAAATAACCGTTATGATTTCATAAAAATCACCAAAAAAATTGAAGAAGTTTGTTAATTATTTAACAACAAATATATGAAGACACAATTTAGTTAAAAATTAACAACCCGAGTAAAAATAAACATATATAAAAATATATAACTTGATACAAACATAATAAATCATATATGATTATACATCCCGTGAGGTATTTTCTAATTTTTTTAAATGCAGTCATATGTTGTAATATATAATTTTATCATGATTCGGATTAAAAGGTATACGGTTGATATAAATATATGAAATAATATTAGTGCCAATACAAAATTTGTTTTTCTGTATAATTTAATATAAAATTATATATAGCTTATTCTGTTCCATATATAAATGTTTCCAATTAAATGTTTCCAATTAACCAAAAATGTTCTAAGTTTTTTAAGCAAAGTATAAGAAACTTTGAAAATGTTCCTAAACATTTCCTTGTTAGGGTTATGTATATCACCTATCTGGTTCGAAGCGTACCCAAACATTTTTAATTTTTTTGTTTTAGAAAATTATATGTTTGGTGAATGTATCGTTGACCTGTGGTGTATCTCATCCAAACCAAAACACACCAACATTTTTTATGTTTTTATGCAATTAGATCTAATTGGATCCAATGAAATGTGGCAATGTCTGGTCAAAACTCGGATGAAATCGAATCATATTTTATACAAGTTGATCTTTTTTAATGCAAAAACATCCACCATTATTCGGATTAAATTGCGTGTAAATATATATTGTGTTATATATAGGGTTGCCATTTCCTTTTTGAGAAAAAGAGGACGTCAACCTCAAAAAAGGAGGACATTTGGCCCAAAAAAGAGGACAATTTTTGTTTATAAATTAATTTAAAAAAAATTTACAACGCGATACAAAATACAAATAAAATGTATTTTTAGTATTAGGAAAACAATTTTTATTTCCACTTATTCAAAAATGTTCCAGTATATTTTGAGAAATATTATTCACAATTGTTTCCAATTATATTTCAAAAATTTCTATACATAATTCAAAAATTTTTAATTTTATATCTGAATTTTCTATTAGTATTTAAACATTTTCTAAATGCTTATCAGAAAATTCAATTTGTATTTCAAAAATTTCCATTTCAAAATATCTTTATTAAAAATTCCATTTGTTTATTACAGATTTTTGAAAGCCATTTGGAAAATTTTGAAAAAATGTTGAAAAAATTAGAATAATTTTCAAAAAAAATATTTTTCTGTTTTTTATTTATTTATGTTAGTCATTTTTGCTGGACTTAGTCGGCTCGTGTTTCGGAATTTGTCAGATTCCATTGTCAAGACCATTAAACAAATAAAAAACAATGTACTACAAGTAGCAAAGGGAATTTAAATGATAAATCGCTAATATTCAAACAAAAATATTAATACATATTCAGCTCTACCAGAGCGGCTTTATGGTATAGCGGGGCCCTGGGCCCCGCTGAAAAGAAAAAGTCGCATGACAAAAAACATATTATTTTGGTACAAATTAAAACTCATGTTATTACCTGTTTTATGACAAAGAAACTAAAACAAAATATTTTGAGAACGGCTATTCCAGCTCGAGGTAATTTTTCTTTACTTATTAAAACCTAAAGCAGCGTGTATGTTATTTAATTGCTTATCATATGTAGTTTACTTATTTTATATTCAGTTTCATTTCATTCTTTTAATTATCATATATGTTTTCATTCTTTTAAATTTCTGAGACACTGTAGAAATTTCAATGTTCATTTGATTTAAATATTTTTTGATTTTATTTGTTTGGACTTTGTAAACAAAATAATTGTATAAAAGGAGAAATATTTTCAAAATAATTTCAATTAGCTTTCTGACTTCAAATAAGAAACTTTGATCGGTCTTCGGATACGAACGCGTTTTCTAAATAAAAAGTCCTTAAAGCAATTATTTAAAAGTGTTTTATTTAAATTCGATGACAACATACAACCTTCGGAACAAGGTTGTTTCAAACCATGATATTTGTGTAGAACAATTTGGTTTTAATGATACCTTTTATAGATCAGAATCTGCAACTTTTCATTACGAAAAATATCTCAGAATCTGAAACTTTTTCTATACGAAAAATGTCTCAGAATCTGAAACTTTTTCGATATGAAAAATGTGTCAGAATCTGAAATTTTTTCTATACGCAAAATGTCTCAAAAGCTGTGACAATTTCTTTACGAAAAAATTAGAATCTGAGAATATTCTTGTTCCAAAAATGTCTCTTTAAAATGTCTCAGAATCTTAAACTTTTTCTATACGAAAAATGCCTTAGAACCTAAGACTTTTTCTATTCCAAAAACTGTCTGAGAATCTAAGACTTTTTTATACAAAAAAATTCTATGAATTAGAGACTTTTGAGATAGACAAATATCTCCTATAGAAAAAGTCTCAGATGTATATAAAAAAATCTGTTAGATTCTGAGAAATTTTCTGAAAGAAAATGTAAAATTTTCTTTAAAAACAATTAAAAAAATGTTGCTCCTTTTTCGTACAAAGGAAATTTATTGGCATTTCGGGCCCCCTTAGGTAGGGGACCTGGGCACGTGCCCAGTATGCCCCAATGGTTAAAACGGTACTGAACTCCAATTCATTGAGAATTAGAACAAAAAATTTGCACAATCTCTTAGTAAAATCACGATCGTCAAATAATCAACACGATCGTGATCTTACTAAGAGACTGTACAATTTTCTTCTTCTAATTCTCAATGAATGACGAGTTGAATATGTATTAATAATTTTTATTCGCGTTTTGCTCTCAAAAAGTTGAAATTATTGCTGACAAGCTAAAATACAGCCAATAATTCAAAAGTTTAGAAGCAATAAAAAAAAATTATGGGGAAAGTCCAAAAAGTAGGACAACCCCGGACACTTTCTAAAAAAGAAGTAGGACTGCCCCGGACGCCCTAAAAAAGAGGACGGTGTCCGGGGAAAAGAGGACGGATGGCAACCCTAGTTATATATCATTATGTATTGCATCATATAAAAATTTTTACTCGGGAATGTCTTAAAATTAATTTATATTTTTTTATTCAAACATTTCGGTTAATTTTTGGATTTTTATTTTCAACCCAAAAATAAAAGTTATTTTTTGATTTATACACAAAAAAAAAATTAAAAAAATTGTGCCAGTTTTTGGTTTAATTACAACCTATAAAGTGGTTTTAGATAACTTACCAAAGTTTTTGCTCTAAAAAACTTAGGTAAATTACATAAAACCACTTTATAGGTTGTATTATCCCCAAAACGGTCACAATTTTTTTATATTTTTTTTGTGTGTATATTCCATCGAAAAATATCTTTTATTTAAATTTTTATTTTATTCAATCAATTGTGTACAAACAAATGTGTACCTATGTATGTATTGAAGGGCTGGGGACCAAAATCGCATGTTTTAGGATTCAGAAATATTTTTCCATAAGATGACGAGACAATATAATCGTATTACACATTTTTGCTATTGTTAAAATATCCTATTCTTTATTTTGCATTTTTTTTTTGCAAATTACAAAAAAATCAATTAACTTTTTGCACTAATTCATCCTGTTTTATAGACTTGTGCTTAATCGTTCAATTGAAAGAGCGCTCATTCTCGTTCATTTCTGAAAAAAGACCTAGTTCGTTCATCTAGTTCAGAGCTTCTCACTAAATTTTGCTTTGCGACCCCTTTTCAATATTTGAAATTTTTCGCGACCCCCCAACATAAAAAAAAATTATTAACGTGAACTTTATTCTCAGTTTTTTAAGAAAACCTGAATGGAAAAATTTGCAAACCAAATTCAAAAGTAGCATTGAAAGATTAATCGAAACCGTGTGGTCACATCCGAGACGCTTACCAAAAATTTCACGTAAAAAGCTTCTAAAAAATAAAAAAACACAATTTTTGTAAACATTTACCTCAATTTCCTAAAATATTGGAAGCCAGGTCCCGAAATACGGCTTTTTCATATCGAAACTTACTATCGTCATCCAATTTTTTTTTCCGAAAATAAAAGAAAAAAAAAAACAGTTCAGCCTTTTCAGAAATAAAGACATGTTTACCAAGAAAGTATTTTAAGTCTAATTTAGAGCAATGATAGTTCTTTTTTAAAAATTATGTACCAATGTTTGCTAATGATCGAAATTTTATTCGATCACGAATCAGTTATTTGGATCCAGATTACGAATCAGCATTAAAAAGTAAATCGAAAAAGTGTTCAGATCCCAGACGCTTCTAAAAATTTCACACGCTTCTAAAAATTTCACACTGAACTTTGCCTTTAGTTTTCTCAAAAACCTAACGTTCTAGAAAAATTGGAACCCAGATTCAAAATCAGCATCGAAAAGTTAATAGAATTCAAACTGTCAGATCACAGACTCAACCAAAAACTGTACAAATCAGTGATGAGCATCCCGGGAAATTAACAACTGCACAGTGATGTGATGGAAAAATTACATTTCTTTAATAAAAGTATTTGTATATTTTTATTACACAACAATAAAAAAATGTGTTTTAAATTTACCAAAATTAAGGATTTTAATAAAATTGTTCGCGATCCCCCTGAAACTCCTCCGCGACCCCCTTGGGTGTCGCGACCCACCGTTTAGAACCATTGATCTAGTTCAATCGCTCTTTTGGCTTTTTCGTTCAACAGTTTGTGAACGAATCATTTTGATCATGTCTGTTGGTCGTTCATCTAGTTCAAATCGGTCAATTTTGGTTTTCGTTCAACAGTTCGTGATCAAATCATTTCGATCATGTCTGTTGTTTTGCTTTTCGTTAAAAAAATACAAAAATGTTGAATAAAAACATTAAAAAAAGAAAACAAAAATAAATATACAAATTTCAAAAAAAAAAAAATAAATGATGAGAAATCGTGCCAAAAGAGGAGAAAAAACTAACGCCTAATGACAAAATTAACAAAAAAAAAAAATTGAACGACCGAACTGAAAGATCAAAATGAAGTAATGACCAATTGAGCTGAATGAACGAAAAGACCTAAAAGAGCTGAAATGAACGAACTAGATAAACCGCTTAGTTAAGTGAATAGTTTAATTGAACTAGTTCGTTCGTGAACGACACAACTCTATAAAAGATTCGGCACAGCCGAATTTAACACTCTCCCTTGTTTTTTTTATTATTAAATTTTTTATTTATCCAAGAACTAATACAATTACATTTTTAGTGAATTAGAGAATCTGTTGGGTGACAAAAAATCAATAAATCCGGATTATGTTTTAGATAATGAAGCACCAGATGGAAAGGGCACTAAAGTTGCTATTGAAGAGGTTACGTGTAACGGCACTAACTGTTTTGATTGTGGTAAAATCAAATGCTTATTTAATTATAAAGCTCATTCATTTTATAATATAATATTTTTTCTGATATGGATCATTCTGAGACTCCAAATAATTCTGAAGAAAATAATGCAAAGCAATGTGGTAAGGTGTTTTATATTTTGACGAGTTCATAATGTTTATTTTGTTTTCTCAAACAGGTTATTCTAAAAAACTTATTCCGGCAAAAAAGAGAAGCACTCAAGATAAGGCATTACAATTATTGCAAAATATGGCCGAAGAAAAAAAAGTTACCAAGAAAATGTATTAAAGCTGTTAAAAGAAAAAGATGAGCGGTGCAAAAACCGAGAATTACGCTCTAAAAGAAAATTGGAGTTATTAGAATCAATCGCTTCCAAAGTTCTTAAAGATTAAATATTTTTAGTTAAACTTTTAATATTCTGTTTATAAATGCATGTTTTATTTATTGTTTTTTAACTTAAATAAATCGCGACCTTGGGACAACAAGGTTCTAACTGACATTTTTTTCAAAAATGAGTTATATATCGCATCGCACTAAAGCGACTACGCTCTATCGATTGGCGTTCTCAGTTTTTCTCTATCTCTTACAGCTTCTGAGATATTCAATTCAACAAGGTTCTATCTACGTGTTTTTGGTTTGAGATTCAGTTAACAAGGTTCTAACTGGCTGATAGAACCTTGTTTACCAAAAAAGCCCATGTTGTTTTGCAGATAGAACCATGTGGACACTTTAATTGGAAACAGAAACATGTTGCACAGATTAAAAATTGCATATTGCACATATACACTTAACAAAAAAGCTTGTTAAGTTATAAGAAAAGCTTGTATTTTTTTTCTACCACCTATTTTACCAGAATTCCTATTAAAAATTGCCCAAAAATTTTGTAATTTTCAAGCTTTTTACCAATAAAATTGTAAATTTACAGCTTTTTTGACGCTATAAAACTTAAAAGGCATTCTCGCGACTTAACTAGATTTTTTTCTACATCCTTTTTTACGAGAATTCCTTGTAAAAATTACGATATTTTTGTTTTTATTATAAAATTACTAGAATTCCTTGTGAACAATAATTTTTTCTTGTAAATTTTAAATTTTTTCGTAAATTTTGGCTGCGGATAACTAACGTTTTACCAATAAAAAATTAAATTTATAAAAAAATTTAAATTTCGATCACACAAAACACAAATTAACACAGGATAACGAGACTTTTTCCAGTAATTTAACATAATTTTTTTTTAAATCCTGTAAAGTTACCAAAAAATTCTCGTAAAATGATTGTTTGCTACGAGTACCTCCTATTTTCAGAGAGTTTCTAGTAAAAATTACAATTTTATTGGTAATAAGCTTGTAAAATAACAAACAATTTGCACGGTTTTCACCAATAAAATTGTAAATTTACAACTTTTTGACGCGATAAAAATTACAAGGACTTCTCGTAACTCAACTAAGTTTTTTCCACCTCCTATTTTAAGAGAATTACTAGTAAAAATTTCGAGCTGTTTTGTAATTTTACAAGTTTTTTGCCAATAAAATTGAAAATTTACAACTTTTTTGATGCGATAATGCACGTGCCTTAACCATATTTTTTTGTAAAATTAACTTGGAAATTTGTACATTTACGAAAAAATTGTAAAATTACAAAAAAAAAAATTAAAATATCGAAAAAAAAAAATTTTGTTAAAAAACAAGTAAAACTGTAAGATATTTGTAAAATGGGATTACCGGACTTTTTCTAGTAATTTGACAAGGTTTTTTTTTTTAGTTTTGAACCAACTGTAAAGAGAAATATGTTTTTAAAGCCACATGAGCACAGTATTGTCTTGAAACTTATTGAAAATAAAGAGTTTCCTCCCTAGTGGCTTAGCTTGGAGCTTTTGCGACTCCCAAAAACAGTTTTAACACACTCGAGAAGAAAAATAATGTAACTAGGGTAGCTAAAAGATACGATTAGGAATTAAAATCCGCAAAACGAATTCCTAAAGCAAGGTTTTTAAAGTAAAAACTCATGAAATAAAAGCAGCACTGGCGGAAGAAGTGTGAACGATATAGCATCAGCCTTCCAAAAAAACTGTCGAAAAAGTATTCGAAGACAAAAATATCACAAAACTGTTAACATGGAGCGTTTCTGGTGGCACTAAAAAGCAAAAATTCCATTATGGCCCTAGCAATGGTGTATTTTATTAAAACTCATGCCGATGATGAAGGCATTACAATAAAATACTCATTACCAGGACTAAAAACTGACCGTTTTCTATCCCCTTATGTACCCCCCCCCCCCTAATAACGTGTGACATTATTTTTCCTGTTCTACAAAATAAAAATAAATAATATGAAGATCCCAGGTGGACGCTAGGGAGACTTACCTTGTAAGTCGGTTTATTTTTGATTAACAAATGTTGTATTATTATATTTAAATCCAAATAACACAAGGTTCTATCTGCAAAAAAACTATTTCTTACAGAAACACTAGGTTCTATTTGGCAGTTAGAACCTTGTTGTCCAAATGCATGTCCCTTATCGTTGAGCAACAGAGTTCTATCTGCTTTTTGAGACTCAAATTGTGCAAAAACTAATATAGTAGCGCGAATATTTTCAAATACATAATAAAATTTAAGGACTAATTTCAAATTATTCAAAAACCGCTTTTTAATTTAGTCAAAACTGACTTAGTAAAGCGAATAACAATATTCAACCTTAGTTTTCTCAATAGTAGTGTTGGTGCAAATAGAACCTTGTTGTTCCAAGGTCGCGAAATACTAACAAACGTAAGACTGATGAATTCAAATTTTTGTCTAATTTTTAAATAATGTCAGCTTTTTCATTTCGGCACAGCCGAATATATATTTAACGAAAATAACGCTCTAGTTTTTTTAGTTCCGTTTCCGTTATTACACTGTGCAACAAGAAAATGAGCCTCAATGGCCTTAATGTCATATAAAAGTACACCAAAAGATACAAAATCACTAAAGGGTTTCGCAAAGTCAGTTCGCATTTCTTTTTTTATGGCCTACTGAAATTTTTAATTTTTTATCAAAACCGTTTGGAACCAAGCCAAAGCACTTGCCGAAAATCGCAATAGATGGAAAGAATTCGTTGACGCCCTATGTTCAACAAAATGAACTTTCGTATAATTATTTATCATTACTATTTTTTTTTGTTTGTAGTGATTAATATTTATTATGAATAAAGGCTTAAATATATATCAAAACCGTTTGGAAAACTTAAAAAAAAATTATAA
The DNA here is from genome assembly GCA_963921195.1 of Pegoplata infirma. Classification (NCBI taxonomy): domain Eukaryota; kingdom Metazoa; phylum Arthropoda; class Insecta; order Diptera; family Anthomyiidae; genus Pegoplata; species Pegoplata infirma. Next base: position 158,140,335 of record OY992536.1, on the reverse strand, counting down.
TAAAAACAAGAAAATGCATTTGGCCTATGTTAAATGCATTAAAAATTACCAAATTGGCCACTTTAAACGGGAGTTATAGGGTTAACCTGGTCAAAGAAAAGAATCATAATACAATTTTATAGAACACTTCCGAAAGTGATTCTTAGGCCAGAAGTACATTTACACTATTACACACTGTTATTGTAAAAAATACAATAAAAATATGATTCTTTATATTTTTAAGCATTTTGTACTATCGTACAAACTTATAACCTTTGACAACCCCTAGTAAAATTTAATGAGGAAAATATTTGTAGAAGATGTTAACCCCTTTAAATGGATGTTTTATTAGACTTGAGTGTTTAGTTTTTGAAAAAGGACTAAAAGGACCCACTAAAATGACAGTTAGAGGGTTAATATATTCTAAGAAAAATATGTGATAAATTATGATTCGATTTCCTCATCGGAAGGCGTCATCGGATAAAGAAAAGTTTAAGTTTATCAACTTACGCTTTTATTTTACTGGAAATAAATTCTCTGGCTTTGTAATTTTATGAATTAATGCTGTTTATTTAAAAAATTTTAAAAACTAATTCTGTGTTTGTAGTTCTAAACTTATTAGATCTCTTACAGCGTTGCCTCGTAAAGCTTCGTCATGTATTTCATCTGATTCGTCGTTTTCCACGTTTATATCTTCTTCAACCAGGAACTCTAAATCGTCTTCATTAGGAAATCTAAATCGTCTTCATATGCAATACACAGCAGGCTCTGATAAAGTGGCAAATTTTCTTCATACCGCGCAATTTGCAGTAGTATAGCTGTCTAAATCGTTGCTTTAGCATACCAAACGAATGCTCTATGGACACTGCCTGAACTTAGCTTCATATTAAACTGCTTTTGGGCAATTGTCAAATGTCCATTATCCCTGTATGGAGTAACCACGTGTTTTGTGCATGGATAGGCGGAGTCACCCAGAGTATAGTAATCTGAAAACGTTTTCCATTAAATTTTAATAAACAGTTATATTTTATTAAGTACCTCCGCAGTAGTTATTAAGATTTTCATGGATGGGTGAATTTTACAATACCCAACTATCATGCGAACTTCCAGGATAGCCAACGAATGTGTTTATAAACTTTTTTTTTTCATTACAAATTGCCTGTAGACATACTGACACATTTCCTTTTCTGTCGATATAATCATTTTTGGAATTTTTGGGTGGGTCAATAATAACGTGCGTTCCATCAATACAACCTGTTTCAAAAAAGTTTTTGGTTATTCATAATATGGCCGCAAGATTCTGAAATATTTTGCTTATAAAAATTACATAGAAAAATGTGTAGATTCGACATTTTTCCTATAGAAAAATCTGAGATTCTGAGAAATTTTTCCAATTCTAAAATTCCTAGACTCTAAGACATTTTTCCTATAAAAACAATTTTCCAAAAAAAAATTTTTAATAGAAAAATTCTCAAACTCTGAGAAATTTTTTCTGCAGAAAATTTCTTAGATTTTGAGATATTTTTCCTACAGATAAATTCTCAGATCCTAAGACATTTTTCCTATAGAAAAATTCTCGGATTCTGAGATATTTTTACTATACAAAACTTCTCACGTTCGGAGACATTTTTCATACTGAAAAACTCTCAGATTCTGAGACATTTTCCCTGTAGAAAATTTTTTAGATTCTGAGACACTTTTAATATAAAAAATTTTCAGATTCAGAGACATTTTTCCTACAGACAAATTCTCTGATTTTGAGACATTTTTCCTTTAGAAAAATTCTCAGGTTCCTAGATATTTTTCCTACAAAAAATTCTCAGATTCAGAGACATCTTTCCTTAAGAAAAATGTTCAGATTCAGAGACTTTTTCCTATAGAAAAATTCTCTAATTTTGAGACATTTTTCCTTGAGAAAAATTTTCAGACTCTTAAGACTGTGAAACATTGCTCTCACAGATGCTGAGGCATTTAAGCTATAGAAATAGTCCGAGAAATTAAAAAAAAATAATAATAATGTTTAAAATACATTATTTTCAGTTAAGGAATAACAGCATCAGCGATGTATCCAGGAATTTGAAAAGGGAGGGGGGGCACAACACCCAAAATTGTTTGCCATTGCCTATTTATATTTAGTTTTAAATAGAAGTACTTTAAAAAGTAAACAGGGGTCACGTGCCCCCTGTGCCCAACCCCTGTATACGTCCATGAGCAACATCCTTCCATTTTGTAGTCACGCCTGAATAAGATGTTTAAAGCTAAGCAATTCTCATAGTTGATGTACTTTAAAGTTCATATTGCATATAAACAAATAAATTACCCACCTATAGTTTTTGAAAATCCGTTTTTATTTTTGAAAAAATCACTTGTGGCCCTTTTTATACCCTCCACTTAGTGATAGAGGGTATATATAAGTTTGTCATTCCGTTTGTAACTCATCGAAATATCGATCTAGGACCCCATAAAGTATATATGGGTGAAATCAAAAAATGTCAACCAAACCATGTAATCGTGTAATATCTCATACATGGGTTAAAGTATTCGCATATTTTTTAACGTACAACGTCGTATATATTGGCGTTCTACTTAACTAACAACAATCCGGATATCAGTTAGCTATTTTAACCAAGTTATTTTCATTATTGTAGGCCAAATGTAAACTCCGTCGCCAGTAACAAGTTCAATTTTTAAACATTAACCAGTTATATCTTAAAAACCAATAACCCAAGAGCTTAATAATTGACTACATTTTTAAAGAGGAAATGTTGACGTTCTTAAAAAATATTTTTATATAGTCACAACTATCTTTTTTACCCATGCAAACACGGCTTCAATTGTGTAACGAATTTTCGACACTTTTTTTAGACATTATGGAACCTGACAATTTTGTTGTTTTTGACGTATTATGTTTAGAAAAATAATATGTTATTGCCCCATTTATTAAACGCGAGGCTATAAAGTATCATTGTACATCATTGGTTTCAAGTTTTTTCATTGCACATTAATTTCCCGATATGAAAAGCTAAATCATAAATGAAAAATCGAAAAATTCTGTAAACTCCGTCTCCACGTTTACAACAAAACTACTTAGCGTGTATCTGAAATATCGTCATATTTTGACGTATCTAGTTGACATCTAATGATTTTTTTTCGGAAACCAATTTCCGACAAATAGTTTTCGAAAAAAAGTTCAAAAAGTGACGAAATGTAAACTCCGTCTCTGTAAACTCCGTCAACTTTTTTTTTTTTTTTTGCAGATAGCATTAAAAAACCTTATGTAGTTGTTAAAACCGACGCAAATATTAACACTAGTCATTCAAAAAAGTAAAAAAACTAATTTTAACGGAAATAATAATAAATTTATTTTACATTTCCTTAGAAAAATCCTATTAAAATAAAAAATAATTGTAAAATCTTTAATAACAAAAAACAGAAAAAAATCCTAATTAAAAAAATTGTTAGCAATTACATAAATAAGTGTTTTAAATTACAATAAAATGTTTTCAAAGAAAATTCAAAAAATTTAATGTATTTTTCTAAGGTGAATGTAAACTCCGTCACCAAAAATATCATAAAATTGTCGATAAAATTTGTTTGAAACAATTTGTAGAAGAGATCTTGTATAGTTATATTAGTAGTGATCTAACATATCGATTTTAATAAAAAAATTTACCAAAAATTAAAATTTTTTGTTTGTACAATTTTGGCTCAAAAACACTGATATTTTTTGATTTCACCCATATATTCATGATGCCCGATCGATTTTAAGACATTCTAGCGATGTCCGTCTGTCCGTCTGTCTGTCTGTCTGTCTGTGGAAAATGCTGTCGCGGACAAAATATTGCACAGAGATGACTGAAACTTAACGTATTTATTGGAAGTTCTCCCGAGAAGTTTGGTATTGCATTTGAGCGATATCGGTTCAGCGGTTCAAAAGTTATGAACGAAAATGTAAGCACACCTCAAAGAATTCAGTACATTCAACATAACCTAAAAATACAAAATGCTTTAATTCGGCTTCTGGTTGACATATGTGAACATAATTGAACACCAAATGGTATTTCAACAAGTACGAACATATTTTTTGACAAAAAAAGAAAAAAATCGCGGATTTTTTTTACCAAAATTTTTTTTCGCGGAAATTTTTTTTCAAAAATTTTTTTTTTTCAAAAATTTTTTTTTTTCAAAAGTAATGTTCTTTTAAATAAAGTTTTTGCAATAATCTTTTTGAAATTGTGGAGGGTATCGATACATTCGGCAAGGCCGAATTTAACTTTTTTACTTGTTTTGTCTTCCATTGGCCATTTGATAATTTCGGGACTTAAACTGCTGATAAAGTATATCATCCTTTTTATTACAATACATACCGTTGATATACATACGTTGAATCGATCAGATATGTCCCTGTAGCTTACTGCTTCATGACCGGCGAACCATAAGAAAATGGCCAAGTGCATTTCGGAAGACAATCGCTTATCTTCCCTTAACGAAAGAAAAGCTTCCGATTCCGAATATTTGACACTGAGTGTATTAAAAAGACTTCGTGATATTCGGAAGTGTGTTTTAAACTCGACTTCAGTGTATTTATTTACTACATTTTCCATGTAGTTTTCTATTGATGTTCGTGTACCTAAAATTTAATGGTTTTTAAGAATTTTCTAAACAGAATCGATTTTACTTACCTCTAAATAATTTAAAGCATTGTTGGACGACCATCTCGTCCCCAGAATCATCCATTAGAAAATCATCTTCATCATCACTAGATTCATCCGAAGAAGAATCGAAAAAATTTGCAGTATATTGAAAATCCATATTTATTTAATTTAGTTTTATTTTTTTTTTTTATTTTGACACTTATTTTAAAACAACACACAGAAATTTTTCCAGCACAAAGTAGTAAAGTTGTAGTAAAAGAGAAAATATTGTTCTCTTGAATTTATTACTACATATTACTACTTTTAGGTGTACTCGAACGCTTTTGTAGTAAAAGTGGTAAATATGGTAAAAATAGTAAATTATAGCAGGTAAACAAACAGAGCTTATATGACCAATTTTTAAACCAATTTCTTGTTAAATTTTTTTAAAACCTCGGCCTCTATGTATTTTACTCCTTTGGCACAGACTAATACAGACTCGACATAAGTGACAGGTGTCAAAAAAGTATTATTTAACCACATGGTTAATATTTTCAAATTATTCTACGAATTAGGTTAGAAAGAGAAAACTGATATAACGCGCCATAAGAAAAATGGATGCCAGATCGGTTTTTGTTGTTTCACTCACTCCTAAGTCGTAGAAAGTGTTGCCATGTTAGCGTAAAACGGACTAAAAACCGCTGTGTTTTCTCCTAAAATCGCTTAGTTTTTCCCCAGTTTTTCTTATAAAACTCTACTGTCGAGTCTGTATTTAGTATGTGCCGTTGGCTTAGGATTCATGAAAATGTTGTTGATCACCCAAGATTCAAATTGCAAAATATTCACAAATTATATATTTAAAAAAAATATATTTTTATTATTTATTTGGTTTGCTTGTTTTAAATTATTTCTATTTTTGGTTTTTTATTATTTGATTAAAAATAACGATTATTATTTTTCCAAAAATAAAAATCGGCTGTTTGATTGATTATTTTAAATTTTAAAATAAAAATCATAAACAAACTATTTGGAAGTTGTTCAAATTTAAACATTTTCAAATATTCATAAATAAGCAACTTTTTTGAATAAAAATTATAACCGTTATGTCCCTGAAAAGTTGTCTTCCATAAAATGCTTATATTACCCCATTACCACTTTCCCGCACTAAGGCATATCGATTCTTACACTTCGTAGGATTTCTACCCAATCTAATGCACATGGGATAAGGGGATTTGTCCCCAAAATGGGGATTTCAACATCGACTTGGGGACATATTTTAGTGGGGATGGATTTGGGGATTTCACACTCATTTTAGAATATTTTTGGGGATTTGAAAGTTTTTTTTTAGAAAATTAAATTCTGTTTAATTATTAAAAAAAAATATTTTCTAACATCAAAATATATTAAAGCTTAAGAAAATTTTTGATAACTTTTTTCAAGAAAATTATTTATTAATTTTTTCACTATCATAATCAAGTCTATTTCAAATACCTAGTCTGTTAACTACACCGAAAAAAATCCATGCGTAAAATACACAAATCCTGTTGTATAATGAAAAGACTTTGTAAAATATACAAAATTTTTCGTATATTATACGAATGAATATTTTTAATTTTACGAAAGTATTTTAAATATGATACGATGTTTTTTTAAATTGAATTAGGGTTGCCAGACGTCCCGCATTTAGCGGGATTGTCCCGCTTTGTGTCAACGTTTCCCGCGTCCCGCGCGGGATTCCAAATTCCCGCTTTTTAAGCGTCAAAAATTTATTTGACAAATAGACCATACAAACTGTAAGCGCAAAAAAAAAAATTGTACAAGTAAACACCATAATTATTGTTTAAGTATATATGGGGCATTCCAAGCCAACCCTTTCGATTTATTTTATTTTTGGATATGTTTTAGTACTTATTAAATGCAACTTGGACACCAATTTTGAGCCTTTTATTCCAAGATAGTGTTGAGTAATCAATTTTTCAAAATGGCGATTTTCTCAAAAAAATTCAAAAATTGAAATTTTTAATTATTTTTGACCATTAAAAAATATAGATATCTTAAAAAAAGTTGGACAACGTTTTGTTGGTATTTAAATGTAGTTTTAGAAAAAAAAATATGAAAAAATTATTAGGGGAAATTATCACTCATTTTTTGACGTTTAAAAATTAAAATCGACTTTTTGAAAAAGTCCGAAACCTTCGATTTTTTTTAAGGTTGGCAATCGAAACGAATAACGGTATCGATATCGGTATTGGTATCGTTTTTTATTTTATTTCGGTATCGGTATCAGTTACGGTATTTGAGTGGAATCGGTTACGGTAATACCGATACCGAAACGTCAGTACCGGTACGTACCGGTATTATCGAAAAAATATAAAAAAACATATAAAAACTTAAAAAAAATGTTTTATTATTTTAATACTAAACACAGGGTGTCCCGTCAAATCTAAACTTTCGAATTTCGTTTCGTAATACCTGCCTAAATATGGCCAAAAAAAAATTAAGAAAACATTTTGCAAGAGCATCTTCAGTCGGCAACCAGCGATCAAAGTTTGAAAAATTTCAAAATAGCGATTTTGATCCACAGATGCTACTTTTCAAACATAAAAATTTTAGATTAATCAAATTCTCCTCAAAAGTTGTAAGATGATGAGTATGTTATGTAAAAAATATTAAAAACAAGTAAAAAAGTTAAATTCGGCCTTGCCGAATTTAGTGATACCCAGTGATACCCTCCACAATTTCAAAAAGATTATTGCAAAAAAAAAGCTTTTTTTTAAAAGGAAATTACTTAAAAAAAATGTTCTGAAAAAAAATCCGCGAAAAATTTTTTTTTTTTAAATCCCCGATTTTTTTTTCAATTTTTTTGTCAAAAAATATGTTTGTACTTGTTTAAATACCATTTGATATTCAAATATGTCAACCAGCAGCTGAATTAAAGCATTTTGTATTGTTAGGTTATGTTGAATGTACTAAAATTTTCGAGGTGTCCTTACATTTTCGATCATAACTTTTGAACCGCTGAACCGATATCGCTCAAATGCAATATCAGACTGCTCGGGAGAACTTCCTATAAATATGTTAAGTCTCAGTAATCTCCGTGTAATATTTTTGCCGTGATCACCATTTCCACAGACCTACAGACAGACGGACATCGCTAGAATGTCTTAAAATCGATCACTGATCAATTATATATATACTTTATGTGGTCCCAGACCGATATTTCGATGAGTTACAAACGGAATGACAAACTTATATATACCCTCTATCACTAAGTGAAGGGTATAAAAAATGTTGAGTCCAAAAATGCTGATCAGCAACTGTCAAAAAAATCCTTGTGCACCCAACCCACATCGCGGATTAAATAAAAATCACAAAAAATCTATACTATACGAGTACAATAGCCGTATCGTTTTTTTTATCTTAAATGGGCCCAGAAAGTTTCTATTGGGAGTCAAAATGACTCCGTAAAAATTTCGTGAAAATCAATAATTTCCTAATACTCCCGCATCGCTGTTGAAGTATGGATTTTTTGGAAATTTTTACTACATCCGCGATGTTTTAATTTTTATGAGACTTCGGGGGAGGCATTTGGAGTTCCAGCAGAAGGTTTTCACCACAGCATAATTTTTTAAAGTGGCTTAACTCGGATAAATCGCTAATGAAGTTACGATTTCGCGATTTTTTATTACTTAAAAGTCCCATAATTCGCGAAAAAATTTGTTTGCAATATTTTTGCATGTGATCTTTTCTAGACAGACCTATTTTTCGAAATAGATATCACAAAAAAAAGTGCTCAAAATAAGATGAAATATGTAATTTTTTGGTGATTTTACTTGAACCGCATTGGGAGAGAATAATTAAATTTTTGATTTTCACGAAAATTTTATGGAGCCATTTTGCACCCAATAGAAACTTTTTGGATCCCATTCAGCTCAAACAAAAAATAAAAGTAAAAATCGATACGGTCTACTCCAGTGTTGGTATTTGAGAATTTTTGATTAGTGCCAAGTTGAAGTCTAAAAAGGGCCAAAATGGATTGAAAGGGCCAAACAAATTTTACCATACGTTTTTGGCCAAAGCGATTTTGTTTTTCTTTTTATTTCGCTGTTGTTATTAAGATCTATTCAAAAATTGTTATTCTTTAAAATATCGGATCTCTTAACCCGCTTCTTGAGCTAAATTTCTCTTGACAAGTAATGATCCTTTTGTCCCTAGGTATCAATTTTAGTTTACAATCTTTGCGGACTTAGAGTGGGTAAGGGGATCTAATGAGAGACTTTTTGAACACTTCTTACTAACACTTTTCACAATTCCTATTTTGGAACTTATCTTTTACCGGAAAAAAAAAATTAATCGCTAAAACCCTCAATCAAGTATACTCGCAAGTGGTCGTTAAAGGGTTAAAGAAAAATAAAAAGTAGGATTCTGTGGGGGAAATGTGGTACTTTTTGACTTTTGGAAACTCATTCAATTTTCCTAAAACAAATTTTTTTAATTTATTTAAAAAAAAAATTTACCAATATTAGGTGAGAATGAAAAAGGGCCAAAACAGTTTTTTATGGTGCCACTGAACATTGAATAGTGCCAAAAATGGCACTATTGTGCCACATTTCCCAACCGTGGTCTACTCTACAATATCTATTGAGTAAAGCACTTTTTAAGTTAATTAATGAATACATTTTACGAAAACCAAAGGGAAAAACTTTGCTCTCAACGGAAATTAAAATCTATTAATCATGCGCCATGTTCGTAGTACGATTTTTCATTTGCAAAACAACCATTTACAAATTTTTATTAAAAATATTTTTTATTTTTAAACACGGTTTTTTAAGAAAAACCGTTTCAATACCGGTACGTACCGGTACCGAAGGAAAAGGTTTTTGGATACCGGTATCCGATACCAAAACTGGGTTACGGTATTGGTATTGGTACCGATATTCAATTTAAAGGGTTTTGAAACGGATAACGGTATTGAAAAGGTATCGATTGCCAACATTGATTTTTTTGTAAAAAACTAAAAAAATTCTACTCTAAATTACGCAACTTTTTAGCCATAATTCGAGATGTGATCACAATTCTTTCTATTTTTTTTCAAATTTTTAAAATTGCACCTTTTATTTTTTGGCTGATTTATTTTATGTGGTGCTCCAAAAAAAAAAATTGCTACACTCAAAATAAATTCTCTGTCCAATCAGCAGAAAAATCTGCTGAAAATACACCCATTTTGAGCCATATGAGAAATCTGCTGATTTTAGCAGACACGGTTTGCTAAATATCTGTCATAAGAGGTGAATAAATATAACAAGAAAAAAAAAAAAAAAAAACACACGCCGCCAGCCAGAATCGAACTCGCCACCTTCCGATTTGAAAGTACACTTCTTAACCACTAGGCTACGGAAGCTTATACTTTTATCTGGCGTTTTAGTTATTAAACATGTGTGTTGTTTGACAGCAGAGAAATCTGATTTTAGCAGAAATATCTGCTGATTTTAGCAGAAAAATCTGCTGATTTTAGCAGAAAAATCTGCTGATTTTAGCAGAACAATCTGCTGATTTTAGCAGAATAATCTGCTGATTTCAGCAGAACAATCTGCTGATTTCAGCAGAGAAATCTGCTGATTTCAGCAGAGCAATCTGCTGACAATCTGTTCTGCTTTTTTTTTATATAAAAAATTTCTTGAAAAAATAATGAAATTCAGCAAACAAAATCAGTATAAACATAGAAAAATGTCTGTTATTTTCTTAAACTGAATGACAGAGATTTTACTAAAAATATCCTTCTCAGCAGAACAATCTGCTAAAAGATTGCTAATTCAAATTGAAAGTCGTTTTACAGATTTTTTGACAGAGTTTTTCTTTTGAGTGTAGATAATGACCCTAACTTACCCAAGATATATTCATTTGGTGGTAAAATTACGTCTCACAAAAATTAAGGACGATCTGACATGGGTAAGGCGTTCAGCATGGTCCTTGAAATTTAAAAAAACGGATTACAAGGAAAAATATGATTTTTTTTCTGTTTTTGCATTTTTTTTTGTACTTTGAATTAAGTATAAATTCAAGTGGTTACAGAACTATAATGTGGAGTAAAATACCTTTCTAATAAGGTACTAAAACCTCAAATCGGTTGAAAATCAGCCAAGTTATTACAACTTCCCCAGGCATCTAAAGTGTGTCACACCACTTGATTAATGAATTCGAGTCCCATTTTTTAAATTTATTGAAATTTTCTACTTTAATAACATTTTTTTATTATTCATGTTTCAGTGTAATATATTTTTTTTGTTTTTCCAAGTTTAAAAATAAAAAATAAATAAAAATTTTTAAATGGAGATTTCAAAATAGAGTTGAAAAATGGGGGTATTTTTAGCATTATTTTAAATCATGTTAGCAAAACACAATATCAAAAATACTTGTCATCTAATAACATTTGAACTTGAAGAATAAAAAAATGTTATTACAGTAGAAAATTTCAATAAATTTCAAAAATCGGATTGTATTGCTTAATCAAGTGGTCTGCCACACAATAGATGCCTGGGGAAGTTGTAATAACTTGGCTGATTTTCAACCGATTTTAGTTTTTAGTACCTTATTAGAAAGGAATTTTACTCTATATTATAATTATGTAACCACTTGAATTAAAACTTAACTTAAAGTACCAATAAAATTGCGAAAACAGAAAAAAAAATCTTATTTTTCCTTGTAATCCGTGTTTTTAATTTCAAGGCCCATGCTGAACGTCTTACCCATGTCCGATCGTCCTTAATTTTTGTGAGACGTATTTTTACCTCCAAATTAATATATTTAGGCTAAGTTAGGGTCAGTATCTACCAATTTTATTTTTTTGGAGCACCATATAAAATACATCAGAGTCAAAAAATAAATGGTGCAATATTAAAAATTTAAAAAAAATAGAAAGAATTGTGATCACATCTCGAATTATGAATTTTTAGACTTCTTAAAAAAAAAATCGAAGGTTTCGGACTTTTTCAAAAATTCGATTTAAATTCTTAAAAGTTAGAAAATAAGTGATAATTACATCGAATAAGTTTTTTATATTTTTTTCTAAAACTACATTTTAATACCAACAAAACGTTGTCCAACTTTTTTTAAGATATTTATATTTTTAACTGGTCAAAATTAATTGAAAATTTCAATTTTTTCATTTTTTGGAAAAAATCGCCATTTTGAAAAATTGATTACTTAACACCATCTTGGAATAAAAGGCTGAAAATTGGTGTCGAAGTTGCATTTAATAAGTACTAAAACATATCCAAAAATAAAATAAATCGAAAGGGGTCGGGTCTAAAAGTGAGTGACTTGGCCTGGAATGCCCCACATGCATATATACTTAAACAATAAAAAAATATGAAAGCATATTTAGCCGAGGCATGTTTATTAGTGCGTCCCGAATTCGGCTCATTCGAATTTAAAAGTGCTTGTTTCAAATACGATGCGCAATTGGAATCCCTTTGCGGGAAAACTAACCAAACATTTTTTTGACAAAAGCCCAGTTCACTACCAACTTCCAAAGCAATCTTAATGCATTTCGAAAAAAATTCGATACAAATTTTTTATTTTTTTTTTTAAACTGATCCCAAAAGTTACGCAATATAGAGTGGATTCTGAGAAAAAATATTACAAAAACTTCCAAGGAGTAATTTTGGTCCAGCGACGCATCTTAAGGATTTTCCATCTCGGTGTTTTAAACTGCATATTAATCTATTATTTTTGTCCCGCCAAAATTTTTGAAATCCCGCCATTTTAGCAATTTTTTTTGCGTTTGTCCTGCTTTTTAGAAATAAATTTCTGGCAACCCTAAATTGAATATAAAATTTCTTTCAACACACGATATTATATATAATCAATAATATCGTAAAAGAATGAAAATGAATTTGGACACTTACGAAAATAATTCGACTCCTAAATAACTTTTAACATTTTTTAAACATTGTTAATTTTTTTTCTTTCCTAAAATCATGATTTTGTTTAAAATTTGGCAAAAAAAAAATCAAAAAAAAAAAATGTTTACTCCAAAACGCAGAAAATATTTTGTGTCATCTCAAAAATTAAAAAAAAAAATTACGGACTTTTAAAAAATCGTTAAATTTGCAAATGTATGAACTAAATACTTATCACCTGTTATGTAAGTAGCATTTTTAGACATTTCAGTGATATGTCTCGTTTCCACTAGACACGGAGATTTCGGATCAACTGACCTTCTTTTTCTACGAAATAAAATGTTACGAAGGATTTTTTTTTATTTCGTAAATTTTTAAAAGTTTATACTAAATTAATTTTCGTAAAATAAAATAAACTTTTGTGTGTATCACGAAAGAATTTGCTAGTTCATTTCGTAAAATATCGTAAAAAAATTTTGCATGGATTTTTTGGTGTAGCTCAGTTGTTAAATTTTTTTCAACATTTCGTAAACGACTTATATTGATAATTTTTTAATTTTGGTTTGAAAAGAGCATTCCGAAAACAATAATCTTTGAAATTTGGTGTCAATTACTTGCAAAACGATGGCCAATGAAGAGCTGATTCTTAGAAAATTGATGCAAAAATTTTGCAAGTGTACTTTCGTACAAGCAGTCAAAATTAGAAAAAATTAACTTTTTCGACATAAAATCATGTCCAAATTTTTTACTAAATCCTGCTTAAATATTAGGAAATTATGCGAAATTCATAGGAACATTTTTTAAAAAATTCCAAGACCGCGAATGTAATCCACTGATGCTGATTTTTGTAGAAAGTGGATAAAAATTTTGGAAATCTTGGGTAGATAATGGAAACATATTTTTAGTCTTCACAAACGCTGATCAGCATTTTTGGACGAAAATCGCGTTTTCAATTTTGTTTTAATATTTTTTATATAACGTAATAAAAATTTTTGAGACGAATTTGTTAAAAAAAATAATTTTAATGTTAAACAAGTAAAAAAGTTAAATTCGGCCTTGCCGAATGTACACTGAAAAAAAAGACATAACTAAAATTAAGTAAAAAATGTCTTTGAAAATTTATCATGAATTTTCCTTAAATTTAGTAAAATTTAACTAATAAATGAGAAATTTTCCTAACTATGAGGAAAAAAATTTAGTTCATTTACTTATAAGTAGTTCAAACTTTTCTTTAAATGGAATTTTTAAATATTAGGAAAACAATTCTTACTGCCAAAGAAATTTTCCACAAATCTAAGAAACGTATCTTAATTTTTAAGACATATTTCTTAAAAAACAAATTAGTTCAAGTTTAGTTAAAATTTACTAAAAAAAACATCATCGTTTTTCTCTTCTTTGAATTGAGGAAGTGTATTTCTTAGAATTTAGTTAATAACTTCTGAAAATTTAGTAAATAACTTCTTAAAATTTAGTTAAAAATTCAAAATGGCGATATCTTGAAAACTAAGCGAGATAGAGCGAAACGGACGAAATTTTCAAAAGAAAGACAACAAAGAAAAATATGGAATAGCCTAGCTCTGCATATCTGTCGGGGTCTCAAGACCCTAAATTTAGATCTAAAATTTGAAATTCCCGAGATTTTATATATGCACATATCTCGGTAAATACTGCCAACACGAGAAAAGGTCCAACGGCGTTTTTGTAGCCCTTGACTCGTAGAACATTTCCGCAAAATACCGGAAAGCCCTCCGATTAATAGTTTTTGAGTTATCCAGTTTTTAAGATTCTCAAGAAGAACAGGACAAACTTTCGGCAATGCGCGCATCTGACAAACAGAGCGCTGTTTCGGCCTCGTCATCGAAGTCTGGTAAAAGGTTGCGCTCGCCCGACGAGAAACCTTTACCTAAAAGATCTAAGGTGACCGGCAACGTCTGGACTCAGTCTTTTAGTGAAGTGGTGAAAGGTAACTTCGTTAGGGCTGTGATAAACAGGCAAAATGGGGATTGTAGTATTCCAAGGGACAAGTGGAGTTTAGTTGAAACTAAACTAAATGAAATCTACTATAGGCTTCTTGAGAGTATGCCTGATTTTCTCCCTACTACTGTCAACGCAGGTTGGTATCAGGGGCGAGTAAAACTCGTTGCTTTTGGAAACGAAAGATCCGCAGCCGTGTTTAAGGTTGCCATTAGCCAAGTGGGAGAGTTATGGCCTGGAGCCAGACTGGACGTTGTGGAAAAACATGATATCCCCTCGCAACCCAGAGCTCATGCATGGATCCCAATGGCTACAAGTGACACTGCGGTGATTCTAAAGATGATAAAAGTCTGCAATCCTGACCTTCCAACTCAGAATTGGCAAATAGCCAGATTGGGTGAGATGGAGGGCGCTCGTCGTCAAGCAGTGGTCTTGGTTAATGAGGAATCGCTTCCGCTTTTAGCCAGGACTGACGGCATTATTAGATTTGGCTTTTTTCATATAAGAGTCAATGTCTACAAGGGCGACCAGAAGCCTATTTTGGAAGCAGACAAGCCAGTGGCAGAGTCGGCTGGGGAGGAGAATCTGGAAAAGGTTGATATTCAGCTGACCGATTCTAGGCTGATGGGAGATGCATCTGGCATTTTCGAATCCGAATCTGGTAACGAATGCGACCTCTGTGATGGCACGGAGGATAAAGCTGATGCCACTATGGGTGACATTCAGGACGAGGCCCATGCAGTGAGGAATTCGGAGAGTTCTGTTGCCTCCGATTCAGAACAGATGGGACACATATCTGGCTTATTCGACACCGAATCTGGGGACGAATGCGACCTCTATGATAACACGGAGGATGAAGCCAATAACACGGTGGTGGAAAGGATGGTGGAAAAAAAGCAAGATGTTGCGGTTCCTACAAATAAACCTTCATCACTGTAAGGCAGCCTCAGCTGCACTATTGCTGCGCCTGACGACAGGAGCAGTTGACTTGGTTTTTATCCAAGAGCCCTGGGTGCGGGGTGGCAGGGTTTGCGGATTGAAGACCCCTGGGTTTAAGTTGATGGTTGCCAAAGGTGAGGGCTCACCAAGAGCCTGCATCTTGGCGAAAAATGGCTTAAATATATTCTTTTTATCAACTTTTAGTGATATGGATGTTACAGCGGCTAGCTTAGAGCTTCATGGGAAATCTATTTGGCTCGCCTCTGCGTATTTTCCTAATCCGGGGCCAATACCCCCGGAGAAGGTTGGCGGTCTGATTCGGGAGTCTGAATCTAGGGGACACCAGTTACTAGTGTGCTGTGATGCTAATGCACATCATTCGATATGGGGTAGTACAGACACAAATGATAGAGGCGAATCACTTTTGGAGTTTTTGTTAAGCACTAACCTGTATATTTGTAACAAGGGTAGTGAACCAACTTTCGTTACAAGTACGCGGCAAGAGGTTCTTGACGTAACACTTGTATCAGATACATTGTCTGACAGAATTGATGACTGGAGAGTTTTGGAAGAGCATTCTTTCTCAGATCATCGCTACATTGAGTTTTTACTCAGGGAGCGTGCCCCGGTTGAGACAGTCTCTAGAAATCTGAGAAGAACAAACTGGGTGAAATATAGGGAGACTTTTTCTTTGCTTTTGGATGAAGTACCCCTATCTGAACCGCATAGTTTAGCGGAAATTGACTGTCTGGTTGACCATATAACAAATGTTTGTAATAGGTGCCTGGATGCGTCTTGCCCTTCTGCAAAGCCTAGAGGGAAAAAAAAGCCACCTTGGTGGTCAAATGAGTTGCAGACGAGCAGAGATTCCTGCAGAAAGCTCTTTAATAAGGCTAAATTTTCAAGAGCGGACGAGGACTGGTCTGCATACAGGCTGCAACTTAAGAGTTATAAAAAGATGATCAGAAATGCAAAATGTGATTCTTGGAAAAACTTCTGTGGAAACATAGAAGACGTTTCTGAGGCATCCAGGCTGCGCAAGGTTCTGGCTTCTTCTCCTTGCACCCTAGGATACCTGAAAGATCCTAATGGGGTGTGGTCTTCCTCCAGTGGAGAGTCGCTGGATCTCCTTTTAAACACGCATTTTCCGGGCAATTCCATGACGCCGTTTCGGGCTTTGGAACGTTCTGACGCCCAAGCATCTGAAATTGCTTCGGAAATAATAAATATGCCAACATTAATCTGGGCGATAAAAAGCTTCAGGCCCTATAAATCCCCGGGACCTGATGGTATAATCCCGGCTGAGTTGCAGCAAGTGTTGGACTATATAGCCCCGTTGCTGTATAATCTATACACAGCATGCATCAACTGGTCGTATATTCCTTTAAAATGGAGGGATACCAGAGTCGTATTTATCCCGAAGGCTGGGAAAAGTTCCCACACAGCTCCGAAGGATTTCAGACCAATTAGTCTGTCTTCTTTTTTGTTAAAGACAATGGAACGAATGATAGACTCATATTTGCGTAGAGTGATTGACCCGAGGTTGCTTTCGACAAAGCAACATGCATACAGCAAGGGACGATCAACGGAAACAGCTCTTCATGAGCTCGTTGGTACCATCGAGAGATCGCTTTCGGTAAAGGAGTACACTATGGTGGCCTTTCTTGATATTGAGGGGGCTTTTAATAATGTCATTCCAGAATCGATAATTTTGGCATTGTCTGGTCTGGGAGTAAAGCGTGAAATCGTTTTAATGGTGGAAAACCTACTTGCCAATAGACGTATAACGTCTGAATTGGGAGCGTCCGTCATATCTCGATTTGTCAATAGGGGCACACCACAAGGAGGTGTTCTTTCGCCGCTTCTTTGGAACCTGGCACTGAATTCAATGCTACTATCTCTAGAAGCACGTGGTTGTCATGTTATCGCATATGCTGACGATGTCGCGATAGCGGTAAAGGGGAAGCATCTGCCAACATTGCGGGACATTCTTCAGGGTTCTCTGAAAGATCTGTCTAAATGGGCAAGAGACTGTGGTCTAGGAGTAAATCCCAGTAAAACAGAGCTTGTTTTGTTTACAAGGAAAAATAAGATTCCTGCTTTTGACCCTATTTCTCTGGACGGTACTGAAATCACCTTCTCAGATGGAGCCAAGTATCTTGGAGTATTTCTAGATAGGAAGCTAAATTTCAGGCGTAATATTGAGGAACGGGTGAGAAAAGCAACGATTGCTTTGTATTCCTGTAAAAGGGCCATTGGAAAACGATGGGGTTTTAGCCCTCAAGTCGTTCATTGGATCTATACAGCAGTGGTGCGTCCAATTTTGCTGTATGGAATCATTGTCTGGTGGCCTGCTTTGAAAACAAAGGCGAACTTTGTCTTTATCACGAAGGTACAGAGAATGGCGTCAATGTGCATCACTGGTGCTCTTCGTACTACACCTACGGCTGCATTAGAAATCCTCCTTCACCTGATACCCTTGGACATATTGGGTAGGCAGTATGCGGCTGCGTCGGCAATTCGACTTAATAGCACGCTGCAATGGAGGAGCAGTGATTGTGGACATAGCGCAATCTTGAAAAAGATAACAATACCACAAAATGTGGACTGTGCTCCCTCTTTGAGCCTCTTTGAGCGCCACTTTACCACTATGATACCATCCAGGGAGTCTTGGATGGGGGATACTCCGGGTAGTGGAGCTACCATAAATTTTTACACAGATGGATCGAGGCTGCACGAACAAGTGGGCTTTGGAGTCTATTCGGAAGAGCTTGGGTTGAGCCTGGCTCGTAGATTGCCAGATCATTGCAGTGTTTACCAGGCAGAGATGCTGGCAATAAAAGAAGTGGCTGACTGGTTGAGCTGCAATGTCTTGTCTACAACCGCAGTCAACATCTATACTGACAGTCAAGCCGCGGTCAAGTCCCTGGATTCAATGTTTCTGAAAACAAGATCTGCCCTTAACTGCCGCACGTCTTTAAATGAGATGGCCAAGCAGTTTAACATACGACTCATATGGGTCCCAGGGCACAGAGACATTCCAGGGAATTGCAAAGCCGATGAGCTTGCAAGACTAGGAACTACCTTACAGGTTCCAACAGAATTGGAATGTGTTGGTATGCCTCTAGAAACTTGCAAGCAAAACCTACGGCTTTGTTCTGCGACGGAGACTAATCAAAGATGGGCAAATGGATGGACGTGTGAGACAACACGACTGATTTGGCCTTCTCTTAATCAGGGGCGCACAAGTGAGCTGATATCGCTTCCAAGAGGAGAGATTTCGACGGTGGTTTCTATAATTACCGGACACTGTCTAATAGGGAAGCACGCAGAGCGGTTAAATGTGCCGTCGAATGACTTTTGCCGAAGTTGCATGGATGAAGAGGAGTTGGAAACTATCGAACACTTTATTTGCCATTGCCCGGCACTTTCTGGTCAGCGACTTGCTTCACTGGGATCTAGGGAGCTGTACGATCTTTCTGATTTGTCGGATGTCAAAATACAACATCTAAGGAGTTTCATAAGAAGCTCAAACTGGTTTAACGACAGGGACTAGTAGGGAAACCTATTACGATCCCGTGGTATCACAATGGACCTCAGAGTCTACGTGTGTTGACGTAAAACGTCAGCAGCCACTTACAACCTAACCTAACAACCTAACCTAAGATTCTCAAGACCCTTTCAGACCCCTTATTACCGTATCTCAAAAACTAAGCAAGTTAGAGCGAAACGGACCCAAGTTTTGGTTCAAAATCTATAGGGACCCTTAAAGGACCCAACGGGGTCTCGAGGTAAATCGGGTCCGAACCCATGGGTCCAGGGTCTAGATCCACTCTATTTCTAAAATGTGAAGCATAATTTTTCTCATTTTCTAGTTAAAATTAGCTTAAAATTAAGTAACTTTGTTTTCCTTATTTTTAGGAAAATTATGAACTTAAACCAAGAAAAAAAATCTTTGGAGCCAAATCATTCCCTCTTTTTCTCAAAATTTAGTTAATTTTCCCAGATTTTAGTTCACTTTTTTTTTGAGTGTAGTGATACCCTCCACAATTTCAAAAAGATTATTGCGAAAAACTTTATTTAAAAGGAAATTACTTTTGAAAAATAAAAAAATTTTTTTAAAAAAAAAATTTCCGCGAAAAAAAATTTTGGTAAAAAAAAATCCGCGATTTTTTTTCTTTTTTTTGTCAAAAAATATGTTCATACCTGTTTAAATACCATTTGGTGTTGAATTATGTTCACATATGTCAACCAGAAGCCGAATTAAAGCATTTTGTATTTTTAGGTTATGTTGAATGTACTGACATTTTTGAGGTGTGCTTACATTTTCGTTCATAACTTTTGAACCGCTGAACCGATATCGCTCAAATGCAATACCAAACTTCTCGGGAAAACTTCCAATAAATATGTTAAGTTTCAGTCATCTCTGTGCAATATTTTGTCTGCGACAGCATTTTCCACAGACAGACAGACAGACGGACAGACGGACAGACGGACATCGCTAGAATGTCTTAAAATCGATCGGGCATCATGAATATATATACTTTATGGGGTCCCAGATCGATATTTCGATGAGTTACAAACAGAATGACAAACTTATATATACCCTCTATCACTAAGTGGAGGGTATAAAAATCAGCATCTTTGGAACAAAAATGTGATTTTGAAATTTTTTAAAAATATTTTTTGTTTCAAAAAGTACGAAAAATTTCGTTATTTTTGAGTCTGATTTGCTCAAAAAATAATGCATGAATTTTGGTCGAAAACCGTAATTTTTCAAAATTTGATTGCTGGTTGCCAAATGCAAGTAACCTTGCAAAATTGTTTCCTTAATTTTCCCACAATCACCTCTTCAGTGGCCATCATTCGGCAGGCATTCCGACATAAAATTCGGGACGCATTAATATCATTTCTTTATGCCAAAAGAATTATGAGTTTATCCATAATATTGGGGTGTTTCCCATTTTTAGGATATAATTAAATAAGACGCTTTAATGAACTACGGATTCATGTTTTGGAGATCAAAATTTTTTAAAAAAAGTTTTTGGAAACAAATTAAAATTTGAATTAACTTTTCTAATCTTACTAAAATCCTTCCAAATGAAATTTTGAACCCAGATAAAAATATACTTTTTTGGATATTAAATTTTTTTTGTCACGAATTAGCTTTGGAAACAAATTTCAATTTAATGGATTTTCAGATTTGGGATATGACGTAAAAAGTTTCTGGCAACACTAAGAATGCATAAAAATTAAATACTAGTACGCTAGGAATCGCCCTGTGGTGTAGAACTTGGGTTGCCCCAAATAGTCCATTGTGAATGACGTATATTTAGCAAGTTCAAAAACCAACAGTGTTTAGTTTTAGTACATTATAGTAATACTACTAAACGAAAGATGGTGCTGTTACACATCAATTTTTGTTAATTTTTATTTCTGTAAAAATTGCGACCTGTATCGTGCGCACAACGTTTACATGGACGGACGGACAGACGGACGGACGGACATCGCTAAATCGACTCAAAAAGTGATTCTGAGTCGATCGGTATGCTTGAAAGTGGGTCTAGGACCAATATTTCGGGCAGTATATTGGTCCTAGACCCACAGAGTGGTGTAGGGTATAAATACGGGCTGTATAAGTCGTTGCGAAATTTAATAAAATTAAAATCGGTTAAGAATTGAGGGCTGCAGAGTAATTCTGACAAAAAAAGTGCATCTCGCCCAGGGTATTGCTTCTCTGGCAATACCGGAAAAAAAGTTGTCTACTTTTGTCACGTTGGCAGCACCTGCTAGTGAGACTTTAGTAGCATACTAAATTTTAATAACTCTGTAACTCACTTTTGCGTGCAAAATTTTCAAATTTTATTTTATATGTAAGATATTGGATAGTTGCTACGAGTGTGTGGAAAATTACATAGTTATCTGAGCAGTATTTCCTGAGTTATTTGAGCCCATAGATGGGAATTTTTCATTACCATTGAAATTTAATTACCATTGGTTGATATCAATGGTAATGAAAAAATGTTCATTACCATTTAATGGTAATTAAATTTTTTTAATTGAAAAAAATAATTACTAATGGTAATGAAATGCACCAATTGTTGAAAAACACCAATTATAATTGGTTTCAAAACCATTGGTTTGCACATTTTTGTTTTTTTGAAAAGTTAAAAATTTAAACATCAAAGTATGTTTTTGAAGAAAATATGAAAATGTTAAAGACAAAAAAACAAAACGCAAATAAAAATTTCAAATATTGTACGTACACACAAAAAAAATATAAAATAATTGTGACCGTTTTGGGGATAATACAACCTATAAAGTGGTTTTGGATAATTTACCTAAGTTTTTTAGAGCAAAAACTTTGGTAAGTTATCTAAAACTACTTTATAGGTTGTAATTAAACCAAAAACTGGCACAATTTTTTTAAATTTTTTTTGTGTGTACAACACGTGTTATAAAAAGGCAATCAACGTGTGTTTGGTTTATAAAATGTGAAAAACTAAAACACAATATAACAAAAAACAACAGATATTTCCAAATATTAACGATTTTGACAATATTGTGACGATTTTTACTAATGGTAATTATTTTTTTTAAGTGATGCCATACCAATGGTAATTATTTGTTTTTTAATTTTCATTAGTAATTAAATTGATTAGTAATTTAATTGGTACAATTGATACAACCAATGGTAATGAAAAAAATTTCATTACCATTGACATCAATTAAATGGTAATTAAACCATCAATTAATTGGTCCCTTTAATTAATTAGTCCCATCTATGTTTGAGCCCTTACTAAGTTTTAGTAACACCTCAAGAATATTCTTGAGTTATTATTAAGACATGCGCCCCCTAGAAGGTAGTAGAAGAAATAAATTTGTCTTATCTCTATATTATAGAGTCTCTGATCTCGCCACACATGGGGAACGTGCGCCAAATTGGTCGAGCACAATCCCCAAGAAGTAAAATTTCTAGAAATTCATTAAAAATATAATTTTTCGGAAGAATTGTTATTTAAAACATAACTTTGTTAAAAAAACATAATTTTATTGAACCAACCGAAAAATAATACTACCCGTGGGGCACATTCGCAAGCAAACTAACCCATTCTAAGGGGGGGGACTTTCGTCAGTGAAAGTACCTCCATTTTACGTGGCATATGTACCAAATGGATTACACAGCTCAACATGAAAATGCGTATTGGATTCTGGTAAGTGATTTAGGTAGTGTTTGTTGCGCTGATTCCAAATCTGCGACCCAAATATGTCTATCACGTCTGGATTTTGAGTTATTCGCGGTTAAAGTGCCGAAAAGGTCATTTTGGACCCTTTTTGAAAGCTTATAATATAAGATCCTAACATGCACAGAAAAAAATATGGAGGAAACAAATTTGAGTAATCACTTGTTTAATTTTTTAAAAAAAATTTGAGTATTTTTTAATTGACGCAATTAAAAATTTACTCAAAAATTGAAAATAAAATTTGAGTAAATAATTTAATACAAATTTAATATTTTTTTTTATTTTTTTTCTCTTGGTGTTTTGAATTCTCATTTAGTTTATTGTTTTTTGTATATGTATATGAAAGTTTGAAATCATCTTTATAAAATTTTACTTTGTCTTGAAGACATAAGTATATTTGGTAAAGTTTGTAAAAGCAATTTTTTTGGAAAAAAAAATTAGAAACTTTTTAAACTTTTTAAAAAAATAGTTTGATACATTTTGAGTAAATTTTTACTTGACACAATTAAAAAGTTACTTAAAAATATTAAAAAATTTTGAGTAAAGATTTAATTGTGTGAATTAATAATTTACTCAAATTTTTTATTAAGCATTTAATATTTTTTTATTAAAAGTTTACTCAATACTATTAAATCGTTTACTGGTGGAAAATTGAGTAATTTTTTACTCAATAGTATTAAAAATTTACTCAAAATTTTTTTTTATTTTTTTCTGTGTGCGATTGACTTGGTATCAAGCTCATTCGAAAGTATGTAATTTTCTCTATAAGACAAGATTAAATGTTCTTGGAATTTAATTTTTTAAAATGGTAAAAAAATCATTAACAAAAAACCTTCCATTTTTTAAATATTTAGTTTATTTACACAGTGTTTTTTAACAAATTTCCATACAAATACATACGTAAATATTAGATTTATAGCACTTGTGGCCAACGATTTTTTCACCATTATAAAAAATTAAATTCTAAGAAAATTTTATTTGGTCTTAAAGAGAAAATTACGCACTTTCGAATGAGCTTGATATCAAGTCATTCGCATGTCAGGATCTTTTTTATAGGCGCTCAAAAATGGCCAAAATGGGCCTTTTTTGACACTTTAACCGCGATTTTCTCAAAATTGTGACGTGATAGAAAAAATTGAGTGACCGTTTCGGAATCAGGAAACCAAAACCTATAAACTTTTTTCGGTTTCATTCAAAACGCAGCGACAAACCTCAGATTTGTAGAGCGGTGTTATCCGTCGTCGGCTAATGTGCCCCATGGGGTACATTCGCCGGCAAAACTGTCCCATCCTCAATCTGGCAAATGTGCCCCAGGAGCGTGCGCTCATAAAAAATAAAAACTTTTACTTATTAAAACAAACTCATTGCATTTTTGTTTAATGGATAGTAACGGTTTACCACAATGAGCAATATATTTGTAACTCACATAATCAAAAAGCTATTACAGAATATACTGACTAGGTAATAACTCTTTTAGTTTAAGAGATAAGTGGGGGTGGCGAATGTGCCCCACCGGCGAATGTACCCCTCTCTACCCTACTGTTTAAAACAGTACGAATGGCAACCCCAATTGTGGGCTACAAGCCAAATGGGCTACTCACAAACCTATTTACAGAAATTTAAGTAAAAAATAACAAAACTGAAATTATTTTGCTAGTGTGAATATCGGCTGTAGGCAAAATCGCCCAAAGAAAAATCGCCCAAAATATTTTATGAAAAATCGCCCAAATGCAAAATCGCCCAAAAAGTATGAAAAATTACCCAAAAAGAAAAATACGAAACTTCGCCCAAAATTAACGAAAATAAGCCCAAAAAAGAACTGAAAAATGGCCCAAAATTAAATAAAAAAAGATTTTTACTAACACATTTTCCAAAACACATACTACACAGAAAAGCTTTCTTTGGCGGAGAGGGTGGGTCTAAGGCATGGAGTTTGTAATCCCTAAGCCCGGCCGAAGGCCGGCTACGCAGAAGAACTTTAAGACAAAGACAAAAACCCTTAAGATAAGACCATAGGTTACGTGGTTATTATTTATTTTTATAGATCGTTGTTTTGAGAATACAGCCCGTAAAATGCGTAAGTAATTGATGTAAAAGTTTTAAGTGTGAAACCTAAATTTTAACGAATTAAAAAAAATTGGAATTAGGTCCAATCAAAGCGCCGCAGGCGAAAAATTTTACCAACAAATTTTAACAAAAAATCGCGCGATTTTTTGTTAAAATTTGTTGGTAAAATTTTTCGCCTGCGGAGCTTTCATCGGAGTTGCATGCTGTTTTTAAATTCATTACTTTTGATATTTTACTGCGCTGCGATATATAGCGTGGTAATCTGCATGTAAGAGCAGGGGTTTGGGTTCGATTCTCACCAGAGCCTTTGTATGTTAGCAACAACGGAACGGTTTTGCTTCAGCTTATTCTTGGTTAGTTAAATATATAATTTATAAAAAAACACGATATGTATGCGTTTACTGTTTCTAAAAATAATAATATACTGATTTATTTTGACATGACATACATATTTCAGTTTTGACATTTTAAGATTTTGACATAAAATAAAACCAAAATAAAATTGGGCAATTTTTCATATATAATTTTTGGGTTATTTTTCGTAATGAAAAATCACCCACTTTTTGATTTCGAAATTTTGCCCAAAAACTATGAAAATTTGCCCAAAAATGTTGGGTAATTTTTCATATGAAATATGACCCAAATTTGTATGAAAAATTTTTGGGCGAATTTTCGTTTTCTTTTTTGGGCCATTTTTCTTTGGGCGATTTTGCCTACAGCCGTGAATATCTTGAAACCCTGTCATTCAATTTGATAAAGGTTCGGGTTGTTTCCTCTTTATATATTTATGTACATGTTCATATGCGTGTGTTTCTTTACTTTTTGTTAAATAAAAATTTACTTTAAATATCTTTTAGGTACATTTTGTTTGTGTATGTTAAAATTTCAAGTCAAAATGTGTAAAGAACGGTTAAACGTTTTTTTTAAGGATACTTTTCACATTTATTTCTACACCCATAAAAAAAAAAGGAAGAACACCTTTCACCATTTTAAAGTAGACACCCTCAATTGCAAATAGAATAGAAATAAGACAAAAACATGGAGGATTTAAACAAAGAAATGGTTGTTTATATTTTGATCTCATCTAATATTATTTTACATAGAAAAAATTTCAAATATTTTTTTATGTGATTTCGGTTGGAAGAATGACCATTTGTTAAGAATCACATGTCATTCACCACCTTTACACAACAACTAACAAAAAAAAAAAAAATTGATATGTGGGTGAGTGAAAAAATATACTAAAAGTATTGTTAAGAGGGTGGCCAGTTAATGATGGGCTTTTTGCCCAAAATAAATAAAACAAAAGGCCAACACAAGCTTTGAAATATTTAGATCCTTCTAAGAAATTATCCCCCCTCCTCCCTAAAGTGGGTATGGGAAATATTTCATTTTATTTGAGTTCATTTCATCTACTCTCATCAGCTACTTAAATGCTTATAATGAATGGTTTAATGGTCAAACTTTAACATAGACACAAAATTAGTTAGAATCCTTTTAATTACTGAAAGCACTCAACACTTTGTCAAAGTGTCCTTTTAATTAAGGTGCGTGTGAGTGTGTGTGTACGTGTATTCAGTGGGAATTTGAGCGTATGTGTTTAGAATATTTAAAACAAATTTTATGATGGAGGGCGTTCAATAACACATGTAGTAACGAATTTCAATTAATTTGAAATGTTAATATGTAGTAATCTTGTATAAGCAATTTCTTTAAAATGCTTTTATTGAAAATTACATATTTAATTTGTTTTGTGAAAATATATTTAGTACCAGCTACTAAAACATATTTATATTAGTTAAAGTAGTCAATGCTATGTAAAGTACCTTCCCTCTTCTTCTATAAAATCAAAGATTCTCGATAGTAAAGATATCTGAAGTCGCTCAACTTCTGTTAAACTATGCCATTACAGTGGACGAATGAACAAACAAAAATAAAAATAAAGAAAAATGTTTTTTTTGCATTTAGCGGTAAAATAGTTTTTTTTTGATTATCGGGAAATCCAATGACTTTTTATTTGCAAAGAATTTGTTTTAACCACTTTGAAAGGTGTTTCTTAGATAATAATGGAATTCACGTCAGAAATTTTAGTCTTGCAAAATTGCGCAATGTCAAAATTGCAACTTTTTTTGCTTGTTTCTTTGTGAATAAAAGCAATTGTATTTATATTAAAATAAATTGCAAGTCTTTTCTTGCAACTACGCATCATATAAAAGGTAATAGAAAAATAAAAATTTTATTAAAATTTTTTTTAAAAAAAATTTTGCAATATTGCACTGTTGCAAGGGTCAAAAAATTTTGAAGTGAATACCCTGAATATTACCGTAATTATTTGAACACTCAGAAAATTATGTAAGTTACTACATGTTACACTCAAAAAAAAAAACTGTAATGTTAGCAAAAAATGCTTGTAAACCTACAAGAAAATTTGCTGATTTTGAACCCACAATTTTTTTGCTAAAGTTAGCAAAAAGGTTTTGCCAATAATTAGTTAACTAAATATTTTTTTTTTGAACTTAGTTTATACACATCTGAGAACCCCATTGGGTTCGGACCCGATAGGTCCAGACCCCGATGGACCTAGACCTAGTTGGGTTCCTTAAAAATCGTCATAGTTTTTGATCCAAAATTTGTGTCCGTTTCGCTCTACCTTGCTTAGTTTTTGAGATACGTGATTATAGGGGACCACTGGGGTCTTGAGAATTAAAAAACTCGATAACTTCAAAAATATTACTCGGAGAGCTTTTGACTATTTTGCGGTCTTGTTCTACGTGTTGAGAGCTACAAAAACGCGTTCGGACTTTTTGTTGTGTCGGCAATATTTACCGAGATATGAGCATTTTAAAATTTTCGGGAATGCAAATTTTTTTGGATCCAAAGTTAGGGCCCATTAGGGTCCACACATGTGAAGAGGACCAGCGATACTATGGAGATTCTAAGAACCAAAAATGGCCTCCATTTTGCTCTATCTGGCTTAGTTTCCGAGATAGCGCCATTTTAAGTTTTCTGAAAATAAAAAAAAAATTACCATTTATTTTGCTAATATTAGCAAAATATCTTGTAAAAATGTAGTCAACTCAATTTCAAATTTAGCAAAATAAATTAGTTCAAAGTTTGTTTAAAATTGCTAATGTGCTAAATGAAGTTTACAAGAATTTTTTGCTAACATGCTAATCTCAACTAAAAATTTGCTAAAAGTTAGCTAACTAGCGTTAGCAAAAAAAATTAGTAAATCTACTAACGTATTTTTTTGAGTGTAGTTGTTTGTATATTTTAGAGTAGTTACTTAGTTGTTTTCAACTACAAAGTCAGTTGTTTTTGTATGAAAAATATCAAACAACTATTTCTGTTTGTTATTTTAAGTCGTTTTTTGAATAACTAACAAAAAAGTACTGTAATGTAGTAACAGTTATTTAAAGTAGTTAATTTTATTTTTTTATCTTTTTTATTTTTTTATTTTTCACAACTTTTTTTTTTAAAAAAAACTTAGAAAAAATTTGGTCTTCAATTTTTTTTCTGAAAAATTTTTTGAAAAAAAAAAATATATATATTGATTATTTTATTTTTACTACATTTTAGCTCTTTTGACTGCAACTGTAAGTAGTTTTTACTACATAAGTCAGTTGTTTGTTGTCAGTTAAAATAATTAATATTGTTAGTTGATTCAACTGAAAATTTAGTTGACCCCAAAACAACTTACAAAGTAGTTA
The DNA here is from genome assembly GCA_963921195.1 of Pegoplata infirma. Classification (NCBI taxonomy): domain Eukaryota; kingdom Metazoa; phylum Arthropoda; class Insecta; order Diptera; family Anthomyiidae; genus Pegoplata; species Pegoplata infirma. The sequence goes on along the minus strand of OY992536.1, from coordinate 158,111,887 downwards.
TTTTAACTGAAATTTTCAGTTGATTTTACTGACATAATTTTTTGAGTGAAATTGATACATTTTTTCAAAATTTATTAAGCTCATTTTCGATATAAAAAGTTAGCATTATTTGTAACATTATAGTATTTTCCTAGTCTAACAGTTTTCGTACCTTCTGTAAAAAAGTTCAAAATGTTTATGAGCGAAAGACGAGGAGCTTGATAAAATTTTGTAAAGGGTTAGGGTTTTCACAGTGACGATTAAATTTGCCTTTTTTAGTTTGGTATTTGGCAAATTTGCCATTTTACTAAACGTCAAGCATTTGCCACCATTTTTTTTAACATATCGTGAACGCACTTTTTGTTAATAATTTCCACAAAATAACTTTAATAACTTTTTACATTCACAATTTAAAAATAAAATCTGTATTTTTCTTTTTCTATTGCTGTGTTTTTCAAAAAGTGGATTTATTTTCAGATTAATCTTATTTTGTTTTAAAATATATTTTAACATACCAAAACAAATTTGGAATATTTTTTTCCGTATTCTGCGATAAATTAGCAATTATAATCCGAAAAAATAATAAAAAAATTTGGAAAATGAAAAAAGTTACAAATAAATTAAAATTAATCCAATGTGGACTTATTAAATCCTTAAATTTAATTGGATTAATTTTGATTTATTTATAACTTTTTTAATTTTTCAAATTTTTTTATTATTTTTTTGGATTTTAATTGCTAATTTATTGTAGATTTCGGAAAAAAATATTCCGAATTTGTTTTGGCATGTTAAAATATTTATTTTAAACTACATAAGATTAATCCGAAAATAAATCCACTTTTTGTGCAACAAGAAAAATGTGCAACAAGAAAAATGAGCCTCAATGGCTTTAACGCCATATGAAAGTAGACCATCAAATGGACAAAACCACCAAAGGGTTTTGCAAAGTCAGTTCGGATTTCTTTTTTATAGCCCACTGAAATTTTTATTTTTTTATCAAAGGCGTTTGGAAAACGTCAAAAATACTATAATAAGAACACATCTGAGCTTCAAGATATGATTTGATGTCTTCAGTGAAATTTTATGGCGGTTTTTTTCTTAGAACATTTTAACCCTCTAACTGCCATTTTAAGGGGTCATTTTAGTCCTTTTTCAAAAACTAAACACAGAAGTCTAATAAAACGTCCATTTAGAGGGTTAAAATGTTCTACAAATATTTTCCTCATAAAATTTCACTAGGGGTTGTCGAATGTTCAAAGTTTGTGCGACATGCGCAAAGTGCTTAAAAAGGGTCAAGTATAAATAATCAAAGCTTGTTATTTATTTTTACCAAAGCAGTGTTAAAAAATATCGACAAAACGACAAACAGTGCAAATATACTTTTGAGCTAAAAATGTTGTTCTGATGTGTTTTATAAAATTTTATGATGATTCTTTTCTTTCACCAAATTAACCCTCTAGCTTCCGTTTTAAAGGGTAATTTTTGTCCTTTTTTAAAAGAAATACAAAAAAGTCTATAAAAAAATGCAGTTAAAGGGTTAAAATGTTTTACAAATATTTTCTGCATCAAATTTTACTAGGGCACGGCTAAGACAGAAAGTTCGTGCAGCATATAGAAAATGCTTAAAAATTTTAAAGTATTAAAATTTTTTTTTATATTTTTTTTTTGGCCACAATAAAAAAAAAAAAAACAAGTAACAAATTTAAATTCGACTTTGTCGAGTGTATTAATACCCTCCACGATGTAAAAAAGTTTATTTGCAAAAAACAAAAAAAAAAAAAAAAAAAATCCGCGAAAAAAAAATTTGACGAAAATGTTTCTTTTTTTTTAAATATGTTTGGACTTGTTTAAATACCATTCGATGATCGATTCTGTTCACATGTGTCAACCAGCCGCCGAATTAAAGCATTTTGTGTTTTTAGGCTATGTTGAATGTACCACAATTTTCGAGGTGTTCTTACATTTTCGTTCATAACTTTTGAACCGCTGAACCGATTTCGTTCAAATGCAATACCAAACTGCTTAGGGCAACAACAAGTAAATACGCTAAGTCTTTGTTATATCTGTTTAATACATTGGCCGTGATCACCATTTCCACAGACGGACAATTGCTAGAATGTCTCGCTAGAATGTCTTAAAATCGATCACTGATCAATAATATATATGGAGGTTTTCGTGTCAACTGACACAACTTTTGATCCCGATCTACTATCCTATTGGATAGTAGTGCAGACACAATTTTTCAACGAGATCGGTCAAGGACTCTCTGGGTTAGAGGGGGTCGAATTTGATATTTTGGCCAAAGAGGTGTTTTTTCTCATCCATGTAACTTCTTACCAATTGTTTTTAGCAAAATGTGTCCCAAATAGTTTAGATAGCTATTTCTTCAATCTTGCGAAAAAAAATTATAAAAAAATAAAAAAAAATTGTGATTTTTTTTTTAAATTCAAAACTTTTTTGACTTTTTTGTCAAATAGGACCCTTTTTTGACTAAAAAGAAAGCTTACGTCTTTTCCTCACCTAATTCTTCTTCGTCCTCAAATATATATTTGCTCCGCCAACAAATTTCCGCTAGAACGGCATCACGCGACTTTTTCCCAAGATATCTGAAATGGTGATCACTGCCAAAGTATTAAACAGATATAACAAAGAGTTAGCATATTTACTTGTTGTAGCCCTAAGCAGTTTGGTATTGTTCAGCGGTTCAAAAGTTATGAACGAGACAACATAACCTAAAGACACAAACAAAATGCTTTGATTCGGCGGCTGGTTGACACATTTTTTTTTTTTTTTGCAAATAAACTTTTTTACATCGTGGAGGGTATTATACATTCGACAAAGTCGAATTTAACTTGGTTACTTGTTTTTTTATTTCGGCCAAAAAAATATAAAAAAAAAATTTTGAATACTTTAAAATTTTTAAGCATTTTCTATATGCTGGATGAACTTTCTGTCTTAGACGTGCCCTAGTAAAATTTGATGCAGAAAATATTTGTAAAACATTTTAACCCTTTAACTGCATTTTTTTTATAGACTTTTTTGTATTTCTTTTAAAAAAGGACAAAAATGACCCTTTAAAACGGGAGCTAGAGGGTTAATTTGGTCAAAGAAAAGAATCATCATACAATTTTATAACACACATCAGAACATCATTTTTAGCTCAAAAGTATATTTCCACTGTTTTTTGTCGATATTTTTTAACACTGCTTTGGTAAAAATAAATAACAAACATTGATTATTTATACTTGACCCTTTTTAAGCACTTTGCGCATGTCGCACAAACTTTGAGCCTTCGACAACCCCTAGTGAAATTTTATGAGGAAAATATTTGTAAAACATTTTAACCCTCTATATGGACGTTTTATTAGACTTCTGTGTTTAGTTTTTAAAAAAGGACTAAAATGACCCCTTAAAATGGCAGTTAGAGGGTTAAAATGTTCTTAGAAAAGAACCGCCATAAAATTTCACTGAAGACATCAAATCATATTTTGAAGCTCAGATGTGTTCTTATTATAGTATTTTTGACGTTTTCCAAACGCCTTTGATAAAAAAATAAAAACTTCAGTGGGCTATAAAAAAGAAATCCGAACTGACTTTACAAAACCCTTTGGTGATTTTGTCCATTTGATTGTCTACTTTCATATGGCGTTGAAGGCATTGGGGCTCAATGCGATAACCCGAAATTTGTTGCACAGTGTATATTAGGGCGGGTCGATTTTTTTTTGTCAAAAATCGTATAGCAAAAACATAATCTACAAGAAATTTTAAGAACATTTCCCAAAGAAACCATGTTTCTAAAATCAAACCCTATTCCGCGCCTAACGACATGAAGATTTGTCCGTCCGTCCTTTTTTTCATAACCAAAACATAGAACTTGACTCTTTTTTGGTGTTTGTGTTAATTTTTGGGCTTTGGTGTGCTCTGAGATATGTAGTAAAATTTTATTGGCAACATTTTTGTAGAACATTTCGTCCCCACCCGCCCCCTCTTTCGGGGTGTTTTTTGCGATTTGTTAGAATAGAGCCAAAAAATACCGTTATGAGAGAGAGTTAGAGGGTTAATATGTTTCACAAAAATATTTGCCATAATATTTTCTACAAAGTTGCTGAACATACCCTACACCTCAGATGTAAAGAAAACATAGTTTTATATACCGATATGCTACAAGACCATATCCAGCGGCAATGTTTTACTAATTGCCGCTGGATATAATTCGAACAATTTTTGAGATTATGAGCGGCAAGTATATTAGACATAATCCTTGAAATCAGTGTTGCCAGAACTTGGTAATCAAAAACGGCTAAATCCTTTTGAAAAAACGGCTAAAAAACGGCTAAAAAATGGCTAAAAAAAGGCTAAAAAATATATATTTTACTTTTTAAGAAAAACTAAGGTAAATTCATATTTTGTACCGTTTTTGATGCATATATTAAAATAAGGAGATTTTTTGTTACTGCTTTGACATATTTTAGATAAAATGAAGAGAGTTCAAACCACTTTTTTAATGATTTAAATATTTTATATTAAAATTTTTATAAAAATATATATAAAAATTTTGACTACAAAAAATGTATTTAAGTAAAAAATCTTTTTTAATTTTTTTGGCTTAAAAAAAATTTTCAACACATGAATTCGAGGTGAAACTTTTTACCCTTGGGACCGTTTTTACTGAAACCTGACCAGAAGAATTCCAAAAATATTTATGCCAAGATTCAGCAATCAGCCTTCAAGTTGAGTTTTGAACGTTAGCGTATTTTTAAAAGACAGAGAAACGGGCTTCGCTAGATCGTCTAAAATTTAGTATAATGTTTATGGTATGAATACACTCTTATAAATTTTTGTTGAAATTTACCCACTTTATTGTAGGTAACTGTTCTCCTACAATAAAGTGGGTAAAAATACACTATGTGTTTAAATTTCAACATTTGAACACAAAGTGTGTACAGCAAATAAACATTATGTGTGTACTTACTGCTTTGAAATTTCTCTAGCAATAAACAAAAAGTGTGTAATTTTAAAATATTTGTGTTTATAAAAGCTATCCTATGTGTGCAAAAATGCATTAAAAATGTGCAAAATTACATATTCAATGTTTTTTTGTTAAAAATTCGCTATTCTATCCTAATAAAAAAAATCCTTCTTAATTTTTATGATTTTTATTTTACTTATACACAGTTGAATTACAATTGTATTAAAATATGCTTAAAAACTATTATTATTATAAACAATTAATAATTTTAAATTAAAAACTAAATAAATAGTTACATGTTACAATATAACGTAATAATACTAAATCTTAAAATATTAAAATAACAAAATTGTAATAAATACATACATATATAAATGAAAAAATACTTTATGTAAATACATTTAATACAATTTATATCAGATCTTGCAAAATATAATCCTTGAAAAATTCTCTCAATCGGTAAAATTTTTCCTTTAGAAAAAAAATTATCCGATTGTCAGTTTTTTACAAAAAAAAAGTTTTAGATTTTAAAACCTTTTCTATAGAAAAGTGTCTCAGGTTCAGAGACTTTTTCTATAGAAAATATGTCTCAGATTCTGAGACTTTTTTATAAAAAAAAAGTTTCAGATTATGAGTCTTATTCTATAGAAAAAATGTATTTGATTTTGTCACTTTTTCACAGAAAAACTTTTGATGATACCAAGACTTTTTTCTATAGAAATTTTTTTTTCAGATTTTGAGATTTTTTCTTTAAAAAAATACGTGTCAGGATCTGAAATTTTTTCTATATAAAAAATGTCTCAGATTTTGAGACTTTTTCGCCAAAAAAAAGATATATCAGATGCTGAGACTTTTTCTATGGTAATAATTTCTCAGATCGTAAGACATTTTCTATAGAAAAACTGCCGCAAATTCTAAGACTTTTTCTATTAAAAAACTGTCGCAAATTCTGTGAAGCTTTTAAATAAAAAAAGTCTCTCAGATTTAGATACATTTTCAACAGAAAAAATGTGTCAGATTCTGTGATTTTTCTATAGAAGAAATGTATAAAATTCAGATACTTTTTCTATTGAAAAAAAGTCTCAGATACGTTTTCTCTAGCAAAAATGTCTCTCTAGAAAAAATGATTCTGAGATTTTTTCTATAGGAAAAATGCCTCATTGTCAGAGAGACTTTCTACAGAAAAACTTTCGCAGGTAGTAAGACCTTTTCTATACACTCAAAAAATTATGTTAGTAAAATCAACTGAAAATGTCAGTTAAAATAACTACTTTGTAAGTTGTTTTGGGGTCAACTACTTTTTCAGTTCAATCAACTAACAATGTTAGTTATTTTAACTGACAAAAAACAACTGACTTATGTAGTAAAAACTACTTACATTTGTAGTCAAAACAACTAAAATGTAGTAAAAATAAAATAATCAATAAATATTTTTTTTTTTCAAAAAATTTGAAGACCAAATTTTTTCAAAGTTTTTTTTTTTTTTTTAAAAAAAATTGTGAAAAATAAAAAAAAAACCGAAAATTTATTTTTATTTTTTTTGAAAAAAAACTGAAAATTTTTCAGAGATAAAAAAAAAATTAACTACTTTAAATAACTGTTACTGCATCACAGTACTTTTTTGTTAGTTATTCAAAAAAACTACTTAAAATAACTAACAGAAATAGTTGTTTGATATTTTTCATACAAAAACAACTGATTTTGTAGTTGAAAACAACTGACTACTGTAAAATATACAAACAACTAACAAGTAGTAACTTACATAATTTTCTGAGTGTAAATGAAATATTTCCAATTCAGTGATTTTTTCTGTAGGAAAAACATCTCAGGCTCTGAAACTTTTTCTATATAAAAAATATCTTAGATTCTGACATTTTCTACAGAAATTTTTTTTCAGATGCTTAGACTATCGCAGATTTCGAAACTTTTTCTATTAAAAAACTGTAACAGTTTCAAAGAATTTTTAAAAAATAAAAAATGTCAATAGAAATAATGTCTCAGATATTGAGATTTGTCTCAGATTCGGAAACATTTTCTGTAGAAAAATGTCTCAGATTTCAAGACTTTTTGTACAGAAAAAATATGTCAGATTTTTGAACTTTTTTTATAGACAAATTCTTAAAGTAAATGTTTCAGATTCTGGGATTTTTTATAAAGAAAAATGACTCAGATTATGAGAATTTCCAGATAGAAAAAAGAAAACAGACTCCTTTAAAAACAAATACTTCAGGTTCTGAGACTTTTTCAAAAAAAAAAATTCTTAAACTTTTTTTACAAAAAAAATAAATGGATCTTTTAGAAGAAGTTTTGCATTCTGATACACGTTTCTTTAGAAAATATCTACGATTTTGAGAAACATATAAGACACACTTTTTTGTTTTAAAATATATAAAGGCAACTTTTTTATCTTGATGCGTTGCTTGATTTTGTCTCAACTCTTTAGATGTAAAACAAGAAATCCTTGTTGAGATGAAATCGGGATAGACTTGAATTTATCGGCAAAACACAAAAAGATTGTTAACCTCGTTGGCCATTTGTATGTAATTTCTGAAAAAATATTGTTATTTTTGTTAATGCAGTTCTTTATGTTTAACGCTTTGGGTCTACTCACCTTAATTTACGTTCGTTGTCCCATGTACTATTCCTCTGTGGCTTGTTAAACATTATTTATTGTTAATTTTATTCGACTATTCCCCAAACGTTTCTCTGTTTTATAAAATATTTGTTTATTTATTTCTGTATTTTTTTCCATTTTGATTTTTGATATGACAATTTTATAATTACTGCTATAAAAATGTATCATTACACATTTTATGCCTAATATTCGATTTCAAACACAAAATGTGTAATAATAAAATGAATTTTTTTAAAAACTTACAAATTACTATACAAAATGTTTAATTTTCGATTTTTTGTGTCTAAATGTATTATTTAAACATTTCATGCGTAAATTTAGACGTTGTGTGTTATTTTAAACACAAATTTACTAACATTATTGTAGTGATTTTACATATATTTTTTAGAGTGTATGACAAAAATATACGTGATTTTATTCCAGACCAGTGTTAATAAAAATTGAAATATATGAAAAAAAAATTACCTACTAACAAAACAAACCAACATTTAAAATTCTTCTGATGATAACACATAACTAAAGTGTTTGAAACCGGTATGAGAATACCAAAAATGTCTTTAATTTTTAGAAATTTAATTTTCTCCTACATTTTTGAATTTAAAACTTTACAAAAAACAGTATAAGAGTCTGTGATCGATCTGTACAAACTTAAAAACCAATAAATTCTAGTGTTTCCAATTCGGTTAATCGATTAACCGATTCCTCGATTAATCGCTCCTATTTCGGTTAATGTCGAAACAAATAATTTAAAACGCAAATAATTATTCGACACGATTAATCGGTTAAAATGGTTCGATTAACCGGTTACTAATATTCTCTCTATATTCTACTATATTTTGTTTGAAACACTTCCTCTTTTTTACAAACACTTCCGAAAAAAGACAAAACTACAGAAAAAAAATATTCAAAAACCAGCAATTAACAGTTTAGAAAAGCAAAATTAAAAATTTAATCATTTAAAACTTAGAAATCCTAGTTAAAGTTTTCAAACGCCATATTGAAAATCCCAATTAAAATTCTGAAAATCTCAATTGAAATTCAGAAAAGCTAATTCAGATACAGAAATCCCAATTGAAATTCAGAAATCGAAATTCAGAAATGCCCAATTAAAATTTACGAAAGCTCGATCCAAATTCAGAAAAGCTTATTGAAATTTAGAAATCCTAGTTGATATTAAGAAACTCCCAATTTTACAAAATTAAAATTTACAGAAGCCTACTGAAATTAAGAAATCTCAATTGAAATTTAGAAAAGTAAAATTGAAATTTAAAAATTCTAAATGAAATTTAGAAAAGATAATTCAGTTTCTGAAGAGCTAATAAAATTCAGAAATCTCAATTGAAATCCCAATTGAAATTTAGAAAAGTGAAATCAAATTATATAATTCAAAATTATTATTTAGAAGACACCAATTAAAATTCTAAAAAGCACAATTAAAATTCAAAAATCCCAATTGAAATTAAGAAATACCAATTGAAATTTAAAAATTCAACTGAAATTCACAAATCTGAATTGATATTCAAAGTTTAGAAAATCAAAATTTAAAAATTACAATTATAAGTAAATTGAAACTCAGAAATCCCGATTGAAATTTAGAAAATTACAAATTAAATTTGGGAATTTTTATTATATCTAAATTTCAATTAGTTGCGTTTTGGGTTTCCCCTTTAAAAACTGTACACAAAAAATTTTAAAGAAAAAAATTTTAATTAAAAATTTTAAAAAGTTCGATTTTGTTTTTAATAATTTTTTTAATTGATATGATAAAATTGTTTAATAGATTTCGAAAATTTCCGTGAATTGAGAATAAATTGCAATTTGCGATATTAAACTTTTAAAAATTTTAGTAATTAATACTATAATTGAAACTCATTCAAATTTTTTGTGAGTGTGTATAAAGACTGAAAATTAAATTTTACTTAAAATAATTTTATTTTTTGTTACATTACTTTTAAAAAATTGTTTAAAATTAATTTTTCATTGTTGTTGACGATTAATCGATTAACCGCCACTTTTTCCGATTAATCGACCCGAATAACCGATTATCCAATTTTCGTCAATTTTCAAATAATGCCCTAACCGATTAACCGGCAGGGTCGAATAATTGGAAACACTAATAAATTCTCTATTTTAGTATAAAAAACACACTAAAAATTAGTTTTTAACCGAAAACTCAAAAATGGCTAAAAAACTGCTAAAATAATTTCGAAAATGGCTAAAAAAAACGGCTAAGAGCTAAATGCCTTTTTCTCCGGCTAAACGAGTTTAAAAGGAGCTAAATCTAGCCGGAAAATGGCTGAATTGGCAACACTGCTTGAAATGGAGAAATAAATAATTAGATTGATTTGTAATGAAAACGCCACAGACGAAAAATTATAATAAGAAATATAAGATAATTTTACTCCATTATTCATTTTATATTGGGCTGCAGTATATAAACATGTAGCGTGGTACTCTGAAAGAAGTGCAGGAGTTGTGGGTTCGATTCCCTCCAGAGCCTTTGTTCGTTAATTACAAAGGGAAGCTGGTTCAGCGGATTTTTCTTAGTAAATAAAAGTATGTAATTGAGGATCATAATGATATTTAGTCAAAAAAAAAAAAAAACACATAGATACTTTTGTGGGATGAAATTGGAGAGTTGCATATCGGAGAGGAAAAAAGATGTGTTCGATAAAAATTTTTATTAACTGAATATTTTTTTTACATCAGTATTTGATTTATTTTGAGTAAATTTTTTTTTTTAATTTTTGTAAATAAAAAAATTTTTGAGTGTAAATTTTTTTGAGTGTAATTTTTTTTTGAGTGTAATATTTTTTTTTTAGTTTTTTTGAGTGACAAAAATAGTTTCTAAAATATTTTTTTTTTTTTGCTTACCATTCCTTTTCAAAGCGTGTTTAGCTTTTTTTTCAACACGGGAGTTCGGGTTAAAACCCATCTGAAATTCCCCATTATGCTAATAACTTATGAACCACTGGACAGATTTCGCTGAAATTTATTATAAATCTGACCTGAAGTATAACAAATATATACGCCACGCTTCAGCAGCTTGCCGTATATATTTTTCATTCTTCCGCTAACATTTGAAAGTTAGCGTGTTACACAGACAGAAAGACAGACGGACGGACGGATTTTCATGTCGTTAGGCGCGGTATATTGTTTGATTTTAGACCAATGGTTTCTTTGGGAAAGTTTCTTGTAGATTTTGTTTTTGCTATACGATTTTTCAGTTTTTTCCGCGTTCGAAATTTCAGCATAAACAATCACAGCTGTTTCATTTTTAAGTTTTTTTTATTTGCAGACTGGCATTTTGTTTTTAGACAAGGTTTGAGTTGGGCATTTTAAGAAAAATATGCCACCTTCAAATTGGCATTTTTTTTGACGTTTGGCACATTTGCCAAATACCAAACTAAAAAAGGCAAATTTAATCGTCACTGTGAAAACCCCAAGTATATAAAAGCAATATAAGCAACAATAAAAGTTAAGTTCAACTTGGCCGAATATATGAGTGGCATTCACAATGCATGAAACATTGAGCGTGTTCAGCAGAGAAACCTGCTACTCAACAGTTGAGATGTAGCATGTTTTGATTAGTTGATTCTGCTGAACGCAATTTTTTATTAATGTTTTAAAATATTGGAATAAATGATTGTTTTTTTATATTTTCATTTATTTTATCTGTGGAAATTACTTTTTTATGATATTTTTGTTTATTTCCTTAAATAAAGTAAAAAAAAAAATAAATAATTTCAATAAAACAGCTTATTTATCAGTTTGTGATCAAATGTAGCATAATTTTTTAACGCTACCAGTGATGAGAAGCGCTCACTCAACATGTTGACTGAAATGTCAAAAATTAAACCGTTCAGCAGAATGTTGAGGAGCAGCTAGGTAGCAGCTTTCTCTGCTGAACGTACCCATTGAAAATACAAACAAGAAAATAAATTGATTTCGACTTGTCCGAATCAATAAATACCATCCACAAAGCTTAAAGCATGTTGAACACAAATAAATTCCACATTTTAGTGATTGTAAATTTTTTAAAATAAAAAAAACAACAAGTGGGAGTGTTACATTCGGCTGTGCCGAATATGTTATACCCTCCAAAATGTAAAAAACAATATAAAAAAAAATCCAGGGGCGTCTTTTTTAAGGGGGTGGTTGGTTGGAGACGTTAGGGGCACCTTCCCTTTACGATTTTTAATTTCTTCTGAGATAAGAATGTTGCATTTGCTTAGCAAAAGTACAAAAAACCCTGCAAAAAATACGGGTTTTCTTAGGTTGGTTTAGTTATTCAAGGGGGAACTTTTTTCCCCTTGGTCCGATTTTGCCCATTTCCGAACTTAACCTGCCTAGGTAATATAAGACATACTCGCGCCAAACTTCGGAATTCTAGCTCTTTTATTCATTTTTGGACTTACGCAGAAAACTTTGATTACCAAATAAGGTATAAAATAAGATATAGGATAGCTTATTTTATACATTGCAGCATTGATGATTTAACATGGGATGAGACTCAAAGTAATGCATACGAGTAATGTATAAAATAAAGCATACCAGAACGTAATATATAAGACGTTACGAGTAGTGAACAAGTGACGATGTATTAAATTTACTCACGTGATTGTAAGTGAGTAGAAAAAATATGCTCGTGAGTGAGTGCCCGTGATTCAAAAATTTCTGTCGTGAGCCCATCTCTAGTTTAAACTTATGCATTTTTGTATAAAATATTTATTTTGTATGTTGTTATAATGCATTATGTATTCAATTACAAATAATCAGTGTTGGCTACCGTTACCCTTTCAATACCGTTACCGATTAAAAACCCTTTAATATTGAATACCGTTACCGTTACCAATACCGAAATAAAAAATTTTAAATACCGTTACCGATTAAAAATCATTACCTTGGCCTCTGTTCTGTCTTTCACAACTTTTCAATTCACATGAAAATTTCAGAATCACATGAAATCAAGATAAGTGTTTTTTTGATCACGTTTTCATTCGAAGTTGAAATCGAATAATTGAAATTTAAAAAATTATAAGGAAAAAAGTGCATTCGTTTTACTTTCACCAAATTTTATTTAGGTGAAACAAAACGAAAAAGAAATTCGGATGTGAAATCTAGAACACCAAAAAAATTCGGAAATTTTCATTTTCACATTTTTTATGTGAATTACTTTTTTTGGAACAGCGGCCCTTTATTCGGATTTTTACCGGTATTATATCGGTTTTGTTTCGGTTGTCTAAATTTTAATTTTTTTTTAGTTTTTTTTGCAGAAAAAAATTAAATTAAAATATTTTTAATGTACGTAAAATAAATAAACAAATTTTTGTTCATTGTAAACCGAATATTCATTTGGGCAAAAACAATGAAAAAGTCTGTCCAACCAATGGTCACATTCGCAATTTTCTAAATTATGTGGAAATCAGTCCAACCAATGATCACATTTACCTAAAAATTTCTGAAGAGAAAAGTGAGTGCCACGACAAACCTGATTCGCTCAAGTTTTTCTGGCGTTGTCATCCACGCAGGTAAGCGTGGAGAGTCGTACAGTCTGAAGAAAAACTCTGTCGGAAAATCTGTAAAACAACTTTCATTTTGAATTAGAAAACTTTTACCAGATTTTTCTGCTATAATGAATACTTTTAACTTAATTCTCTGTCATTAAGTTTTAAAAAATAACAGACATTTTTCTGTGTTTTTACTGACTCTGTTTGCTAATTTTAAAAAATATTTTTGTTAAAATTTTAGAAGATTATTTTGTAATTTTGCAAAAAAAATTGTTGGCATTTTTTTTAATTTTTGTCTAATGTAAACGATTAAAACTAAAAATTAATCAAATGTGAAAGAATCAGCTGATTATTTTAATAATTTTATAGTAATTGTCTTGTTTGTAAGAACATTTTCTTGAACAAAAAAAAAAAAAAATAAAAAAAAAATTTAAAAGTTTATTGAAATGAAAAACTTCGCTTTTTTTATAACAGTTTTTAACAAAAATAAGTATTTTTTACTTTAATAAAATATAATTTCGATGTTCATGCTGTTTATTTGAAATCAAAAGATTTTTCAACTTACCGCCGCAGATTTATCTGTGGTCTTGACATATTTTTCTGCAGACTCTGCTAAAACCATCAGATTTCTGAAATGGCTCAAAATTCAGATATTACTGCTGAATAAGCAGAGAAGTCTTATAAACACGTAAAAAATCAATAATTTATTTGTTGAATTACAATATTGTGTGAATATTTTAATTTAATTCTGTGTTAATTAATTAAAGTATTAAGTACTTCTATACAATTATATGTTGAAATGCACAACATTTTTCAGTTTTTACGTGTTTTTAAAAAATTTGTGACTTTTTAACATGTTGGGTAAATTTTATTCATAATACCGGTACGTACCGGTATCGTTGTTTCGGTAACGGTTAACCGTTACCTAAATAATCAAAAATACCGTTACCTTAACCGTTACCGATGTAAAAAATATGTAATACCAATACCGTTACCGATACCGTTATTCGTTTCGGTTGCCAACCCTGCAAATAATGCATTATTTCAAATTTTGAAATAATACATAATGTAACCAAATATACACAGAAAATAAAATCATAAAATTCAAGTCAACAAACATCAATTGTGAATGTCTTATACTGATATCAACCAAACATTTAGTTAAAACGGCTTCCCGTTATTCAATAATACAAAAATTCGATTTTGTTTTTAACAAACTACGTCAAATAATTTTATTTCAAAATGAAAGGAAAATTTCAACAAATCGTTAGTGGCAGTTTGTCAATAAGACAAAGAAAAATATTTTTTTAACTTTCAAATAACCCGTTTGTTATTAATGTTCAATAATTTGTAAATAAAACAGATTTTTTCCAACAATTTTTGTCAATAAACGACTTTGTCAAATAAAAGTCATATTTTCAACAATTTATATCAATAAATACAAAGAACTTTGTCAATCTAACAAAATCGTAATTTTTTTTTTAACAATCGCTGTCTATAAAGAATTTGGTAGCTTTTGTAAAGTATAAAACATAAACACAAACATACTATAACAACAACTTGCTCTCTCTCGTCGTGTAGTTTGTTTTTTATTTGTGCCTGTACTTATTTTTAAAAAAGCAGACAATGAAAAAAGAAGACAATTACAAAAAAACAAGTAAAAAAGTAAAATTCGGCCTTGCCGAAAGTAGTGATACCCTCCACAATTTCAAAAAGATTATTGCAAAAAACTTTGTATAAAAGGAAATTAATTTTGAAAAAAAAAAAAATTTAAAAAAAAAAATCCGCGAAAAAAAATTTTGGTAAAAAAAAAATCCGCGATTTTTTTCCTTTTTTGTCAAAAAATATGTTCGTACTTGTTTAAATACCATTGGTGTTTAATTATGTTCACATATGTCAACCAGAAGCCGAATTAAAGCATTTTGTAATTTTAGGTTATGTTGAATGTACTGAAATTTTTGAGGTGTGCTTACATTTTCGTTCATAACTTTTGAACCGCTGAACCGATATCGCTCAAATGCAATACCAAACTTCTCGGGAGAACTTCCAATAAATATGTTAAGTTTCAGTCATCTCTGTGCAATATTTTGTCCGCGACAGCATTTTCCACAGACAGACAGACAGACGGACAGACGGACACACGGACATCGCTAGAATGTCTTAAAATCGATCGGGCATCATGAATATATATGGGGCATTCCAAGCCAAATCACTCACTTTTAGACCCGACCCCTTACGATTTATTTTATTTTTGGATATGTTTTAGTACTTATTAAATGCAACTTGGACACCAATTTTCAGCCTTTTATTTCAAGATGGTGTTGAGTAATCAATTTTTCAAAATGGCGATTTTCTCAAAAAAATTAAAAAATTGAAATTTATAATTAATTTTGACCATTGAAAAATATAGATATTTTAAAAAAAGTTGGACAACGTTTTGTTGGTATTTAAATGTAGTTTTAGAAAAAAAATATGAAAAAATTATTCGAAGTAATTATCACTTATTTTTTGACGTTTAAAAATTAAAATCGACTTTTTGAAAAAGTCCGAAACCTTCGATTTTTTTGTAAAAAATTGTAAAAATTGTACTCTAAATTACGCAACTTTTAAGCCATAATTCGAGATGTGATCACAATTCTTTCTATTTTTTTTTAAATTTTTAAAATTGCACCTTTTATTTTTTGGCTCTGATTTATTTTATATGATGCTCCAAAAAAAATAAATTGGGAGATATTGACCCTAACTTACCCTAGATATATTCATTTCGAGGTAAAAATACGTCTCACAAAAATCTAGAACGATCGGAAATGGGTAAGGCGTTTAGCACGGTCCTTAAATTTAAAAAACGGATTACAATGAAAAATATGATTTTTTTTCTGTTTTCGCAATATTTTTGGTATTTTAAGTTAAGTTTTATTTCAAGCAATTACGGAATTGTGATGTAGAGTAAAATACCTTTCTAATAAGGTACTAAAAACTTAAATCGGTTGAAAATCAGCCAAGTTATTACAACTTCCCCAGGCATCTAGCGTGTGTAGGGTTGCCATTTCCTTTTTGAGAAAAAGAGGACATCAACCTCAAAAAAGGAGGACATTTGACCCAAAAAAGAGGACAATTTTTTTTTAATTAATTTAAAAAAAATCAACAACGATATACAATAAAATGTATTTTTAGTATTAGAAAATTTTTTTTTAATTCCACTTATCATTTAAAAATTTTCCTTTATATTTTGAGAAGGAATATTCTCAATTATTTCCAATTATATTTCAAAAATTTCCATATATAATTTAAACATTGTTTTTATATCAGAATTTTCTATTTGTTTTTCAAAAATTCCATTTTTATTTCAAAATATCTTTATATGATTTTCAAAAAATTCCAATTGTTAATTGAAGCTTTTTGAAAGGCATTTGGAAAATTTTGAAATAAAAATATAAATTTTTAAAATATAAAACGAAATTTTAATAAATTTTTATTAAGAAATAAAAATTGTTTTATTCGACCTTTAATTTTTTTTTGTTTGAGTTTATTCTAGCTTGAGGTCCTTTACAAATTAAAGCTATGATATTCTCATAGAATAATTGATCATTTTTGCGGAACTTAGTCAACACGTGTTTAGGAATTTGTCAGATTCCATTATCAAGACTATTAAACAAATAAAAAAACCATATACTACAAGTAGCAAAGGGAACTTAAGTGATAAATCGCAAAAGTTTAAACAAAAATAAAAATACTTATTCAACTCCTCAGTCATTGAGAATTAGAAGAAAAAAATTGTACAATCTCTTAATAAAATCACGATCGACAAATAACCAACACGATCGTGATCTTACTAAGAGATTGTACAATTTTCTTCTTCTCATTCTCAATGAATGAAGATTTAATTATGAATTAATAATTTAAGTTCGCGTTTTGCTCTGAAAAAGTTGACATTATTGCTGATAAGCTAAAATACAGCCAATAATTCAAAAGTTTAGAAGCAATTAAAAAAAGTTATGGGGAAAAGTCCAAAAAGTACACTGCGAATCACATCAATAAGGAATCGAGTTTTTCACTTTTTAATCGAATATATCTTTGTAACGAATAAGCAGAAAAATATAAAAAAATGCACTGATAAAGACCATTATCTAGCCAATAATGTCAAATAATAACAATAATCTAAAGACTGAAAAAAGGGCTTTAAAAAAATATGTAGGACAACCCCGGACACTTTCCAAAAAAGAAGTAGGACTGCCCCGGACGCCCTTAAAAAGAGGACGGTGTCCGGGGAAAAGAGGACGGATGGCAACCCTAAGCGTGTGTCATACCGCTTGATTAAAGAATACGAGTCCCTTTTTTTAAATTTATTGAAATCTTCTACTGTAATAAAATTTTTTCATTATTCATGTTTCAGTGTAATATTTGTTTGGTTTTTCCAAATTTTAAAACAAAAAAAAAATTTTTTTTTTTAAATAGAGATTTCAAAAGGGTGTTGAAAATGCAGGCATTTTTAGCATTAATTTAAAACATGTTAGCAAAACACAATATGAAAAATACTTGTTATCTTATTACATTTGAACTTGAAGAATAATAAAATGTTATTACAGTAGAAAATTTCAATGAATTTCAAAAATCGGATTGTATTGCTAAATCAAGTTGTATGCCACACGTTAGATGCCTGGGGAAGTTGTAATAACTTGGCTGATTTTCAACCGATTTTAGTTTTTAGTATCTTATTAGAAAGGCATTTTACTCTACATCATAATTCTGTAATTGCTTAAACTTAACTTAAAATACCAAAAATATTGAGAAAACAGAAAAAAATTCATATTTTTCCTTGTAATCCGTTTTCTAAACTTCAAGGCCCATGAGGAACGCCTTACCCATTTCCGATCGCTCTAAATTTTTGTGAGACGTATTTCTACCTCGAAATGAATATATCTAGGGTAAGTTAGGGTCAATATCTACCAATTTATTTTTTTTGGAGCACCATATAAAATAAATCAGAGCCAAAAAATAAAAGGTGCAATTTTTAAAATTTAAAAAAAAAATAGAAAGAATTGTGATCACATCTCGAATTATGGCTTAAAAGTTGCGTAATTTAGAGTAGAATTTTTATAGTTTTTTACAAAAAAATCGAAGGTTTCGGACTTTTTCAAAAAGTCGATTTTAATTTTTAAACGTCAAAAAATAAGTGATAATTACTTCGAATAATTTTTTCATATTTTTTTTCTAAAACTACATTTAAATACCAACAAAACGTTGTCCAACTTTTTTTAAAATATCTATATTTTTTAATGGTCAAAATTAATTGAAAATTTCAATTTCTTAATTTTTTTGAGAAAATCGCCATTTTGAAAAATTGATTACTCAACACCATCTTGAAATAAAAGGCTGAAAATTGGTGTCCAAGATGCATTTAGTAAGTACTAAAACATATCCAAAAATAAAATAAATCGAAAGGGGTCGGGTCTAAAAGTGAGTGATTTGGCTTGGAATGCCCCATATACTTTATGGGGTCCCAGATCGATATTTCGATGAGTTACAAACGGAATGACAAACTTATATATACCCTCTATCACTAAGTGGAGGGTATAAAAAGATTATGAATTTAGTTTTATCTGAGCTAGCAAGGGGTACGGCAGCAATTGAAATTATTTCATAGAAAATATTATTAAAAAATGTATTTCGAAAACAAATTAATCTTTTTATATAAACATTTTGTTTTGTTTTTGCCTTTATATTTTTGGAATAATTTTTTTACAGAATTTGCTTTCCAAGTTTTTACCGATTGCTATGTTTGTCTAAAACGAAACTAAAACATGTGTATATAAAAAAGAAAGAAATAAAGAACAAACGAAAAAAAAGAATTTTCAACATGAGACAAAAACGGTAAAACGATATAAGTAAAATACATTCTTAAGTGTTATAAAAAAGAATATTGACTAACAAAATATGTTTGTTTAATTTCAATATTAATATTCTCTTAATATATCTCGATTTTTAATCAATTTATTTTTAGTTTTTTTTCCTATAAAAAAGTTTTAATTTGTCAATACAACTAATACTGTTGGTTGATATCACAAATTCGTTTGTTGAATTCCTTTACCATATCAACAAATGACGTTTGTGTTTGTTGAATTTCTTTGTTGAAAACAAAATTTATTTTTTTTCTTTTGTTAGATCAACAAATTACGTTTTGTGTTTGTTGAATTTCTTTGTTGAAAACAAAATTTATTTTTTTTCTTTTGTTAGATCAACAAATTACGTTTTGTGTTTGTTGAATTTCTTTGTTGAAAAAAAATTTTAGATTTTGTACGTTTGTCAATACAAATAATAATTTAGGAGAACTATTACAAACTCATTTATCAATTGTTTTTTCAGCAATTAATATTTACAAACGTTAGTTGATATTACAAATTTCCGTATAGGAGCACTTTCAGTGAAAAATTTAATTGTATTCACAAATATGGGGGTCAATATAACAATTCGTTTTTTTCTGTGTAAGTCACCCATGATTTAATGTTTAGAAATAATAAATATGACATACAATTTTTGCAATAATCATGCATTACGTAACAAGTTATTAGTAGAACATTATTTTTCACCATGAAATAATAAGTTGTTGAACAAATGTCTGCTAAGACATCCTAAAATAATGCTACAAATAAGGGATATACATTACCTGGTCATGTATTACATAATCACCACCCATTACCAAAGTTTTGCTTGGTAGGCCCCACATAAAAATTTCACCGATATTCCGTTAAATAGGTTTATTGGCATAAAATTGTAACCTCTGCAACTTTGAAGTCCTTTTTAAAGGATCATAAAATGAAAAACTTTAAATGCAGTTTTACTACATTAAGTCGCTAGTTTCAGACGTATATTATCCAGTTTGTGTTTAACGACTTTTCTTTATTTTTGTCGGACGGTGATATAATAAGATTTGATTAGGTTATTAAAGTACGCGTTAAACACACACAAACAAAATTTTAATTAAATATTTTTTATTTTGATGAAATTTGAGCGATTTTTGTGAATATCGGGTAGGTGGTTTCTACAAAAAGAACTAATTCGGAATGGGGATTTGTGAATACAAAACACGCTTACCTGCCAAATTTCGAAAGGATATCTATTATAATACGGTTATTAGAGTCACTTGAGCCTAAATTTCCAATTTCAAGTAAATTGATTAAAAATTGATACCTGTGTCGTGTTTACATCGTTTACATAGACAGACGGACGGACAAGATCGACTCAAAAAGTGATTCTAAGACGATCGGTATGCATAAAAGTGGGTCTAGGACCAATATTTCAGGAAGTTACAAACATCACCATAAACTCATTTACCCTGTACCACAGTGTGGTGTAGCGTATAAAAATTAACATTTTGACCACACTCAAAAAAATAAACTTTGTAAAATGACAAAAAAACTTCTAAAATTAGTTTTTTACCTTTACTTTATGAAAATTTCTAGTAAAAATTACAAGCTTTTTGTAACTTTACACTCAAAAAAATACGTTAGTAGATTTACTAATGTGTTTTTGCTAATGCTAGTAAGCTAACCTTTAGCAAATTTTTAGTTGGGCTTAGCATGTCAACAAAATATGTTGTAAACTTCATTTAGTGCATTAGCAATTTTAAACAAAATTTGAACTAATTTTTTTTGCTTAATTTAAAATTGAGTTGACCAAATTTTTACAAGCTTTTTTGCTAATATTAGCAAAAATTGTTTGTAAATTTTTTTTAAGAAAACTTAAAATGGAACTATCTCGGAAACTAAGGCAGATGGAGTAAAATGGAGGCCATTTTTGGTTCTCGGGCTCACCATAGTATCGCCGGTCCTCTTCACATGTGTGGACCCTAATGGGTCCTAACTTTGGATCCAAAAAAGTTAGCATTCCCAAAAATTTAAAAAAAATTTCAGTTAACTAATTTTTGGAAAATATTTTTGCGAACTTTACCAAAAAAAATTGTGGGTGCAAATCAGCAAATTTTCTTGTAGGTTTAAAAGCTTTTTTTGCTAACATTGCAGTTTTTTTTGTGGACAAGCTCTTTACCAATAAAATTGTAAATTTACGAGAATTCCTAGGTTTTTATAATTTTACAAAGTTTTTTTTGATGCAATAGGTCTTACAAGGAATTCGCGTAACTTTGCTACACTCAAAAAGAAAACCTTGTCAAATTACTAGAAAAAGTCGCGTAATCCCATTTTACCAATATTGACAGTTTTCCTTGTTTTTTAACAAATAATTTTCGATCGAAATTTACATTTTTTTTGTAATTTTACAGTTTTTCTTGTAATTTTACAAATTTTCAAGATTTTTTACAAAAAAATCTAGTAAATTTACGAGAATTTCTTGTAAGTCTTATTTCGCGAAAAAATTTGTAAATTTACAATTTTATTGGTAAAAATCTTGTAAAATTACAAAAAAGTTCGTAATTTTTACTAGGAATTCTGGTAAAATAGGAGGTAAATCACAAAATCTCATTGCAAGTTTTATCGCGTCAAAAAAATTGTAAATTTACAATTGTTTTGGTAAAAAGCTTGTAAAAAAACATGCTTAAAGTAGTCAATATTTATAATAATTTTATAATTTACAAATTTATTAGATATTTCAATTATGTAATTCGAAATTTATCAATTTTAATTTTAAGATTTGTCTTGAAATTTTAAGATTTAATTTGTTTTTGAAGATTTTATTTGCAGCTCCATGATTCTATTTGAAATTTCATGTGCAATTCGAATAATCCATGTGTAGCTCGAAAATTCTATTTGTAATTCAAAAATTTCCAATGTAATTCTTAGAAGATCAAGTGTATTTCGAAAAAAAATATTTGTAATTCGACAAAGGTCAATTGTAATTCGAAAAAGATAAATTACAATTCGATAAAAATCAATTGTAATTCGAAAAATATCAATTGTAATCCGAAGATTTCAATTGTAATTCAAAAATATCAATTGTAATTCGAAAAAAATCAAAACATTTTCCAAATTAGATTTAGATAATCTGAATCCAATTCAATGTCTATGATTTTTCTGATTTAAATTAACAAAAAAAAAAACGTTATAATGTTGTAAGTTGTGGTAAATTAAAATGTTTAGCAATAATTTTGTTTATAAAAGTTTTAGAGGAGATCTACCAATAAAAAAAAATTCATCACTATTGATTTATCGGGTTGATATAATCGAAATGAAAAATTTGGTAAACAATAGAGATTGTACATCACAAATTCAAATTAGACCCGACGACCGCCCCTTCACAAAAAAAGCCACTGTCTTTGTTCACATAATTTTTTAACTACAATTGATCTATTTTGAATTATAATTGATTATTTTCCAATTGCTATTGATGTTTTTCGAATTACAATTTAAATCTTCGGATTTCAATTGATCTTTTTCGAATTACAATTAAACCATTTCAAATTACAATTGTTCTTTTTTCGAATTACAATTGATCTTTTCGAACACTTAGAAAATTATTGCAGTTACTACATGACGGTCATTTGTGTAGTAAGTAGTAGTTGTTGTTTTTGGCTACACTCTAATCAAAATTTGTTGAAATTTACCCAATTTATAGTAGAAAACTGGACTCCTACTATAAATTGGGTAATTTTACTCTGAATGTGTAAATTTAATATATTGACCACATGTGGTCAATTTAAATAAAAAAGAGGTGAATAAAATATAACAAAAAATTAAAAAAAAAAAAAAAACATACGCCGCCAGCCAGCATCGAACTCGCCACCTTCTGATTTTAAAGTACACTTCTTAACCACTACGCTACGGAAGCTTATACTATTATATGGCCTTTTAGTTATTTAACATGTGTGTATGTATGTTGTTCGACAATTTTATTTACGCATTTGTGTGTAAAATATTTGAATTAACGGATAATATTTTTAATTTGCTGTGTTTAATTGGTTTGAATTTATTATACGCATTTAGTGTTTATATTAACACATAATGCGTGCTATTCAACAAAAATTTACCCAATTTGTAATAGTAAGTTTACATGCGTTTTTAAGAGTGTACACTCTAATTAAAATGATTTCAGTTTCCTACTATAAATTGGGTAAATTTACACAACTTGCGTAATTCTACTTAAAAATATTGGAAATTTACCCAATTTATAGTAGTATATTTTTTGAATTTGTTGAAATTTACCCAATTTATAGTAGGAAACTGGACTCATTTTTTTAGGGTGTACAATTTCAGTTGTTTTTGTATGAAAAATCTCAAACAACTATTTTTTGTAGTCGTTTTAAAAAATAAATACAAAAAATTAGTGCATTGTAGTAGAGATGGGCGCGTGAGTGATTTTTGACTTACACTCACTCACGCTCACGACAGGAATTTTTGAATCACGCACACTCACGAGCATTTTTTTTCTACTCACACTCACTCACAATCACGTGAGTAAATTTAATACAACTCACACTCACGTGCACTCACGCAAGCTTCACTCACACTCACGTTGACTCACACTCACGAATCTCTTATTAAAAAAAAAATCAAAAACTAAAATTTCAATAATCTTTCAAAATTTTCAGCAAAATTTAAAGTTCAGCGAAACTTTACTTTTTATGTTTTTTTTCGGGACGAAATCTTAATTTATGCCAAACTTTGCATTGTTTTTTTCAGTGATTAAAAAACTGAAATTCATTACACATTTTTAATTTTCACTTCCAGTCAAGTTGTCAATAATTTAAAAAAAATACTGCAACCCACCAGTCCAGTTTACAATTCTAACAAAACAGTCCAGTCACTTTTTTGCTGCTGAACTTTTTTGTGTTGTGCTGATGGTGGTTGATTAAAAAAAAAAACAAATACTGACAAACCAGCAACAGTAAAAAAATTAGGCAGCACACAAACAGCACAAACGTTGTTTTGAGAAATCCACTGCAAGTTACAATTCAAAAAGTGGTGAGCTGCTGACAAGCAAATAAATATAAACGAAAATAAACTCGTACATTGTAACGAGAGAACTTCTTGTATGCATAAGAAGAAAAAAAGGTTCAATAAATAAAAAAAATGCAAGGTTCATTTAAAAAGAAAAAATCTTTTTAATTCAATTAATTTATATCAGTAAAAAATCAATATTTTTTATATTAAATAAATAAATAAATTAATGCGTAGTTGAAAAAATTATAAAAAAATAAACTTCAAGTCTAAAATAATAGTACAGTAGGTATTCTAAAGTTCAAATAAAAAAAAATTAAAAATATTTTTAGAGTTACAGAGATGGAAAGTTTTCATTTTTATGCACCGATCATTTCATTTTTATGCACAGATCATTTGGTTGAATTTTTATTGACACTTTGATGCGATAAAAATTTATTTTAAAAAAAACGAATTTTAAAGGATTTTTGTCGACCTTTTCAATAGCATTGTTGGTTTTTAAAAAAAATATAAATTTGACCTTAAAATTTAAGGTCAAATTATTAAAAAAATGTATCTTATAAAGCGCCTATTTTGATATTATTTTAACTGAGTTTTTACATTTAAAAATAATTGTTTTGTATAAAATAACACTCAAAAAGTACGAATACCGCGTGTATAAAAACAAATAAAAAAATATTTTCGCAATAAGGAACTCTCGATCCATTTTTTAAAAATGTTTTTAAATGAAAAAAACGTCAGGCTTTTTAAAAAAAAATCTCAAAATAGACGCTTATAAGATAAAATTTTTTTTTAATAATTTGACCTTGAAATTTAAGTTAAAATGTTTATTTTTTTAAAAAACCACCAAGGCCAGTGAAAAGGTCGTCAAAAATACTTTAAAATTCGTTTTTTAAAAATAAATTTTTATCGCATCAAAGTGTCAATAAAAATTCAAACAAATATGATCTTTGCAAAAAAATGAAAACTTCCCATCTCTATAACTCTAAAAATATTTCAAGAAAAAAAATTTTATTTGCACTTATTTATTCTAAAATTTTGGCATAATTATATCTAAATCGGTTTTTTGGTGTGACCGTTAACGCGTTTCAGCCCATATTTAACTTTTTGTTTTCATCATATTAGTTTTCGTTAGTTAGTAAAAAACAATTGTGTCTGACACTTATTTTAAAAAATTTTATGAAACTTGGAATTTTGGATCTGTTAATAAAACACTTAACTTCAAACCAAATTTTCAAAAAATTTTCTTAATAAAGTAAAAAAAAAAATTGTGTTTTAAAAAAATTTTCAAATAAAAATTTTGGCACTTAAATTTTTTTTTTATTTGTTTACTTCAAATATTTTCCAAAAAATTTTGGAACCTAAAATTTTTTTTAAGCATTTTTAATGAAACTTTAAACCGTTGAAACTTACTTAGAACTTAGAAAATTTTAAAACTTTTTTTTAAATAATTTTTAGTTAAATTTAAAAAATTTTCAAAACATTAGAAAAATTTCTTAACATTTTTGTTAAAGCATTATCTTTACGTTTGAAACATTATTCTTAATTATATAATACAACATGCCATTAGTTGTACAAAGAAATATCTACTTATAAGTGCGTTCATTTAATTTTCAGCAGCCAAATAAAAAAAAATTCATGCTGACGAGTCGAGTTCAATTTTTATTTTCCATGCTGCAAGTCCCGTACAACAAATATAACTTGTGCAGCGCAGTAACCAGACAATTCAGTCGTGTGTGCTGTTTTTTGTTTTTTTAAACTGAAGCTGAACTGTGTGCTGGCAAGTTTGTCAATTTAAAAAAAAAACTTTTACTGTACTGCTGCTGAAGAAAATTGACAATTTTTAACAGCTCAGTTCTTGACTGCTGTTTTGTTTTGATAATGTTTATGCTGACAAAACAGTACAAATTATGTGTTTTTGCTGAAAATCTAGGCAGTATTTTCAACACTGGTTTTTTTTGGTATGAAAGGAAATATTAAGGGAAAGTAAATCACGCAAACTCACGCAAAAAAATCAGATCACGCACACTCACTCACGCAAAAATCCTACTCACGCACACTCACTCACGCAATTTTTTTCTCCACTCACACTCACTCACAATCACGTAAGTAAAATTGAATTCAGTCACACTCACGCGTGAATCACGCTCTAATCTGCTCATGTGCCCATCTCTACATTGTAGTAAAAGTTGTTTTATGTAGTTGTTTTTTGTTTATAAAAAAACTAGAAAAACGGATGTGTTGAACAAGTAGGAATCTCAGATGCAGCATGAATTATTACCAAACAATTTTAACGATTTTTAGCTCTTGAAGTTTTTTTTGTTAATAAAAAAATTCCGACAATTTGAGTTACAGTAAAAACAACTGTAATTTGAAGTTGATTTTTGTTGTTGTTAATCAATATTTAAAAACAACAACAATTTTTGGTTGTTAATCAATATTTAAAAACAACAACAATTTTTGGTTGATTTTACCGTAAAATGTAGTTGTTTTAACTGTCATTTGTAGTGAAATCTACCGTCATAATTTTTTGAGTGCATTGCAATTGATTTTTTTCGAATAAAAATTGGTATTTTTCATGTAACAATTGATATATTTCGAATTACAATGGGGTTTTTTTTCGAATTACAATTGAATTTTCCAGTTACAATTGATCTTTGTCGAATTACAATTAATCTTTTTCGAATTACATTTGATCTTTTTTGAATTTCAATAGGAATTTATTATTAATTACAAATGGAGTTTTCAAATTACACGTGGATTACAAATGAAATTTTCAAATTACAAATTGAATCTTCAAATTACAACTTGAATCTTAAAATTAAAATTGATATATTCTGGTCCCGCGGAGGTTTTTACACACAAAAAAAAAACCTTGTAAAATTACAAGAAAAGTTTGTAATATTTTTTTTCTACCTCCTATTTGACAAGAATTCCTTGTCCAAGCTTTTTACCAATAATCTTGTAATTTTACAAGCTTTTTACCAATAAAATTGTAAATTGACAATTTTTTTGACGCGATAAAACTTACAAGGAAGTTTCGTGATTTTACTAGATTTTTTGCTACCTCCTAGTATTCCTAGAATTCCTAGTAAAAATTACGAGCTTTTTTGTAATTTTACAAGATTTTTACCAATAAAATTATAAATTTACAACTTTTTTGGCGAAATAAAACTTACTAGGAATTCTCGTAAATTTACTAGATTTTTTTGTAAAAAAAACTTTGAAAATTTGTAAAATTACAAGAAAAACTGTAAAATTACAAAAAAAAAAAAATATTAATTTCGATCGAAAATGATTTGTTAAAAAAACAAGGAAAACTATCAAATATTGGTAAAATGGGATTACAAGTCTTTTTCTAATAAGTTGAAAAGGTTTTTTGAGTGTATAACTGGATTTTATTGTGTTATACAAGAAAATATCAAAGCTTTTTTAATAGGGTACATTTAAATACGGCAACTTAAGAATGCTTTTAGTGAAATTTTTTACAAAGTTTTAGTTTTAATTTAATGCGTGTATTAACATATTTTCCTAGACTAAATTATATCCCCTACTAACGTAATCTCATGTGTGGAAAAAAGTCAAGCTAAAAATCGAAAACTGAATTCACTACACAGAAAAAAATATGGGGAAAAACAATTTGAGTAATCACTTGTTTAAATTTAAAAAAAGTTTTGAGTAATTTTTTAATTGACGCAATTAAAAATTTACTCAAAAATTTAAAAACAAATTGAGTAAATAATTTAATAAGAATTTAATAGCTTTTTTAATTTTTTTTGGAATTTTCTTAGTTTTTTTAATTCTCGTTTAGTTTATAGTTTTTTGTATATATACATGAAAGTTTGTAATCATATTTATAAAATTTGTTTATGTCTTTAAGACAAAAATATATTTGGTAAAGTTTGAAAAAACATGTTTTTTTTTTCTTTGTAAAAAAATATGAAATTTTTTTAAACTTTGTTTTTTTTAGAGTAGAAACAGAATAAGCCCGGCACGACTTTTTCCATACGGTTTGGCAGATTAAACCGGTGGCCGGCGCCGATGTGAAATAAAACTTGTTCTGTTTTTAAAAGGTGGTGCTTCTTGTTTTGTTCCTGCACTTAATAGTGTCAATTAAAAATTTACTCAAATTTTTTTGACAAACATTTAATAAATTTTTATTAAAAATTTACTCAATACTATTAAATCGTTTACTGGTGGAAAATTGAGTAATTTTTTACTCAATAGTATTAAAAATTTACTCAAATTTTTTTTTTATTTCTTTCTGTGTACATATAAAGTAGATATGGCACTGAAGTTTTAGTATGTTTATGGTATAATCCATGTACAAACATACGCATATATCTTAGGGCTTCCAATCCCGAAATATCGACTCCGGAAATCCCAGGAGTTACGGGATTAGGCGAATCTCAAATCTTCTGATTTCAGATTTTCAATCCCGGGATTTTTGGGATCGCGATTTTTTTTAGTATATTTTATTATTATATTTTCAATAAGTTTATTGTAACTCGAGCTCATTTTTCCTTTACTAATTAAAAGTATATTATTCTCATAGAATAATTTTCAAGAAAATAATTTTTCTGTTTTAAATTTATTTATGACCAACGTTTTTGGAAAAATTAGCCGACACAAGTATCGTAATTTATCAGATTTCATTGTCATGACTATTTAGCAAATATAAAAACCCTATACTACAAGTAGCAAAAGGAATTTTAATGACGGGTCGCTAATGTTCAAACAAAACTAGTAATAAATATTCATCTTTACTCTCATTAAAAACTAGAAGAATGCTTGAGCTTCACAGGAGGACATTTTACCTGACTTATTGCCCAGATGACTTTTTTTGATGGTTTTCTTTCACAACTTCAACAGAACTTTATAAATCTTTACGAACGCGTTAATTTGAAATGCCAAAGCGACAAAAAATCCCGAAAATTTTTAAAAATTCGCGAATCTAGGGATTTAAGATTGGAGATCCCGAAAATGTTTATTCAATCCCGAATCCCGGTATTCAGAAAAACCAATTGGAAGCCCTATTATGTATGTAGCAACATACATATTTATTTTAGTCTTGCAATTGTATCTTTTTCTCAAATAATTGACATTCGATCATTAATCAAAATGCACGCTGTTGCAGACATACCAATTTTTGTTATTTTGCTGTATATCACACATACACACACATGTACAATGTACATTGTACATATTTTTAGTATTGGTATCCGTATCCGTATGTATTTTATTTCTATTTGAATTTATTCTTCGTTTTTATGTTTTTTTTCTGTTGTTTTCTGGCGATTCTCTAAAGCGCCTGCTGTTTTGTAATGCATTCTACCAACAATTTTTTGTATCTCTGTAAAGAGTATAGACCATTTGGGGCTTAATGAAGGTGCACAGCAGCCGATTTATTTTATAAAATAAAATACAAAACAAAAAAAAGAACTACAACTACAATAATTCGATATTTTTTAGCCCATCTGCAGTAGTCATTAGATACACATACAACACATACTCGACTCGCTTCGCATTGCCTGGCCGTATCTTATCACATCAACTTGTGGAAAATTAAATGAAAAACCATCTTTAACACCTTTTAATATTAGATGGACATAAACATGTGGTACGATGAATTAAGCACAATATGAAAAATTCTCACGAGTATATAGTTATAGAATAATTAATGCTCAGATGAAGAGAAAGCTTAAATTATTGTACACTAACATGTCCGTTGGCACTTCGTTACCGGTAATATTAAATACCGGACAAAGGAAGGATCAGGATAAGAGTATCCATTTCTTAATTTATACTTTGCGGCACACACTGTTACCACTTCATATAAAGAATGGCCAAAAATAGAAGTAGTAAACGGAGAGCGTTAAAATTTGGAAAACTTGTTTCGATAAAATATAGAAAACATTTAAATTTGGTAAATATTCGCCATAGGATTCGTGTCCTTCCCATATATCCTGAAATTAAAATATGACATCAAATTGAAAAGAACATTTTGATCTTCATGTTATTTTTTATAGATATTACCTAAAACGCCAATAACTATTCCATAAAATGTTTGTCTAATTCGGAGCGAGGATACGTCTGGTTCATAAATTCCATTTTTAAAAAACATACAAAACAAGTAAAAAAATCATAGTCGGTCAATACCGACCATAACATAAAATACCCTGCAACAGTGTTTTCCGGAAAAGGGTTACCAAGTTCAAACATGAACCGATTGGATCTATCTTTTGTTAGATCTTTAATTTGTGTAGAAATCACACACAAACCAAATTTGAGCGAAATTGAATTATTTTTGTTGTTATATATCGTCATTGGCGTAGGAAGCCAACATTTCTACTTTTTTTTTGTATTTTTTTTTAATAGAAAAACCCAGACCTATTTCTGAAGCGTTCCCTTTACCATGCGTCTACACTAAGAAAAAAAATATTAAAATCAAACAGAAACAACTTTAAATTAAACATAAAACAGTGACGAAATAGAACAAAGTTTGTTTTTATTTAATTTAAATATGTTTCTAGTTGTTTTTAACATGACACGATTAGTAGACAACATTTTAAAATTAAGATGTAACAATATTGTTTTAAAATTGGCCATGCTAAATTTAAATATGCAACAAATTTTAATTTAAAATTGACTAATATTAATTTAAGTATGGGATATTTTTTTTCTTTTACAGCTTTTTACTTACCAGAAACCATGAAATTTAAAATAAAACAATACACATTTTTGTTTTAGTTTTATATTTTTATATTGTTTTTACATTATTTTTTAATAACACAGCAAAAAAATTAACACTACTCTAATTGTACATCTAAGGGTAGAATTACATCCAAGGCATTGGCTTTAAATATTGCTTGTTGGCTTTGGTTTTTGCTATACATAAAAAGAATCAAAGCCAAAGCCTTAGATGTACTTCTACCCTAATTGTAGCACTTCATCTAATTACAACAAATGTAATTAAATATCAGAAATAAAAAACAAACACATTTAGATTAATACTTATATACCATATATAAAAAACTAAAGTTAGAAGTTTTCATTTTCTGCCAATTATATAGATACATCCTTTCCTCGTTTTCTCTGTCTTTGCTTTTTTTTCACTTGGTTTTTTACTTTTTCAGTTGTATTTTTGTTTTTTTTTTTTTTGTTAATAATTTTCATTTTCACTTTAGTTTTTTAATTTTTAATTTTACTTTAGTTCATTTAATTAATTTCACTTAAAAATCGTCACATTTAGAGATGTGAAAAAATTGACGTCTTTTATTTAATGAAACAATATTTTAATATTGTATATGGGCACTTCCACCGAAAGGTCTACCAGACCAAAAAACCAAAAGTTCTTGAAACGAATTTGTTTTAACATATTTTCATAGGAAAACAATCAAATTTAACTAACGTGAACAAATTTTACATTTATTCATAACCCATTTCGAGATATTCGAATGTAAAGTCGAGCAAGCCAATTTTTTCTCGTTGGGACATTTCTATCGCACCTTTTGTTTTGTTAAAAGTCCTTACAGAGAAGCATTAAATATTGACTTTTGCTTTTAAAAAATCTTTCTGGAGATACAAAGAGCTAAAAAAAATGCATAACAAACTATGCAATTCAAAAAATAACGGTTAGTTTTTGCTATGCTTTATCACTAGGGCAAGTACTTTCATGAAAATGCATATTTTTACTCAGAGTTGTAAACATAACATAAATTATATATCTATCCGAATCAATGAATTTGCAATAAAATGGCATTGATTTGTAGTTGCATATTTTTGCATATTTTGGTATAAATGCATATTTTTGCATATTTTCATATAAATTGGACTTTTTTTAAATATTATCAATATTTTTTCAAAACTTCCTTAGAAAAATTCAAAAACATATCCCCTATTTCCTATAGAAAATTGTATATATTTATGGAAATCATATTCTGATGCATTTTTTTAAAGAAAATGGATTCTGGAAGTATAATTTTTAGATTCTAAGAAATGTTTCCTATTCTAAAACATTTTACTATCGTAAAAAAAAATATTTTTTATTTTGATTAGAGTTATCGAAAAATTCCGCAAAAAGGCTAAAAAATATTTTAAAATCAATAAGTAAACTGATAATCAAGCTCGAGGCCTTGAGCTTGATTATCAGTTTACTTATTGAAGTTAAAACAAAAAGGTCGAAAAAACATAACCAATAATTAATATTTTAAAATAAATATTTTTTTTTGAATAGAGAACAAAAAGTATTGAAAAATAATTTGTTCTAGAAAAATATTGTCTTTTAATATTTTTTTTTTTTTTATAAATTTTTTTACTTCAGCAATATTTAGTGACTCAACGAAAAAACTTCTTAAGTAAAAAATGTTTACTAATTAAAAAATTATTTACTAATTAAGAATTGTCGAGAGCCTTAAAGTATTTGGCAAACCCTAATTTATGTAAAACAATAATTTTTAGATGCATATTTTTGAAGTTTTTAGTGCATATTTTGAATTTTTAGACGCATATTATAGGCACATATTTTCGTTTTTTAGATGCATGAAAGTACTTGCCCTATTTATCACATATTTCGATGTCCCGTGCGACATTGAAAAACATCTTTTGTAATTAGTGCGTCAAGTGGACATGACGACAGATCATCAAATATTGAGAACAAACACAGATTTTTATTACAATTACAATTAAAATAAAATAAAAACAAGTGAGAGTGTTAAATTCGGCTGTGCCGAATCTATTATACCCTCCAACACGTAAAAAAAAAAAAACAGGGGCGTCTTTTTTTTTTGGGGGGGGGGGGGGAGGGGGTTATGTCGGTGGGAGACAACCTTCCTGGATCCAACATTAAGACTTTGAACTTCTTTTGACATAAAATGTTTCGTTTGCTAAGCAAAAGTACAAAAAACCTATAAAAAATGGCTTTTTTTTAGAGGTTTGTTTAGTTCTTAAGAGGGGAACTTTTTTCCCCCTGATCCGATTTTGCCCATGTTCGAACTTAACCAGCCCAATACCATAAGACATATTCGTGCCAAATTTCAGGAACCTAGCTCTTTTACTTTGAACTGTATCGTGTCTTCCACAGACGGACGGACGGACGGACGGACGGACAGACGGACATCGCCAGAATGTCTTAGAATGGATCACTGATCAATAATATATATACTTTATGGGGCCCTAGACCGATATTTCGATGCGTTACACACGGAATGACAAAGTGAGTATACCCCCATACTGTGGTTGGAGGGTATAAAAAAAAATAAAAAATAATAAAATCTGTGGTCTTGGTTCTTATATAAAGTTGGTCACGTGCGACATGGTAAGTGTGGATTTTAAAATTTTGAAAAAATATTTTTTTCTTAAATAAATGATTTACTTATTTTAATACATTCTTTTAAATTATTTAAATATAGATGAGTATAAACGGCGAAAAAATAAAGAAAGATGCAAACGGCGGAGAGAAAAGTTGAAGGACGATGAAATGAAATTTCAAGACCATAAATTAAACAAGTAGAAAAGTTAAATTCGACTAGGCGAATCTATGAATACCCTCCACAGTGTCCTTTTTAAGTGAAAGGAAATAACATTTTGGATTAGAAATATTTAATGTTATGTAAATTTTTTTTTTTAAATAATTTTTGAAAAAAAAAAAAAATAATTCACTAAATTTTTTTGAGTGTAAAATTTTTTTTGAGTGTAAAACTTTTTCGAGTGTATTTTTTTGTGACAAAATTTTTGAGTGACAAAAATACGTTGTAAAATAGTTTTGTGACTTACCAATGTTTTAAAAACATGTTTAACGGGTTTTCAACACGTGAATTTAAGGTGAAACTAATCTGAAATTCTCGGTTTTGCTAATAACTTTTGAACCACTGAACCGATTTGGCTGAAATTCAATACGAACCAGACCAGGGAAACGAAAAATATATATGCCAAGTTTTCTAAGCTTATTTATTTATAATTTGATAAAAAAGAACACAAAAAAAAAACATAAATATGATGATGGAAAAAACATGTCCCGTGCGAAGTGATTAAAGTTAAAATAAAAAAAAAGTAGAAATAATTTTGAGGTAAAATTTTACAACTTTTGAGAGACATTATAAGCCAACATTTCAAAATTAATCGCATTGTGGTATTGCCTCAGGTTTCGCTGAAATCAGAGTTTTGATTGATAGTCGCGAAAACGACTTCTGTTTTTTGTCCCGTGCGAATGGTTGTCTTTTTTGCGATTATCTCGAAAGCTTGAAACAATTTTCAAAATCAACCTGAGCAACAATTATAGAGCTAGTTAGGAGCTATAAGTTTATCCTATTGTAAAGAAAAAAAATCTTTATATTTTGACTTTTTTTTCAACTTTAATGTGTGCAACGGTCACGTTCGACATGATGGAATTGCCCATATACTTAAAATAAAATTGCCCAACTTTACTATTTGACATTTAAAAAAAACTTTGAATGTCAAAAAACAAAATTGTTCAACTTTAAAATAACCACGAAAAATATTGTTTTTAATACAAATATTTGAATAAGATTTTTTCAAATTTTTAACGACTTTTAATGACAGCATATTAAATTTAAAGTGATCAATTTTAAATCAAAATTGTATGCAAATTTAAAACAAACATATTTTGTTAAATTCAATCAAAAACAATATTAAAATTCAAATTTTTCCAAAAATATGTTGCATACTTAAAATAAACATTAACATATTTGATATAAATATGTTTTTTCCCTCAGTGTAGGTGTCCTAGAAACGAATGCCCCCCGAAGGCGGTTAACAATTCATATTTTTTTTTTTTAAACAAATTTTTATTCTGAAGATTTTTCGGAAGTTTAGAACTCCCAGATATATTTTGAGAATGAAAGATTTTTAATGTTTTTCTTATAGTAAAATCATTAGATTACTATGATTTTTTTCAAGAAAAAATTCTGATGATTGCAAAAGTTGATGATTATTAGTCAAAATTCTCAAATTTTTTCTTCCAATGACTTTTGTCTATAAAAAACCCCTTAGAATTTAAAAACTTTTTTAAATCAAAGAAGTTAAAATGTTTTCCTGAAGTTAAAACCCTAAGATTCGGTGAAGTTTTTATTACTGACAAAAACATCAGATTCATATAAAAACTTTTTTGAATAATTCAGACTATTTTTCAATGGAAAAAACTATTAGATCTCCCAGGAAAATTTTTCAGAACCGATTCTGACAACACTTGTTCTAGAACAGGTTCTTCGGTTACCATACACTATTACACTTTAATTATTCAGAACAAGTTAAGTGAAAATTATTGTGAAGCTTGTTCTCGGCAATCAAAGTTTCATAACATTTTGGTTTTGAGGAATTAAAAAAAAAATATGTGTCAAAAAAAATTAAAAAATAAATATCAATTTATTTTTGTTAACCAAGAAAAAACACAAAATTCTATTAAAATACCAGGATATAATCGTGAAAATTGTTGAAACAAAGGTGAGTAAATTAAATTTTAATTGTCTGGGTATGGTCAAATACTAATAATTATATGTTTTTTATTTTTGTTTGCAGAAAATCCATGTTCTGGTATGTCATTATTGTAAGGCCCAAAATGCAACTTTGGAAGCGAAAAAGGATATTGTATCTTAAATAAATGTAAATATTCCATGTAATGTATATATGATTGTCTTTATCTTTGTTTAATAAATTATTGCAATTCAAAATATTTATTTTATTCTCATTTCTGTTCCAAATTTTACTTCTAGAACCGATTCCGAGGAACAAAAATATGTTCTAATTTTGCTTACAAACACCTGTTGCTTTTGGGACAATCCCTTTGTAAAAAGAATCGGTGTTGCACAAGAATTAGAACAGGTTCTAGGGAAGTATAAGTTGTTCCACAATCTGTTCTTTGCAACCGAAAATTTTGCTGGGCTAATATAATAATCATTACGAGTCCTTAAGACTCGTAGAATAATCATAACGAGTCCTAAAGACTCATTATTATTATTTAATGTTGCAAAAATTAACTAAATCATTAAATTATTAAAAAACAAGTAAGAAAATTATAGTCGGTCAAGACCGATCATATAATACCCTACACCAGAGTTTTCCGGAAAATGGGTCCCATGGACCGATTAAATCTATATTATGTCAAATCTTTAATTAGTGTAAAACACAATTACAATTCAAATTTGAGTGAAATAGGCTTCTATTTGTTGAAAATAAACCGCTTTAACTGAATATCGGGCCAAATTTTCCCAAGGGGCCTAAGTCCAAAACTGGTCCAATTATTATCAGATTTGATAAGGTTATTTAAGTACGCGCTTAACATAAACAAACAAAATTTTAATTAAATATTTTCTATTTTCATGAAATTTGAGAAGAACTGGTCCGATTTCTTTAAAATTCGGAATTATGATTTGTAAAGACAAAGCACGTTTGCCTGCCAAAACTAAAGAGGACCTTTGTATGGGGGCTAGGTCTAAATATGGATCGATTTTTTCCAATTTCAATAGGCTTCGGCCTTGGGCCAAGAGAGGCTTAAGTTTCAAATTTCAAGTCAATTGATTAAAAATTGCGACCTGTATCGTGTTTACACCGTTTACATGGACAGACAGACGGACGGACGGACATCGCTAAATCGACTCAAAAAGTGATTCTGAGTCAATCGGTATGCTTAAAGGTGGGTCTAAAACCAATATTTCGGGTAGTTACAAACATCAGCACAAATTCATTTTACCCTGTACCACAGTGTGGTGTAGGGTATAAATACGTTTTTAGAGGTTGGTTTACATCACTAACAATTGTATTTCAGAAATATTCAACTGATTTTCAGAATAAGTCCATTGTATTTCAGATTTTTCAGTTGTATTTCAAAAATAGTCAATTAAATAAAACGAATCCAAAACAGTTTATAGATATTTTTAATAGTTTTTAATTTACACGTCTGTAAAGTTGAACTTTTTAAATTACATCATATTGTGACAGTTTTCCTTGTTTTTTAACAAACATATTTGGATCGAAATTTAAATTGTTTTTTGTAATATTAATTTTTTTTGTTAAATTTAACAAATATCCAAGATAGTTTTATAAAAAATCTAGAAAATTCACGAGAATTCTTGTAATTTTTATTGCGCCAAAAAATTGTAAATTAACAATTTTATTGGTAAAAAGCTTGTAAAATTACAAAATTATTTGTAAAAAGTTTGTTAAATTACTAGGAATTCTTGTTAAATAGGAGGTAGCAAAAAATCTAGTAAAGTTACGAAACCTCCTTGTAAATTTTGTCCTGTCAAAAATTCGTAAATTTACAATTTTATTGGTAAGAACCTTATAAAATTACAAAATTATTGGTAAAAAGCTTGTAAAATGACTGGGAATTCTTGTCAAATAGGAGGTAGAAAAAAGTAACAAACTTTTCTTGTAATTATGCAAAGTTGTTTTTTTTTTGAGTGTAATACACAAATATAGATAAGTATAAAAGGACACTTATCCGTTTATATTTTCACTAGTGACAGCTATTTCCTGCTCATACCACTGGTAACACTGACATTCCCACCACTACTACCACCATTCATCTATACACCCATACAAGGAAAATTATACATTGCTTTATCCACGTCACTTCATGCGTGCCATGATGAAAATAAAAATAATTTCGTCCATTTGCAATTTTTACTCAGTTTTTGTGTTTATTTGTTTTTTTTTTAAATGTTTTCAACGAAGAAAAAAGGTCGTTGTGTCTTTGACAGTGAAGATAATTTTATTTTTTGTTACACTCCACATACACTCAAAATAATTAATCCGTCTTTACAGAAAAAGTCTGCTAACTTAATAGAGTACACAATACATTTCCTGCCGACAAACATAACTTGGTAATTTTACTTGTAAAATGATTTAGATTAAAAAAAAACTGTAAATTTACAAAGTTTCTAGTAAAATATTGGTTATACGAAGCACCATTTTACAAAGAAAACGTCTGTAAATTTACATATACCCAGTCAGAAAAATACAATCGCAAAAGCGCTGTGAAAGCGTTGTGGACGGTTCTACAAGCGTTCCATTTACCATCTTCAAAGCGCTTTCAGATGATCCGAATGATAACATCGATCTACGCTAGGTTTAAAGCGTTTTAAAAGCTTTTTAAAAAAGTGCTTTCAGAACGTTTTGTTTAAAGTCATGAAAGCGCTTTAAAAACCAAAAGTAAAGCACTTATAAAGAGCTTAAATACAAAAATTAAAGATATTTTCCAGCGATTGAAATAAGAAAAAACAGTACTTTAAAGGACTTCATATAAAGCAGATATTTTTTTTATTCGTTAATTGTAGATATTTTTTTTTATAAAAGTATTTTAGAAAATAAAAATTAAATTCAATGTAATAAAAAAAGTAAACTTAGTAAAGGTAAACTTCATAAAAAAAGTAAACTAATTTATTTATAGGGACTTTCTTCTTCCCATTCTGTCCTTTACTGCAGCCAGCCAGCGGCTAATTTTTGTAAAAATGGTTTGTTCTGTTTCGCTTTCAAATTGCAAAACCAGATGGTCTATAAACAAAGTAGAAAAAAGTACAAATCGATCTAAACAAATATGTGATAATAGGTGTGTTCCAGAACGTTACCGCGGGTGCCCACGGGTACCCAAACCAGCCCGAAAAGCGTTCCCGTACGCAAAAATTGGGTAAATGAGATTTTGAGAGAATAAATTACTTTCTCATTTTACCGAACTTACCCGCACTTTTTTTTCGGGTAAATTGGTTTGTTTACATTTTCTATTCTTGAAATGTGGTTTTAAGCGTTCCCGTACTTTTGTGCATTTTTTGCGGTATCGTGAGAGGTTTTTTGATTTTCTCTCACTTTACCGAACTTTACCCGGAAAGTTCTGGAACACACCTATTATATATTTAAAAGGCAACATCTTTAATGAAATAAACGATTATTTTGTCTATCCAATTCCATCAAAAGAAATAGGACTTTATAACGTTAAAAATTTACGTGAAGATGTTATTGAAGTCAGTGCACACAAAAAAATAAAAAATGAGTTTTGATTAAAAATTGCTCATATCGATTAAAATGTTAATTAGATTTGCTCTAATTAAAAAAATGATAATAGTAATTACAAAATTTAATAAAAATTTAAAACTGAAAATAATTAAAAAAGTAATTAATAGTATTAAACAAATTAATAAAAATTGTTGCTCAAAATCAGTACAAAATTACGCCCACTTAAAAAAAAAAAAACAAATATGAATTAAAAACAAAAATGTGTTTATTATTAACAAAATAAAAACTTATTAAATATAATAAATAAATATTTAAAGCATCAAAAATGTGTTTGATTAGATTTTTGTGTCATTTTCCTCCGTTGTTGTTTGCCGTTTACCAAGATCTTCTTTGTTTTATTTTTATACTAATATTCACTTTTTTCATTTATTTATTCAATTTCAATTGTTCTCGTTCTTTTTAAATAACAAAATTAATTAATTAATTCAGATATAAATTTGATAAAAACGCATTTTCATTAATTTAATCTTATAAAAATATATTTTCACTTTTTCTGTTTTGTATTGCATGTGTAAGAAGAAGCATGCAAAAAAATCTGAGATGTTTACATACAAAACAATTAAACATTTTAATTATATCAAATTTTGAATTCTATTAAAACTTTTAATTAAAAAATGTTCCTTGTTATTTTTTTCTGTGTGTGCATATTGTAGAAGTTAAATGCATTATTTGTAAATTTTATAACGAAACTATTGCTTTAACTCTTTTACATAAATGATAATAATAAAACTTAAAATAGATTTACAAATTAAAAAATGTTTCATGTTTTCAAAATTTTGCGTTTTCAATGTGGTGGTAGGGAAAAATTATTTAATTTGATTTAACAAAATGTTTTTATAACAATTTGTTTAAAATTGAGTATAATCTAAAAAATACTATACTTGTATGTACTACGAAAAAAAATTAAAAACGTTTGCAAAAACTGCTTTAAAACCATTTAATTTTGAAACGAACATGTATTTTGTTAATAAAGTGCTTTCAAAACGCTTTTCGAAATCGCTCTCAAGGCGTTCGAATAAAGCGTTTTGAGAATGTTTTTTTTTTTGTTACAGTGCTTTCAGAACGCTTTTCGAGAACGCTCGCAAAGCGTTCGAAAATAACGTTTTGAGAACGTTCTTTTTTTGTTACAGTGCTTTCAGAACGCTTTTTTTTTATAACCGTCGTCAATTTCTGCTTGGGTATTTGTAAAATGCCTTTGTTGAACCCAACATTTTACAGATAAAGAAGTGACCACTTCAAATCGGTACGCACTGTTGTAATCGTAACGACGCCCCCTGTTATCAAAATGGAAAAACATTAACATTTTTTTTTTTAACAACAAATCTACCGTTAATCTACAATTAATTGCGAGTGATTAAGTTTAATTTTAAAAAGTGTAGACACAATGGAAAAAGAAGCTATAAATAAAATTGTGCACAAATATCTAAAAAATCCGACTTTGGCGGGTTCAAATATAACAAAATCACTTAAAATGGCTACATCTACAGTGTGTAAATTTTTAAAAAAAGTACAATAATAAATTATACACTGAAATAAAGATCCAAATTAAAAAAAAAAAAAAAAAGGAACTCGAGACAAAAAATTAAAGCAGAAAGTGCTAAGGTCTCTCAAAAAAAAACCCAGGCTTATCAAACAATAATCGTGCAAAAAAAATTAAACTAGCAGAAGTATTGTACGTCGAATTAGTAAAAATGTTGGATTAAAGTCCTACCGTGCTAATTAATATCCAAATAGAACAGAAAATAAAGAACCAGTAGCAAAAAAGTGTAGCAGATTGCTGTGTGATCAGGATTTTACCAATTTTTAGGGCTGCATTGTTATGGATGATGAAAACACATCAATCCACCAAATTGCTCAAATCTTCGTCCAATCAAGAAATATTGGGCAATTTTTAAACCCAAATTGAAAAAGTGTTCAGGAACAGTAAATAACCATATTTTGAGGAGAACAAAGTGGAATAAATTAGCTTGAGAGTGAAAAGAAAAGTTGTGCAGAAGTTGATAGGAGGCATTAAAAGAGAAGTCAGAAAATTTATACTAAATAAGGACTTATAAACTTCCAATTATATTTTTTTTAAAGGTTAATAAATTACCTTTAATTTAATGTATAACATGTTAATATATGATGTTTCATTTAAAATTTATGGTCGCTTTAATACGTACCGATTTTAAGTGGCCACTTCTTTAATACTCTGTAATTTTACAGAGTTTAGCTAAATGCATATTATTTTGAAAAATGTACAACTTTTTTGATACGACAGAACTTACAAGGAGTTTTCGTAACTTTGCTAGATTTTTTGCTACTCCTTTTTTACAAGAATTCCTACACTCAAAATAATAACCCTATTAAATTACAGAAAAACTCTGATATTTTAACAGAGTACACCAGCGACAAATAAACTGTTAGTTATAATAATAGTTTTGATCATATGATCAATTATTTTTATTTATTCTTTCTATTTATTTACAACTCATTTTTAATAAATTCCACCTAACCGAGAACTGGTAACCATGACCGTCGTCTCGTTGTAGCGAAAACAACCAAGGGTTCTGGTGGGAATCGAACCCACGACCCCCACGTTGAAAGGCTAGCATGCTACCAGCTAGCCTACGGGGGCCCCCTTAAACTGTTAGTTTACAGAGTTTATAGTAAAATATTGGTAAAATATGAGCACCTTTTAACAGAGAAAATCCTGTAACTTTAATATAAATTTCAGTAAAATGGTGTGTACAAGAAAAAAACTGTTTATTTAGAGAGTTTCTAGAAAAATATTTGTTAAATGAAATAACATTTAACAAAGACAAACTCTGTAAATTTACATATGTGTGAATAATGCCTTTGATGCAACCAAAATTTTACAGAGTTTACTTAAAGGAATATTGTTTTGCAAAATTTTTATAACATTTTTAAATTTTTTTTGTTGTTTTTTTCTCAAAAATATATATATGGGGGTTTTCGTGTCAACTGACACAACTTTTTAAACCGATATCTTCCGATCGGGATGAAATTTGCAGCAAGGTTAGTCCTATTGGATAGTAGTTCAGACACAATTTTTCAACGAGATCGGTCAAGAACTCTCTGAGTTAGAGGTGGTCGAAATTTGACATTTTGGCCAAAGAGGTGTTGATTCTCATCCATGTAACTTCTTACCTATTGTTTTTAGAAAAATGTGTCCCAAAGAGTTTAGATAGCTATTTCTTCAGTCTTTCGAAAAAAAAATATAAAAAAAAAAAAAAATTTTTTTGATTTTTTTTCTTAAAAATCCAAAACTTTTTTGACTTTTTCCTCAAATTGGGCCCTTTTTTTTTTTTTTTTTTGATTCAAAAGAAAGCTTAGGTGATTTCCTTTAAGAGCTGTGGGGTCGCTTAGTGGGATGCGAGTGGGAGGACACAAAAAACGGTTCTTCAATTTGCACTATTAGGCGTGGGATAGCTAACCAGTTTTCGATTTCGATCCGCGATACCCTCTAATTTTTTTAGGTTCGAAAAAGAAAGCACGAGCCAAAAAATGGGGGCGGTGGGGAGGGGCCATATGGCCCCTCATTGGTGTCAAAGTT
Organism: Pegoplata infirma; assembly: GCA_963921195.1. Classification (NCBI taxonomy): domain Eukaryota; kingdom Metazoa; phylum Arthropoda; class Insecta; order Diptera; family Anthomyiidae; genus Pegoplata; species Pegoplata infirma. The sequence goes on along the minus strand of OY992536.1, from coordinate 158,069,325 downwards.
GGGCGTAAAGATGTAAAAATCCTCAAAAAGCCCCAAAACTCCCCTAGAAACGCCCCTGGAGGGGTGCAATGTGAGACCGACCTCCAATAATTTTCTGCCCCCAACATTTTTCTTGAACATACCTTACCCCTATTTCCACTTCCTAAGGGGGCTCCCATACAAAATGACATTTTTATAAAATTTGCTCCTACTGCTCTAACTGTCCATAGGGTGCCCCTAGAGATGTAAAATGTATGACCGACCCCCAATATTTTTTCAACTCCAACATTTTCTTAGAATATACCTACCCTTTATTTTCAACTTTTAAGGGGGTCCCCATACATTTTTTTTTATTTTTTTATTAGTTTTTAAAAATACATGTTTTTTAATGTATGGGAGCCCCTTAGGGAGTGGAGATAGGGTGTTATGATGTTCGGACAAAATGTTGGTAGCTAAAAAATAATGGGTGTAAGTCGTAATTTTTGCCTCTCTAGGAGGCACGGTAGGGGCGGTAGGAGCTGGTTTAATAAAACAAATTTATAAAAAATAAAAAAAATGTATGGGGACCACCTTAAGGGTTAAAGATACATTGTAGGTATGTTTGCAAAAAATGTTGGAATTAATAAAATAATGGAGGTCGGTCATACATTTGGCCCCACTAGAGGCACTTTAGGGTAAGTTAGAATGGTAGGATAAAATTTTTTAAAAATGTTTTGTATGGGAGCCCCCTTAGGAAGTGGAAATAGGGGTAAGGTATGTTCAAGAAAAATATTGGGGGCAGAAAATTATTGCAGGTCGGTCTCACATTGCACCCCTCCAGGGGCGTTTCTAGGGGAGTTTTGGGGCTTTTTGAGGATTTTTACCTCTATACGCCCAACTTTGACTCCAATGAGGGGCCATATGGCCCCTCCCCACCGCCCCCATTTTTTGGCTCGTGCTTTCTATTTCGAACCTAAAAAAATTAGAGGGTATCGCGGATCGAAATCGAAAACTGGTTAGCTATCCCACGCCTAATAGTGCAAATTGAAGAACCATTTTTTGTGTTCCAAAGTTAAAAAAAAATTTTTTCATAGATATCCCACTCGCATCCCACTAAGCGACCCCACAGCTCTTAAAGGAAATCACCTAAGCTTTCTTTTGAATCAAAAAAAAAGGGCCCAATTTGAGGAAAAAGTCAAAAAAGTTTTGGATTTTTAAGAAAAAAAAATCAAAAATTTTTTTTTTATTTTTTTATATTTTTTTTCGAAAGACTGAAGAAATTGCTATCTAAACTCTTTGGGACACATTTTGCTAAAAACAATAGGTAAGAAGTTACATGGATGAGAATCAACGCCTCTTTGGCCAAAATGTCAAATTTCGACCTCCTCTAACTCAGAGAGTTCTTGACCGATCTCGTTGAAAAATTGTGTCTGAACTACTATCCAATAGCCGTGGTGCAAATTTCATCCCGATCGGAAGACATCGGTTTCAAAAGTTGTGTCAGTTGACACGAAAACCCCCATATAAAAATTTGGACACTTATAAAAAAAAATTGTAAAATTACCAAAAAAAATATATAAATTCGGATCGACCAAAACAAAAATTTTTTTGTTAAAAAAACAAGGAATATTGGTAAAATTTTATTTGACAAGGTTTTTTAAGCGTATGCAGACTTCTCTAAAACGTAAACAAAGTCTGAAAGCTCTAAAGAGCCCGACATTTTCAACGTATCATATCATAACGTACGTTATGCAAAAATTGGCATTACTAGTAATGGGTTTTGTAATCCGAAACAGATGTTAATAAGTAGTTACTTATTGAATGAAACACTAATTATTTTAACAAGGGCGTGAGACAAAAATAACTAGTGAAGAGTATGGAGCTAAATAAGTAGTTACACTCAAAATAAATTCTCTGTCCAATCAGCAGAAAAATCTGCTGAAAATACACCCATTTTGAGCCATATGAGAAATCTGCTGATTTTAGCAGACACGGTTTGCTAAATATCTGTCATAAAAGGTGAATAAATATAACAATGAAAAAAAAAAAAAAAAACATACGGCGCCAGCCAGCATCGAACTCGCCACCTTCCGATTTGAAAGTACACTTCTTAACCACTACGCTACGGAAGCTTATACTTTTATCTGTCGTTTTAGTTTTTAAACATGTGTGACATTTTACTATGTTTATACTGATTTTGTTTGCTGAATTTCATTATTTTGTTAAGAAATTTTTTTATATAAAAAAAAAGCAGAACAGATTGTCAGCAGATTGCTCTGCTGAAATCAGCAGATTGATCTGCTGAAATCAGCAGAAATATCTGCTGATTTTAGCAGAAGAATCTGCTGATTTTAGCAGAACAATCTGCTGATTTCAGCAGAATAATCTGCTGATTTCAGCAGAACAATCTGCTGATTTCAGCAGAGCAATCTGCTGATTTCAGCAGAGCAATCTGCTGATTTCAGCAGAGCAATCTGCTAACACTCTGTTCTGCTTTTTTTTTATATAAAAAAATTTCTTGAAAAAATAATGAAATTCAGCAAACAAAATCAGTATAAACATAGTAAAATGTCTGTTATTTTCTTTAACTGAATGACAGAGATTTTACTAAAAATATCCTTCTCAGCAGAACAATCTGCTAAAAGATTGCTAATTCAAATTGAAAGTCGTTTTAGAGATTTTTTGACAGAGTTTTTCTTCTGAGTGTACTGCCTCGGATTACTAATAAGGAGTAAAACCCCATTACCAAAAAGAAGTAAAATAATTATTTAATTAAAACATTTAAAATTTACCTTGTTTTTACTAAAACTTAAAAATTGCGTAATTTTTATTAAGTTTTTAAGTACTTTTAAAGTTAATTGAATTGTAAAGGTTAAAAACTGCAAGTGCAAGGATATATTATTACTTAGAGGTGCTTTTATAACATATTACTGAGAAGTAGTTACTTTTGGGCTTAAAATAATGTTAATGGTAATGGGTACTCATTATAAATAATGTACTTGGTAATGATTACTTTTCACAACTCATTACCATGTTTTTGCTGGGGTTGTTCAGTATTGTCATATTGAGCATAGACAAATTTTAAGTATTTTGTTGCCTACAATAAGTTAAATTGTAAGCACCACTGTTTTTAACATTGAAAGAATATTGCTTACACTCAAAATAGTAAATCTGTTTAACTACAGCAAAACTCTGCTAATTTAACACAGAAAATTTTAACCCGTTAAATGCACGATTTAATGGTTTCCTATGAGAGTATTTGAAACAAAAATTACACCTAAAAATTAGGGATAGAAATTTAATATGTTTTAAGAACCGCCATCAAATTTCACTGAAGTTATCTATTGACCTGATTTTTCTCAGAATTATATTTAAAAAGTTTTTTCGACTTATTTCACACTTCTTTTTTGAATGACTAAATATTTTTTTTTTAGTATTTAACAAAAAACTCGAATTGATTTAAAAACAAGTGAGAGTGTTAAATTCGGCTGTGCCAAATCTAGTATACCCTCCAAAATGTAAAAAAAAAAAAATTGACAGAGGCGTTTCTTTTTTTTTGGGGCGGGGGGAGTTGATAGGGTCAGTGGGGCACGTTGAGAGAACCTTCCCATCGCGATAAATATACCAAATGTTTCATTTATTTAACAAAAATACAAAAAAAACATGTAAAAACGTGTATTTTTTAGAGGTTGGTTTAGTTTTTCAAGGGGGAACTTTTTTCCCCCTAGTCCGATTTAGCCAATTTCCGAACTTAACCTGCCTAGGAACATAAGACATATTTGTGCCAAACTTGAGGTTCCTAGCTCTTTTATTTTGGACTGCATCGTGTTAACTACAGACGGACGGACAGACGGACGGACGGACGGACATCGCTAGAATGTCTTAGAATCGATCACTGATCAATAATATATATACTTTATGGGGTCCCCGACCGATATTTCGATGCGTTACACACGGAATGACAAAGTGAGTATACCCCCATACTGTAGTTGGAGGGTATAAAAAGACACACGGGAATTATCACACTCTCAGAGTTTTTTGGTACGGTTCATGTGTACAGCCGAAATTTGACATTTTTTGGATGGTGTTATTGGTAAAATAAAGTATTTCTGTAAAATTGTTTCAACTCTTTTTTCGAATTTACAATGTACACTCAAAATTATAACTCTGTACAATAGTCTGTAAAATGACTGTAATCTCAATTCAACAGACATTTGTCAAAATACAGATTTAAAGAAAATTTTTGTGTATTTTATTGTGACAAAAAAACTATTATCTGTCATATTACTGAGTTTGTTGTTAAAAAGTGGTACACGAGTTGTTTTTAGTATAAGAAGGTATATTAAAAATGTTTAGGTTTTCAAAAATTAACCCTTGTAAGCATTTCGGGGTCAAAATGACCCAATTTTTACAAAATGATCCCTAAAACACGAAAATCAGTTCCAATTTTCTAATTTTATCGAAATAAACCAATGGAAAACGATATTTATATTCTATTCTATCATATATACTCAGATATGAAATACTGTCTTTCTAGGATGTCATTAACCCGTTTCATGGTAAGGCCAAAAATATGCATTATATTTGGTGTGGTTCTCAAAACTGATATTTTGATTTTTTTTAAATTTTCTTGAACAAAATTAAGAAAAATGCTGAAAAAATATATGTTAACATATAAAAAAAAAAAAAAAATTGGGCGATATCCCTCGGATAGTTTGGCGGGGGCATCGATTTAAACTCAGCGCATTTCGAGGAAAATACCTTTTTTGCCCACAATTTACTCAATATGGAAAAATTTGCTAAATATTTTAAAATTTCACAAAGTAAGGGTCATAAATAATTAAAAACATATTTTATGCAAAGATTTTTTTACATGCTGGGTTGTTTTAATCCGTTGTTCATTTATATGTTAATTAAAAAAAAATATGACCTAGCACAATGGTTATACCAAGTTTTATAGAAATCGAAAAACAATATATTAAGAATTTTTAATGTGCTGGGCAATTTTGATCCCATCTTCATCTATGGGTTAATTGAAAAAAATCAAATAATTATTTTTCTGGCTTCGCACAATAATTTTAACAAGTTTTATAGAAATCGAAAAAAATAAAAAGATATATTAAGAAATGTTAACGTGCTGGGCCGTTTTGACCCCATGTTCATTTATGGGTTAATTAAAAAAAAAATCAAATAATAATTTTTCTGAACTCTTACAATAATTGTACCAAGTTTTATAAAAAATCGTAATAAACACTTCATATTTAGGTGCCTTTTTATAAAAAACTCTAAATATACCAAAATTTGCATTTTACCCGAATAAAAACCGGGTTAATATTATTCCATTTTCCTAAAACGTTTAGGGTTAAAGTTTTACATTGTTTTTAATAATTTATATCCCTTACTTTGTGAAATTTTAAAATATTTACCAAATTTTTTCATATTGAGTAAATTGTGGGCAAAAGAGGCATTTTCCTCAAATTCGGTGAGTTTAAATCAATGCCCCCGCCAAACTATCCGAGGGATATCCCCCAAAACATATATTTTTTTTAACTTAAAAAAATTTAAAAAATAGTAATAATCGTTATCGCACGATCATCCTGGGCAAAAAATTTGTAGAATCGATAGAAGTTTTGCACAAAAAAATTAAAAAAAAATCGAAGAGTACAAACATTTTCAAAAATGAGATTGAAATTTTAAAACTTAAAAATCGCATACTACAGCGCTTTTAAGAATTTTTTGGGATTTTTTTTTTTTAAAGTATGTACTAGACTGCCCAGAAAAAAACAAAGTTGTTATTTTCTTGGGGGATACCTGCGAATTTTGTTCCTTTTTGTGCAAAAAAATTTCGTTTTTTTTTTTGGATTTTTAAAATAATATCTAGAGGTCGCGATCTCGCGTTTTATAACGATTTATTTTTTTTGAGTTTTTTATTATTTTAAATTGTTAAATATGATTAATATGATAAAATATTAATAATTTCAGACAAAAAAAAAAATAAATTAAAAATTAAATATCGCTCATTCCATGAGATGTCTCCCAGCATCTAATCAAATGTTCTTTAATTTATTTGAAATTTCGCACACAGGTACACTATGGAGCAATTAAAATAAATTCGTTTTTAGTTTCGCGAAAATCCACGAATTCGCGAACGCGAATATATTCGCGAATTCACGGATTTTCTCGGAACTAACAACTGATTTATTTTAATAGCTTCATAGTGTTCATGTGTGCAAAATTTCAAATAAATTAAGGAACATTTGATTAGATGCTGGGAGACATCTCATGGAATGAGCGATATTTAATTTTTAATTTAATTTTTTTATTGTCTGAAATTATTAATATTTTATCATATTAATCATATTTAACAATTTAAAATAATAAAAAACTCAAAAAAAAATAAATCGTTATAAAACGCGAGATCGCGACCTCTAGATATTATTTTAAAAATCCCAAAAAAAAAACCGACATTTTTTTGCACAAAAAGGAACAAAATTTGCAGGTATCCCCCAAGAAAATAAAAACTTCGCTTTTTTTCTGGGCAGTCTAGTATGTACGTAAAAAAACAAAAATTTTGAAAAAAAAAGTTGAAATTTGGACCATTATTGAAGAAGTTATGAGTAAAAGAAGTTTGAGTAAAGGAACAAACTACTAATTTTTAAAAATTCGTTATTTTTTGAACGGGTCATCAAAAAAAATCTGAAAATTTACCACGAAGGAGTTTTCAAAGGGTACTGTAAACTGTAAACAAATTGGGAAAATCTTAAAAAAAAAATTTCAAAGTGTCCGATTTGACATGGAATGCCCCATATATTAGAGTGCTTTTTCCAAAATGTACTTTCTTTGGATTTTTTGATATCGTCACTTTTTAAAACGTTTTTGCATCAATAAAAATAATGGCGTGGGTTTTTTGAAAAAATTTCAACTCCTTCCCGTGCCTCTCCGCGGTTAAAAACCCGGGTTTTGACCCCATTTTCCCGCGGAGCGAAAACGGCAGAACTTATTGCAAATTCTATTCCAACATTCGATTCTACAGCTAAAACTAGTGTTATGACATTTTTCGCAAGCATTCAGCTGTTGTCAAAAAGTGGTATTGGAGCGCGGAAAAACCGATTATTTAAAATAAAAAAATAAATTTTGTTTTTTACCACACGGCCTGAAAGGGCGTTAAAAACTTAGAGAAATGCTACAAAAATCAACATTTTAGCGCCACTGGTTATAAAGCTTTCAAACTTGGTCGTTTTGTAAAATCTTAATAATAATTTCTTGGGAAAACACTACACTCTAAACAAATGAGTCCAGTTTCCTACTATAGGTTAGGTTAGGTTGTAAGTGGCTGCTGACGTTTTACGTCAACACACGTAGACTCTGAGGTCCATTGTGATACCACGGGATCGTAATAGGTTTCCCTACTAGTCCCTGTCGTTAAACCAGTTTGAGCTTCTTATGAAACTCCTTAGATGTTGAATTTTGACATCCGACAAATCTGAAAGATCGTACAGCTCCCTAGATCCCAGTGAAGCAAGTCGCTGACCAGAAAGTGCCGGGCAATGGCAAATAAAGTGTTCGATAGTTTCCAACTCCTCTTCATCCATGCAACTTCGGCAAAAGTCATTCGACGGCACATTTAACCGCTCTGCGTGCTTCCCTATAAGACAGTGTCCGGTAATTATAGAAACCACCGTTGAAATCTCTCCTCTTGGAAGCGATATCAGCTCACTTGTGCGCCCCTGATTAAGAGAAGGCCAAATCAGTCGTGTTGTCTCACACGTCCATCCATTTGCCCATCTTTGATTAGTCTCCGTCGCAGAACAAAGCCGTAGGTTTTGCTTGCAAGTTTCTAGAGGCGTACCAACACATTCCAATTCTGTTGGAACCTGTAAGGTAGTTCCTAGTCTTGCAAGCTCATCGGCTTTGCAATTCCCTGGAATGTCTCTGTGCCCTGGGACCCATATGAGTCGCATGTTAAACTGCTTGGCCATCTCATTTAAAGACGTGCGGCAGTTAAGGGCAGATCTTGTTTTCAGAAACATTGAATCCAGGGACTTGACCGCGGCTTGACTGTCAGTATAGATGTTGACTGCGGTTGTAGACAAGACATTGCAGCTCAACCAGTCAGCCACTTCTTTTATTGCCAGCATCTCTGCCTGGTAAACACTGCAATGATCTGGCAATCTACGAGCCAGGCTCAACCCAAGCTCTTCCGAATAGACTCCAAAGCCCACTTGTTCGTGCAGCCTCGATCCATCTGTGTAAAAATTTATGGTAGCTCCACTACCCGGAGTATCCCCCATCCAAGACTCCCTGGATGGTATCATAGTGGTAAAGTGGCGCTCAAAGAGGCTCAAAGAGGGAGCACAGTCCACATTTTGTGGTATTGTTATCTTTTTCAAGATTGCGCTATGGCCACAATCACTGCTCCTCCATTGCAGCGTGCTATTAAGTCGAATTGCCGATGCAGCCGCATACTGCCTACCCAATATGTCCAAGGGTATCAGGTGAAGGAGGATTTCTAATGCAGCCGTAGGTGTAGTACGAAGAGCACCAGTGATGCACATTGACGCCATTCTCTGTACCTTCGTGATAAAGACAAAGTTCGCTTTTGTTTCCAAAGCAGGCCACCAGACAATGATTCCATACAGCAAAATTGGACGCACCACTGCTGTATAGATCCAATGAACGACTTGAGGGCTAAAACCCCATCGTTTTCCAATGGCCCTTTTACAGGAATACAAAGCAATCGTTGCTTTTCTCACCCGTTCCTCAATATTACGCCTGAAATTCAGCTTCCTATCTAGAAATACTCCAAGATACTTGGCTCCATCTGAGAAGGTGATTTCAGTACCGTCCAGAGAAATAGGATCAAAAGCAGGAATCTTATTTTTCCTTGTAAACAAAACAAGCTCTGTTTTACTAGGATTAACTCCTAGGCCACAGTCTCTTGCCCATTTAGACAGATCTTTCAGAGAACCCTGAAGAATGTCCCGCAATGTTGGCAGATGCTTCCCCTTTACCGCTATCGCGACATCGTCAGCATATGCGATAACATGACAACCACGTGCTTCTAGAGATAGTAGCATTGAATTCAGTGCCAGGTTCCAAAGAAGCGGCGAAAGAACACCTCCTTGTGGTGTGCCCCTATTGACAAATCGAGATATGACGGACGCTCCCAATTCAGACGTTATACGTCTATTGGCAAGTAGGTTTTCCACCATTAAAACGATTTCACGCTTTACTCCCAGACCAGACAATGCCAATATTATCGATTCTGGAATGACATTATTAAAAGCCCCCTCAATATCAAGAAAGGCCACCATAGTGTACTCCTTTACCGAAAGCGATCTCTCGATGGTACCAACGAGCTCATGAAGAGCTGTTTCCGTTGATCGTCCCTTGCTGTATGCATGTTGCTTTGTCGAAAGCAACCTCGGGTCAATCACTCTACGCAAATATGAGTCTATCATTCGTTCCATTGTCTTTAACAAAAAAGAAGACAGACTAATTGGTCTGAAATCCTTCGGAGCTGTGTGGGAACTTTTCCCAGCCTTCGGGATAAATACGACTCTGGTATCCCTCCATTTTAAAGGAATATACGACCAGTTGATGCATGCTGTGTATAGATTATACAGCAACGGGGCTATATAGTCCAACACTTGCTGCAACTCAGCCGGGATTATACCATCAGGTCCCGGAGATTTATAGGGCCTGAAGCTTTTTATCGCCCAGATTAATGTTGGCATATTTATTATTTCCGAAGCAATTTCAGATGCTTGGGCGTCAGAACGTTCCAAAGCTTGAAACGGCGTCATGGAATTGCCCGGAAAATGCGTGTTTAAAAGGAGATCCAGCGACTCTCCACTGGAGGAAGACCACACCCCATTAGGATCTTTCAGGTATCCTAGGGTGCAAGGAGAAGAAGCCAGAACCTTGCGCAGCCTGGATGCCTCAGAAACGTCTTCTATGTTTCCACAGAAGTTTTTCCAAGAATCACATTTGGCATTTCTGATCATCTTTTTATAACTCTTAAGTTGCAGCCTGTATGCAGACCAGTCCTCGTCCGCTCTTGAAAATTTAGCCTTATTAAAGAGCTTTCTGCAGGAATCTCTGCTCGTCTGCAACTCATTTGACCACCAAGGTGGCTTTTTTTTCCCTCTAGGCTTTGCAGAAGGGCAAGACGCATCCAGGCACCTATTACAAACATTTGTTATATGGTCAACCAGACAGTCAATTTCCGCTAAACTATGCGGTTCAGATAGGGGTACTTCATCCAAAAGCAAAGAAAAAGTCTCCCTATATTTCACCCAGTTTGTTCTTCTCAGATTTCTAGAGACTGTCTCAACCGGGGCACGTTCCCTGAGTAAAAACTCAATGTACCGATGATCTGAGAAAGAATGCTCTTCCAAAACTCTCCAGTCATCAATTCTATCAGACAATGTATCTGATACAAGTGTTACGTCAAGAACCTCTTGCCGCGTACTTGTAACGAAAGTTGGTTCACTACCCTTGTTACAAATATACAGGTTAGTGCTTAACAAAAACTCCAAAAGTGATTCGCCTCTATCATTTGTGTCTGTACTACCCCATATCGAATGATGTGCATTAGCATCACAGCACACTAGTAACTGGTGTCCCCTAGATTCAGACTCCCGAATCAGACCGCCAACCTTCTCCGGGGGTATTGGCCCCGGATTAGGAAAATACGCAGAGGCGAGCCAAATAGATTTCCCATGAAGCTCTAAGCTAGCCGCTGTAACATCCATATCACTAAAAGTTGATAAAAAGAATATATTTAAGCCATTTTTCGCCAAGATGCAGGCTCTTGGTGAGCCCTCACCTTTGGCAACCATCAACTTAAACCCAGGGGTCTTCAATCCGCAAACCCTGCCACCCCGCACCCAGGGCTCTTGGATAAAAACCAAGTCAACTGCTCCTGTCGTCAGGCGCAGCAATAGTGCAGCTGAGGCTGCCTTACAGTGATGGAGGTTTATTTGTAGGAACCGCAACATCTTGCTTTTTTTCCACCATCCTTTCCACCACCGTGTTATTGGCTTCATCCTCCGTGTTATCATAGAGGTCGCATTCGTCCCCAGATTCGGTTTCGAATAAGCCAGATATGTGTCCCATCTGTTCTGAATCGGAGGCAACAGAACTCTCCGAATTCCTCACTGCATGGGCCTCGTCCTGAATGTCACCCATAGTGGCATCAGCTTTATCCTCCGTGCCATCACAGAGGTCGCATTCGTTGCCAGATTCGGTTTCGAAAATGCCAGATGCATCTCCCATCAGCCTAGAATCGGTCAGCTGAATATCAACCTTTTCCAGATTCTCCTCCCCAGCCGACTCTGCCACTGGCTTGTCTGCTTCCAAAATAGGCTTCTGGTCGCCCTTGTAGACATTGACTCTTATATGAAAAAAGCCAAATCTAATAATGCCTTCAGTCCTGGCTAAAAGCGGAAGCGATTCCTCATTAACCAAGACCACTGCTTGACGACGAGCGCCCTCCATCTCACCCAATCTGGCAATTTGCCAATTCTGAGTTGGAAGGTCAGGATTGCAGACTTTTATCATCTTTAGAATCACCGCAGTGTCACTTGTAGCCATTGGGATCCATGCATGAGCTCTGGGTTGCGAGGGGATATCATGTTTTTCCACAACGTCCAGTCTGGCTCCAGGCCATAACTCTCCCACTTGGCTAATGGCAACCTTAAACACGGCTGCGGATCTTTCGTTTCCAAAAGCAACGAGTTTTACTCGCCCCTGATACCAACCTGCGTTGACAGTAGTAGGGAGAAAATCAGGCATACTCTCAAGAAGCCTATAGTAGATTTCATTTAGTTTAGTTTCAACTAAACTCCACTTGTCCCTTGGAATACTACAATCCCCATTTTGCCTGTTTATCACAGCCCTAACGAAGTTACCTTTCACCACTTCACTAAAAGACTGAGTCCAGACGTTGCCGGTCACCTTAGATCTTTTAGGTAAAGGTTTCTCGTCGGGCGAGCGCAACCTTTTACCAGACTTCGATGACGAGGCCGAAACAGCGCTCTGTTTGTCAGATGCGCGCATTGCCGAAAGTTTGTCCTGTTCTTCAATGACTCCTTTCGCCCATGATAGCGACGCCTTCTCACGTTCGGAGAGCTTCGTTCCATCGAGTTGGCTTAGTCTGTTAATTATTTTCAAACAAAGCCTTCTCTGGTTGTGCCTGACCTTTGATGGCTTAAGTTTCTTTTTCTTTTTACCACCAATATTAGGCTGAGCACCTCTACCAGAATCAAGGCCGGACTTCAAGGTCGCAACCCTAAGACCAGTGCTAGGACCAGCACCAGTCGGTGAGGCAGAGCCTCGAACTAAATCGGTATCATTTGTGTCCATATTTTCATTTTCCTTGATGTGGTAATGAAAATATCACAAAAATACCTATTACGAACAAACCTATTACGAACAATTTTAGTAATTCAATTTATAGCACGGAGTTAAAATAAAACACGTCCACACTCGTCAACAGTTGAACGATTAGATCGTTTCCTATTATAAATTGGGTAAATTTCAACAAATTCAAATAATATACTACTATAAATGTGTAAATTTCCAATAATTTTTTGGTACAACTACACATTTCGTGTAAATTTACCCAATTTATAGTAGGAAACTGAAATCATTTTAATTAGAGTGTAGTTAGTGTTCCAAAAAACAATTTTTGAACCTTAATAACTTCTTAACGGATTGGTATTTTTTATACCAATTTTCTCAGTTTTTAAAAAAGCTGTATCGCCACATTTTGGAGTCTTCTGGAAACTTGCGAAAAATGTCTTAACACTAATTTTTGGTGTACACTGAAAGAATTTTGTTCATTACGGCTATGAAAACGTACATTGATTCTATGAAAAAAATCATTAGAAGTGAGCCAATGATGCCCTTCATAGAATCTATGAAACAAATTCATAGAAACCAGATACCTATGAAAAAGTTCATAGGCTATGGAAAAAAAAATTTTATTGTTCAATTCTATTTTTTTTTTTTATTATTTAATTTTTATTTACTTTATTATTTTTATTTATTTACAATATTCTATTTTTAAAAATTTATTTATTTTTAACTGATCCCCACCGAGATTCGAACGCAAGACAAGTTGTTCGTGAAGCTTAGTCTCTAACCACTGAGCTAAAGTAAATAAACAAGTTATAACACTTAAAATCCATTTTGTTAAATATCCTGCTTTAAAATATTATGCTCTGCCACAATGCTCTGCCAAAATCTGTGTGTATGTTTGTAGAAAACAAAATGTTTGTGTATTTGCAAAAAAAAAATAACGAACATTACAAAACTAAGTGTTAGTCGGCGAGGTTTTCCTCCATTGGTGGCGCTGCTAGCTAAGGCGTCGATTATAAATTTCCCAGCCGGTAGGTCTTGGGTTCGAACTAGAGTATTCAAAACCGAAACCGAAAACCGGTTAACCGGTTTTTTCATTTTTAGAAACTCGACCGGTTTCGAATAGTTTTGAATTTCGAATATTCGAGAAACCGGTTTGTTTGTGTCGGTTAACCGGTTTTTATAAAAAGTTATAATATAATGATTTAAAATATGAATTGACATTACACAGTTTTTAGAAACACTCACAAAACTTAGCGGTACTTCCATAATCAGCTTGTGGATATGTTGGTATGTAAATATCAATATATCAACGAGTTCCGGAAGTCCGTCTCTTCGTTTAATATTGAAATCAATATATGGCCGCTGTTCCAAAAAAAGTAATTCACATAAAAAATGTGAAAATGGAAATTTCCGAATTTTTTTGGTGTTCTAGATTTCACATCCGAATTTCTTTTTCGTTTTGTTTCACATAAATAAAATTTGGTGAAAGTAAAAGGAATGCACATTTTTCCTTATAATTTTTAAAGTTTTAATTATTCGATTTTAACTTCGAATGAAAACGTGATCAACAAAACACTAAACTTGATTTCACATGATTCGGAAATTTTCATGTGAATTGAAAAGTTTTAAAAGACAGAACAGGGGCCTATATTTTTTAAATTTTTTAAATTCCGAAAGTCCGTCTCTTCGTTTAATATTGAAATCAATATATATTTTTTAAATTTGGCACCTTGGAGTTCTATGGCAAACCATGTTTTTTAAATTCTCCTTTTGAAATTGTTGAAATCTGAATTTCAAATTCCGATGTCTGAATTTATTATCAATTGTGCTCTTTAAACAATTCAATAACAACAAAGTTGTAAATAAAATCAAAGAACTAAAATTTAGTTGTTACTTTCTGTCGAAGTTTCCAGGGACATTGTGCGACGTAAACGGTGTCATACAGATGATACTATTTTCGCTATGACTTATCGATTTTGTGTTTATTGGGTTATGCCTGTTTTGTAAAAATATAATTAAGTTTAATTAATTTTTAACCTGAAGAAACCGAAAAAACCGGTTTAACCGGTTTTTTTGCTAAAACCGAAACCGGAAACCGGTTTTTCAAAAATAAGCTTTTTCGAATAAACCGAAAACCGGTTTTTGAAAATGGCCGGTTTTTTGAATACACTAGTTCGAACCCCGCCTGGGCAGCAATTTTTTTTTTTTTTTTTTTTTTTTTAAGTTTTTTATGTTTTTTTTATATTTTTTTAATATATTTATTCAAATTATTTAATTACTGTAACATTATTTTAATTTTTAAAAAATTATTAATGACATTTTTTTTCTATGAATTTTTTCTATGAATCTTACAAAATCTATGAATAAAATTCTATGAAATATTTCAAAACACTAATGAATATTCATTCAGCCAATGAATTGTTTCATAGATTCTATGAATTTGCTTTTATGAAATATGTTCATAGATATTATGAACAATAATTCTTTCAGTGTAGAGTCGAATGGTAAAACAAAATTTGCAATAAGTTCAGCCGTTTTTGCTCCGAAGAAAAATGGGGTCATAAGCCGGGTTTTTAACCGCGGAGAGGCACGGGAAAGAATTGGAATTAAAAAAAAAACTACGCCATTATTTTTATTGATGAAAAAACCTTCAAAAAAGTGATGATATCAAAAAATCTAAATTTGAAAGTTTACTCTAATATCGTCCATTCCATGAGACATTTTAAAAAATCTGACCGAGAGTCTTCCGATTTTTGTTATAGTTTTCATACATATACTCTATGGAGCCAATTTTAAAATTCATCCATCAGATCGAAAATATTCGAAAAACTCGCGATTTTATTCACGATTTTCGTTTTTAAAAAAGTAAAAAAAATGCAAAATCTGTGTAAGTTTGAGCAGCTGTATTTTCTAAACTACCCAGGTAGAAAAATACAACCGTAAAAACGCTTTTAAAGCGCTCTACAGATCATACGGAAAACCACCCTCAGAGCGCTTTCAGATAGTCCTAATGATAACACCGTTAAACGGTTTATATAAAGCGTTTTTAAAGACATTTATAATGGTGATTTCAGAACGCTTCGTTAAAGCATTATTAAAGCGTTAAAAAGCAAAAAATATAGCAATTTTAAAATTTTTGTAAACTTCCATCCAGAAAAATAGATACTTCAAAAGCGATTAATGCGAAGACAATTTTAAGAAAATTATTAGAAACAAACAATGAATTTTCACAAAATTTTTCACATCGCAGATGATGTAGCTAATATGGAAGCTACAATATCTCAGTTTTCTGACTTCGATTTTGAAACCAGTTTCTTAAAATCAATTCATAAAAATTCTCAAAATAAAACTCCATTGGTAGTATACCCACTCTACAAGAATAGAATCCAATGCAACAAAATTGGTGTTTTCTTATGGCTGCCTCTCATCCTGATAACGTATGCCAATTTGAAATACTAAGTCTGGATTTTATTTTATAACCATCATGAATTTATACTTGGGGGTGTTTTGAAAACGCTTTTTCTTATTACCGTCATGAATTTTTACTTAAGAGTGCTTTAAAGACGCTTTATTTTTATAACCGTTATGAATTTCTACTTGGGTACTTATCTCATTTTAACAATCTATAGCGCATACGAATGGTATGTAAGTCTATTTAAATTTCTAATAAACTGAAAAAATATTGGTGGTTTAAAAGTGCATTTTGTATGCCAATGCAGTTTTGAAGTGCATTTTGCGAAACTTTTACCCCTTTTAATTTTTTATACCCTCCACTCTAGTGATAGAGGGTATATATAAGTTTGTCATTCCGTTTGTAACACCTCGAAATATTGGTCTAGGATCCCATAAAGTATATATATTTATGATCCTCGATCGATTTTAAGTCGATCTAGCGATGTCCGTCCGTCCGTCCGTCCGTCCGTCCGTCTGTCTGTCTGTCCGTAGAAAACACGCTAACTTTTGAAAGACTTTACAGAGGCTACTGAAGTTTGGCATATATGTTTGTCATTTACCTGGTCAGGTTGGTATTGCAATCCAGCCAAATCGGTCCAGTGGTTCAAAAGTTATGAGCAAAAGAGTAAATTTCGGCAAGGGTGTTTCGCGAATTTACGAGATAAAAAACACGATAACATCCGAAAGACAATAATGAGACTACTGAAACTTGACATGTATCTTTGCCGTTCCCCGGGTCTGTTTGGTTTTAAATTTCAGCTCAATCGGTCCAGTGGTTCAAAAGTTATAAGCAAAACCCTGAATTTCAGATTAGTTTCATCTAAAATGCCACGTGTTTTAACAAGTTTAAAAAGCATTGGTGGAAACTAAACAATGCTTTTCAAACTTGTTTAATTTTAAAGCAATGCTTTTTAAACTTTTTTAGTTTTAAAAGCATTGGTAACTTAAAAATTACACACGAAAAAAATTTTACACTCAAAAAAAAATTTTACACTCAAAAAAATTTTACACTCAAAAAAAAATTTACACAAAAAAAAAAATAGTTTTTTTTTTACAAAAATTACAATATTTTGTGTACATACGTACGTGCATTCACTCAGAAATATTTTTACAGTAAAATAAACATTATACTCGAAAAAAATTTTACACTCAAAAAAAAAATTAGTAATTTTTTTTTTTTTTTTTTTAAATGACAAAAAAACATTTTTTTACTCAAAATATAATATTTCTAATCAAAATTGTTTATTTTTTCACGTTAAAAAATGTACTACCCTTTAAAAAAATGCATTGTGGAGGGTATTCATAGATTCGGCAAAGTCGAATTTAACTTTTCTACTTGTTTTAATTAACATATTTGGAAAATTTAGAATTTTTGCTACAAAAAAATGTTTACACTACAATGGACCGAGAATGCATGCTATTATTAATATTTTTTTTAAAAAAATACTTCCTTAAGTTTCCCTTATAAAAATTTTTATTTTTTAAATTATACCAAAATCATGTAAAAAGAAATGTTTATAAACCGTTATATTTTCAAAAGTATTAATCGTATCTTATTGTTTTTATGCACATTAGAAAGGTATTTTTGTCTATTTTTCGCATATAATGAGCGCAAATTTTGGTGCTTCAAATATGCATTTTAAATGCAAATGCAGTTTTGAAGTGCATTTTTCAAAACTTTTACCCCTTTGCATTTTTTTTAATTACCATATTCGAAAAGTTTAGAATTTTTACTACAAAATAATGTCCTCCTAATAATGGACCCAAGGTGTGTGCTATTTTTTAGATTTTTTTAAAAAATCATGTACTTTCAGATTTTTTTGGTTTAATTTAAAATATTTAAATTTGTTTTAAGTAAATTTTTAAAATGTCTTTAAAAATAGCACACGCAGTGGGTCCATTATTAGGAGGACATTATTTTGTAGTAAAAATTGTAAACGTTTCGAATATGATAATTTAAAAAAAAATCAAAGGGGTAAAAGTTTTGAAAACTGCACTTCAAAACTGCATTTGCATTTAAAATGCATTTTTGAAACACCAACATTTTTGTGGTCATTAAATGCAAAAAAGGGACAAAAATATCTTTCTAATGTGTATAAAAACAGTAAGATACGATCAGTACTTTTGTAAATATGTATAACGGTTTAAAAACATGTCTTTTTACATGATTTTGGTATAATTTAAAAAATAAAAATTTTTATAAAGGAAACTAAAGGGAGTATTTAAAAAAAAAAAATATTAAAAATAGCATGCATTCTCGGTCCATTGTAGTGTAAACATTTTTTTTGTAGCAAAAATTCTAAATTTTCCAAATATGCTAATTAAAAAAAATTAAAAGGGGTAAAAGTTTCGCAAAATGCACTTCAAAACTGCATTTGCATATAAAATGCACTTTTAAACCACCAACATTTTTTCAGTTTATTAGAAATTTAAATAGACTTACATACCATTCGAATGCGCTATAGATTGTTAAAATGCGATGAGTAGTTTAGAAAATACAGCTGCTCAAATTTACAAAGATTTTGCATTTTTTTTACTTTTTTAAAAACGAAAATCGTAAATAAAATCGCGAGTTTTTCGAATATTTTCGATCTGATGGATGAAATTTAAAATTGGCTCCATAGAGTATCTGTATGAAAAAAATAACAAAAATCGGAAGACCCTCAGTCAAAAAATGCCTTAAATTACCAAATGTCTGGTGGAATGAACGATATATACATATAATATTTATTAAATATTGTAAGTCGTCTTATATGCCATTTACATATACCTCGAAATCCAGAAAAAATGGGATTTCAATGAAAATCCAATCAAATGTCAAATCCCATACAAAAAAAAACTTGGATTTTGGGAAAATCGTAAAATCGCAATTCAAAATCCCAAAAAATGTCTACTACTTAATTGTACAACTATGGTTTTTCCCAAAATAATCATCCCTAATGCTTTTTGCGACGCTGCACACGATTTTTTTTATCAGCTGTTGTTGTTTTTTATAAAGTAAAAAAAAAACAATTAAAATTTATTTTTTAAAAACTATTAAAAGATTAATAAAAACAATATTTAACAATGTTTCATTTAAAATTTACCATTGAAAATGGTAAACGCACAATTTAGTTGACCAATTTGGTCTTCCTAACAAAGAAAAACACTACTAAAGGTGGCTTCAGACTATAATATTTGTAATAATATCTGTCAAAATTTTTTGTAAAATCTATAAAATAGTATGGTGTAAACACAAATCGGTATAAAACCAAGAGAAATACGGATTGAAAACTGACAAGCGGATACGTATTCTCATTTTTAGAAATTTCTCTAAAAATGAAAAAAACGTATACGCTTTTCATAAGATCAGGGTTGTATTTGTTTTAATAATATTTAAGATGTGATGGTGTGAATACGCAAAGGATTTTTTAAAAGATTTTTTTACAAGCGGAGAAAATTTCGTATTATTTAAGATACGTATTTTCTTACTACACAGTATTATAGTCTGAAGTGGGCTTAAATGGTGGCGGCCCACATTGGGTTGAAATGGATCAAAAGTGGCGCTTTATTCAAAACTGAAATTTTTTTTTACAAAAATTATTAACCCTTTAACGACCACAGGCAAGTATACTTGCCAAAGCGTTTTTGGCGATTATTTTTGTTTAAGTTAAAGATAGGGTATATGTCATAAAAGAGGAATTGTAGAGCATTGTTTGGGCAACAAAAGTCTAGTTTACAGTAAGTCTCTAGTTTGATCCATTTACCCACTGTAAGCCATCAAAGCTTGTAAGATAATTTTCTCTATTTTAGGCACAAAAGGATCTTTACTTGTAGAGCACAATCGGGGGCAAGAAGGGGGTTTAGCGGTCCAAATTCTTGTAGGCTAACTATGATTAAGTTGCAGATCTTAAAAATCACAGCAAGTAGCACATAGCTTTGGCCAGAACAGCGGAATCGACAAAGGGCAAATTTTTTTACCAAGAAAAATAAGGGGGAAGGAGAGGGGTTAGGGGTTCAATTTTTTGTTTCATAACTATTATTAGGTCACAGATCACGACCATGAACAGAAACTCAAAATCCCTTCTGCAGAAAATGTATGGTCGTCAAAGGGTTAATTTAGGGTTAAAGTATATAAAATTACACTAAAAAATCTGTCACAACTATAATTCTGAGTTGTTTACTTTTCTTGCAATCCGCCGCACAGTGGGTTCGATGGTACCCAAAATGGCGATTAATTCAGATAAGCAGTAGTTTTAAAATATTATATTCTTTTATTGATGACATAATATAAACACGTAAAAATACACATTTTGGAAAAAAAAAAATTTGAAAAAAAAAATTTTTTTAACCTGTTATGCGATTTTTTGTTTTTCGGAAAAAAGGGTTATAGTTCACAATTTTTGCTGTAACTTTGGAATGAAAAGCGATAAATTAATAAAAAAAAATGTAAATTAAAGTGCACATAATGTGCTGTCAAAGTAATTAAAGAAAGAACGCATAATATGTATTTATATTATTAAATTTTTTTTTTAAATCCAATTTTTGTTTTTCACAAAATCTCATAAATGTACAAATTTATCTGAAAAAAGTGATTTATGGGAATATTATAGTTTTTTATTAAGGAATTATCATAAATACATAAAAACACAGCATTTTAGAAAAAAAAATTTAACAAAAAAAAAATTTGTTAATCTTTTAGTCGTTTTTTATGTTTTTGGAAAAAAGCACGAAACCCTTGAACATGTAATAAAGCTACAAAAAACAAATGGAGGGGACGTTTTTTTCGCGTAGGGGGGACAGTTTACCGGGAGACTATGGGGGACACCTTCCCCTCGCGATAAACGTTGCCAAAAAAATAGATGTCAGTTTTTGCACCTAATTAATACAAATTTATCATTATTTTAATTATTTTTTCTATACACGCCCCCAAAAAGGGGCGGACCGAAAAAATTGGCATTCCTGATCCCCCTTGGTTCAAATTCAGGTCGATGAACTTCACATGGCATTAAAATGTTTCAATTTTTGAACAAATATACAAATAAAACTTGTAAAAAAAATATTTTTCTGGGGTAGTTTTAGTTCTTCAAGGGGGAACTTTTTCCCCCCTGGTCCGATTTTGCTCGTTCAAGAACTTAACCAGCCTATGATCATTATACATATTTGTGCCAAATTTCAGGATTCTAGCTCTTGTTTTATGTACTTTATGGTGTGCTCAACAACAGACGGACGGACGGACACACGGTTAGTCACAGAATGTCTTAGAATCGATCAGTGATCAATAATATACACTTTATTGGGTCCTAGACCCATATTTCGAGGCGTTACATACGGAATGACAAGGTGAGTGTAAGCCCATACTGTAGTTGAAGGGTATAAACACACATATAATGGATTTGTTTAATAAATGATACCCAGACTTTTTACACAAAAATGGGAATAAAAAAAAGGGCCGGGCATTGTCCGTACTTTTTTTTCTTTTAAATAAAAGCTGATATCCTATACTTTTTTAAAATCCACAAAACTAAATCTAACTATTATTAACTTAATATGTGTGGCCCATTAAATATGAAAAATATCCCAATTTTGGACCCTTTTTAAAAAAATTATTAAAAACGTTGAGACACAATTTTTATGAACAAAAAAAATTTAAAAATTTAGCTTAATCCCTGGTGTTTAAGGTTCCATTATAAAAGATTTTCTTTTAAAAGACTTAATACCACTAATAATCGCTTGAATTGTAAAAAATTCCAATTTTTTTACTTTTTTTCAAAAACTGCAATAATTTGTTAACTTTGAAAGTAAACAACTTAGTTGATTGATTTTGATAACTAGTGTTGCAGAATTTTATCCACTTTTACCCCATACCAAATTTTATAACAAAAACTTCATTTATAAATTTCAATTAATCGCCACTTTGGCACCATTTGAACCCAATGTGCGCCGTCAAAATCAAATAAATTTTTGTGTTTTTGAATATGGTGCTAAAAATTGAAAATCAACTTATTTCTAGAACTTTTTTTTGGTATTTATTTATTCAAAGGTAATTTTTTTATTATGGAACCATCAACTTCAGGCATTTTCAAATACATTTCTGTTTTTTGTTTTTTGAAAATTGTTGTAAAAATATTTTTGAAATTTTTTTGTAAAATGTTCCAAAATTGGAGTATTTTTAATACTTGATGGAATATAAAAAAAATGTAAGAGGTTGTTAATGCTTATACATTGTGATAATAAAGCATATAGTATAAGCTTTAATTTAAAAGAAAAAAATGTCCGCGTTTAATGCCGTTATTATTTTATTTAGGATTTTATGAAAAAAAAAATATGGTGGCTTCAATAACACTTCATCACAAAAAAACAAAAAAGTTTCTGACCCAGAAACTAGACCCACTTATCCTTATGTATTTTGACCTTCTGAACTCGATTTTGCCATCAGAATTGAATTCTATAGTTGGGGTTTCCTGTGATTTACAAGGAAAGTCCGCAAAGTGAACCCATCTAATTTCCTTGTGAATTTGACAAAGTTACAAAAATTTTTAATTTTATTTCTGTATGTAAGGTTCAAGTCTGATTTATTACGTAGAAAGTAAGAGTATTTTAAATAAAATCCGTAAAAAATTGCAGAAGTTACATGCATTTGAACAAAAACGCGTTATTTCAGTTTTATACAGAATCAGTTGTATTTATGTTGTGAATTAATGCGTTTTTGTTCAAATGCAAGTAACTTCTGCAATTTTTGATGGATTTTATGAAAAACCTCTTATTTTCTTCGTAATAAATCAGTCTTGAACATTACACCCCGAAATAAAATTTTAAAAAAATTTAACTTTCTCTTAGAAAAATTTACAAGGAAATCAGGTCGGTTCAATTTTGCGGACTTTCCTTGTAAATTGCAGAAAAACCCAAAGGTTGAATTTAATTCTGTTCGCGGAATTGAATTTAGAAGGTAAAAATACATAAGTATTAGTGGGTCTAGACCTTTTTTGTGGGTCTTTGTAATCTATATATAAACAAGTAAGAGTTTAAAATTCGGCTGTGCCAAATCTTTAATACCCTCCAACAAGCAAAAAAATAAAAATGACAGGGACGTTTTTTGTGGGGAGTGGGATGGGGGGGGGGGGGGAGCGTGGTAAGCAGATGTCTCTGGGTGGTGTAATATAATATCTGACAAAAAACATGCATGATGTTAACTTTATTTATTATGAATAACGCAGCTGATATAGTTTTTTTTTTCAATTTCCAAGGCTTAAGTTAAAAAAAGTAAATTTAAACATTCAAGAATTTTTATGAAAAAATTAGGTTAGTACTTATATGAGAGCATATAATTTATGTTAAACGTTTATAATAGCACTTTACATAAACTTTAATTTGCTTTTTGTTTCAAAATATTGTGTTTTTTTTAATTTCACAGATACAGTAAAAATTGTGAATTTAGTTTTTTCCCGAAATAAAGCATAACCACGCGCCTGATATGTTAATTTTTTTCAAAAATGGTGGTATTTTACTTATTAATGATTAGACGCCAATAAAAAAAATTAATAGTTCCAAATAACAACTTTCCTGACTTTTTTATGGAAAATTTAAAACAATTTGAAATTTGGTGAAACACAAAAATCCGACTTTAAACAAATTTTATGCAGGTATTAACTAGGGTTACACTCAAAAAAAAAAAACTGTAATGTTAGCAAAAAAAGCTTGTAAACCTACAGGAAAATTTGCTGATTTTGAACCCACAATTTTTTTGCTAAAGTTAGCAAAAATGTTTTGCCAATAATTAGTTAACAAATTTTTTATTTTTTTTGACACATTTGAGGACCCCATTGGGTTCGGACCCGATAGGTCCAGACCCCGATGGGCCCAGACCTAGTTGGGTTCCTTAAAAATCGTCATAGTTTTTGATCCAAAATTTGTGTCCGTTTCGCTCTACCTTGCTTAGTTTTTGAGATACGTGATTATAGGGGACCACTGGGGTCTTGAGATTAAAAAAACTCGATAACTTCAAAAATATTACTCGGAGAGCTTTTGACTATTTTGCGGTCTTGTTCTACGTATTTTGGACTTTTTGTTGTATCGGCAATATTTACCGAGATATGAGCATTTTAAAATTTTCGGGAATGCTAACTTTTTTGGATCCAAAGTTAGGGCCCAGTAGGGACCACACATGTGAAGAGGACCCGCGAAAGTATGGAGATTCTAAGAACCAAAAATGCCCTCCATTTTGCTCTATCTGGCTTAGTTTCCGAGATAGAGCCATTTTAAGTTTTCTGAAAATAAAAAAAAATTTACCGTTTATTTTTGCTAATGTTAGCAAAAAATCTTGTAAAAATGTTGTCATCTCAATTTCAAATCTTAGCAAAAGAAATTAGTTCAACGTTTGTTTAAAATTGCTAATGTGCTAAATGAAGTTTACAAGAATTTTTTGCTAACATGCTAATCTTAACTAAAAATTTGCTAAAAGTTAGCTAACTAGCATTAGCAAAAAAAAAATTAGTAAATCTACTAACGTATTTTTTTGAGTGTATATAGTCTCAACAAAAAGTCGACATTTCGACTTTTCGACTTTTTTCAATTTCTAAAAAGTCGATTTTTCGACTTTTCGACTTTTTTGAAATTTTAAAAAGTCGACTTTTCGACCTTTCGACTTTTTAAAAAGTCGACTTTTTTCGACTTTTCGACTTTATCGACTTTTCGACTTTTTTCGACTTTTTAACTTTTTTCGACCTTTTCCAACTTTAAAAAGTCAATTTTTTTGTAAATAAAGGTTTAGTTTCGACTTGTTGTAAGCATTTAGGTGCTATTTTTTTGGTTGTATTTTATTTATCAAAAAAAGTCAAAGAAATCGAAAATGTGGAAAAGGTTGAAAAAATCGAAAGCAAAAGAGGCGACTTTCGATTTATAGAACCCTATCACTGAGGTGTTTACAATAATCAAAAATATTGGTAAATATTGCAGTTAACACTTTCTAACTCATGAATTTGGCATTGACATTTTTGCTTCACATACAAAATACGTGGAAACACCAATAGCTTCAGTTGTTATTAAACTTGGCTCTCATTTGAAATTTTTTTCAGTAGAAAGAAATAATTTTCTTTTAGCAAAAGTAAAAAAAAAATCAAAAAAAAAAAATTGAAAAAAGTCGAAAAAAAGTCGAAAAAGTCGAAAGCAAAAGTCGACTTTTCGACTTTTTAAGAACAAAAAAGTCGATTTCGACTTTTCGACTTTTTCATACAAAAAGTCGATTAATCGACTTTTCGAATTTTCGACTATAGAACCCTAGTATTAACACATATTTATTTTTTATTGTTTTAAATTTTTATTATCGCATTAAAAATACTTTAATTTGCAACTGTATTCATTAAATTATCGCTTTTGGTTTAAAAGTTAGAGCTTAAATTGTGAATCAAGTTCAATTTTCAAGAAACACTAAAAAAATTCTGACAGGTTTAAAAAAAATTAAAAACACATATTTTCTCTTTAAAAGAGTGCTTTTTAATGTATTATTCATCATTCATCAATCAAAAAATATTATATGTTAAAATTACTGCTGCCCTGAATAAAGCGCCACTTTGCCTCTCATTCAACCCAATGTGCGGCCCCAAACTTGGCAAAAAAAACTCCGGCAAAGAAAAATCATTGTTTTTAGAAATATTTATAAAATTGGGTAATTTTCCAACTAACAACCCTGTACACAAATCAAAAGAAAATAAAGAGTTAGTACAAACAAAATCCCGCTAAATGTAAAAAAAGCATATGTAAACGGTATATATTTTAATTGGATTTGAAATCCAAATTTATGTGGATTTCGGGGTATATGTAAATAGCATATTACAGATTTATTAATTTGAGTGAAGCATTACATTACATTCAAATTTAGTATGTAATTTTTTCGGCTTATAGCTTTAATAAGGATCCGGAGACTTAAATGCTGTGAAGTTGTTGTACGATTACATCACAAGCCACCACAATAGGAAATAATATTAGTAGTGGCAGATTAACGAGATTAAACGTAATGCAAAACTAAATATGCAAGTGAGCGAACCAAAAATGTACCTATTAACTTTTTATCCTTTTGTTAATAGTTTATTTTTAATTTAATTTATTTTTAAACGCTTCTTTAAAGCACATTCAGAAGACTATGAATTTAAGCCTGGTATTAAACCCTTTTTAAATGTGCCGGCAATTAAAAGATCAATTCTTTTGAATAAATATTTTTTTAAATAACAAACAATACCGTTTAATCCTGTCTCATAGACTCTCATCCTGGATTATCTAGAAAAAGTCATCTATAACGTACAACCCTTTTTTTTCTCGTGTTTCCTTAAAAGATGACTTTAAACATGTAAATGCAAATATTGTTTAGAAAATGTAACTGTGTTGTGACTAGGATTTTTGCATGAGAAAGAAACAATTAAAATGTGTCTACTGTTGCTAATTTTGGAAAATAAAAAGGACTTTGCATACAGAACAACAAGATGTAACGCCCACCAAAAAATTTGTACGCAGCATGAATGCAGCAAAATAAAAAGAAAAAAAAAAGGAAAAGGATTAAGTTTGTTGTCTCTTCCCTAGAAGGAAGTTAAAACTAATGCGGTGCATTGATTTTCTGTTTTCTAAGTAGCATTTAAATTTGACTTTTGTTTCTGTATTGTCTTCCTTTGTCTCTGGGGTATTTGCTGGGTATGAGTAACCCCTTCATTTATATTTGTATTTTTAAAATTGCGATGCATGAACAAAAGAATGCCGCAACTAAATGTATTCGTTGTGCATACGACTACTGTGCAAAAGTATGCAAATATTTCTACAGAATTGAAATGAAGTAAAAAATATGAGATTTTTGGAAAATGTCGGCATTTTTTTTTTTAATGCGTACCGATGATATGATAAATTTCAAATTCTGTTTGAAATAACACGGAGGAACACAAAAAATGCTGAGACTTGCGACCCAACTTTTCTAATAGTTTTTGGGACGTAGATTACGAATCTGTACACCAAATTTTAAAGTTAGCTTTAGTTTTTGAGATATTTGCAAATTTATTTTTATGGAAAAATCGTCCTTTTTCAACATTTTTTTTAATAACTTGCGAAATCTTTTAAAATGTTACTCTCACTTTATATTATTTTTAAGTACGGACCTTGGGTATTATAATTAGCATGTAACTAAATTTGTGTTATGCAAAAAAAAAATATTGCGAATTTTTTTGAAAATTTCACTTTTTTTGCATTTTTGTTAATAGTATCTTAGGAACCAGTCGTCTGATTTTTAAAATCTTAACGGTCTTTTGTAGAAAACTCATTGGTCTTTTGTATAAATAAGTGATAATGAATAGGTAGTGCGTATTTTTTGCAGAAAAAAATTTTTAACAAATGTTTTTTTATTTTATTTTTTTTTTATTTTCTTTGAAGGCCTTGCATACCCGACTTATCTTAAATTAAGGTCAACATGCTTTTAAAATAGTAAAAAAAATTCAGTGTATGTTAAAAAGGTTTATAATTCCCTAAATAGGAACATTAGCAGTTCTTAACAAGAATTCATAACAAAATATAAAAAAACAGATTAAAAAAAAAAAAGAAATGCAATTATCTCAAAAACTAATTTTTAGTTCTAAGAGCATATTTTTACATTAAAGCATATTTTAAACCATACTATAGATTAATAAACACCTCAGAGAGTGTATTTTTAATTGCTTGAAAACATCATAACAAAACAATTCGGTAAAATACCCAGTTGGCAACGTCCTCGAGCCATCCTCAGTGACGGAGCGGTGACATGTCAGAGTCACTGCTGACATCCACAAGACATCTCTATGTACTGGGTTGAGGACAGTTTCATACAAATTTTCAAAATGTCCTCACTCAAAGTCAGCAGTGGTCAGGGCTGACCTTCTGGAGACATGTCAAAAAATTTTCGTATTTCCTTTAGTTTTTACTTTTATCCATTTTCCTTTATAAATTATCTTTCTCATATTTAGAAAAAACTTTTCGCCTTTTTTAGTCCCAACTGGATTTGAACCTGGAACCTTTAGTTTATTAGTCCCACACCTAACTACTTGTTCCAAACTTTATTTTGAAAATTGTTTGTCTATTTATAACTTTTATTTTACCTCTTAGATTTTGATTTTAAATAAATCGATAATAATGCCATATTTTTCTTGGAAATTGAAGAGTTGCCCAGATTTAAAATTCTAATTTAATATACTACTATTCTGAAGACATTTCCTTTTAGACGTTTAAGAGGAATTGTCCACACTCTTGAAGCAAACATTCAGTGCTGACAATGTTAAGACATGTCATCAAGGATTACCTATGATTTGTCAGAACCTGAAGACATTTCCTCAAGGAATCACTGTGGAAATTTCCTCAGTGACACATTTTCCAACTGGGTAACCTGCAGTAAATAAAACTGAGCAGACAAATTTCAGTTGTATTCTGAAATAAAATGACAGGAAATCTTGTCAAAATATTGGTTTTAGCATAAAACCCTGACAAAATCTTGTTAAAAACTGAATATCATGCACATATTCAGGGGGGCCCGGGCCCCCCCCCCCTTTTGGATTGGAAAATCTTAAAAAAAATGTAAATACTTCAACATATGATACAAGTAACAAACATAATTTTTTTGTAGTATTGTAAATATTTTGGTTTTTAAAGAAAAGTTTTACATATTTTTTTATAAAAACTCTTGATTTTGAGTAAATTTTCGTTTTTAAAAAGTTATTTATATCGAAATATCTGTAAAATAAGTATCGAAAACACATTATATTGGTTTTATTTAATGAAAATTATGCATCAGGATCATGAAAACAGTTTTTCATAAAACAAAATTCAAACTCTAAGGGTCTAAGTCACTTTTTCTACATTAAAAGTCTTAGATTCTTATTATTTCTATAAAAAATTCTAAGATGCTGAAAATTTTTTCTAAATAAAAATGTTCATATTAATTTTTTCGGGCTTGAATTGAAAAACCGCAGTTTTGAAAATTTAATAATGACTAAGGACAATATTTTAACTGGCAAAAAATAAAAAAACTTCGATTATTTTTTATGTACATAAATAAATAAAGATAAATTTTCATAAACGAATTTACGAAAGCAACTTAAAAAATTTAATGAAGTATTTGGAATCTAGATTTCCATTTTATAAAAAATCAGTCCTTAAATGTTGCGCCAAGGCAATAATATGTAACAGTTGAGCCGTAAAAATCACAAATGCGAAATGTTCTAAAAATATTTAAATGGCAGATTTGGAATCAGGTCCTTTATAATGGCTCTAACAGTAGACCCACGCCTAAATTAGCGGTTTCGAATTTTCAAACCCCAATATCAGAAAAATGTTAAAAGATTAAAATATTTGGTAAGATAATTTGGAATCAGGAGGGCTAAATCTATCTGGTTCATATAATTTAATAATAATTTAATAATTTTGAAATTTATCACAAATACCTATTTAAAACCTTTTTACTTTTAGGTTACATATTGTTTCTAAGAACGGTTTTTATAGGAAACAAGTAAAAAAGTTAAATTGGCCTTGCCGAATGTAGTGATACCCTCCACAATTTCGAAAAGATTATTGCTAAAACTTTATTTAAAAGGAAAACAAAAATTTGGTAAAAAAAATCCGCGATTTTTTTTTTTGTACAAAAATATGGTTGTACTTGTTTAAATACCATTTGGTGTTTAATTATGTTCACATATTTAAGTCAACCAGCAGCCGAATTAATGCATTTTGTATTTTTAGGTTATGTTGAATGTACTAAAGTTTTTGAGGTGTCCTTACATTTCCGTTCATAACTTTTGAACCGCTGAACCGATATCGCTCAAATGCAAAACCAAACTTCTCGGGAGAACTTCCAATATAAATATAATAATATACACCCACAAAAGTTTTACAGTAACTTTTTTACGGTTATTCAAAAAGTTTTTAGTTAAAGTTATTTTAAACGTTTTATCGTTTGTTTTTCAATGAAAATAAAATATTGAACGATTTATACAGTTGTAAAATCAATAAACTACAAAAGTTACGGAAAAATATTTTTATCAGTTAAATTATTTGTGACTGATTATACCGTATAATTTTACAGAAGTACGGTTTTTGTAGTTTGTTATTCAAAAAATGTTATTATTACTTCACAAAATAAAAAATTGTAAACAGTTAAAATAACTGAAATATCGTTTGTTTTTACGGAATGTCTAGTCATTTATTAACGTTTAAAAATAACTAAAAAATGATTTTGTTTCAAATGAAATATAAGTAGTCCGATTTTTAAAAGGAAAAACGATTGTTTTAAACGTTTTTTCAGTTGAATTTACTTACAAAATATTTTAAGTGTAGGCATTTTAGAAAATAGTATTCTTATATTGTGATAAAAAAAATTCGAGCTGGGCCCCCCCCCTTTTCAAATTCCTGGATACGTCGCTGCTGAAGGTCGTTCACAGATTATATTTTTTTATGTGATGTTGTTTGATTTTTGATGCCACGCCCACTGATTGTTAAGTGTTTTTAAAGGCGTTTGCAAATAACATGTATTAAACCTACATCTGAGCTAAAAAATTTAGAGAGTAAAGATGTTTAAAGAACAGAACCGTCATCAAATTTCATACCTATTAGAATTGGTTAGCTCAGAAGTAGGTTTAAAACAATTTTTTACTTATTCCAAACGCCTTTGAAAAAAAAAACAACAACTTCAGAGTCTCCGCACAACAATGTCGGTGACGATTTTTTCATACAAATTTTATCAAGAAAAAACGCTCGACCGAAAACCGCTTAAATAAAATCAATTTTAAGGGTTCAAGTTGAAAAAATGCAGAAGAAAAATTGAATTTCTAAAAATTATAGACATTTCTGGTATTTCCTATACCGGTTTCAAACACCCCAGTTAGTGTCATCATCAGTAGGATTTTAAATGTCGGTTTGTCTTGTTAATGAAAACTGTTTTTTATATATGTGAATATTTATAGTTTCTACAGAATAAATTTTGACAGTTTCCAACACTACAATTCTATTTCTAGCAATCTCAACCTCACTTCATACTTTCTTTCAACTTTTTTGTCTCTTACATTATCTCACAAGGGTTACCAACATGATCTGGAATTGCAGACACAAATGAAGGAATTTGCATTTTCTGTTTCGGAGACGTGCCTAATGGCGACAAATTTTGTCAGTAATTTTAGTTGATTTTTTCTGTAAGTACAGATCGAGCACGGGCTCTAATTATATTTGTTATAAGGGTTCAAGTTGAAAAAATGCAGAAGAAAAATTGAATTTCTAAAAATTATAGACATTTCTGGTATTTCCTATACCGGATTCAAACACCCCAGTTAGTGTCATAATCAGTAGGATTTTAAATGTCGGTTTGTCTTGTTAATGAAAACTGTTTTTTTTTATATATGTGAATATTTATAGTTTCTACAGAATAAATTTTGACAGTTTCCAACACTACAATTCTATTTCTAGCAATCTCAACCTCACTTCATACTTTCTTTCAACTTTTTTGTCTCTTACATTATTTCACAAGGGTTACCAACATGATCTGGAATTGCAGACACAAATGAAGGAATTTGAATTTTCTGTTTCGGAGACGTGCCTAATGGCGACAAATTTTGTCAGTAATTTTAGTTGATTTTTTCTGTAAGTACAGATCGAGCACGGGCTCTAATTATATTTGTTATAAGGGTTCAAGTTGAAAAAATGCAGAAGAAAAATTGAATTTCTAAAAATTATAGACATTTCGGGTATTTCCTATACCGGTTTCAAACACCCCAGTTTATTTTTGTGTTGGTTTTTCTCTCTTTTAATTTTTGATATTAAAATGATGCCACATTTTCATAAATATTTCGATTATTTTCGATAAAGTAAACAAAAAAATGTGATCTCTAAAAAAAAATTATGTAAAATTCAAAAAACAAAAAAACTAATCAATATAAAAAAATCATATTGATATTAAAAATTACAATAAAATAAAAGTGTGAAGAAAAAGTGAAAAAATAGTGTAAATATCAACGTATCACGGAATTTCCCGCTACCGCCTTTGTTTTGCACCTATAGTCTCCCATGACCGCAACCGTCAACCGCTCCGACATTGTTGTGCGGGGACTCTCAGTGTTCCATAAAAAACGAACTCGGGCTAAACTTTCAAAACACTTTGGGGGTTTGGATCTACTAATGGTAAACTTTATTTTTTTTTATCTTATTGAAGATACAAAATAGTGTTGCACAGTGTAATATGTTTTTTTTTCTTCAAGTGCTTTTTTAAAAAAATATTTGATTTTTGTTTGATGTTTTTTCGCCAATAGTTTTTTTTCCAAGAAGTGATTTGTTTTCCATATTGGGGTAGTGTTTTTTTATATTTTACCTGTCAATTAATGAACAATAAACACTCTTCACATTTTTTTGACATTCATCAATGTTTGTACCTACAACTGTCAAAATAAACAATTAGATGGTATTAATTTTCATTAGCAACGATTTAAAATCAATTGCCAGAGATGTTGCAACAAAAATACAATCGTAAATGTATTGAAAATTATTGAACGGCAACAAATTAAAAGAAATTTAGTATTCTATCATGTAGTATTTGTTGGAGATGAACTTGAAATATATTACACAAGGGGCGAGTTCACATTTAGCATCTTTACACACACAGACAGAGACACTAACATACAAAGAACAATGGTCTTTCTATCAAAAAAAAATACTCAAAACTCTAAGTGTGGCCTTACAGAAATCAATCAAGGCTCATCAACAAATTGCTGCACTTCACAGCATAAAGTGTTGTTATTTATTACACTTTGGTTTCAGAGTTGAGTTGATGGCCAGCCACCAGCCAAGCCAGCAAAGTCTTCAATATCACAAGCATACAAATATGTTTTATGTAGGCTTAAGCCCTTTTGGAAGGAGTGTTCCATGTTGTTCATGTATTCATGACTCCGAACCCTATAATTAATGGGTGGCCATTTATAATATTGGCAGTTTAGGGTTTTGTGTGCTTTTTTGTATGTTTGATTTGTTTCGTTTGATACAAATGCATATTATATTTGTATTGAAGTAGTTTTTATGTATTTCTAATTTGTAATCATTAGTTGTTTCTTATTAATTTTGTGAACCTACTGGTGTGATAATAGATATTCATCAAATTTGGTTTTAATAAATTAACCATTTGTTTTAATCTTATAATAGTAGAGTATGATTTTACAAAGGGATAAATTTCAAATTTAACCAAAAACAATAGAGACTTGCAAGAGCAAGTTTTGGTAACTCAAAAAAATAATTTAGTGAAGTTAATTTTTTTTGTTCGATCAATTAAATCTGATCGACTAAAGATTTAGGCCCTATAAATCCGCTATAAATCTCCTTGATCCTATTTTTCTGAACTGCAATAAAATTGCTTTCTGAGATGGAACAAGTATCTTAGAGTATTTCTCAACAGGAAGTTGAATTTCAGGCGTAATATTGAGGAATAGGTGAGAAACGCAACGATTGCTTAATATTAGTGTAAAAGAGCCATTGGAAAACGATGGGGATTTGGACCTAAAGTAGTTTAAGTTCGATTTATATAGCAGTGGTGCGTCCAATTCTGCTGTATGGAATCATTGTCTGGTGTCCAGCCTTAGAGACAAAAGGGAACTGCGTCTTTATTACGAAGGTACAAAGAATGGCGTCGATGTGCATCACAGGTGCTATTTGTACGGTTCCATTATAAATCCTCTTTCACCTGATACTTGGAAATATTGGGTAGGCAGTATGCGGCTACGTCCACAATTCGACTGAATGAGCACCCTGCAATGGAATAACAGCGATTGTGGCAATAGCGCGATCTCTATGAGCCTTTTTGAACCCCACTTTTCAACTATGATACTATCCAGGGAGTCTTTGAGGAGGAGCACTCCGGGTAGTGAAGCCTTTATTATTTTTTATACAGATAGATCGAAGCTGCACAAAAAAGAGGGATTTGGAGTCTATTAGGAAGAGCTTAGGTTGATCGCGGCTCGAAGATTGAAAGATCAGTGCAGTATTTAACAGAGAGATATGCTAGCAATAAAGGAAGTGGCCGACAGGTTAAGTTGCAATATCTTGTCTAAGTTGCAATATCTTGTCTAGAACCGGAGTCAACATCTATTCCTACAGTTAAGCCGCGGTCAAGTCCTGGAGTCAATGTTTCTGAAAACAAGATCTGCCCTTAACTGCTGCACGGTTTTAAATGAGATGGCCAAGCAGTTTGACATACGACTCATATGGGTCCAGGGAAATTACCATACAGGTTCCAACAGAATTGGAATGTGTTGGTATGCCTCTAAAAACTTGCAAGCAAAATATACGGCATTGTTCCGCCACATAGACTTATCAGAGATGGACACATGGATGGACGTGTGTGACTACACTTCTGATTTGGCCTTCTCTTAATCAGATGCGCACAAGTGAGCTAATATCGCTTACAAGAGGAGATATTTCGACGGTTGTTGTTATAATTACCGGATAGGGTCTTATAGGGCAGCACGCAGAGCGGTTAAATGTGCCGTCGAATAACTCTTGCCGGAGTTGCATGGATGAAGAGGGGTTAGAAACTATCGAACACTTTATCTGTCATTGCCTGGCTTTTTCTGGTCAGAGACTTGCTTCACTGGGATCTAGGGAAATGCACGATCTTTCTGATTTGTCTTATGTCAAAATTCAATATCTTAGGAATTTTAAAAAAGGTCAATTAAAATCTAAAAACCCCAACTGAAATTCTGAAAAAAAACAATTGAAATTCGGTGGGGGCCAATTTAAATTCAGAAAATCCAATTTTATTTCGGGAAAGATAAAATTGAAATTCCGAAGTCCTAAGTGAAAATCATAAATGGACTAATGGCTGTTAGCAGCATTTTCGTAAGCGAGTATGGGTATGCGTCATTACTTCAATGACATCGACATGTTAAAATAATGAGGTTTCCGCCAAGCTAGTAACTACGCTCAAAAAAAAAAAAGCTTCTTCATATTGATGAAAGGTTACATCAGTATGATGAAATGTTACATAATTTTTCGTCCAACGTAACTTGTCATCAATATAATCAATCAAATTTTTTTATTTGAAAAAAAAAAATTTCTGTTATTTGATTTTATTTAATTTATTTTTATTTACTTAAAATTGTTTGTTGTTTTCTAATTTTTAAAAACTAACATCTTTTTTTCGTATCTACCAAGATTTGAACGCCGCGGCGGACCTCTAGTTTGTTGGGCTTAGCCACTTGTCTACAGAACATCAACAAAAAATAACAATAAAAAGCCATTTTGTTTGTTGTGTGCTAAATATAACGCTAAAATTTGTGTGTAACTATGCTCAGCTAAAAGCTGTGAGAGGGAAAGAGAGGGATATTGTACAATAATAAAATGTGTGTGTCTACAAACCTCCATAAGCAAATGTGTATGTGTGTAACAAAAAATGTTGAGTCTTTTCATATATACATTAGCAAACGTTTAACGTTATCTAACTAAGTAGTTTTATTGTTTTTTTTTTTATTTTTTTATATTTTTTTTAATATATTTATTCAATAGTTTTATTTATTTTAATGTTGTTTTTATTAAATAGAATGTTGAGTTTTCTTCGACCTTTTGTTATATATATTTAGTAAATAAAATAATCGAGCTCGAGGTCTTGGGTTAATTTTTACTCTAAACACCCAAAGAAAATTATTATAAATACAGCGAATAACCTGATAAAAAGAGTTTTAAATGTTAGCGACGTCGAATTTCACTCCAGAAATATCACAAAGATAAAAAACATACTATCGGAGAATAATTTTCCAGTCATGGAAAATGTAAGAAGAAAAATGTTAACAAATCAACAGATGAAAAAATATACAAATCCCTAACATATATTCCATTATTATCGGAAAGATTTGAAAAGTCAGGTTTATATAACAGAAATAATTATAAAATTGCTCACAAAACTGACAACAACATGGCGAAATTATATAGTAAAACTAAAGACAAAGTACATAAATTAGATAAGTCGAATGTTATTTATAAAATACCTTGTAATGGAAACGAAGTGGAAACATGCAATAAAGTATACGTTGGCACCACTAAAAATAAATTAAAAACCAGATTGGCAGCCCATAAATCTGACCAAAAATTAAGATCCCCAAATTTTGTTCAAAAAACCGCGTTGGCAACCCACTGTGCAGACAAAAAACACTCTCCCAACTTGGAAAATGTACAAGTGCTGCATAGTGAATACAACTACAAAAAACGCTACATGTTGGAGATGCTAAATATTATTAACATAAATAAACAACAACAAATCAATTATAGAAGAGACACTGAGAACTGTGCCCAGCAGAGTTGCCAGAATTGTTGGATGCAAAATCGTCAAAAATGTACGATTTTTATTAAAAAAATCGTCAAAATCGTCATCCCATTTGCAGAAATCGTCAAAAAATCGTCAACATAAAAAAGGTATATTTATCATAGATTAGAGATTCATTCAAGCTATGTCCGCCCGTCTGTTGAAGACATAATGCAGCCCAAGCCAAAAGAGCTAGATACATGCAGTTTGGCTAAAATATATCTTATGGCCATTGGATGGTTCAGTTTGAAAACTGACAAAATAAGACCAGGGAGAACAATGTTCCCCCTTGTAAAACTGAACATATGAAATATTTTTATGAAAGAAAAGGTCATACAGTTGGGTCAAGTTAATTAGAAAATGTATTTTTTC
Source organism: Pegoplata infirma (assembly GCA_963921195.1). Classification (NCBI taxonomy): domain Eukaryota; kingdom Metazoa; phylum Arthropoda; class Insecta; order Diptera; family Anthomyiidae; genus Pegoplata; species Pegoplata infirma. Next base: position 158,032,871 of record OY992536.1, on the reverse strand, counting down.
CGTCCGCTCTTTTCTGTGGACACTTCCATAAAAAAATAATAATTGTAAAATTGCGTAAATATCATAATATACCAATTTGTTTACATTTATCACGAAAAGAAAGGTGTCCTCCGCCAAAAACCCCTATAATTTTTTTACCATTGGAGGGAGGAGAATGTGACTCTCACTTGTTCCCTTTGTCCCTTTTTGTACAAAAATATTAATGGATACTTTTTTTAACTAACAATAAACAAAAAATATTCATTGAATACTAAATTTTCATTAAAAAAATTTTAAAAGTAGACAAAATTGACAGGTTTTTGTTATTTTTAAAAATCGTCATTTTTTATACAAAAATCGTCAAATCGTCATTTTGCTATTTTGGGGAGTAAAAATCATCAAAACGCAGAGAAATCGTCAAATCTGGCAACAGTGGTGCCCAGGCGTATCGACATCTAGTCAACAAACAAAAATAAGTGCAATATTTAGTAATAACTCAGACGATGGAAGCTAAACATTAATTTTTTAAGTTTTGTGACACACATTAAATGTAAGAAATATTGTTTTTGTTGTTCTGTTGTGATGTGATTATTATTTTTATAGTGCTTTTATACATATTTTTGTTTGTGATTATTATTTCTCTTTTTTTTTTTTTTTTTTTTTTTTTATTTATACACTTTTTGTACTTATACACTTATATGTTTTGTATTGTTAACCCATTATAGACCCCCCTGATGATGCTTTTCAGTGAAAAGCGAAATATTGGAAAAATTAAATAAATAAATAAAAACAAATTATTTATACAAACCCAAGACCTCGAGCTCGATTATTTTATTTACTAAATGTTGTTTTTATTATTTAAAAAAAAAAAAACATTTGAAAGTCATATTAATGACACTTTTTGATGATATGATGAAATGTGTCATCACTTGTTCTTTCAATTTCAATGACATTTTTCATCATATTGAACAAAGGTTCGAAAGAATTAATTCTTTAATTCAATTTTCTAATTCGAATTAAAAAAATAGAATTTGATATTCCATAAAATCATTCAACTTTCAAAATCACTGAATTAATTCTTTCAAGAATTCATTCCTTAAGAATGATCATTCTTAAGGAATGAACTATTTTTTATCCAAATCAATCTGCTACAAATTGAATGGTGAAATTTTCTTATCATTCAATTTTAAACAGTGAAGCGCAACACACATACACACATGTTTATGCTTGTGTGGGAAGCAGCAGACAAGACGTCGACAAAACAAGAGCCAATATTTTGCACACGAAGATGCTTAAAATGCACACAATCAACATATTTTTGAAAATATAAAGGGAATGAAATAAAAAAATCATCATTCAATTTGTAATAGATTTGAATGATGAACAATTTTGACCATTCAATTGAATGATTAGCTTGCAAGGAATTAATTCTCTTGGGAATTAATTCAATTTGGTTTAAGCTTTGAGAATTAAGCCTTTGAATTAATTCGTGATGAATGCTAGTAAGGAATGATAATTCAACACGTTTTAAAACAGAATTGTACTTTTTGTTCACGTTCGAAGCTCTGATATTGAATATTTGTTGGAATCGAGTACCAAGTACTCGACATGTCAAAATGGTTTTGCGATACCCATGATTTTGGCCATACCTTCTATTGCACAATGTTCTAATATGCTATTTACATATACCCCGAAATCCGTATAAACTTGGATTTCAAATCCAATTCAAATCTATACTGTTTACATATGCTTTTTTGACATTTAGCGGGATTTTGTTTGTACTAACTCTGTATTTGCTTTTGATTTGTGTACAGGGTTGTTAGTTGGAAAATTACCGAATTTTATAAATATTTTTAAAAACAATGATTTTTCTTTGCCGGAGCCAATATTTTCAATCCCACTACCATATGTTGGGACCACAATATCAAAAAATGTGTTTTTATACACTCAAAAAAATACGTTAGTAGATTTACTAATTTTTTTTTTGCTAACGCTAGTTAGCTAACTTTAAGCAAATTTTTAGTTGAGATAAGCATGTTAGCAAAAAATTCTTGTAAACTTCATTTACGCACCATCTACACGTGGGAGAATTTTTTCATGAAAGCAGAGATAGCGTCGGCAGAGAAACAGTAGGCAAATTTCAGCATTTATCTCAATATCTAGTGGTGTGGAAAACGAGCTGCAAATGCTCTTGTGAAATTTCATAATTTACAATCAGCCGTGGAATAACTATATATGTTATTCATCATAAATATATGTTCAATCTATTATTGAAGTACATACATTTATTTATACACTTATTTTTTAATGATTTATTTTATTTTTCCTTTTTTCGACGCCATTTGCTCCAAAAAACAATTGTAAACATACAAATATAAGTGAATTTGACACTTGATCTCATCCAATCTCATCAGATTGTTGTTATGAGATATCTCATAACAACTATCTGATGAGATCAAATACTGAGACTAATATTTTGTCCACACCTGAGAAAAATTTCTTTGCGATTGATTTTGACGTTTCTTGATACAAATATCTCAGTATTTCTCCCAGGTGTAGACAGCGGGTTAGCACATTAGCAATTTTAAACAAACTTTGAACTAATTTCTTTTGCTAAATTTGAAATTGAGTTGACTACATTTTTACAAGATTTTTTGCTAATATTAGCAAAATAAATGGTAAATTTTTTTTTATTTTCAGAAAACTTAAAATGGCGCTATCTCGGAAACTAAGCCAGATAGAGCAAAATGGAGGCCATTTTTGGTTCTTAGAATCGCCATAGTATCGCCGGTCCTCTTCACATGTGTGGACCCTAATGGGCCCTAACTTTGGATCCAAAAAAGTTAGCATTCCCGAAAATTTTATAATGTTCATATCTCGGTAAATATTGCCGACACAACAAAAAGTCCAAAAGCGTTTTTGTAGCTCTTAATAACAAGACCGCAAAATAGTCAAAAGCTCTCCGAGTAATATTTTTGAAGTTATCGAGTTTTTTAATTCTCAAGACCCCCGTGGTCCCCTATAATCACGTATCTCAAAAACTAAGCAAGGTAGAGCGAAACGGACACAAATTTTGGATCAAAAACTATGACGATTTTTAAGGAACCCAACTAGGTCTAGGCCCATCGGGGTCTGGACCTTTCGGGTCCGAACCCAATGGGGTCCTCAGATGTGTATAAACTAAGTTCAAAAAAAAAATATTTAGTTAACTAATTATTGGCAAAACATTTTTGCTAACTTTAGCAAAAAAATTTTGGGTTCAAAATCAGCAAATTTTCTTGTAGGTTTACAAGCTTTTTTTGCTAACATTACAGTTTTTTTTTTGAGTGTATAGAGCTGCTTCCTTAAATGCAAGAAAATTAACATTTTTGCGAATTTTGGGGCCGCCACCATTAAGTGTTTTCTTTGTTAGGAAGACCAAATTGGTCAACTTAATTGTGCGTTTACAATTTCCAATGGTAAATTTTAAATTAAACATTGTTTTTATTAAGCTTTTAATAGTTTTTAAAAAATAAATTGTAATTATTTTTTTATTTCATAAAAAACAACAACAGCTGATAAAAAAAAGCATTATGGGTGATTATTTTGGGAAAAACCATAGTTGTACAATTAAGTAGTAGAAATTTTTTGGGATTTTGAATTGCGATTTTACGATTTTGCCAAAATCCAAGTTTTTTTTTGTATGGGATTTGATATTTGAAACCCAAAAATTAATGGGATTTACTTGGATTTTCATTGAAATCCCATTTTTTTTGGATTTCGAGGTATATGTAAGTGGCATATAAGTGAAGATTTCTCGAACACATAAGAAAAGCGGTTGTAGCATCAAAAAAAAAAATAAATCAATTAATAAAAATGTTATTAAGAGACAAATTAAAAAAGAAGTTATATTGGATAACTATGTCATTTCATTTTTGGTTGACTGTAAGCCATAAACCACACCATAAATATTTGATAAAAAGCATCATCAGAACATCAAATAAATCTTTAAGCTGAATCATTATTATAGTTGATTGTCAACTAATTAGAACAAATTTTTGGTGTATTAGACACACTAACCTCATGCTGGTTAAACCCCAACCTTTTTCCTGGAAATTGGATACTTTGCATTGTTTACATTTTGTTGGCAAAACGAAAAAGAAGAAAAACATCCTAAGGAGGACAACATCACCACCACCAAATCATACGTATGAGTGTTGTGGGTACTTAAGTATGAAGAAAGCTATCGCATCCAAACCATTGTCACTAATCAATGTCAACCAGACGCGTCGATGTTAAAAATAGATAACGATATACAACAAGCTTGAATAAGCCACACAAAAAAAAGTAGTTGGTACTAGCAAATGTGGTGGGGCAAAAGCAAAAGCTCATACAATTTTATACTGCTAACAAGAGTTCTTAATTAAACATCGATTCAATTGATGATTGATCGTAACTCGTTGGCACCTGTTGGCTTCTGGAAATGTGTTTAACACGAGCATAAAGAAGGGATACGAAAATATCAGTCTCTTATTATTATTTTTTTTTTTTGCTTGTCGTGTTATGCTTAATGCTCGAGTGCACTCACAAAAATTAACAATAACCACTGTAGTTAACAGAGATTAAAAAGAATTGATTTTGAAAAGATTTTCGATTCAGTTAAAATTAACTAAATACTCTTGAGAATGGAATCTGACAAATTTCCGAAACACGTGTCGAGTAAGTCTTGCAAAATGATTAAACCAATCAATTTAAAGGAAACAACTTTATAAATCGTTTCTTGAAAAGTGTTACTTTGACAATATCATCATAATGATTAGTAAAATATATATGACCTTGAGCTAGAATAATCTTTCTCAAAATGAAATGAACTAAACTCACATTTTCTACACTCAAATTTAAATTGGGTAAATTTCAAATAGTTCCAATTATACTTAAAATTTGATATTAGTATGTTAACAATTTCAATTAAAATTACACAATTTTTTTAAATTAACGCAAGTAGTATAGTGTTGCAATTAACACTAACCCATCTCAGGACTTTGAGAGGGATATAAGAGAATATGTTCAGGACCTTACGTCTATTCTGAGATCTGCAGGAAAGTACATTTCGGCGTCCTTGACCGTTACCCCCCTCAATCGCAGTTTTCATATTTCAAACTCTGAAATCGAGCAACTACGTGAAATTGACACACCAAAACGCCGAGACACTTAACTTAATTTTGAATCGTAGAAATCAGTCACATTTTCCGTTTTGATAGATCAAGTCAATATTAAGTATTTAATTTTTAATATATTTAATTTTTAAATTTGTGATTTTCAAGCGATTTTTAATCGTTTTTTAAGTAAATTGAAAAATTTAAGAAAAATAAATTATTTTACTCGCTACAAATGATCGGTCATCAGTTAGAGTAAAGTTTTGACTAAAAAGTACTAAATAAATTAACTTCAAAAGAGTTGTTTAGGGATTATCCTAGGAAAATATAATAAAACTCGCTTGAAAATCGCTAAACTTTAAAACGGAATATTTCCTGATTTTGACCTGACTGGATTCTACGAACCAAAATTAAGTTTACATGTCTCGGCGTTTTGGTGTGTCATTTCAAAAGTTCAAATTCTACTTACAGTGTTATTGGTCATCAAGAGAAGGCTAAGAAGGAAATGGCAAAACAGTAGATTTCCTTTCATAAAGCAGAGGATGTCTGAAGCTACGAGAAACCATAGAAAATCAATTCATTTAGAAGAGGATCGCATGAATTGAGTTTATGTAGAAAGTCTATCATATACAAGTTTAGCAAACTATTCACTGTGGAAAGCTACTAAAATTAAACCAACGGTAGAGCGCTAACCACCGCTAAGAGAGCAATGTGACAATTGGGAAAGCAGTGAAGGGTAGAAAGCATACTCTTTTGCAGAACATTTAAGACCTGTCTTTGAGGCAATCTTGGTTACACTACTAGAACTGCCTCTGCACATGGATCCTGGCTTTAAAAATATAAAGTTTGGCTCCCAAAAGACAACGCAGATAAGCCCAAAAAAAGCGACTGGGTATGACTAACAAAAGGTCACACCAGTCATGAACAAAAATAACCATTTTTAGCGGTTACTGTTCTTATAAAAATATTTAACGCGATCTTGCGAAGGTTACTTGCAAGACATGTGTAAAATTTCTCACACTCACATAAAAAATCGGTTGGAATGAGGTTGCCACAACCGCAGTACGGTTGTCGTAACCGGCTTGCGGTTGTCCCAACCGTACGCGGTTGCAGCAACCGTAAATTGAGGTTGTTATAACTTTTTTAAAATATTTTTGTGTCAATTGCCACAAAATTAAAAAAAAGTTGCTACAACTGCAAACCCCGGTTGTAGCAACCGTAAATAACGGCATTTGCCGGTTGCCTCAACCTCAAATTCTCGGTTCCCTCAACTGATAATTAAAATAACAAAACTTCACAAAATTAAATGTCATTAAATAAAAAAATATTGAGGAAAACATTTATTTTTCTTCAAAATTTCAACATTTAATAATAAATCCTGGAAAATAAAGATTTAATGGGGTAAGTTTTTGTACTTTGAATGATACAACATTTGAACTAATGGCGTTTTTCTTAATTTAATTTATAGAAATAATGGAATACGTTAAACTCTCACACGAATTAAAAAATGGATCAAAAATTAACGACATGAGATGGAAGCCCTCAAATTTGGATTCTGCAGAAAAAGGTGATATAAAACTAGTGAAAAAATATATCAGAATCTGAAACTTTTTCTATGGAAAAAGTTTTTCTATAAAAAAAATGTGTCAGAATGTGAGAAGAAATGTGTCAGAATCTGAGAATAGAAAAATGTGTCAGAATCAGAGACTTTTTCTGTAGAAAAAAAAGCCTGAGTATCTGAGATATTTTCTATTGAAAAAATGTTTCAGAATCTGAGACTTTTTCTATAGAAAAAATGTTTCAGAATCTGAGACTTTTTCTATAGAAAAAATGTCTCAGAATCTGAGACTTTTTCTATAGAAAAAATGTCTCAGAATCTGAAACTTTTTCTATAGAAAAATTGTCTCAGAATCTGAGACTTTCTATAGAAAAATTGTCTCAGAATCTGAGACTTTTTCTATAGAAAAATTGTCTCAGAATCTGACACTTTTTCTAAATTGTCTCAGAATCTGAGACTTTTTCTATAGAAAAGTTGTCTCAGAATCTGAGACTTTTTCTATAGAAAAATTGTCTCAGAATCTGAGACTTTTTCTATAGAAAAATTGTCTCAGAATCTGAGACTTTTTCTATAGAAAAATTGTCTCAGAATCTGAGACTTTTTCTATAGAAAAAATGTCTCAGAATCTGAGACTTTTTCTATAGAAAAAATGTCTCAGAATTTGAGACTTTTTCTATAGAAAAAATGTTTTAGAATCTGAGACTTTTTCTATTGAAAAAAATTCTCAGAATCTGAGACTTTTTCTATAGAAAAAATGTCTCAGAATCTGAGACCTTTTCTATAGAAAAAACGTCTCAGAATCTGAGACTTTTTCTATAGAAAAAATGTCTCAGAATCTGAGACTTTTTCTATAGAAAAAATGTCTCAGAATCTGTGACTTTTTCTATAGAAAAAATGTCTCAGAATCTGAGACTTTTTCTATAGAAAAAATGTCTCAGAATCTGAGACTTTTTCTATAGAAAAAATGTCTCAGAATCTGAGACTTTTTCTATAGAAAAAATGTCTCAGAATCTGAACCTTTTTCTATAGAAAAAGTCTCAAATTCTTTTTCTATAGAAAAAATGTCTCAAAATCTGATTCTTTTTCTATAGAAAAAATGTCTCAGAAACTGAGATTTTTTCTATAGAAAAAATGCCTCAGAATCTGAGACTTTTTCTATAGAAAAAAGAAAGAAAAAGTCTCAGATTATTTTTCTATAGAAAAACTGTCTCAGAATCTGAGACTTTTTCTATAGAAAAACTCTCACAGAATCTGAGACTTTTTCTATAGAAAAGCTGTCACAGAATCTGAGACTTTTTCTATAGAAAAACTGTCTCAGAATCAGAGACTTTTTCTATAGAAAAACTGTCTCAGAATCTAAGACTTTTTCTATAGAAAAACTGTCTCAGAATCTGAGACTTTTTCTATAGAAAAACTGTCTCAGAATCTGAGACTTTTTCTATAGAAAAACTGTCTCAGAATCTGAGACTTTTTCTATAGAAAAACTGTCTCAGAATCTAAGACTTTTTCTATAGAAAAACTGTCTCAGAATCTGAGACTTTTTCTATAGAAAAACTGTCTCAGAATCTGAGACTTTTTCTATAGAAAAACTGTCTCAGAATCTGAGACTTTTTCTATAGAAAAACTGTCTCAGAATCTGAGACTTTTTCTATAGAAAAACTGTCTCAGAATCTGAGACTTTTTCTATAGAAAAACTGTCTCAGAATCTGAGACTTTTTCTATAGAAAAACTGTCTCAGAATCTGAGACTTTTTCTATAGAAAAACTGTCTCAGAATCTGAGACTTTTTCTATAGAAAAACTGTCTCAGAATCTGAGACTTTTTCTATAGAAAAACTGTCTCAGAATCTGAGACTCTTTCTATAGAAAAACTGTCTCAGAATCTGAGACTTTTTCTATAGAAAAACTGTCTCAGAATCTGAGACTTTTTCTATAGAAAAACTGTCTCAGAATCTGAGACTTTTTCTATAGAAAAACTGTCTCAGAATCTGAGACTTTTTCTATAGAAAAACTGTCTCAGAATCTGAGACTTTTTCTATAGAAAAACTGTCTCAGAATCTGAGACTTTTTCTATAGAAAAACTGTCTCAGAATCTGAGACTTTTTCTATACAAAAACTGTCTCAGAATCTGAGACTTTTTCTATAGAAAAACTGTCTCAGAATCTGAGACTTTTTCTATAGAAAAACTGTCTCAGAATCTGAGACTTTTTCTATAGAAAAACTGTCTCAGAATCTGAGACTTTTTCTATAGAAAAACTGTCTTAGAATCTGAGACTTTTTCTATAGAAAAACTGTCTCAGAATCTGAGACTTTTTCTATAGAAAAAATATCTCAGAATCTGAGACTTTTTCTATAGAAAAACCTCTCAGAATCTGAGGCTTTTCTTTAAAAAAATTCTCAGAATCTGTCACTTTTTCTTTAGAAAAAATCTCTCATAACCTGACACATTTTCTATAGAAAAAATTTCTTTGAATCTAAAACTATTTCTATAGAAAAAAATCTCAGAATTAATCATACATTAAAATGTAATATTTATTAAATATTTTTAGTATTTGTACGTTTAAATTACTATATTTTTTACAAACAATAAAAAAAAATAAAAGAAAACGTGTTTTTAATTGGGTTTTTTTTTTTTTAATTTGGTATAATATTGAAAATATATTAAACACAGCTACGGTTGGGACAACCGGCAATACGGTTGCCATAACCGGCAAATGCCGTTATTTGAGGTTGCTGCAACCGGAATATGTCGGTTGCCACAACTGTAAATTGTCGGTTGCTACAACTGTATATTTACCGGTTGCCGCAACCTCAATCTGAGGTTGGAACCTTTTACGGTTGAGACAACCGTATTTTGCTGTGAGTGCAGATCAAAATGATTCCCAAGATTTCAGTTAAATTTCGTCATACAGACCTAAAAGTTTAATTCCGTGCCTATCAAAATTATTTTAAAAAGTTCTTCAAAAGATTCTTCCAATTATGGCAAATAATAATAGCATTCCTGCCCATTCATTCGGCTTTCAGAAGGAGAATAGAGCCATTTTGAGGACTTTTTTCCATAAGTTTTGATAAATCTGACTTTTATAAAACTTCCCAGATAAAAAGCACATGTTTTTAAATAGCGGTTGATGTTCTGAGTGATTTGTCTAATAAATTCTGAAGACATTACCTCATCGAACATCTCAGTATCATTTGAATTGATGCAATTACATTATCTTTATAAAAAATATAAAAATCTATCATGTCGTGAACTTTTCGTTTAGAAAACCTCAAAGATAATGGGCGCCTTTTCATATAAACCTTTTCATCCTTTATAGGATCGAAATAACCTCATGCTCTGATATATTTTTGCGTTAATGAACCTCTTAATTCACGAACTCTAAACTTTTTAGAACTGATTTAACTCAAATTATCTCTTTGTCATACTTAAGTTATAAAAACCTACTACGGTGACTTATTTTATAAAGATTCAAGTTTCTTTATAAAATTTTCGAACAAAATTGTTTTTTATGTTGAAATGTTTAAAAATCAGTACAATCAGTACATATTTCAAAAAATCAGTACAAATCAGTGCAACGTCTTTTGATCAGTACACGTGGTCAAAAATCAGTACATGTACTGATCAAATCAGTACGTATCACAGAGGGTTGAAATGTACCAAAAGTGAGGATTAATTCAAAAGCTGAACTTTATCCTACACATTCGTGTGTGGTACTGGGTGAAAGGTAATTAAATTCTACATCACTATTTGCCAAAAACTTTTGTTTTGAGTAAATTACTATATCGACTGTGAGCTGTCAAAGTCAAATGATTTTTCAAAATTTTTCGTGCCGTGCCTAAAACTGAAAATTGAGATATTTTGGGTGCTGATAATTCTTATTAAGTTTTCTAAAACTAATTTTATTAAAATGGAACTATCAACTTCAGGTATTTGGCTACATAATCGCATTAATGTTTTTTAGATAAATGTTTTGCAAATATTTTTAATATTTTTTAAAAAAGTGCTCCATATTTGGGGTATTTTCGATATATACACAGAGTTTCAACAAATTTCTTGTTGCGATCCAGCAAATTTTATTAAGTGATATTTTAATATAGTATTTTAGCTTATATATTCCATACCAAACTTTTGCAGAGGCACCGCGTTTTTTTACTTATTAAAATTTTTGTGAAAGAACTCCAGTTGCTAAAAAAAAGCTGAAAAACATATGAGAAAGGGCATTATGGGAGACCCTTAGTTAGAGGAGATACGGGGTGCGTACGTTGAAAAAAAAGTTGGGGATGAAAAAACAATGATAGTTGATCTCACATTTCACCCTCTAGGAGCCAGCATGGAGCGGCAGCAACTGATTTCATTAAAAAAAAATGTGTATGGGGACCACCTTAATGGTTGGATATACATGGTAGGTATATTCTAAGAAAATGTTTGGGTTAAAAAAATATTGGGGGTCGGTCACATATTCGACATCTCTAGGTTCACCCTTGGGGAAGTTAGAGCTGTATGAGCAGATTTTATAAAAATGGCATTTTGTATGTGAGCCCCATTATCGAGTGGAGATACGGTATAAGTATGTTCCAAAAAAATGTTGAAGGGTAAAAATTAATGTGGGTCGGTCTTAGTGGATACCACTCTAAGCACACTATGGGAGTGGTAGGGCTAATTTCATAAAACAAATTTATAAAAAATAAAAATAAATTTGGTGGGGACCACCTTAAGGGTTAATGATAGAGGGTAGGTATATTCTAAGAAAATGTTGGGGTTAAAAAAATATTGGGGGTCGGTCACACATTTGCATTTCTAGGGGCACCCTTGGAGCCGTTAGAGCTGTAGGAGCAGATTTTATAAAAATGGCATTATATATGGGAGCCCCATTATCGAGTGGAGATACGGTATAAGTATGTTCTAAAAAATGTTGGGGGGTAAAAATTAATGGGGGTCGGTCTTATTGACTAATACTCTAAGACGCACCCTGGTAGCGGTAGGAGCTGATTTCATAAAATAAATTAAAAAAAAATAAAAAACAATTGTATGGGGACCACCTTAAGGGTTAAAGATAGAGGGTAGGTATATTCTAAGAAAATGTTGGGATTGAAAATATATTTGGGGTCGGTCACACATTTGACATCTCTTGGGGCATTATTGGAGCAGATAGAGCGGTAGGAGCCAATTTTTATAAAAAGGTTATATCTCCTTTTTTAATAAAAAAATATTTTCTATAATTTTTTTTTTCTGTAAAACATTTTTTTTTTACTAAATAATGTATAGTTAGTTTAAAAAAATATAAATATTTATAATAAAGGGCTTTTCTGAATTAATCCCCAGTTTATATATGTTTCAACCCACTGTGCGTATGGTCAGCCTAACTATAGGGTACATCCAGTATGGCTTACATTGAGCTTATACATAGGCCGCAATAGAAAATTATGGGAGCACCCTGGTATGTGAACATTTACAAGGACTTAAATATTCTGTTAGAGAATATTTTATAACTATCAGAATAAAATACGAGAAAAAGCTCGGCAACTACCCAAATCCATTGACGATAGCTCTTACTTGGACCCAAGTGAACACCAGACTGCAACGTCCAGACTTACCGCCCATTTAATTAAGATGCTCGTTCTTCAAAATACTAATAGAGAGTAACTGGTATTTAAGTTAGATTTATTCACTTATTGTTGGGCCTATAATAGGCAGATTCAATAGTCTGGAAAATAAAGTATTTAAAAAAATGTGTTGCAAATGTGAGTTTGATTCATTTAAGTTAAACTGTTTTCATTTTAATTACAGTGTTCCTGAATACCAGCAAAAATACGAAGTGAGAACAGTTAAGATTTTCCCTAAATATGAGGTTGCGCTGAAAAATGTTTTCTCCTTCCGCAAACTCATTTCGGAAAATATTTAATAAATTTAAAGTTCTGTCATCCCATTTGAGTTTACTGGAAATTGAGAGTGGTCAACTGACTGAATGAAATTGTATTTGCGTCATCTTCTATTTATGGATTTATTAATATTTCAGAAGAAAAAAAGAAATCGATAAACACTAAAGTAGTACACTTAAAATTTTCAATATCCACAAAAGATTTCTTAACACAACTTTCAGTAGTTAAATTGATTTTAAGAATAATGATTTTCATAAGTTTTTAAGATTTGATACAAGCTACAACAAAAGTTTTAATTTAACTACTGTATTGAGTGAAATAAAAGAAGCCCTTCCTTTTAGCCCAAAGAACTGGTGACATTTCAAGCATGAAATCAACAACATTTTCAATTCATTTTGCCTGCACATGTAGTTAATTCTCTTGGCCGTTCTTGCTCCGCATACAAAATAAAAGGAATTTGGTATTGGAATCATATATTGCAGACATAAATACATTTATACAAATAAACCTACATAAGAATAATCAATCTACTCCGTTTTGACATTGGATTGTCTTACAAGAACATGAAAACACTCTTAGCGATTAATTTATCATTGCAAAAAGATCTCCTTCTTTTACTGTGTACTGTCTGTATTATGTTGTGCATAATTTCGAATGCCCTCCACACACTAGATGAGACAATATTAATTTTATCATTCCGTATGTAACATGTTGAATAGGGCTATACGTTTTTTACATTTTTTGAAAATATCAAAATTGGCATAGCACAGTCATATAGACCGTGAAAAACTATAAAGAAAAATGTTTTCACTTTTTCGCGGATGTTAAAAAAGTACACGCACCAAACGCGATGAAGTTTTATATTAATATTTTTGTATTTTTTTTTTTTAATCGCAAAATGTAGCTATTTTAACTATGATTCCGCTTTAATCAAGTCCGAAACTAAAACTAAGGTAGGCGGGGAAGGTACCCATGGGTACTACCCACCTTCCCAACATCATTTTAACGTTCATTTAAATATCAAGTTACCAAACTGAGCTTTACCCAATATGTGCCTTTATTTGTGGAAAATAGTTTGACATATAGTTCTCAGATCACTGATTTAGGGAAGATGACTTTAAATCTCTGGAGGAGTCGCTAGGTAGATTTGAAAACGCTCAGATGCTTCTTAAGATATTGGGGAAAAAAAAGAATCAATAATTTCAAACCAGCAAAGAAGTTATATTTGCGAGGAATGTGCCACTATGGTGGTCCAGGATATTTATCCTTTATGTAAATCAGCACGAACTTTAAATCTAAAGTTTATTTCCTTCAATAAATAGACATTAGAATTTTTTTAACATTTTTACTTGTTGTTAAATAAAAAATATATAAATTTTGTGTTAATAAAAAAAATCTTGGGGACTTTTAGAAAATGCATTTGGTGCGTGTGGTTTTTTTTGCAAAATGATCGGAGAAAGCTATTTTGTTTAATAAAACAACATTGTCCATCACGTGGTGCTATGCCAAAAATTTGGTTATAGCCCTAATGTTGAACTATTGTTCAAAGACCCAATAAGTGTATATATAGGCTGACCATTTGTATTGATTTGATCAGTACATGAACTGACACTTATCACGTGTACTGATAAAAAAACGTACACAGAAAAAATTTTAAACGAATTTCAATCAACAAAAACGCGTATTCAATCAATTTTTTTTTATTGAAATTCCTCCAATTAAAAAATTGTTATACCAATCATCAAATTGTAGGTGATTGATTGAAATTTTTTTCAATCAAACATTATGTCGATTTTGATAATAAATTGTATCAATTTTTTATTTATAGTCAATCAAAATAATGATTGATTTAACAAATGAATAGTAAGTTTATGACAAAATTATCAAAAAATTCACCTTTTTTGCTTTCCAATATGTTGCCAGTAATAAAAAAAAAAAAGTAAAACCAGATTATTTTGTAAATTTTTGAATTAATCTATTTAAATAAATTAAAGCGAAAAAAATCTGGTATGTTGAAAATTTGTAATTCGACAATTAAAGAAAATAACAAAAATTTTAATCAAAACATTGATTGACTCATTTAAATTTTGTTGATCAATAGATTTAATTGAAAATTGTTAGCCAATAATTTTTTGTGTGTAGTACTGATTTGTACTGATTTTTTGAAATACTATGTAGTGATTGTACTGATTTTCCATAAAATAAGCCGTCAGAGTAGTTTTTTATAACTTTAGTCTGACAATGAAATAATTTAAAATAAATTAATTATAAGGAGATTAGAGTTCGTGAATCAAGAGGTTCCTTATATCAAAATTGTATCTGTTGTACGGGATGATGGATTTTCTATATTTTTTTAATAGATAATGTAATTGCGTGAATACAAATGATTTTAAAATGTTCGATTAGGTAGTGTCATCAGAATTGATTGAAAAACGCGCTTAGAACATCAAGGCTATTAAAAAAAATGTGATCAGGGAAGTTTTCTAAAAGAAAGCGTTGTCAAAAATTAAGGGTAAAAGTACTCGGAATCTGAGGGCTTTTTTTATTCTCAAAACCTGTGGGTTATTCTTATATTTTCTTCATTGAAACGATAAAAACATTTTAATGAAGTTGTTTGAAGTCAACTAAATTGTCTGCAAAATGACGAAAACAGTTTATGTAGTTTTTTAACAGTTGTTTTTACTGAAATAATAGTAAGTTTTTTTTTTTTATTTTCACTACAATTTTTTTTTTTTGTAGTTTTTTTTAAACTAAATGGGGGAAAAACCAAATTGTATGTATTTAACGGTCTAAAATTCAAACCACAGGTTCTAGTTTTGTGTGTCAATCATGCTCTGCCAAACGTCAAAAGATATCCCGTAGATCGACTGCTACGGAAGCCATACTGTCTATCATTTAATAGTGATTTTTTCTCTAAATATTTGACAAGACGGTAGCTAACCATGCTCTCTATTATTTTGGAGAGTGCAGAGCAAATTGCAATTGAACAGTAATTTCCATGGTTGTTTTACAAAATAGCTGCTACCCTAATACACATGGTTGTGTTTTTCGGGTTTGAGCACATGGTTGTTTCTCTTTTCTAAAAAAAATCAGAAAACTTAAGAAACTCAGCAAAATTTAGAGAAAACAATCTCGAAAACTAGGAAAACAAAAATGTCTCAAAAAATCAGTAGAATTAAAAAATTCTGAAAAATTAAAACAAAGATAGAGACATTGAAAAAATCAGAAAAATTCAGAAAAACTAAAAAAATCCGTTCTGCGGAAATGTGGCTGGTACCCATTATAGCATTTGTTAATTTTTATACCCTCCAACCACAGTATGGGGGTATACTCACTTTGTCATTCTGTTTGTAACGCATCGAAATATCTGTCGGGGACCCCATAAAGTATGTATATATATTATTGATCCATGATCAATTCTAAGACATTCTGTGAATTTCCGTCTGTCCGTCCGTCTGTCTGTAGATGGCACGATACAGTCCAGAATAAAAGAGCTAGACTCCTGAAATTTGGCACGAATATGTGTTGTGATTAGTGTTTGGGGTCCGGGAATTCCCGGGTCGGATTTCCCGGGAATTCCCGGGAAAACACTGACGGGAATTCCCGGGATTTTTTTTAATTTTTCCCGGGAAATCCGGGAATTTTGTAAAATAAACCTTTTTACATAAAAACGTCTATTTTACTTTAATTTTTACCATTTTTTTTTACATACAGGTATAATTACATTTGATATTTTTTGTATTTTTTCTATTTGGAAGAACAGTGCAAATATATATTCATTAGTGTTTGGGAATTCCCGGACTTTTTAATTTCCCCGGAAACGGGAAAAAAGTAATTTATTTCCCGGGATTCCCGGGAATCCCGGAAAATTTTCATTATTAATGTAAATCACAAAAATCATTAAAATTTGATTATCTTTTTATTAAAACAGTTTCATAAGAGATAAACAATTAATTAAAACATTAAAAATCAAAACATAAAAGTTAAAAATCCTGAAATACAATAAAACAAACCAAAAAAAATATTGCAACTTTTTCCTTCACAAAAAATCGCAAAAAATAGCTAAAAAAATTAAAACTGCGTTTTTCGAGAAAAAACTAATATAGTTGGCAGCACTTTTAATATTTATTCTGGAAATGTTAATTCTAGGTTCAAAATTTTTATATTTTTTTGACAGCAAAATTATCATTAACCGACGTATATTTTTTGACTTTTAAGTTTTTTCATGATATTAACATACTTTTTACACACTTGGTCAGTTTTCCTATGAATATATATTTGCACTGTTCCTTCAAATAGAAAAAATACAAAAAATATCAATTTAATAATACCTGTATGTAAAAAAAATGGTAAAAATTAAAGTATAAAATAAACGTTTTTATGTAAAAAGGTTTATTTTACAAAATTCCCGGATTTCCCGGGAAAAATTAAAAAAAAAATTCCCGGGAAATCCGACCCGGGAATTCCCGGACCCCAAACACTAATATTCATAGGTTTTTTCATGATATTAACATACTTTTTACACTTGGTCAGTTTTTGCACTGTTCCTTCAAATAGAAAAAATACAAAAAATATCAATTTAATAATACCTGTATGTAAAAAAAATGGTAAAAATTAAAGTAAAATAAACGTTTTTATGTAAAAAGGTTTATTTTACAAAATTCCCGGATTTCCCGGGAAAAATTAAAAAAAAATTCCCGGGAACTCCCGTCATTGTTTTCCCGGGAATTCCCGGGAAATCCGACCCGGGAATTACCGGACCCCAAACACTAATATTCATAAGTTTTTTCATGATATTAACATACTTTTTACACTTGGTCAGTTTTCCTATGAATATATATTTGCACTGTTCCTTCAAATAGAAAAAATACAAAAAATATCAATTTAATAATACCTGTATGTAAAAAAAATGGTAAAAATTAAAGTAAAATAAACGTTTTTATGTAAAAAGGTTTATTTTACAAAATTCCCGGATTTCCCGGGAAAAATTAAAAAAAATTCCCCGGAACTCCCGTCATTGTTTTCCCGGGAATTCCCGGGAAATCCGACCCGGGAATTCCCGGACCCCAAACACTAATATTCATAGGAAAACTGACCAAGTGTAAAAAGTATGTTAAAGTCAAAAAATATACGTCGGTTAATGATAATTTTGCTAAGACTGTCAAAAAAATATAAAAATTTTGAACCTAGAATTAACATTTAAAGAATAAATATTAAAAGTGCTGCCAACTATATTAGTTTTTTCTCGAATAACACAGTTTTATTTTTTTTTGCGATTTTTAGCTATTTTTTGCGATTTTTTGTAAAGGAAAAAGTTGCAATATTTTTTTTTGTTTTGTTTTATTGTATTTCAGGATTTTTAACTTTTATGTTTTGATTTTTTATGTTTTAATTAATTGTTTATCTCTAATAAAACTGTTTTTAATAAAAAGATAATCAAATTTTAATGTTTTTTATGATTTACATTAATAATGAAAATTTCCCGGGATTCCCGGGAATCCCGGGAAATAAATTATTTTTTTCCCGTTTCCCGGGAAATTGAAAAGTCCGGGAATTCCCAAACACTAGTTGTGATCCTAGGCTGGTTAAGAAAAAAGTTCCCCCTTGGAGAACTAAACCAACTTCTGAAAAACACAATTTTTTTATGTTATATTTAACAAAGTTATCTGTCGAAATACAGATTTTAAGAAAATACTTCGTATTTTCTTGTGACTGAAAAGGTTAGGTTAGGTTATGGTGGATGGCATTGGCAAAAAAAAACCAATGCCCATAGAGGCCGAATTGTGGCCCATTATGATTCCAGTTTCCCTTCTTCTTCGATAAAAAATCAATAGTTGCATCTATGCATTCCACTTCGATAATTTGATAAACGCCAGTAAGGTCCATGGATTTATTCCTCGGATTTCATGTAAATTCTGAAAGAAGAAAGAGCCAAATAATTTAAATCTTCTAAAAGACAGTGCAGGGCATTCACATAAAAAGTGATAACTGTCCTCAACAGCTTCCCTACACCATCGGCATGTATCATCATTACCTCTTCCAATTCTTACCATGTGTTTACCCAGGGTGTTGTGGCCTGTAATCAAATTAATTACCATTCTCAGTTGTCTTCTATCCATATCAAGAAGAACTTGGCTATGTTTCAACGAATTTTCATCCCATAATGATTTTGTCTGAATACAGCAGTCCGACTCAGCCCATCGGGTTAACCAAGTTTCTCTCGCTTCTAGTCTGATCCGTTGCGAAATTAGAGATAGAGGTGGATAGACGTCATTCACAGCCAATTCCTGTGGAAGATTGGCTCCCCGCTTAGCAAGTTCATCTGCCTTTTCGTTGCCCAGTATATCTTTATGTCCAGGTACCCAGCACAGTCTAATGTTGTGCTGCTCGCTGAGAACCTTAAGCTCTCTGTGGCAGCGGCTGACTACCTTGGACCTAATACTGTCATTTTTTAGAGCCATTAAAGCTGCCTGACTATCAATGAAAAAACTAATATCACATCTGTATATTGGTGACATTGAAAGCCGCTCAGCTGCTTTGAAAATAGCGTAAATTTCAGCTTGAAAAATACTGCAGTCATTATCAAGTCGATATGATTCCTCCATGTTAAGTTCCCCGCAGTGGAAGCCACTACCAGTACCACTTGTCATTTTAGAACCATCTGTGTAGACATTAATCTGATAGAATTCTACCTGATCATTGAGCCAATCATCCAACGATGGGATTTCAATGTTCAATCTACCATTTACAACATTAAGTGGAGTACAATAATCAGTAATAGTGTTCCGTTCAGCGTGACTTATAAGGTCCATATGTCGAACTTGTCTGCTTCTCAGTGATCCTGTTTGACATAGTCTATTCAGGGTAATCGCCGCAGTTTCTTTTAGATGAATATCTAAGGGTGTAATGTTAAGAAGTATTTCCAATGCATCAGTAGAGGTCGTACTCATCGCGCCTGTGAGACTAAGTAGGGCTATCCTGTTAACTCTCTTAATCTTATCCGCATGTACTCTGTAATCAACAACTGGCCACCACACATGGCAGCCGTACGTCATCACTGGTCGAATTATAGCCGAATATAACCACAGAAAGAGCTTAGGTTGTAGTCCCCATTTCTTGCCCACCAATTTCCGACACATGTATAATGCAGCAAAAGTTTTCTTTACACGCTCCTTCAAATTTGCTACCCAGTTGAGTTTGTTATCCAAGATAACCCCTAAAAATTTTGCAGAGTTTGACAATGCCAACATAGTGCCATTCAGTTTAGGAGGATTAAAAGCTGGAATAATCCTTCTCCTTGTGAAAAGCACAAGCTCAGTTTTTGTCGGGTTCACGTTAAGACCACATTCTCTAGCCCATGATGAGAGTGTTTTTAAAGCGTTTCCAAGTATATCAGAGACAGTATTAATGAATTTACCAGAAGATAACATTACTACATCATCAGCGTAAGCCACTACAGTTATTCCAGTTTTCTCTAATTTTTTTAAAATCTCATTTACGACTAGGAGCCATAATAATGGAGAGATAACACCGCCTTGTGGTGTACCTCTCGTTGCCATTGCCTGAAGTTTTGCATTACCCAGTTCAGACGTTATATATCTATTTGTCAACATCCTCATTAGCCAGTTGGTGATCGACGTTGGGATCATCGCCTGAGTCAAGGCGTTAAAAATGGCCTCTGATTTTACATTATTAAATGCTCCTTCAATATCCAAAAATACCCCAAGAGTGTAATCCTTGAAGGAAAGAGCTTTTTCAATGTGGTGAACAGCGGTATGAAGTGCTGAGTCCACTGATTTACCTCTAACGTAAGCATGTTGATTAACAGAAATAAAAGAAGGCTCCAGATATTTCCTTATATAGTCATCTAAAATTCTTTCCAACGTCTTAAGAAGAAAAGAAGAAAGACTTATTGGCCTAAAATCTTTCGCTGTACAGTGTTGAATTTTTCCCGCTTTCGGAATGAAGACAACCTTGACTTTCCGCCACGCAAGCGGAACATATGTTTTTTCCAAGCATGTTCTATATATTTGAACAAGGTAATCTCCAATAGAATCAAGTGCCTCCAAAATCATTTTAGGATAAATTCCATCTATCCCCGGTGATTTGTATGGACCGAAGGTGCCAACTGCCCACGATACCGTATCTGTTGTTATAATATCCCCTACCTCACGAAAGGTGTTCAAGCCAATAAATGAACAGTCTCCCATTTCCCTTTGATCAATTGTACATCCGGGAAAGTGAGTGTTAAAAAGCAGTCCAAGCGTTTCTTCCTCCGTTTCGGTCCACGTCCCATCAGAGTTACGGATGTTTCCGATAGAGTTGTCTTGTTTTGATAAAATTTTCCTGAACCTTGAGGTATCTTTGATATTAATCAATTCCTCCGTAAAATTTTCAAAATTTTCCCTCTTTGCTTTCCTAAGCTCCTTTTTGTATGCTCTCAATTTTCTTCTATATTCAGTCCATGATTCGTCTTCGTCATCCCTACTTGCTTTATTAAAAGCTTTCCTTGCTTCTTTACGCAAGGTCCTAAGATTCTGGTTCCACCAAGGTTGATCTTTCTTGCTTCTAGCCCTGCTTAAGGGACATGATTGCCTGTATGAGGTAGTTAAGGTATGTTCAATGATCCCAAGTGAATATTCTAGCGTTTCTATACTGTCAAATGTTAATGATTTATCTTCCAATGACTTATTTACAGAAAACCTATATTGTTCCCAATTAGTTCTCCTTGGATTCCTAAAAGTTTTTTCCTCAAACATCACCGTAGTCTGTATTGAAAACTGTATATATTTGTGATCGGAAAAACTTACTTCATCCGAAACAATCCAATCCGATACCCCACTTTTGGAACCAAAAGTCAAATCCAAAACCTCTTTTCTGGTACGTGTCTGAAAAGTTGGCTTATCACCTACGTTATAAATTGTCAAATTATTTTCCAAAATGAAGTCCAATAAATCTTCGCCTCTTTCATTCGTATCACTACTCCCCCAGAGAATGTGATGTGAGTTTGCATCACAACCTATAAGAAATTCTATGTCCCTAGTTTTACAGTAATCTCCCAATTTCCTTACCAGCGGCGGTGGCGAAGCCACCCCGTCCTCCCCATTGGAAAAGTAAGCAGAAGTCACTATAAAGTTCTTAGTTCCCTTGTTAATTTTAACCGTTGTGACATCCCTGTTACAAAATTGGTTAAGAATAAAACAATTTAGATTCTTTTTTGCCAAAATGCATGCTCTAGGTTTATTCCCATCTGTTACATATAAAATTTTATAAGACTTATTTTCTAGGCCCATTATACAGGTTCCGTTGACCCATGGCTCTTGGATTAGAGCTACGTCCATGTCGTACCTATTTAAGTGGAGGATTAAATTAGATGTTGCCACGATGCAATGATGGAGATTTACTTGTAAAAACTTAATCATTATTACTTACAGTAGCACTTCTAGTTCGCTCCTCCGTATCCACAACTGGTCTAGCAATAGCGCTGCTTAGCCCAACGCTGATGCGAAATCCATTCAACTCTAGCCTCTTCAGCGTCTCCAAATTTACAGCCAGAATTATACTTCTTCCCGCACTTGTTGGTTGGTCCATCCTCAAGATTTTCCATTCTGATGAAGGATACACCTGCCGATTCTGAGCAATCAGAATGTCCAGAAGTCTATCTTTGGGTAAAATAGGTCCCGTAACAAAAACTCTAATTCTAGGCTGCCTAGGAAGTTCTTCTTCAGGTATGACTCTTAGTTTAGCCCCATCCCACAGCTTATCTAATTTCCCCACTGTCTCTCTAAGCCATGTAAGTGTGTCCCCAGTTTTACAGTATAGAATCTTATGTCCGTTCCTCGTTTGTATATTACCGAAGTATGGCATGGAGTCCGTGCCAGCACGTACGAGTTCCGAAACTAGGAAAATAAGTCTACTCTCCAAGAGCTTCCAGTTTTCGTCTGTTATACGTCTATCCGAGGTATTTTCGTCAATAATAGCTACCCCTATACACCCATCATTGTAAACATTACGTCCTAGGTCCGTCTTGGTTTTTTTCACGATAGTAATTTCGGGTGTGCCGCTGTCCTTGGTCCTGTCTCGCTTGCTGCATCCAGGTTCCTCGGAATTAGGGTTAAGTGACCCCTCATCTACCGGAATCGCTAACCCTTTACCATCTTCCTCTAGAATAAGAGTAGTACTCGAATTTCCTTTAGATTTTGATAAAGGGCTGGACGCAACCAAGGTCGAATTCTGATCTAGACCATTTTTACCCCACGGAACGGAAGAATAGCTTAGTGGCTTTTCTTTCCGTATCCGGTTCTCCCCAACTACTTCAGCTGTGGCTAAAGATAGTGGAGAGGATAGGTTAATGGTTTCCTGATTTTTTTCATCTAACATGCCTAAGGATTTGGAAGACGAGCTTAGTGGCTTGTCTTTCCGCGTAGTCGTTGAACTTCCTATGGATTCGGAAGATGAGCTAAGTGGCTTATCATTCCGGGATGTCCCTGTTTCAGCTGTGGCTAAAACGAGTGGATTTTTAAATTTATTAGTTGCTACAGATTCAAGTTTTCCATTACCTTCGTTTTTATCAAGCTTAGTGTCAATATCCATTTTGATCTGGCTCCATTTTGATACTACTTCTCGAGCCTTCTCTAATCTTCGATTTTCGTCTACACTCAAAAGGCTACTGTCCTTTCCCTCTAGCTTATTTAAAGTTTTAAAAGATTCAGTGACCTTTCGAAAAATTTCGGATTCTGCATTAGATGCCGATTCCGAAACTGTATCTCCAGTCACTCCTACACCTTTCATAGCATCTAACAGGGAGCGATGCTCACTACCCACCTTTGTTGCCACCGACTTGTTGCTACCAAATTCTTCAAGGATTTTTTTGGCCGAAGCCAATCGAATCTTTTCACCCTCAGTCAAACATTCTTTTTTGCTTAATCGTTTAAAATTAAGCTTGGCATTCTTCCACGACTTTGAAGACTTACTTGAGGATTGTGACTGAAGCTCATCATCAGTAGTAAGGTTCAAGGTATTAGTGCTTTTATCAGACATAATGATCTATAAACAGTATAAAGGACAAGTGTCTCAATTGACTTATTGTTGCAAGTAGAATAACCCATACATAGACATTTCAAACACATTTCAAACAAGTTACCCAAATACCTGTTCAATTACCCTGTTACCCCAAAAAAACACAACTCTGCCACCGCTGGAAATTTCCAATACAGACAGTAAACAAAAATTCCCAATTGCGGCACAGTTGCAAAAAATAAATAGATTTTTAAGAAATGAACACAGTTAATATACCAGTTCGATTACTTTACCATAAATTACTACCCTTGCCCCAGCCGAAGATAAAAAGAAAAATATACTTTTTACAATTAAAATTGTATAATATATTAACCTTCCTAAATACTAGCGGCTGTAGCAAAAATAAGCGAAAGTCGGGCAAACGTAATCGAAAAGAAAACTAATAAGTCAAAAAACGCTAACAAATTTGTTAATTTATAACATAAAAAAAAACGCTTATTAAAAACAAAATGCAAAAGGTTGTTAGATTCACGCGTTTACCAAACGGAACGAAATGGAATGAAACGTTTGTTAATTTATAAAGGCAGTGTACAGGTTTACCACTTATAAGAAAAACATATGTTACATCCACATTGATCGTCATTTACTTTAACCAAACCAAAAAAAAAGAGAAAACAAAAAAAACACTCCGAAAACGAACAATAAACAACAAAAATAATAACACAATTGCATTTATAAGGAATAAGGAATACAAAAAATAAAGTGAAAGGAAAAAAAATTTTGTATTTCCAATAGAAAAAAATATTTCCAGTGCAATTTGTTATTTATAATCAAAAAAAAGAGCAAGACTCACCGAAACTCAAAATATTTCAATTAAAAAAAGAAAATTTATAGCTTTCCGCACAAAATTATACCAAAATTACTTTATTTAGTTTTAATAAAACCACAATAAATTCACTTTAAAAAAGAGCAATAAAACACACGTCTTCGCTTTACAAAAGAAAGAAGAAGAATGACTGAAAAACAAAATTTTATCTGTAATTTTGCTTTTTACTTTATAATCTCTATTTTACAGATAATAAACAGAGTTTTTTTTGTTAAAATACGGATTTTAGAAAAATACTTTGTTTTTTTCTCGTAATCCAAATAAAAAATTTCATTTGTAATTTTACTTATTGCTCTGTAAAAATAAAAATCACTTCAAAAAACTTCCAAATATGACCGATAAACCCCTCTTTAAAAAGTGTCTTAAGTTACAATAAAAACTGGTAAATTTTACAAGGACGACGTGTAAAATTGGAGTTACTTGTTAAAAACTCGTAATATTCAAATATTATGAAATATTCTGCTGACTCTGTACATAATTTAATAGAGTGATTATTGGTTGGTTAATTGTAGTGCAAAAAGAATAATAAATATTTAAGTAAACATTTTTCGTGAGGGTGAGGTGTCCCTCAAAGCCCCCACCAAAGCCCCACCTCCCTTCAAAAAAACGCCCTGAATTTTTTTTTTTAACATGTAGGAAGGTATAACAGATTCGGCCCAGCCGAATTTAACACTCTTGTTTTTACTAATACTCTTTTAAATTGTGAATATAGATTTTCTTTTAATATGTTACTAAAGAACAAGGAGATTATTATGGTTGTGGTCAGTTGGTAGGTTGCCAATAATAGACAGTATAAATTTCATTTTTATATTTTTTTTTTTTTTTTCAAAAAATAACCACAATTGTCAATGCATAGGATTTGTGTGTGTGAGGTTTTTGAATTTTATGGCATTAAGCAGCTACTTAATAAATAATAAATTCAAAAACAAATATACAAAGAAATCCAATAAAAGAGGTGGAGGTGATAAAAGGATTAAGACCTACTTACATAAATAAATGTGTGAGCAAATTACCATTATACCAATATCACTTACAATTAGTTTGGAATTATTAGGTGTTAATATGGATATTTTTAAACATTAACATAAAACCGGTTTCGAAACTTCTATTTGCTGAGTAGATGAATATACTTTAGGACCTTTTTGAGATTTTTTTTTAAAATACATTTTTCCTATACAAAAAGTAGCTTATGCTGCGACATTTTTCATATAGAAAAATTCACAGATTTTGAGTAATTTTTATACCCTCCACTTACAAGGGAAGTCTCCCTGGTGTCACCCTCCGATCTTCATGAAATTTGGATATGTTGTAAAGAATGAAAATTAATTCGACACGTATTTTTTTTTTAGCGGCCCAAACTCATTTTTAGGGGGGGTCGATTTGTATGGGGGGAAATTGGCCTTTTTCAGTTTTTTACGATTTACGCCTATTTAAACAAAATTAATATAGGCATGTGTGGTATCAGATTAAAGGTATTAAAAGTACCTATCTCGGGCCAAAGAAGTTAATATTTTTCGACTTATTAACAAAAATGTCCTAAAATTTTGGTATTTTACTCAATATGACGAAAAGTTGTGCATGTTTTGACAGGTTCTCAGCACACGTAGATAGGTTTTCCAAAGACCTTTCATTTGGTATGTAACATGGCTAGGTTTCTTTGCATAATATAGGAGATAAACGAAAAAAAACTGAAAAATGGCCTTCCCCCCTCCTTTTTACCCCCTAAATATGAATTTGGGCCGCTAAGAAAAAATACGTGTCCCTTTATTTTTTCTGATCTACAAAATAAAACCAATTTCATAAAGATCCGCCGGTGACACTAGGGAGACTTCCCTTGTTAGTGATATCATCGAAATATCGGTCTGGGACCCCATAAAGTATATATATTCATGATCCCCGATCGATTTTAAGACATTCTAGCGATGTCCGTCGGTCCATCTGTCTGTGGAAATGGCGATCACGACCAAAATACTACACGGATATGACTGAAACTTAACACATTTATTGGAAGTTCTCCTGAGAAGTTTGGTATTGCATTTGAGCGATATCGGTCCAGCGGCTTAAAAGTTATGAACGAAAACGTAAGGACACCGCTAAAATTTTAATACATACAACATAACCTAAAAATACAAAATGCTTTAATTCGGCTGCTGGTTGACATATGTGAACATAACTGAACACCAAATGGTATTTAAACATGTACGAACATATTTTTAGACAAAAAAAGAAAAAAAAAAATCGCGGATTTTTTTTTTTACCGAAAATTTTTATTCAATTTTTTTGTTTTTTTTTAAGTAATTTAAAAAAAGTTTTTTGCAATAATCTTTTTGAAATTGTGGAGGGTATCACTACATTCGGCAAAGCCGAATTTAACTTTTTGACTTGTTTCTAAATAAAAAGTCTCAGATTCTGACAGAGTTGGCTGGGGAAGAGAATCCGGAATAACTTGATATTCAGGTGAGCACCCATACAGTAATGAATGTGAATGGTGTTGATTCCACCACGGAGGACAAAACTAATGCCACAGTGAGTGACATTCAGGTCGAAGCCCATGCTGTAAAGAAAGAGGAGAGTTTTGTTTCCTTCGATTCAGAAGGCAATTGAAACTCAACTCAGAAGGTACAATGTAATTTAGTAATATTTCTAAAAATTAGAAATCTATATATATAAAAATGAATGTGTGTATGTATGTGGGTATGTATGTATGTATGTTCCGTATGGACTCGAAAACGGCTGGACCGATCTTGATGAAATTTTCAGGGAATATTCAGAATAGCCTGTGGAGTAACACTGTCCGGTCAGATTTTTGAAGTTCTGACTGTGGGCGAAGGGGCGTGACAAACTCGAATATTTACATTCCACCACTAATGACATCTATATATCAAAAACGGAAGGACCGATTTTGATGAAGTTAAAACCAAAGATAGTTCTAACCAAGTACTAACTATATGCAAAATTAGAGCGTGAGCGGACAAATGGGTGTAAAATGCCATGCTTTTTTGCCTGTGGGGGGAGGGTTGGGCAAAATCGAATTTTTATATTGCACCACTAATGACATCTATATATAAAAAACGGATAGACCGCTTTTAATGAAATTTGAACAAAAGATAGTACTAACCGAGTCCTAACTACGTGCCAAATTAGAGCGTGATCGGACAAATGGGCGTAAAATGCCATGCTTTTTTGCCTGTGGGTGGAGGGGTGGGCAAAATCGAATTTTTACATTGCACCACTAATGACATCTATATATAAAATACGGATGGACCGATTTTCTGCCAAATTAGAGCGTGATCGGACAAATGGGCGTAAAATGCCATGCCCCTTTGAATTGAATGTTATTTCTGCATGCTCTGCAATGACGCAAAAACTGTTGATTCGATTTTAGTTAAATTTTCAGCACTGATAGTGTTAACCGAGTGCGGAACTATAGGCCATGTTATACCACGATTGAAAAAAGGGGCGTTAAATGTCACGCCCCTTTGTACTTTTATACTGAACGTTATATCTGCCTGTTTTGAAATCACTCAAAAACAGATAAGCCGAATCTGCCACTACTGATAGAACTAACCGAGCGGGAACTGTAAGTCATATGTAGAGCGCGATTCGGCAAAAGGGTATAAAATGTCACTCCCGTTTTTTATAAATAAAAAGTTATTTCCTCCTCTTTCGCAACCACACAAAAACGGCAAAACTGATGTCAATGAAATTTGCAGCACAGATAGTACTAATCGAGGACGCACCATGGAACTTTAGACTACCACGACTCGATAAAAATGCGTTAAATGACACTCCCCTTTGTACTATACTTAACGTTATGTCTATCTGTTTCGATTCACGCAAAAACGTCTGAACCGATTTTGTTGAGATTTCTATAGATAGTGCTAACCGAGCGTGGAACCAAAGGTAACTAGCTGGACCCGGACCCGTGCTTTAATTTATTCCGACACGATATTTAAATTAAGATGCAATATAAAACATTTTTTTTTTTAGGGCCAGCAACGCGGACCGGGTATAGCTAGTCTATCTATATATATAAAAATGAATGTGTGTATGTATGTGGGTATGTATGTATGTATGTTCCGTATGGACTCGAAAACGGCTGGACCGATCTTGATGAAATTTTCAGGGAATATTCAGAATAGCCTGGGGAGTAACACTGTCCGGTCAGATTTTTGAAGTTCTGACTGTGGGCGGAGGGGCGTGGCAAACTCGAATTTTTACATTCCACCACTAATGACATCTATATATTAAAAACGGATGGACCGATTTTGATGAAGTTAAAACCAAAGATAGTTCTAACCAAGTACTAACTATATGCAAAATTAGAGCGTGAGCGGACAAATGGGTGTAAAATGCCATGCTTTTTTGCCTGTGAGGGGAGGGGTGGGCAAAATCGAATTTTTATATTGCACCACTAATGACATCTATATATAAAAAACGGATAGACCGATTTTAATGAAATTTGAACCAAAGATAGTACTAACCGAGTACTAACTACGTTCCAAATTAGAGCGTGATCGGACAAATAGGCGTAAAATGCCATGCTTTTTTGCCTGTGGGTGGAGGGGTGGGCAAAATCGAATTTTTACATTGCACCACTAATGACATCTATATATAAAATACGGATGGACCGATTTTCTGCCAAATTAGAGCGTGATCGGACAAATGGGCGTAAAATGCCATACCCCTTTGAATTGAATGTTATTTCTGCATGCTCTGCAATAACGCAAAAACTGTTGATTCGATTTTAGTTAAATTTTCAGCACTGGTAGTGTTAACCGAGTGCGGAACTATAGGCCATGTTATACTACGATTGAAAAAAGGGGCGTTAAATGTCACGCCCCTTTGTACTTTTATACTGAACGTTATATCTGCCTGTTTTGAAATCACTCAAAAACAGATAAGCCGAATCTGCCACTACTGATAGAACTAACCGAGCGGGAACTGTAAGTCATATGTAGAGCGCGATTCGGCAAAAGGGTATAAAATGTCACTCCCGTTTTTTATAAATAAAAAGTTATTTCCTCCTCTTTCGCAACCACACAAAAACGGCAAAACTGATGTCAATGAAATTTGCAGCACAGATAGTACTAATCGAGGATGCACCATGGAACTTTAGACTATCACGACTCGATAAAAATGCGTTAAATGACACTCCCCTTTGTACTATACTTAACGTTATGTCTATCTGTTTCGATTCACGCAAAAACGTCTGAACCGATTTTGTTGAGATTTCTATAGATAGTGCTAACCGAGCGTGGAACCAAAGGTAACTAGCTGGACCCGGACCCGTGCTTTAATTTATTCCGACACGATATTTAAATTAAGATGCAATATAAAACATTTTTTTTTTAGGGCCAGCAACGCGGACCGGGTTAGCTAGTATGAAATAAAAATTCAAACCAAGACTTGAAAAGTCCTATTAAAGGTTGCAACACTGAGAAAATTTAAAGTTGTATTAAAAAAAGTTGAAATAGACAAAGTTCGGCCAAACGATAATATATGGGTAATGTAAAATGATCGCATTTCTTTCTCCTTAAGCTTACGTTTAAAAAGCCAAATTTATTCTGACATAGTGACAATCTAAGGGTGCTGACCATAGAGTATATTTTAGGGTGCACCAGAAAAACGAATTGTTAGATCTTTACCGTAACCCCCGCCCCCCTAGAAATGCCCATTTGGGTGTAAAAACATGTCTCACAAAATTTTACTAAAATCGGTTATGGGTAAGACCTGCCGCATCGGCCTTGAAGTTTGAAAAACAAATTACAAGGGAATATGTCTTTTTATCCATTTTCTCAATTTTTTCGATATTTTGAGTTACGTTTGAATTAAAATGGTTACAGAATTGTGATTTGGAGTAAAATGTCTATCTAATTAGGTAATATATAAAAATGGATGTGTGTATGTATGTGTGTATGTATGTGTGTATGTATGTTCCGTATGGACTCGAAAACGGCTGGACCGATCTTGATGAAATTTTCAGGGAATATTCAGAATAGCCTGGTGAGTAACACTGTAAAGTCAGATTTTTGATTTTCTGTCTGTGGGCGGAGTGGCGTAGCAAAAACAAATTTTTACATCCTACCACAAATGACATTTTTATATGAAAAAACCGGATAGGCCGATTTTGATGAAATTTAAACCAAAGATAGTACTAACCAAGTACTACCTATGTGCCAATTTAGAGGGTTATTGGACAAAGGGGCGTTAAATGCCACGCCCCTTTGTATTGAATTGAAAATATTTCTGTATGATTTGTTATAATGCAAAAACGGCTTTATGTTCCTTATGGATGCGAAAACGGCTGGACCCATCTTGATGAAATCATCAGAGAATATTAGGAATAGCCTGGGGAGTAACACTGTCCGGTCAGATTTTTGATTCTCAGTCTGTGGGCGGGGGGGGGGGGGGCGTGGCAAACTCGAATTTTTACATTGCACCATTATTGACATCTGTATATAAAAAAGGAATAAACCGATTTTGATGAAATTAAACAAATTGTACTAATCGAGTACTAACTATGTGCATGCTTTGAAATATTGCAAAAACCGCTGATACGGTTTTAATTAAATTTTTAGCACTGATAGCACCAACGGAGTGCCATGTTACACTACAATCGCAATTATGCAAAAACAGTTGAACCGATTCTCTTGGCGTTTTTAATCAAGGTCATAAGCGTAGCTAGACCATTATTCTGGGGTGGGCAAAGCCCCCCCCCTTCCAAAAAAAAACTTTTTAAAAAAAAAAAAATATTAAAACTAAAAAACATATAACAAGAAATCACAAAAAAAGTATTTAAAAAAATTAAAGTTAACTACTATTTTCGTTAAAAATATATAAAAAATAACACTTCTCTACAAGGTTTTTGCACAGACATATTGAATACATTTTCTAAAGTATTTTAGCCTCCTAAACACGAAAATGTCATCAGAAAAGCCCTCAAAACCGAAATTTTTTTAATATTGAAAAAGTGTATGTTAAAATTAATATTTTTTTTATTTGAACTTGGTCCACAAAGATTAAAAATGGCTATATCTCGAGAAGGCGATTTGATACAATTTGTCTGATGATAGATTAGTGTTTAGGAGGCAAACATTTTTGGGAAATGTGTTTTAATCTTTCTTTTTTTTTAATTTTACCAAAAAAAAAAAAACATAAAAATTGGTACGAAAAAATTTATGAAAAAAACATGCCAACTTGGTTCAAAACTCTGATTTCTTTTGCAAAAATTTCTAGATATACTTAACGGATTTTGGATTTTAACCCCAGGTTCTTTTTATTGGATATTTATTGCAAAATTCTGATACTTATAAGGATGTAACCATGAAAAGGACATCTTGAACTTCCTTATAATGTCCTGATGATATCCCTGATCGCACCGAGTCCGGATTTCTTGCAAAAGTTAGGTAATTTTATTGGGAAATTGAATAAAAAAAATTATGAATATCTTGCATAAAATTTTCAAATATAAAAAAATTTGTCGGTTTTGAGGGCATGGTCCATAGAAAATGAAAATCCCTATATCTCTAGAAGGCGTTTTTAGTGCAAAAAAAGTTGATTTTCGTAGAGTAGTGTAATTAGTATATTAAAATAAATTTATAATGGAAAGAGTTAATAAAACGTTATACTTCTCTTTTTTCTTTTTTCATTTTTAATATTTAAAACTTCTAAATTTGAAAATCGTTCCTGAAGCATTGCACTTCGTAACTATGTTTTTATTCAACGCATAGCTTAGAAACTTATTTCACAACTAGCAGAACTAATAGGAAGGCTTATTGCTACTTGTAAAATTTTGAATAAATATTCCTGACAATTTTGGGTTTAAATTTAAGCATATCCAAGTTAAAATAATTTAAAAAAAAAGAAAATTGTCTGGGGTGGGCTAAATGCAAAAATGTCTGGGGTGGGCTAAATCGAGTCTAGGGTGGGCTTTGCCCACCCCAGCCCCCCCGTTTCTACGCCTATGATCAAGGTAGTGCTAATCAATTGCATACATATGCCATATAAGATTATAATTGTAAAAAGGTGCGAAAACACAATGAATTTAATTTATAAAGGACATCCCCTGAGCGATGGTCAAATAAACAAAAAAAATATATTCCTGCCACTTCCGCAATCAATCGAAAAAGAGTACGCCGATCCTAATGAAATTTTCTGCACAGATAGTGCAAGAAATGGAACTATTGTACATATAAGAACACGATTCGACAAAGAGGCGTAAGTTTCCTTGCCCCTTTATGCTATACTCAACGTAATTTTATTTAACTACTGATAGTACTAACCCGTGGTATCACAATGGACCTCAGAGTCTACGTGTGTTGACGTAAAACGTCAGCAGCCACTTACAACCTAACCTAACCTAACCAAGCTGGAACTACTTATAGTTCATGTTAGAGCGCTATTTGGCAAAAGGGTAAAAAATGCCACTCCCTTTTTTATTTAACTAGCTATACCTGGTCCGTGATATTGCATCTTAATTTAAATATAGTGTCGGAAAAAATTAAAGCACTGGTCCGGGTCCAGCTAGTAACCTTTGGTTCCACCCTCGGTTAGCACTATCTATAGAGAAATCTCAAAAAAATTTGTTCAGCCGTATTTGCGTGATTTAGAAACAGACAGACATAACGTTAAGTATACTACAAAGGGGCGTGTCATTTAACGCATTTTTATAGAATCGTGATAGTCTAAAGTTCCATGCCGCATCCTCGATTAGATAGTACTAATGCTGCAAATTTCATTGACATCAGTTTTGCTGTTTTTGTGTGATTGCGAAAGAGGAGGAAATAAATTTTTATTTATGAAAAACGGGAGTGACATTTTATACCCTTTTGCCGAATCGTGCTCTACATATGACCTACAGTTCCCGTGCGGTTAGTTCTATCAGTAGTGAGAGATTCGGCTTATCCGTTTTTGCGTGATTTCAAAACAAGCAAATATAACGTTCAGTATAAAAAAGGGGCGTGGTAATTGACGCCTCTTTGTTCAATCGTGGTCAGTATAGTACAAAGGGCGTTGCAATTCTGATCCCTTTTTCCAATAACGATCTTATATGGCCAACATATGCACTTGGTTAGCACTGTATGTAGTGAAAATGTTAACAGAATCGGTTCAGCTATTACAGCGTCCAAAATATTACAAAGGGCGTGGCATTTTACGCCCCTTTTTCAAATCGTAGTACAACATGACCTATAGTTCCGCACTCGGTAAATACTATCAGTGCTGAAAATTGAATTAAAATCGAATCAACAGTTTTTGCGTTATATGCAGAAATAACATTCAATTCAAAACAAAGAGACATGGCATTTTACGCCCATTTATCCGATCACGCTCTAATTTGGCACATAGTTGGTACTTGGTTAGTACTATGTTGGTTTAAATTTCATCAAAATCGATCCATCCGTTTTTTTTATATATAGACTAGCTGTTTTGCACCCGGCGTTGCCCGGGTTGAAAAAAATATTATATAATGAATGAGTTTTTTATTAGTCGGTTTATCTACTGCTTCATGACTTTTCACTGGTGAATATAAACCTATTCCTGAGGTTTGGTAGATTTTTTTCGACTTCGCTTAGCGTCGGGAACATTGTGCGTA
Source organism: Pegoplata infirma (assembly GCA_963921195.1). Taxonomy (NCBI): domain Eukaryota; kingdom Metazoa; phylum Arthropoda; class Insecta; order Diptera; family Anthomyiidae; genus Pegoplata; species Pegoplata infirma. The sequence continues at coordinate 157,998,821 of OY992536.1, read as the reverse complement.
CGTGTTCTTCCGTCATGGGAACAAACCTTCTTGGTTAGGTGGAGTGTGTGATGCGGGCCGTTCAAAAAAAGTTATTCCACCAGCATAAAAACCTTTTTTAACAAAAAAAAATCAAAAACGTTTTTTTAACAAAAAAAATCAAAACGTTTTTTGCACCTTGTTTGGAACTTCCCGATTTCAAATCAAAAAAGGAACCCAAAGACATTGCCCAGCAGGTGCAATACTTTTGTGAGTTAATATTGACCATAAAAGGCAACTGTTACGACCCCGACGCAAAGCGAAATATAAAAAACGAATAATCGCCCCACCCCAAAATTAATGTATTTCTTTAGTGGCTTTTAAAAGGAACCTATAGTTCCCTCCTCGGTTAGCACTTTATGTGGTGAAAACTTCAATAAAGACATAACTTTCACAATAGTTCAAGTGGGTGTGGCATTTAACGCATCTAGTTCAATTTCGGTCTCATGTGACCTATAGTTCCCCTATTGGTTAGCACGTTAAGAAAATTGCAAACGTTTTCCACGTTTGCGGAACTGGCAGACAATATTAACTCACAAAAGTTCAAAGGGGTGTGCCATTATATGCCTTTTTTATCAATCGCTGTTTAATATTGCCTATAGCACTATTTGTGTTGAAAATTTCATTGAAATCGGCTTAACTGTTTTCAGGTTCTAATATGGCAGTAGTATTTAAAGGAATTGGTTAAGCCGTTTTTGCATGATAGCAAAAAAGCTAGAAATAACGTTCTGATTATTACAAAAAAAACTTTAATTTGTCTCATCGCATTTTATATGGCATATAGTTACGAAACAGGAAAAAATATTTTTTAATTTAATACAAAAGGGTGCGGTATTTTAAGCCCCTTTGCCCGATCGCCCGGTAAGTACCAACTGTAATGAAAATTTGCTTAAAATTGGTTTCACCGTTAACGCGTGAGTACGGATCAGGCAAAAATAAATTTTAATGTATTACAAAGGGGCGTGTCAATTCACGCCTTTGTCTGGTGGTGTCTATAGTTTCCGCCTCAATAATTACTAACTGTGGTGAAAATTATAACAACATCGGGTTCGTAGTTAAGGCGTGATTACGGTATGGCAGAAAAAACTTTCAGTACATTGCAAAAGGCGTGGCAGTTGATACAGACTAAAGTTCTCGCCTCTGTTAGTACTATCTATGGAAAAAGTTTTGTTAAAATCGGTTTAGTCGTTTATAGCCCAGGAAAATAAGGAGAAAAAAAGGACAATCTGCGGAAAATCGGATAGGTTCTCTGAAAACTTGCACAGATCTTAGTTTTGGCAATCTAAATAAGGGGAAAAAAGTCCCAAGAAATCACCCGTGTCCTTGCTGAGATATTGAGGTCAAAGGTCACAAAAACCGGGTTTTTACAGTTTTTTGCTAATATCTCGCTCGATATGCGTCGTACGCTTTAAGAGTCTATTACAAAACTTGTAGAATATAAAATTATCTACAATATGTTTCTTAATACTTTTTTCGTATCTCTCACCGTTTCTGAGATATTAAGGCCAAAATTCACAAAAACCAGATTTTTTATAGTTTTTTGTTAATATCTCGCTTGATATGAGTGATACGATTTAAAAGTCTATTAAAGAACTTATAGAATATAAAATTATGTACAATATCCCTCACCGTTTTTGAGATATGGGCGAATTTATCTTTAATTTATGAATATAATAGGGACACGAAATAATGACACCAAACATGAAAACTGAAAAGCGCATATCTTTAAAACGAAATCGTGTAGTACTAAAAAATAAAAAGTGCTACGTAGATAATTAATCTAGCTTTTATTTGAGTCTGATCTAGGGCAGATTGTGTAATTTATGAATACACTCAGGATAAAACTCTGTCAAAAAATCTAAACAAAAATCTAAACGTTAAGCAGATTTTTCTTCTGAAATGGATATTTTACTAAATTTATTATTTTATTAAAGTACTAACTAACTGCCGTGAAAATTATAATAACTAAATTATAATAACCATTGAACCGTGATTATGGAAAGGCAGAATAAACTTTCAGTACATTGCAAAAGGCGTGGCAGTTAACACATACTAAAGTGCCCGCCTCTGTTAGTACTATCTAGAGATGCGCGCGTGACACGAATTTTTCGTGATTCACGCGTGAATCACGCGTGATCGTGAGTGAAATTTATTTTTACTCACGTGATCGTGAGTGCTCGTGATTATAAAAAATAGTTTCGTGCGTGAGCGTGCGTGAGTAATTTTTGTTTCGTGAGTTTGCGTGATTGTTTTGTGCTGCTTAAAACAGAAAACGAGTAAAAAAATCGTCATTATATAGAACTTAGAGGGAAATTAATCCAAAATTGTGATTTTTATTATTGTTTTAAGGAAATTCAATACTTTTTGTGCAAGAAATCGAAAGAAGGGAAATAAAAATTTGCTAATTTTAATTTGGTGACCCTTCGTAAGCGTGATTTTTTCGTGAGCGTGAGAAAAATTTTAGTTACTCACGTGAGCGTGCGTGAACGTGAGCAGAGAAAAAAATTTCGTGCGTGAGCGTGCGTGATTAATATTTTTATTTCGTGAGCGTGAGCGAGCGTGAGTCAAAATTCACTCACGCGCCCATCTCTAGTACTATCTATGGAAAAAATGTTGTTAAAATCGGTTTAGTCGTTTAAGCGTTATTAAGGAACAGGCAGAAACACTTTCAGTATAGTACAAAGGCGCGTGTCAATTTATGCCCCTTTGTCCAAACGCGCTCTATTTTAATCTATAGTTCCCGCCTCGGTAAGTACTTACTATCTGTGGTAAAAATTTCATTCTAATCGGTTTAGCAGTTTATGCAAGATTACGGAACAGACACAAATAGCATTCAATTGAATAAAAAGGGGCGTGCTATTTTATTTATTTTTTTAAATCGGTATGGTTGTTTAAGCATGATTACGGAACATGCAGAAAAAACTTTCAGTATAGTAAAAAGGGGCGTGGCTTTTTACGCCCCTTTCTTTGATCGCCCTCTATTGTGGATCATACTTTTCGTTTCGGTTAATACTATCTGTGGTGAAAATTTCATAAAAATCAAGTTAACTGTTTAAGCGTAATTGCGGAAAAGGCAGAAATTGCTTTCAGTGTAACAAAAATGGGCGTGGCATTTTACGCCCTTTTTTTCGATCGCCCTTTATTGTGGCTCATAGTTTTCGCCTCGGTTAGTAGTATCTGTGGTAAAAATTTCAGTGAAATCGGTTAAATCACTTTTCAGTGATTGCGGAACAGGCAGACATAGTTTCTGATTGGTACAAAGGGGCGTGGCATTTTACGCCCATTTTTCCGATCGCGGATTTTTCTGACCTATAGTTCCCGCCTCGGTTTGTATTATCTGTGGTGAAAATTTCAAAAAAAACGGTTCAGCCGTTTTCCGTTATTGCAGGACAGGCAGATATATCTTTAGCATGGTACAAAGGGGCGTGGTATTTTACGCCCCTTTTTCCGGTCGCGGTCGCTTATGGCCTATAGTTCCCGCCTCGGTTAGTACTATCCGTGGTGAAAATTCCATGAAAATCGGTTCAGCCGTTTTTCCGTTATTGTCTGACAGGCTGATATAGCTTTAGCATGGTACAAAGGGGCGTGGCATTTTACGCCCCTTTGTCCGATCGCGGTCGCTTATGGCCTATAGTTCCCGCCTCGGTTAGTACTATCTGTGGTGAAAATTCCATGAAAATCGGTTCAGCCGTTGTTCCGTTATTGCCGGACAGGCAGATATAGCTTTAGAATGGTACAAAGGGGCGTGGCATTTTACGCCCCTTTTGCCGATCGTGGTCGCTTATGGCCTATTGTTACCGCTTTGGTTAGTACTACCTGTGGTGAAAATTTCATGAAAATCGGTTCAGCCGTTTTTCCGTTATTGTCTGACAGGCAGATAGAGCTTTAGCATGGTACAAAGGGGCGTGGCATTTTACGCCCCTTTGTCCGATCGCGTTCGCTTATGGCCTATAGTTCCCGCCTCGGTTAGTACTATCTGTGGTGAAAATTTCATGAAAATCGGTTCAGCCGTTGTTCCGTTATTGCCGGACAGGCAGATATAGCTTTAGCATGGTACAAAGGGGCGTGGCATTTTACGCCCCTTTTTCCGATCGCGGTCGCTTATGGCCTATTGTTACCGCTTTGGTTAGTACTATCTGTGGTGAAAATTTCATGAAAATCGGTTCAGCCGTTTTTCCGTTATTGTCTGACAGGCAGATATAGCTTTAGCATGGCACAAAGGGGCGTGGCATTTTACGCCCCTTTGTCCGATCTTGTTCGCTTATGGCCTATAGTTCCCGCCTCGGTTAGTACTATCTGTGGTGAAAATTTCATGAAAATCGGTTAAGCCGTTCTGTACTTATTGCGGAACAGACAGACAGACAGACAGACAAACCAACAATCAGATTTATAATATTAATAGGGATGTCAGTAGTGGTGCAATGTAAAAATTCGAGTTTGCCCACCCCTCCGCCCACAGGCAAAAAAGCATGGCATTTTACGCCCATTTGTCCGATCTTTGGTTTAAATTTCATCAAAATCGGTCCACCTGTTTTTTATATATAGACTAGCTGTTTTGCACCCGGCGTTGCCCGGGTTGAAAAAAATATTATGTAATGAATGAGTTTTTTATTAGTCAGTTTATCTACTTCTTCGTAGCTTTTCACTGATAAATATAAACCTATTCATGAGGTTTAGTAAATTTTTTTTCGATTTTGCTTAGCGTCGGGAACATGGTTATACGTGTTCCTCCGTAATGGGAACAAACCTAATATTAATGTATTTCTTAAATGGCTTTTAAAAGGAACCTATAGTTCCCTCCTCGGTTAGCACTTTATGTAGTGAAAACATCAATAAAGACATAACTTTTACTGTAGTTCAAGTGGGTGTGGCATTTAACGCATTTAGTTCAATTTTGGTCTCATCTGACCTATAGTTCCCCTATTGGTTAGCAAGTGAAGAAATTTGCAATTAAGTTTGCTCAACTCTCACTAAAGTACAAAGGGGCGTGCCATTATATGTCTTTTTATAAATCGCAGTTTAATATTGTCTATAGCATAGTGTTTATAAAAAACCGACATTTTGGAAAACCGGTTTCTCGGTTAACCGAAATTCAGCTTTTTCGGTTAACCGGTTTTCTCGGTTAAACCGGAATCAGGGATGTTAAAGTTGGTACAATTGTACTTTTTTTGGTACATTTTGACCTTCAAAAGTACCATGGTACTACCGCGACTCATTTGGTACATTGTAAAAATTTCAATTTCATCGAAACATCGTTGAAGGACATAAGGCAACTAATGCTAGACCGATTTACAACATAAATGAGATTCTTTTTAGTTTTTAGCTCTCTTCTTAAAACAGTTTGAAGTAGTTTTCAACTAAAATTTCAAGTCTAAACTGTGAAAATTTTTTTTAAGAAAAAATTCCAGATGTTAAAAACTTGATTTTATACAAAATACATCAGAATTTGACACTTGAACAGTTCATGCAAATAAGGACGAATATACCATTTGTAGAATATTACAGGGGACAATAAAAACGCAGGAAACGGTTAAAAGCTAATAGTTTTGCCATTTTTTTTGCATTAGCTTTAAGATTTAACTCACTTCTACCCATAAACAAAATTTTTGTAAGTTATTCGAAAAATTGGACTTCAATTTTTGCTTGAATGAATTGCACTTTTAAATGCTTTTTTTTAGACAAAAAAAATCAAAATTTCACAAAAATTTATCCATAGGATTGTAGAGCTCTGCTTAAAACCCCATTTATGCAAAAAATGTGTTTTCGAAAAAGTTATCTATTCGTCCTTGTTCGCATGAACTGTTCACTTGATGAAATTCTTACTCACTTTTATCAAAGAAAAAGGTTCAGAATTTTTAATAGAAGTCTCAGTCAACTATCCATAGACAAAAGCTTATTTTTTTATAAGAAAAAGTAAGATAGTAGAAAAATTTTAGATCTTGATGAATTTTTCGTTTTTCTCAGATACATTTTTCATGTTCTCTCATGTTCACTCACAATTAGGAACATATTTTCTGTCGAAAAATTCTAAAGTTGTGAGAGTTATTCCTATAGAAAAAGTTTGGAACACTGAGATATTTTTCCGCAGACCAGAGTTTAAGAAATTTTTCAAAAACGTCCTTGAGAAAATTTTATTATTTTATATTTGTTTGCATGTTGGAGTGTTTAAAAGATTCGGCACAACCGAATTTAACACTTTCATGTTTTTAACTAAGACTTTATAAAAAAAATGGTACCGTGAGGGTCAAAAAAGTACAATTTTTTGTGAAAGTTGGTACAAAATTGAAAACCCCATTTTACATCCCTGACCGGAATAAAAAAACCGGTTAACCGTTTTTTTTTTCTTTAACTGACAAACCAAAAAAATACTTTAAAATTGCTAATTTTTATTAAATAAAAAATCCAATGTAACAAAAATTAGCATCCCAGTGAAAAATGTTCAAATATGAATCATATATATTTCACATATGATTACATATATGAACATATATATTTAATATATGAGCATATACGAAAATTGGCGGCATGTGGACAGACATATATGAAATACTAGCTGTTTTGCACCCGGCGTTGCCCGGGTTGAAAAAAATATTATATAATGAATGAGTTTTTTATTAGTCGGTTTATCTACTGCTTCATGACTTTTCACTGGTGAATATAAACCTATTCCTGAGGTTTGGTAGATTTTTTTCGACTTCGCTTAGCGTCGGGAACATTGTGCGTACGTGTTCTTCCGTCATGGGAACAAACCTTCTTGGTTAGGTGGAGTGTGTGATGCGGGCCGTTCAAAAAAAGTTATTCCACCAGCATAAAAACCTTTTTTAACAAAAAAAAATCAAAAACGTTTGTTTAACAAAAAAAATCAAAACGTTTTTTGCACCTTGTTTGGAACTTCCCGATTTCAAATCAAAAAAGGAACCCAAAGACATTGCCCAGCAGGTGCAATACTTTTGTGAGTTAATATTGACCATAAAAGGCAACTGTTACGACCCCGACGCAAAGCGAAATATAAAAAACGAATAATCGCCCCACCCCAAAATTAATGTATTTCTTTAGTGGCTTTTAAAAGGAACCTATAGTTCCCTCCTCGGTTAGCACTTTATGTGGTGAAAACTTCAATAAAGACATAACTTTCACAATACTTCAAGTGGGTGTGGCATTTAACGCATCTAGTTCAATTTCGGTCTCATGTGACCTATTGTAAGGACCTCCGGTTAGTCCGGGTTTGAAGCTGGGGTAGACTCAGCAGAGCCAGGGTCCTTGCACTAAATTTATAAATGAAGACCACTCCACAAGTTTATTCTTTTTTTCACTGTATGATTTCTTTATTGTTTCTTTTGTATATCTATATTGAAATATATTTTACTTATTTCTACGTTGACTTCTATGGCGCTGGTACGTGGCGGGAACCCCTAAACCTCCTAGCGTGGCTCGGCTGGATGTAATCCACCACGACAGGATGTGATCCCGTCCTAATCTCTCTCCGGATGTGATCCGGAACCCTACGACAGTGCTTCCTACTTTTCCTTTCTGGCAAGGATGTGATCCTCCCAGGTAACCTGGATGTAATCCGGGTTGATTTTCCCGGTTGTAAACCAGGTCCCTACTTCTCTACCTGATTGTAAATCAGGATCCTGGCTTGTTTGGTGTTACCAAACGTTCTGTGTCCCTAAACTGGCACTGTACTTTCTCAAACTTACGTTTGTCCTCACGGATGATGTCCCGCACGCCTGCGTGCTTAGCTTCAATTGATCCTTTACGCTGGCGACCGGCTGCTTTTATACTTCCACATCCTACACTTTTGCTGCGTTGTCGCTACCACATTCTCTCAAATGTTCGATGTGGTTTGATGCAACCTGCTACGATTGTTTTTGATGGGTGCCAGTTTGTGACTCTCTCCGTTGCTGGTTGTAGTTTTCCTCGTTGTAGTTCTCTTTATTGTGGTCCTCTTCGTTGTAGTTCTCTCCGTTGTAGTTTTGTTTTTTTATCCCTCTCGTGTACCCTGTAAGAAAAATGACGGATGTTATCCGTCGTATGATTTGATGGATGTAATCCATCCCCTTTACGTCCCCCCAATAAGTACACGTTGTTATTATTTTTATTATTACTTTATTGCTCTTCAGCAGTGTGGCCGAATTTTGCCTGCACAAATTCGGTTCCTTACACCCCCCCCCTTACTTTCGGGAAGAAGGCGTACACTCACCCGACCTGCCGCTGCAACCCTGACCCGATACGATCGTCCTCCTACCTCTCGCCGGAAACAAAGCTTCTTCCGTTTCTTCCGGGCCTGGTCTATCTCCTCCTTCAACTCCCCGGGTATTTCCTCCGGCCTTACCTCGCTCTCACTGTCATCTGGCTGCCCTGGTAGCAATCGTTGTTGTTGTTGCGGCTGCGTTTCTTGTTGCTGTTGGGGTGGCGGCTGCTGTTGTAGTGGTTGCGGTGGCTGTAGTTGTTGTTGTGGTTGCTGTTGTTGTTGTGGTTGCTGTTGTTCTTGTGGTTGCTGTTGTGGTTGCTGTTGTTCTTGTGGCGGCTGCGTACTAACTCCCTCAAAAGCATTGATAATTAAGTTTTCAATGCTTCCAAAACTCATATTACCGAGGGATAATACGTCCTCCTCGAACCCGCTCAACATCAGATCCCCTTCTTCTACCTCTAGCGGATCCTCCAATACCTCCGGCGCTTCGTCCGCCTTTCTGCCCCAACCTAGGGCCAGTCGCTTTGGGGATATGGGCATTTCCACCAGCGGATCGGGTTCATCCACTTCCTCATCAAAAAACACGGTCCAAGTGACCCCTATCTGGGCCACGTAATGAGTGTAGCGCCGCTTCCTCACGATATAGCGGTTCAGCTGGGCTGCCATGATAACGGGTGCGTAATCATCGCTGGATACGGTTATCACCGTCGACTGTGATGACGGCCAGGCGCCCGCTGCCTCCTCCTGGTCGTCGCCCCTGGCAGCCGATGATGCCCCTTGTGAAGACGGGGATGCTGGGGTATCTTTAAAGGGCTCGTACCAATCTTCGCGATTTTCTCGTGACTCGTCCGGCTCGCCGACAGTTTCCGACAGCTCAGACTCTTGCGTTAAGGGCACATAATCTGGGTCGAGACTCATGCGGTCCACCTCTTCCTCGCTTTCCGACAGTTCGATAACATCCCCATTTTGCCAACCATAGATCTCCTCCGGTCGCAGCCTCCTTAATCGAACAACCGCTTCTGGCATCTCTATTTTATTCTCGCAACGGTTTTGCATTTTGCTAGTTGTCACACGTTTGAATGTTCACGCACTTTTAAACCATCGTAATTTTCTAATCCTCTGTCTTGCCTTTTTTTTTTTTTAATCAGCAAAGCTCTTACAGAATTTCATTTGTTTGCTTAAACCTTCACTACACGTCGTACACATTTTCTCCCCCCTCCGTTCCATCATACACACCATCCCCTTACTCGAAATGCATAAATCGTTGCACCCGTTGTTGTTGGTATGTAAAAGAATTTTAAAAATTTTTCCTTCTGCCCACCGTTTCTAATGGTTGTTTAAAATAAAACACTCGTAATGTTTTTTTTTTCTTCTTTTTTTTTTCCCTAGTAAACCGGTTTCAGTATAGTGGCTGCTGTGTGTTTATAAAAAAAAAATCATCTCTTTTTTATTCTTCGTTGTTCTGCTTGTTGTTGGTATATTTTTTCCCTGCAATCTCGTTGTTGATGGTTTGTGTTGTGATGAGTTGTACGTTGAATGTGCGTGTTTGATGTTGGATCTCTTTTTATTCTTCGTTGTTCTGCTTGTTGTTGGTATATTTTTTTTTTCTGCAATCTCGTTGTTGATGGTTTGTTTTGTGATGAGTTGTACGTTGAATGTGCGTGTTCGCTGTTGGGTCCTACTAAAAGTGTTGCCCACTGCAGCGATTTTCAGTAATTCATAGCGCTTCCCAAATAAGCGTTTTTTTTTTTTAATAATTTTTTTTTTTTTTTATTTTTTTTTGTTACGCACTGTAGCACTTTAATTCATTTTGGCCGCTTTTTCCCTTTAGCGATTTTTTTTTGTATTTTTTTTTTTTTTTTTTTTGATTTTTGATTTTTTTTTTTTTTTTGTATTTGTTTTTTTTTTTTTTTTGTATTTTTTTTTTTTTTAATTTTTATTTTTTTTTTAATTTTAATTTTTTTTTTTGTATTTTTTTTTTTTTTTGTATTTTTTTTTTTTTTGTATTTTTTTTTCTTTTGTATTTTTTCCCTATTGATAATCTACTGATCTGCGCTACCCCGGAAGCTCTTTAAGTCGCTCACATGTGCGGTCCTGGTTCGCTTGCCTCCGTCTTCACGTAGTTCCAGGATGACCGGCGACACAAAACGGTGCACCCTGTATGGACCACTAAATTTCGGGGCCAATTTGGCTGCAAAATTGTCAGCCGCACTTGACAAGTGGTGATCCCTTACTAGCACCAGCTCGCCCAGCCTAGGTTTCCAGCTTCTTCGTCTTAGGTTGTAGTAGCGAGCTTGATCTTTGGCGGCCTTTTGTAAATGTTTCCGCACCAAACTAAATATTTCTTTCATCTGCTCCGCTTTAGCTTCCGGACATCTATTCGTCGTACCGGTACCGCTTGTGACTTCGTCATACAATGTTGCCGGAAGTCGAGGTTCACGTCCTTGCACCAGATAGGCCGGGGTGTACTGAGTGGAATCAGCCTTTGCGGTGTTCAAAGCTAGCTGAAGTTCCGGTAGACTCTCGTCCCACGTCTTTTGATTAGCGCCGGCATACTGTGCTATCATCGTCTTCACCGTACGATTAACCCTTTCCGTGGGGTTCTCCTGAGGGGTGTACGGTGCCGTAAGCTGGTGCTTGACACCTAGCTCTTCGAGGTATCTTCGGAACATCTTACAAGTGAATTGGGACCCATTATCGGTTATCATCATTTTTGGAACGCCAAAGTTGGCTAGTATGCGTTCTCGGAATGCCTTTCGAAGCGTCTCTCCTGTAGCTCTTCGTAACGGTACCAGTTCGGACCATTTGGAAAACTTGTCTGTGAAAACCAGCAACATCGAGTTACCGTGCTTTGACCTAGGCAACGGTCCCACAAAATCGGCGCACACGACTGCCCAGGGTTCTTCAGCAATCCTCGTCAGCATCTGGCCGGCAGGCAGCTGTTGGGAGGGCTTATATTTTTGGCATATTTGGCAGTTCCTCACGTACTCTCTTATCTCCCGAAACATACCTGGCCAATAGTATCGGTTTGACACTCTCGCCACCGTTTTGCGAACTCCCAGGTGACCTGCCGTTGGGGAATCATGGTTTTCTTCTAGCACTCTTTTCCTTTGAAATACCGGAACACAGAGCTTCCAAGGGGCGCACTCTTCGTCGTCATCTGTTGTTGGAATATGGCGGTATAGCTGACCATTGACCATGGTGTAATCGGGAAACTTTTCGGGAAGTCTCGCTACCTCTTCGCAACGCTTCTGCCACCAGGAACACTTCGGTGGGTCATCTTGCACGATTTGACAAACTGCCACTGGCTGTCTGGACAACGCATCTGCGACAACATTGAGCTTGCCTCGTCGGTATTGGATGTCGAAGCTGTATTGCTGGAGTTCAAGGGCCCAGCGAGCTATTCTACCAGACGGACTCTCTATGGAGTTGAGCCACTTTAACGACAGGTGGTCGGTAACCACAGTGAAATGGTAGCCTTCCAGGTATGGCCGCAGCTTCCGTATAGCCCACACAATCGCTAAGCATTCCTTCTCTGTTGGGGAATAGTTCATCTCGGCCTGGTTTAACCTTCGGCTGGCATAGGATATAACTCGTTCCTGGCCGTCGAGCTCTTGGGTCAATACTGCGCCCAAGCCATAGTCGCACGCATCAGTCTGGAGCGTAAACTTTTGGGTGAAGTCTGGGCATGCCAGTACCGGGGCCTCGGTCAAATGCCTTTTCAGTTTTTCAAAGGCGTCTTGCTGTTCTTGGTTCCATTTAAAGTGCTTACCCTTCTTGAGCAGCGACGTCAATGGGTGTACTATCTTCGAGAAATCCGGGACGAAACGACGGTACCAGGAGGCTATTCCCAGACACCTACGTAGTTCTCGGACATTTTTAGGGGGTTGTAGCTCCCGGATGGCAGCTATCTTCTCCGGGTCCGTGTGGACGCCGTTTTCATTAACCATATGCCCCAAATATCGGATCTCTTTTTGGAAGAACTTACATTTTTCCTCGTTAATTTTGAGCCTCGCTTCTCTAAGTCTTCGGAATACCTCGCGTAGATTCGTCATGTGCTCTTCGAGCGACCCACCAAGCACCACAATGTCGTCCAGGTATGCGAAGGCGTGTGGTTCCATCTCTGGCCCGATCACCCGATCTAAAGTCCTTTGGAAGGTGGCGGGTGCAGAAGTTAGGCCGAAAGGCATGACCTTCCACTGGAACAAACCTTTGCCTGCCACGGTGAACGCTGTGTACTCTTTGCTCTCTTCGGACATTGGTATCTGCCAGTAGCCATTCTTCAGATCAATACTGCTGATATATTTCGCGTTCCGCAGTCTATCTAGAATGTGATTGATGCGGGGTAACGGGTAGGCGTCTGACACTGTGCGCGCGTTCAACAGCCGGTAATCTATGCATAGTCGATACGTGCCATTCTTCTTCGGAGCCATCACGATCGGAGCGCTGTATGGACTCTTTGATGGCTCGATACAGCCATTCTTAAGCAGTTCGTCTACCTCATCGTTTATTCGTCGTTGCATTTCGGGGTTTCTTTGGGCATACCTTTGTCGGACCGGTCTGTCATCTTTGAGTATAATTTTATGGGAAGCCAATGGGGTCGGACCACAAATTCTTTCAAACTTTGGCAACTCCTCGCTGAGAAACTGCTGAATCTTTTCCTCATCGTGGCTTACGGTTCCCGTTGATATTTCATCGGGTCTTACCATTGCGCATTGCGTTGTTGGTTCACTTCCTCTAAGCTGGATGCGTTCATTACCACATTGCATCTCGAACCCAACGGCACTTAGAAAATCTAGCCCCAAAAGGGCGTCATCCAACATACCTGGCATAACAAATACCTCTAACCTGCAGCATCGACCGCCCAAACTTACGTCTACTCTGATCGCCTCACTTAGTTCCATGGTAGCCCCATTTGCAAGACAAATTCGATTGTCAACCCGTATTACCTCGTGGCTTCCTCTGAGCTTTTCGGCGAAACCTTCACTCACAAAACTTCTAGACGCTCCTGTATCGATTGTTGCCTCTTTTGGCTGGTTGCCGAAATTAACGCATGCATACAGGTGGGTTTCGGTTTGTCGCAACGCAGTTACTGGGGCAAGGCTTCTGGATTGCGGGCCTCCGCCTCCCCTTGCTGCTGGCGCGGTCCGCTGGAGTTTCCCGAGGCTTGTCGACAACAATCTCTAGTACGTACGCCTCGACGACCGCACTCCCAACAAAACAAGACGCTGGGGTTTTGGCAATGTTGATATACGTGGCTATCTTGGCCACATCTTCTGCAGGCGGTTCGGGGGTTGATTCTGGGCAAGGCCTGTTCTTGGATTACCTGCTGTGAACGGTCGTTTCTTCTTGATGTGCTTGGTCGATCCTCCAGGCGGTCACGGCTCTTTTCGGGGTGCCGGGCTTGGATAACTTCGAACTGCTCGGCAGCATTGAGTAGCTCCCCAAGATTGTTGAAATCCCTCCTTCGGATATACATTTGATAATCGTATTGCGCATTTCGGTAGATTCGATCTAGCTGCTGTTCCGCTGTGTAGTTCGCATGCCGCATCATCGTTTGTAAGGCCAGGATGTAATCCTTGAATGCTTCACGAGGCTGTTGCTTTCTTTGGCGAATGTCATCGTCGAGACACTCAAAGTATCCTGGGGGTAGGAAAAACGCCAGAAAACTTCGACGAAAAGATCCCCATGTCTTCCAGTGCTGGTTGTTGCTGCGATACCAGTCCAGGGCTTTACCCGTTAACAGCTCTGGCATCGTTCGTGGCAAGCAATCGAGGTCCAGCCTGTATGCGTCTGCCAGTTCCTCAACCCTTTCTGCGAAGGCGATCGGGTCTTTACCCCCGTCATATTTGCATGTCCATTTACGCACCTTTTCGATTACGGCAGCGTATGACCCCTCTTGTGGTTTAAGGGCCAGCGCAACTGACGTTGCCCCACTTAAGTCAGCGGAACTGTTGGTGCTCGGTCCATACGCCGGAGCTGTGTGACTTATCGATTCATTGGCGAGAGTGTGTGTGGTTGTCTCATCCGCTAATTTTACGGGGCCGGGAAGTCCGTTTTGCGGCGGCGGTACTTTAAGCGTAACGCTGGTGGGCGCGGTGGAGACTACCCGACTTGGTGATGGGCCACGGCTATGCTGTGTCTCCAATTGTTCCAGTCGGGATAGGGTCGTCTCTTTGTGTTCTTCACTGACAACAAACGCAGCTAGCCTCTTACGGAGCTCCTCGACCGTGCCGGTGTCGTCTAAGCCAAATTCCGTCAGGTATTGGGTTAACTCCTCCTTCCGTAGCGTGTACACCCAGGTGGTGCGTACCATGATGCTGAAATCCTCTCTCGTAGAATGGGATTATGAACCTTACCGGGGTTGATACCTTGGTGATTTATACTTGTTGATTTTAGATTCTCGCTGACACCGTTCCTGATGGTGAAGTGGTCCCTGCTCGGGCGCCAAATGTAAGGACCTCCGGTTAGTCCGGGTTTGAAGCTGGGGTAGACTCAGCAGAGCCAGGGTCCTTGCACTAAATTTATAAATGAAGACCACTCCACAAGTTTATTCTTTTTTTCACTGTATGATTTCTTTATTGTTTCTTTTGTATAGCTATATTGAAATATATTTTACTTATTTCTACGTTGACTTCTATGGCGCTGGTACGTGGCGGGAACCCCTAAACCTCCTAGCGTGGCTCGGCTGGATGTAATCCACCACGACAGGATGTGATCCCGTCCTAATCTCTCTCCGGATGTGATCCGGAACCCTACGACAGTGCTTCCTACTTTTCCTTTCTGGCAAGGATGTGATCCTCCCAGGTAACCTGGATGTAATCCGGGTTGATTTTCCCGGTTGTAAACCAGGTCCCTACTTCTCTACCTGATTGTAAATCAGGATCCTGGCTTGTTTGGTGTTACCAAACGTTCTGTGTCCCTAAACTGGCACTGTACTTTCTCAGACTTACGTTTGTCCTCACGGATGATGTCCCGCACGCCTGCGTGCTTAGCTTCAATTGATCCTTTACGCTGGCGACCGGCTGCTTTTATACTTCCACATCCTACACTTTTGCTGCGTTGTCGCTACCACATTCTCTCAAATGTTCGATGTGGTTTGATGCAACCTGCTACGATTGTTTTTGATGGGTGCCAGTTTGTGACTCTCTCCGTTGCTGGTTGTAGTTTTCCTCGTTGTAGTTCTCTTTATTGTGGTCCTCTTCGTTGTAGTTCTCTCCGTTGTAGTTTTGTTTTTTTATCCCTCTCGTGTACCCTGTAAGAAAAATGACGGATGTTATCCGTCGTATGATTTGATGGATGTAATCCATCCCCTTTACGTCCCCCCAATAAGTACACGTTGTTATTATTTTTATTATTACTTTATTGCTCTTCAGCAGTGTGGCCGAATTTTGCCTGCACAAATTCGGTTCCTTACACTATAGTTCCCCTATTGGTTAGCACGTTAAGAAAATTGCAAACGTTTTCCACGTTTGCGGAACTGGCAGACAATATTAACTCACAAAAGTTCAAAGGGGTGTGCCATTATATGCCTTTTTTATCAATCGCTGTTTAATATTGCCTATAGCACTATTTGTGTTGAAAATTTCATTGAAATCGGCTTAACTGTTTTCAGGTTCTAATATGGCAGTAGTATTTAAAGGAATTGGTTAAGCCGTTTTTGCATGATAGCAAAAAAGCTAGAAATAACGTTCTGATTATTACAAAAAAAACTTTAATTTGTCTCATCGCATTTTATATGGCATATAGTTACGAAACAGGAAAAAATATTTTTTAATTTAATACAAAAGGGTGCGGTATTTTAAGCCCCTTTGCCCGATCGCCCGGTAAGTACCAACTGTAATGAAAATTTGCTTAAAATTGGTTTCACCGTTAACGCGTGAGTACGGATCAGGCAAAAATAAATTTTAATGTATTACAAAGGGGCGTGTCAATTCACGCCTTTGTCTGGTGGTGTCTATAGTTTCCGCCTCAATAATTACTAACTGTGGTGAAAATTATAACAACATCGGGTTCGTAGTTAAGGCGTGATTACGGTATGGCAGAAAAAACTTTCAGTACATTGCAAAAGGCGTGGCAGTTGATACAGACTAAAGTTCTCGCCTCTGTTAGTACTATCTATGGAAAAAGTTTTGTTAAAATCGGTTTAGTCGTTTATAGCCCAGGAAAATAAGGAGAAAAAAAGGACAATCTGCGGAAAATCGGATAGGTTCTCTGAAAACTTGCACAGATCTTAGTTTTGGCAATCTAAATAAGGGGAAAAAAGTCCCAAGAAATCACCCGTGTCCTTGCTGAGATATTGAGGTCAAAGGTCACAAAAACCGGGTTTTTACAGTTTTTTGCTAATATCTCGCTCGATATGCGTCGTACGCTTTAAGAGTCTATTACAAAACTTGTAGAATATAAAATTATCTACAATATGTTTCTTAATACTTTTTTCGTATCTCTCACCGTTTCTGAGATATTAAGGCCAAAATTCACAAAAACCAGATTTTTTATAGTTTTTTGTTAATATCTCGCTTGATATGAGTGATACGATTTAAAAGTCTATTAAAGAACTTATAGAATATAAAATTATGTACAATATCCCTCACCGTTTTTGAGATATGGGCGAATTTATCTTTAATTTATGAATATAATAGGGACACGAAATAATGACACCAAACATGAAAACTGAAAAGCGCATATCTTTAAAACGAAATCGTGTAGTACTAAAAAATAAAAAGTGCTACGTAGATAATTAATCTAGCTTTTATTTGAGTCTGATCTAGGGCAGATTGTGTAATTTATGAATACACTCAGGATAAAACTCTGTCAAAAAATCTAAACAAAAATCTAAACTTTAAGCAGATTTTTCTTCTGAAATGGATATTTTACTAAATTTATTATTTTATTAAAGTACTAACTAACTGCCGTGAAAATTATAATAACTAAATTATAATAACCATTGAACCGTGATTATGGAAAGGCAGAATAAACTTTCAGTACATTGCAAAAGGCGTGGCAGTTAACACATACTAAAGTGCCCGCCTCTGTTAGTACTATCTAGAGATGCGCGCGTGACACGAATTTTTCGTGATTCACGCGTGAATCACGCGTGATCGTGAGTGAAATTTATTTTTACTCACGTGATCGTGAGTGCGCGTGATTATAAAAAATAGTTTCGTGCGTGAGCGTGCGTGAGTAATTTTTGTTTCGTGAGTTTGCGTGATTGTTTTGTGCTGCTTAAAACAGAAAACGAGTAAAAAAATCGTCATTATATAGAACTTAGAGGAAAATTAATCCAAAATTGTGATTTTTATTATTGTTTTAAGGAAATTCAATACTTTTTGTGCAAGAAATCGAAAGAAGGGAAATAAAAATTTGCTAATTTTAATTTGGTGACCCTTCGTAAGCGTGATTTTTTCGTGAGCGTGAGAAAAATTTTAGTTCCTCACGTGAGCGTGCGTGAACGTGAGCAGAGAAAAAAATTTCGTGCGTGAGCGTGCGTGATTAATATTTTTATTTCGTGAGCGTGAGCGAGCGTGAGTCAAAATTCACTCACGCGCCCATCTCTAGTACTATCTATGGAAAAAATTTTGTTAAAATCGGTTTAGTCGTTTAAGCGTTATTAAGGAACAGGCAGAAACACTTTCAGTATAGTACAAAGGCGCGTGTCAATTTACGCCCCTTTGTCCAAACGCGCTCTATTTTAATCTATAGTTCCCGCCTCGGTAAGTACTTACTATCTGTGGTAAAAATTTCATTCTAATCGGTTTAGCAGTTTATGCAAGATTACGGAACAGACACAAATAGCATTCAATTGAATAAAAAGGGGCGTGCTATTTTATTTATTTTTTTAAATCGGTATGGTTGTTTAAGCATGATTACGGAACATGCAGAAAAAACTTTCAGTATAGTAAAAAGGGGCGTGGCTTTTTACGCCCCTTTCTTTGATCGCCCTCTATTGTGGATCATACTTTTCGTTTCGGTTAATACTATCTGTGGTGAAAATTTCATAAAAATCAAGTTAACTGTTTAAGCGTAATTGCGGAAAAGGCAGAAATAGCTTTCAGTGTAACAAAAATGGGCGTGGCATTTTACGCCCTTTTTTTCGATCGCCCTTTATTGTGGCTCATAGTTTTCGCCTCGGTTAGTAGTATCTGTGGTAAAAATTTCAGTGAAATCGGTTAAATCACTTTTCAGTGATTGCGGAACAGGCAGACATAGTTTCTGATTGGTACAAAGGGGCGTGGCATTTTACGCCCATTTTTCCGATCGCGGATTTTTCTGACCTATAGTTCCCGCCTCGGTTTGTATTATCTGTGGTGAAAATTTCATAAAAAACGGTTCAGCCGTTTTCCGTTATTGCAGGACAGGCAGATATATCTTTAGCATGGTACAAAGGGGCGTGGTATTTTACGCCCCTTTTTCCGGTCGCGGTCGCTTATGGCCTATAGTTCCCGCCTCGGTTAGTACTATCCGTGGTGAAAATTCCATGAAAATCGGTTCAGCCGTTTTTCCGTTATTGTCTGACAGGCTGATATAGCTTTAGCATGGTACAAAGGGGCGTGGCATTTAACGCCCCTTTGTCCGATCGCGGTCGCTTATGGCCTATAGTTCCCGCCTCGGTTAGTACTATCTGTGGTGAAAATTCCATGAAAATCGGTTCAGCCGTTGTTCCGTTATTGCCGGACAGGCAGATATAGCTTTAGAATGGTACAAAGGGGCGTGGCATTTTACGCCCCTTTTGCCGATCGTGGTCGCTTATGGCCTATTGTTACCGCTTTGGTTAGTACTACCTGTGGTGAAAATTTCATGAAAATCGGTTCAGCCGTTTTTCCGTTATTGTCTGACAGGCAGATAGAGCTTTAGCATGGTACAAAGGGGCGTGGCATTTTACGCCCCTTTGTCCGATCGCGTTCGCTTATGGCCTATAGTTCCCGCCTCGGTTAGTACTATCTGTGGTGAAAATTTCATGAAAATCGGTTCAGCCGTTGTTCCGTTATTGCCGGACAGGCAGATATAGCTTTAGCATGGTACAAAGGGGCGTGGCATTTTACGCCCCTTTTTCCGATCGCGGTCGCTTACGGCCTATTGTTACCGCTTTGGTTAGTACTATCTGTGGTGAAAATTTCATGAAAATCGGTTCAGCCGTTTTTCCGTTATTGTCTGACAGGCAGATATAGCTTTAGCATGGCACAAAGGGGCGTGGCATTTTACGCCCCTTTGTCCGATCTTGTTCGCTTATGGCCTATAGTTCCCGCCTCGGTTAGTACTATCTGTGGTGAAAATTTCATGAAAATCGGTTAAGCCGTTCTGTACTTATTGCGGAACAGACAGACAGACAGAAAGACAGACAGACAGACAAACCAACAATCAGATTTATAATATTAATAGGGATATATGAACACATATGCACATATATGAACCCATGCCATATATGTACACATGCCGCCAATTTTCGCATGTGTAACATATATTTACATATATGAACATACATGTCCATATTTGGACCACATATGATTCATATATGAACATTTTTCACCGGGATATATGTTTCTTTCAGCAAAGTTAGCAACTGTTATCCTTTGAAAATAGCGGTATTTAAATACGGTGCTTTATTTTCCTATATTCACCGGAGCTTTATTTTAATTTTTATTGGTTTTATTTAAAAAACAAATACATCAATTCGTTATAAATTGTAGTCCGTATTTTATATTAATGTTCTTTTATTGACATTTTCTCCATTAATAAAAATTTTAGTACCTGGTTAACAGTCACTTATTAAGTTTTCAATGAAACTGCCCAAAACAACGCTCATAACGGGGATAATCCAAATATTTACCAGATTAAAATTCCTATTTGGAAAATTGTTTCTTGAAGACAAAAAGTATTTTATACTTCCTTTCTCACGGATTTTCAAGGCCTTTTTATTGAAATTTTGAAAATATCATAAAAAAAGTGCAAACCCTTAATAATTGCAAAATATTCCGTTTGAATGTACTAAAAAAAAACCGGTTAACCGACTGAAAAAAACCGGTTTTCGGTGCACCGGAATTTTTCAATTTCGGTTAACCGGTTTGCAAAAAAACCGAAATTTTGGGAAAAAACCGGTTTTTCGGTTAACCGGTTTATAAACACTACTATAGCACTATTTATGTTGAAGATTTCATTGAAATCGGCTCAACCGTTTTTTTTTTTTTGCATGATAGCAAATAAGCCAGAAATAGCGTTATGTATATTACAAATTGACGTGCCATTTTACTTCCATTTGTCTAATCGCGGGCTAATATGGCATATCGTTCAACGGGAAACAGGAAAATATATTTTTTTTAATTTAATACAAAGGGGTGCGGCATTTAAAGCCCCTTTTCCCGATCGCCATGGTAAATACCATCTGTGGTGAAAATTTGATTAAAATTGGTTTCACCGTTAACGCGTGAGTACGGATCAGACAGAAATAAATTTTAATGTATTACAAAGACACATAGCAATTCACACCTTTGTCTGGTCGTGTTTACAGTTTCCGCTTCAATAAGTACTAACTAACTGTGGTAAAAATTATAATAACATCAGGTTCACCGTTTAAGCGTGATTACGGAAAGGCAGAATGAACTTTCAGTACATTGCAAAAGGATTGACAGTTGATACCATACTAAAGTTCCCGCCTCTGTTAGTACTATCTATGCAAAAAATTTTGTTAAAACCGGTTTAGTCGTTTAAGCGTTATTAAGGAACATGCAGAAACACTTTCAGTATAGTACAAAGGCGAGTGTCAATTTACGCCCCTTTTGTCCAAACGCGCTCTATTTTAATCTATAGTTCCCGCCTCGATGGTATCATTTAATTTTAGACAGAAATAGCGTTTAATAAAATAAAGAGGAGCGCGCTATTTTATTTTTTATTAAAATCGGTATAGTCGTTTAAGCATGATTACGGAACATGCAGAAAAAACTTTCAGTATAGTACAAAGGGGCGTGGCATTTTCCGCCCCTTTGTCCATACGCGCTCTATTATAATCTATAGCTTCTTTGATAAAAAATATCATTAAAATCGGTTCAGCCGTTTATACGTGATAACGGAACAGGAAGAAATAAATTTTAAGTAATACAAAGGGGCATGGTATCTTACGACCCTTTTTTCTATCGCCCTCTATTATGGCTCATAGTTTTCGTTTCGGTTATACTATATGTGGTGAACAATACATGAAAATCAGTTCAGCCGTTGAAGCGTTATTTAAAAATAACTTTTAGTGCAATAAAAAGGGGCGTGGCATTTTACGCCCCTTTTTTCGATCGCCCTCTATTGTTGATCATAGTTTCCGGCTCGGTTAGTACAATCTGTGGTAAAATGTCAGTGAAATCGCTTAAATCACTTTTCAGTGATTGCAGGACAGGCAGATATAGTTTCAATACAAAACAAACATTTTACGCCTATTTTTCCGATCGCGGTTTTTTTTTGGCCTATAGTTCTCGGCTCGGTTAGTACTATCCGTGGTGATAATTTCATGAAAATCGGATTAGCCGTTTTTCCGTTATTGCCGGACAGGCATATATAGCTTTAGCATGGTACATAGGTGCGTGGCATTTTACGCCCCTTTGTCCGATTGCGGTCGCTTATGGCCTATAGTTCCCGCCTCGGTTAGTACTATCTGTGGTGAAAATTTCATGAAAACCGGTTCAGCCGTTTTTCTGTTATTGCCGTACATGCAGATATAGCCTTAGCATGGTACAAAGGGGCGTGGCATTTTACGCCCCTTTGTCCGATCGCGGTCGCTTATTTTCTATAATTCCCGCCTCGGTTAGTACTATCCGTGGTGAAAATTTCATGAAAATCGGTTCAGCCGTTTTTCTGTTATTGCTGTACAGGCAGATATAGCTTTAGCATGGTACAAAGGGGCGTGGCATTTTACGCCCCTTTGTCCGATCGCGGTCGCTTATGGCCTATAGTTCCCGCCTCGGTTAGAACTATCTTTGGTGAAAATTTCATGAAAATCGGTTAAGCCGTTCTTTACTTATTGCGGAACAGACAGACAGACAGATAGACAGACAGAAAGACAGACAGACAGACAAACCAACAATCAGATTTATAATATTAATAGGGATGTCATTAGTGGTGGAATGTAAAAATTCAATTTTGCCACGCCCCTCCGCCCACACGCAAAAAATTAAAAATCTGACCGCACAGTGTTACTCTGAATATTCCCTGAAAATTTCATCAAGATCGGTTCAGCCGTTTTCGAGTCAATATTTCATTGAAATTTGCAGCATAGATAGTACTTACCGAGGACATAACTTGGAACTTTAGCTATATTAAAAGCCATGATTCAATAAGACTGCGTGAGATGACACACTCTTTGTACTATAATTAACGTTACGTCTGTCTGTTTATCTATAGATTTCTCTATATATAGTGCTAACTGAAGGTTGAACTAAAGGGTACTTCTGGACCCGTCCCGTGCTTTAGTTTTGTTAGTTTTGTTAAGATCGAGGTGCAATAAAAACAGAATCAATGTTTTTTAGGGCCAGCAACGCGGACCGGGTCAGCTAGTTAGGTAATAAAAACTAAAATCGGCTAAAAATCAGCCAAGTTTTTAAACTTCACCAGGCAACTAACGTGTGATAGACCACTTAACACAGATAAAAATGAGTTGTTAGATCAAGCACGAAATACACCAGGTTGAGCATTATTTTAATTAAAAGTCATCTAATGAGGAAAATTGTTGGATCAAGCACGAAAATTGTAGGTCAGACATTGACTGTTCCTTGATTAAACCAATGCTTGATTTGAGTAATTTGTTAATTGTTATTTTTCTGTAATTTTTGATTAAACCAATGCTTGATTTGAGTGAGCGGTTAATCAATAATTTTGTGTTATTTTTGAGTAATCCAATGCTTGATCTGAGTGAATGGTTAATCATTATTTTACAGTTGTAGTATTTTTTGTCAGTCTTTTCAAGTCTTTTGTTTAAATTGTTTTTTTTTGTGCTTTATATCAGCGGTTACCAACCTATGGTACGCGTACCACTAGGGGGTTCGCGAAACTGCCTCCGGGGGTACGCGAAATTTTAGTTGTTTTTTGCGCATTTATTTGTTTAGTAATAACATTGCGCTACAACAAACAAATGCAGGGGTTCCCATAGAAAAAATAGAGTTTGTTGGAGTTTATAGAGTACGAAAATCTCATATTTTTTCTCGATCTCACCGTTATGTACTTCCTAAATTCTTAAATTAAAACATTAAAAATATTATAACTTTGTTTTTGTACAACGGATGTATTGGTTTTGTGTGAAAGACAGGAGTTTCACCTCCCTACAAAAAAAATAAAAAGATTGAGAATCGGTTTAAAATTGGCTGAGCTACGGTCCAAGATTTGAAAAAAAAAACACAGTTTTTCAAAAAATATTCACTATCTTTTTACTCAAAGTTGATCGGGAGTCATTAAAAAATATTAATTGTTAAAAATTAAAATTCCTTGAAATCCGCGAAAAATCTATATTTTTAATATTTAATTTTTAGGATGTACTTAATAGAAGATCTGTCAAAATTGGTAGTTTTGGTAGTTTTATTTAATAAAATGTTCAGAACTTTAAAAAAAATCATTTAACGTACCCTCTAAAAATAAATGGAACATCTTTACATAAAACTTAGCCTTCCTCATTAATTTTTGATCGATTTTAAAATTTGTTGATGTTTTGGAAAGTTAATGTACCATATTTTTTACAAAAATATAAAATTAAAATATTTTAATTACTCACGATCAATTCACGAGTAAAAGAAAGTCAAATTTTTTTGGAAAAAGTATGTTTCTTTTCACTTAAAGGGCCGTATCTCAGCCAATTTTAAATCGATTCTCAATATTTTTGTTTTGTTCAAGAGGTAAGACTCATATCTTTAAAACAAAATGGAAAATAAAACAACAAAGTTCTATATTTTTTATTTCCACATAAAAAATGTGGAAATGAATATTTCCGAAACTTTTTTGATGTTCTAGATTTCACTTCCGAATAATTTTATTTTTTTGAAAGTTAAACAAATGCACTTTTTTCGTAAAAATTTTAAGAATAACTAAAAATTCGATTTAAACTTCACGTAAAAACGAGAACACAGAATTCGATTTCGTGTGATTCGGAAAAATTCATGTGAATTGAAAAGTTGAGAAAGACAGAACAGAGGCCTTTATTTAAGAATTTCGGTTTTTCAACACATTTGCTAATAAAACAAGTACTAAACGAAGTGATCGAAAAAAACTCTGAGTACTTCCGTATTCTGTGGACTCCAATCAACCCGAATTTTTATATAAGAATCTCAGCATATTTTTTTATACCCTCCACTTATTGATAGAGGGTATATATAAGTTTGTCATTCCGTTTGTAACTTTTTTTTTTTTTTTTCTCGTTCAACTGTTGACAAGTGTGGACGTGTTTTAATTTATCTCCGTGCTATTAATTGAATTTTTGAAATTGTTCGTAATAGGTATTTTTGTAATATTTTCATGACCACTTCCAGGAAAATGAAAATATGGACACAAATGATACCGATTTAATTCGAGGCTCTGCCTCACCGACTGGTGCTGGTCCTAGCCCTGGTCTTAGGGTTGCGACCTTGAAGTCCGACCTTGATTCTGGTAGGGGTGCCCAGCCTAATATTGGTGGTAAAAAGAAAAAGAAACTTAAACCATCAAAGGTCAGGCACAACCAGAGACGGCTTTGTTTGAAAATAATTAACAGACTAAGCCAACTTGATGGAACGAAGCTCTCCGAACGTGAGAGGGCGTCGCTATCATGGGCGAAAGGAGTCATTGAAGAACAGGACAAACTTTCGGCAATGCGCGCATCTGACAAACAGAGCGCTGTTTCGGCCTCGTCATCGAAGTCTGGTAAAAGGTTGCGCTCGCCCGACGAGAAACCTTTACCTAAGAGATCTAAGGTGACCGGCAACGTCTGGACTCAGTCTTTTAGTGAAGTGGTTAAAGGTAACTTCGTTAGGGCTGTGATAAACAGGCAAAATGGGGATTGTAGTATTCCAAGGGACAAGTGGAGTTTAGTTGAAACTAAACTAAATGAAATCTACTATAGGCTCCTTGAGAGTATGCCTGATTTTCTCCCTACTACTGTCAACGCAGGTTGGTATCAGGGGCGAGTAAAACTCGTTGCTTTTGGGAACGAAAGATCCGCAGCCGTGTTTAAGGTTGCCATTAGCCAAGTGGGAGAGTTATGGCCTGGAGCCAGACTGGACGTTGTGGAAAAACATGATATCCCATCGCAACCCAGAGCTCATGCATGGATCCCAATGGCTACAAATGACACTGCGGTGATTCTTAAGATGATAAAAGTCTGCAATCCTGACCTTCCAACTAAGAATTGGCAAATTGCCAGATTGGGTGAGATGGAGGGCGCTCGTCGTCAAGCTGTGGTCTTGGTTAATGAGGAATCGCTTCCGCTTTTAGCCAGGACTGACGGCATTATTAGATTTGGATTTTTTCATATAAGAGTCAATGTCTACAAGGGCGACCAGAAGACTATTTTGGACGCAGACAAGCCAGTGGCAGAGTCGGCTGGGGAGGAGAATCTGGAAAAGGTTGATATTCAGCTGGCCGATTCTAGGCTGATGGGAGATGCATCTGGCATTTTTGAAACCGAATCTGGTAACGAATGCGACCTCTGTAATGGCATGGAGGATAAAGCTGATGCCACGATGGGTGACATTCAGGACGAGGGCCATGCAGTGAGGAATTCGGAGAGTTCTGTTGCCTCCGATTCAGAACAGATGGGATATATATCTGGCTTATTCGAAACCGAATCTGGGGACGAATGCGACCTCTTTGATAACACGGAGGATGAAGCCAATAACACGGTGGTGGAAAGGATGGTGGAAATAAAACAAGATGTTGCGGTTCCTACACATAAACCTCCATCACTGTAAGGCAGCCTCAGTTGCACTCTTGCTGCGCCTGACGACAGGAGCAGTTGACTTGGTTTTTATCCAAGAGCCCTGGGTGCGGGCTGGCAGGGTTTGCGGATTGAAGACCCCTGGGTTTAAGTTGGTGGTTGCCAAAGGTGAGGGCTCACCAAGAGCCTGCATCTTGGCTAAAAATGGCTTAAATATATTCTTTTTATCAACTTTTAGTGATATGGATGTTACAGCGGCTAGCTTAGAGCTTCATGGGAAGTCTATTTGGCTCGCCTCTGCGTATTTTCCTAATCCGGGGTCAATACCCCCGGAGAAGGTTGTCGGTCTAATTCGGGAGTCTGAATCTAGGGGACACCAGTTAGTAGTGTGTTGTGATGCTAATGCACATCATTCGATATGGGGAAGTACAGACACAAATGATAGAGGCGAATCACTTTTGGAGTTTTTGTTAAGCACTAACCTGTATATTTGTAACAAGGGTGGTGAACCAACTTTCGTTACAAGTTCGCGGCAAGACGTTCTTGACGTAACACTTGTATCAGATACATTGTCTGATAGAATTGATGACTGGAAAGTTTTGGAAGAGCATTCTTTCTCAGATCATCGCTACATTGAGTTTTTACTCAGGGAGCGTGCCCCGGTTGAGACAGTCTCTAGAAATCTGAGGAGAACAAACTGGGTGAAATATAGGGAGACTTTTTCTTTGCTTTTGGATGAAGTACCCTTATCTGAACTGCATAGTTTGGCGGAAATTGACTGTCTGGTTGACCATATAACAAATGTTTGTAATAGGTGCCTGGATGCGTCTTGCCCTTCTGCAAAGCCTAGAGGAAAAAAAAGCCACCTTGGTGGTCAAATGAGTTGCAGACGAGCAGAGATTCCTGCAGAAAGCTCTTTAATAAGGCTAAATTTTCAAGAGCGGACGAGGACTGGTCTGCATACAGGCTGCAACTTAAGAGTTATAAAAAGATGATCAGAAATGCAAAATGTGATTCTTGGAAAAACTTCTGTGGAAACATAGAAGACGTTTCTGAGGCATCCAGGCTGCGCAAGGTTCTGGCTTCTTCTCCTTGCACCCTGGGATACCTGAAAGATCCTAATGGGGTGTGGTCTTCCTCCAGTGGAGAGTCGCTGGATCTCCTTTTAAACACGCATTTTCCGGGCAATTCCATGACGCCGTTTCAAGCTTTGGAACGTTCTGACGCCCAAACATCTGAAATTGCTTCGGAAATAATAAATATGCCAACATTAATCTGGGCGATAGAAAGCTTCAGGCCCTATAAATCCCCGGGACCTGATGGTATAATCCCGGCTGAGTTGCAGCAAGTGTCGGACTATATAGCCCCGTTGCTGTATAATCTATACACAGCATGCATCAACTGGACATATATTCCTTTAAAATGGAGGGATACCCGAGTCGTATTTATTCCGAAGGCTGGGAAAAGTTCCCACACAGCTCCGAAGGATTTCAGACCAATTAGTCTGTCTTCTTTTTTGTTAAAGACAATGGAACGAATGATAGACTCATATTTGCGTAGAGTGATTGACCCGAGGTTGCTTTCGACAAAGCAACATGCATACAGCAAGGGACGATCAACGGAAACAGCTCTTCATGAGCTCGTTGGTACCATCGAGAGATCGCTTTCGGTAAAGGAGTACACTATGGTGGCCTTTCTTGATATTGAGGGGGCTTTTAATAATGTCATCCCAGAATCGATAATATTGGCATTGTCTGGTCTGGGAGTAAAGCGTGAAATCGTTTTAATGGTGGAAGGCCTACTTGCCAGTAGACGTATCACGTCTGAATTGGGAGCGTCCGTCATATCTCGATTTGTCAATAGGGGCACACCGCAAGGAGGTGTTCTTTCGCCGCTTCTTTGGAACCTGGCACTGAATTCAATGCTACTATCTCTAGAAGCACGTGGTTGTCATGTTGTCGCATATGCTGACGATGTCACGATAGCGGTAAAGGGGAAGCATCTGCCAACATTGCGGGACATTCTTCAGGGTTCTCTGAAAGATCTGTCTAAATGGGCAAGAGACTGTGGTCTAGGAGTTAATCCTAGTAAAACAGAGCTTGTTTTATTTACAAGGAAAAATAAGATTCCTGCTTTCGATCCTATTTCTCTGGACGGTACTGAAATCACCTTCTCAGATGGAGCCAAGTATCTTGGAGTATTTCTAGATAGGAAGCTGAATTTCAGGCGTAATATTGAGGAACGGGTGAGAAAAGCAACGATTGCTTTGTATTCCTGTAAAAGGGCCATTGGAAAACGATGGGGTTTTAGCCCTCAAGTCGTTCATTGGATCTATACATCAGTGGTGCGTCCAATTTTGCTGTATGGAATCATTGTCTGGTGGCCTGCTTTAGAAACAAAGGCGAACTGTGTTTTTATCACGAAGGTACAGTGAATGGCGTCAATGTGCATCACTGGTGCTCTTCGTACTACACCTACGGCTGCATTAGAAATCCTCCTTCACCTGATACCCTTGGACATATTGGGTAGGCAGTATGCAGCTGCGTCGGCAATTCGACTTAATAGCACGCTGCAATGGAGGAGCAGCGATTGTGGCCATAGCGCGATCTTGAAAAAGATAACAATACCACAAAATGTGGATTGTGCTCCCTCTTTGAGCCTCTTTAAGCGCCACTTTACCACTATGATACCATCCAGGGAGTCTTGGATGGGGGATACTCCGGGAAGTGGAGCTACCATAAATTTTTACACAGATGGATCGAGGCTGCACGAACAAGTGGGCTTTGGGGTCTATTCGGAAGAGCTTGGATTGAGCCTGGCTCGTAGATTGCAAGATCATTGCAGTGTTTACCAGGCAGAGATGCTGGCAATAAAGGAAGTGGCTGACTGGTTGAGCTGCAATGTCTTGTCTACAACCGCAGTCAACATCTATACTGACAGTCAAGCCGCGGTCAAGTCCCTGGATTCAATGTTTCTGAAAACAAGATCTGCCCTTAACTGCCGCACGTCTTTAAATGAGATGGCCAAGCAGTTTAACATACGACTCATATGGGTCCCAGGGCACAGAGACATTCCGGGGAATTGCAAAGCCGATGAGCTTGCAAGACTAGGAACTACCTTACAGGTTCCAACAGAATTGGAATGTGTTGGTATGCCTCTAGAAACTTGCAAGCAAAACCTACGGCTTTGTTCTGCGACGGAGACGAATCAAAGATGGGCAAATGGATGGACGTGTGAGACAACACGACTGATTTGGCCTTCTCTTAATCAGGGGCGCACAAGTGAGCTGATATCGCTTCCAAGAGGAGAGATTTCGACGGTGGTTTCTATAATTACCGGACACTGTCTTATAGGGAAGCACGCAGAGCGGTTAAATGTGCCGTCGAATGACTTTTGCCGAAGTTGCATGGATGAAGAGGAGTTGGAAACTATCGAACACTTTATTTGCCATTGCCCGGCACTTTCTGGTCAGCGACTTGCTTCACTGGGATCTAGGGAGCTGTACGATCTTTCTGATTTGTCGGATGTCAAAATTCAACATCTAAGGAGTTTCATAAGAAGCTCAAACTGGTTTAACGACAGGGACTAGTAGGGAAACCTATTACGATCCCGTGGTATCACAATGGACCTCAGAGTCTACGTGTGTTGACGTAAAACGTCAGCAGCCACTTACAACCTAACCTAACCTAACTCATCGAAATATCAGTCTGGGATCCCATAAAGTGTATATATAATTGATCAGTGATCGATTCTAAGACATTCTAGCGATATCCTTTGAAAATGGTGATCACGGTCAAAATACTACACGGAGGTGACTGAAATTTATCATATTTATTGGAAGTTCTCCCGAGCAGTTTGGTATTGCATTTGAGCGATATCGGTTCAAAAGTTATGAACAAAAATGTAAGGCCACCTCAAAAATGTTGGTGCATTCAACATAATCTAAAAATACAAAATGCTTTAATTCGGCTGCTGGTTAATATATGTGAACATAATTGAAAACCGAATAGTATTTAAACAAGTACGAACATATTTTTTGATATAAAATCGCGGATTTTTTTTATCAAAATTTAATTTTTTTTTCGCGGAAATCTTTTTTTATAATTTTTTTTTTTCAAAAGTAATTTATTTTTAAATAAAGTTTTTTTAATAATCTTTTTGAAATTGTGGAGGGTATCAATACATTCGGCAAGACCGAATTTAAATTTTTTACTTGTTGTGTTTACTTTTAAAGCACTGTGTATAAGTTTCATTAAGAAGTAAAAGTAATACAATTATTTAAACTTCAAAACATAGTTTGTTTTAAATTTCTAACCATATTTATGTGTGAAGTATTTTAATAAAAAACTTGTTAGGGGGTACGCGGCTCGAATGGGCCCCAACAGCACGGAAGGGTTAATATTCTGAATTAAAATAAAAATACCTATTTTTAGACCTTTTAAATAGACATCAAGTAGTTTCATTTATTTCCACTCACAAAATCTGAAGTACCCTTATCTGAACTGCATAGTTTGGCGGAAATTGACTGTCTGGTTGACCATATAACAAATGTTTGTAATAGGTGCCTGGATGCGTCTTGCCCTTCTGCAAAGCCTAGAGGAAAAAAAAGCCACCTTGGTGGTCAAATGAGTTGCAGACGAGCAGAGATTCCTGCAGAAAGCTCTTTAATAAGGCTAAATTTTCAAGAGCGGACGAGGACTGGTCTGCATACAGGCTGCAACTTAAGAGTTATAAAAAGATGATCAGAAATGCAAAATGTGATTCTTGGAAAAACTTCTGTGGAAACATAGAAGACGTTTCTGAGGCATCCAGGCTGCGCAAGGTTCTGGCTTCTTCTCCTTGCACCCTGGGATACCTGAAAGATCCTAATGGGGTGTGGTCTTCCTCCAGTGGAGAGTCGCTGGATCTCCTTTTAAACACGCATTTTCCGGGCAATTCCATGACGCCGTTTCAAGCTTTGGAACGTTCTGACGCCCAAACATCTGAAATTGCTTCGGAAATAATAAATATGCCAACATTAATCTGGGCGATAGAAAGCTTCAGGCCCTATAAATCCCCGGGACCTGATGGTATAATCCCGGCTGAGTTGCAGCAAGTGTCGGACTATATAGCCCCGTTGCTGTATAATCTATACACAGCATGCATCAACTGGACATATATTCCTTTAAAATGGAGGGATACCCGAGTCGTATTTATTCCGAAGGCTGGGAAAAGTTCCCACACAGCTCCGAAGGATTTCAGACCAATTAGTCTGTCTTCTTTTTTGTTAAAGACAATGGAACGAATGATAGACTCATATTTGCGTAGAGTGATTGACCCGAGGTTGCTTTCGACAAAGCAACATGCATACAGCAAGGGACGATCAACGGAAACAGCTCTTCATGAGCTCGTTGGTACCATCGAGAGATCGCTTTCGGTAAAGGAGTACACTATGGTGGCCTTTCTTGATATTGAGGGGGCTTTTAATAATGTCATCCCAGAATCGATAATATTGGCATTGTCTGGTCTGGGAGTAAAGCGTGAAATCGTTTTAATGGTGGAAGGCCTACTTGCCAGTAGACGTATCACGTCTGAATTGGGAGCGTCCGTCATATCTCGATTTGTCAATAGGGGCACACCGCAAGGAGGTGTTCTTTCGCCGCTTCTTTGGAACCTGGCACTGAATTCAATGCTACTATCTCTAGAAGCACGTGGTTGTCATGTTGTCGCATATGCTGACGATGTCACGATAGCGGTAAAGGGGAAGCATCTGCCAACATTGCGGGACATTCTTCAGGGTTCTCTGAAAGATCTGTCTAAATGGGCAAGAGACTGTGGTCTAGGAGTTAATCCTAGTAAAACAGAGCTTGTTTTATTTACAAGGAAAAATAAGATTCCTGCTTTCGATCCTATTTCTCTGGACGGTACTGAAATCACCTTCTCAGATGGAGCCAAGTATCTTGGAGTATTTCTAGATAGGAAGCTGAATTTCAGGCGTAATATTGAGGAACGGGTGAGAAAAGCAACGATTGCTTTGTATTCCTGTAAAAGGGCCATTGGAAAACGATGGGGTTTTAGCCCTCAAGTCGTTCATTGGATCTATACATCAGTGGTGCGTCCAATTTTGCTGTATGGAATCATTGTCTGGTGGCCTGCTTTAGAAACAAAGGCGAACTGTGTTTTTATCACGAAGGTACAGTGAATGGCGTCAATGTGCATCACTGGTGCTCTTCGTACTACACCTACGGCTGCATTAGAAATCCTCCTTCACCTGATACCCTTGGACATATTGGGTAGGCAGTATGCAGCTGCGTCGGCAATTCGACTTAATAGCACGCTGCAATGGAGGAGCAGCGATTGTGGCCATAGCGCGATCTTGAAAAAGATAACAATACCACAAAATGTGGATTGTGCTCCCTCTTTGAGCCTCTTTAAGCGCCACTTTACCACTATGATACCATCCAGGGAGTCTTGGATGGGGGATACTCCGGGAAGTGGAGCTACCATAAATTTTTACACAGATGGATCGAGGCTGCACGAACAAGTGGGCTTTGGGGTCTATTCGGAAGAGCTTGGATTGAGCCTGGCTCGTAGATTGCAAGATCATTGCAGTGTTTACCAGGCAGAGATGCTGGCAATAAAGGAAGTGGCTGACTGGTTGAGCTGCAATGTCTTGTCTACAACCGCAGTCAACATCTATACTGACAGTCAAGCCGCGGTCAAGTCCCTGGATTCAATGTTTCTGAAAACAAGATCTGCCCTTAACTGCCGCACGTCTTTAAATGAGATGGCCAAGCAGTTTAACATACGACTCATATGGGTCCCAGGGCACAGAGACATTCCGGGGAATTGCAAAGCCGATGAGCTTGCAAGACTAGGAACTACCTTACAGGTTCCAACAGAATTGGAATGTGTTGGTATGCCTCTAGAAACTTGCAAGCAAAACCTACGGCTTTGTTCTGCGACGGAGACGAATCAAAGATGGGCAAATGGATGGACGTGTGAGACAACACGACTGATTTGGCCTTCTCTTAATCAGGGGCGCACAAGTGAGCTGATATCGCTTCCAAGAGGAGAGATTTCGACGGTGGTTTCTATAATTACCGGACACTGTCTTATAGGGAAGCACGCAGAGCGGTTAAATGTGCCGTCGAATGACTTTTGCCGAAGTTGCATGGATGAAGAGGAGTTGGAAACTATCGAACACTTTATTTGCCATTGCCCGGCACTTTCTGGTCAGCGACTTGCTTCACTGGGATCTAGGGAGCTGTACGATCTTTCTGATTTGTCGGATGTCAAAATTCAACATCTAAGGAGTTTCATAAGAAGCTCAAACTGGTTTAACGACAGGGACTAGTAGGGAAACCTATTACGATCCCGTGGTATCACAATGGACCTCAGAGTCTACGTGTGTTGACGTAAAACGTCAGCAGCCACTTACAACCTAACCTAACCTAACTCATCGAAATATCAGTCTGGGATCCCATAAAGTGTATATATAATTGATCAGTGATCGATTCTAAGACATTCTAGCGATATCCTTTGAAAATGGTGATCACGGTCAAAATACTACACGGAGGTGACTGAAATTTATCATATTTATTGGAAGTTCTCCCGAGCAGTTTGGTATTGCATTTGAGCGATATCGGTTCAAAAGTTATGAACAAAAATGTAAGGCCACCTCAAAAATGTTGGTGCATTCAACATAATCTAAAAATACAAAATGCTTTAATTCGGCTGCTGGTTAATATATGTGAACATAATTGAAAACCGAATAGTATTTAAACAAGTACGAACATATTTTTTGATATAAAATCGCGGATTTTTTTTATCAAAATTTAATTTTTTTTTCGCGGAAATCTTTTTTTATAATTTTTTTTTTTTCAAAAGTAATTTATTTTTAAATAAAGTTTTTTTAATAATCTTTTTGAAATTGTGGAGGGTATCAATACATTCGGCAAGACCGAATTTAAATTTTTTACTTGTTGTGTTTACTTTTAAAGCACTGTGTATAAGTTTCATTAAGAAGTAAAAGTAATACAATTATTTAAACTTCAAAACATAGTTTGTTTTAAATTTCTAACCATATTTATGTGTGAAGTATTTTAATAAAAAACTTGTTAGGGGGTACGCGGCTCGAATGGGCCCCAACAGCACGGAAGGGTTAATATTCTGAATTAAAATAAAAATACCTATTTTTAGACCTTTTAAATAGACATCAAGTAGTTTCATTTATTTCCACTCACAAAATCTGAAGTACCCTTATCTGAACTGCATAGTTTGGCGGAAATTGACTGTCTGGTTGACCATATAACAAATGTTTGTAATAGGTGCCTGGATGCGTCTTGCCCTTCTGCAAAGCCTAGAGGAAAAAAAAGCCACCTTGGTGGTCAAATGAGTTGCAGACGAGCAGAGATTCCTGCAGAAAGCTCTTTAATAAGGCTAAATTTTCAAGAGCGGACGAGGACTGGTCTGCATACAGGCTGCAACTTAAGAGTTATAAAAAGATGATCAGAAATGCAAAATGTGATTCTTGGAAAAACTTCTGTGGAAACATAGAAGACGTTTCTGAGGCATCCAGGCTGCGCAAGGTTCTGGCTTCTTCTCCTTGCACCCTGGGATACCTGAAAGATCCTAATGGGGTGTGGTCTTCCTCCAGTGGAGAGTCGCTGGATCTCCTTTTAAACACGCATTTTCCGGGCAATTCCATGACGCCGTTTCAAGCTTTGGAACGTTCTGACGCCCAAACATCTGAAATTGCTTCGGAAATAATAAATATGCCAACATTAATCTGGGCGATAGAAAGCTTCAGGCCCTATAAATCCCCGGGACCTGATGGTATAATCCCGGCTGAGTTGCAGCAAGTGTCGGACTATATAGCCCCGTTGCTGTATAATCTATACACAGCATGCATCAACTGGACATATATTCCTTTAAAATGGAGGGATACCCGAGTCGTATTTATTCCGAAGGCTGGGAAAAGTTCCCACACAGCTCCGAAGGATTTCAGACCAATTAGTCTGTCTTCTTTTTTGTTAAAGACAATGGAACGAATGATAGACTCATATTTGCGTAGAGTGATTGACCCGAGGTTGCTTTCGACAAAGCAACATGCATACAGCAAGGGACGATCAACGGAAACAGCTCTTCATGAGCTCGTTGGTACCATCGAGAGATCGCTTTCGGTAAAGGAGTACACTATGGTGGCCTTTCTTGATATTGAGGGGGCTTTTAATAATGTCATCCCAGAATCGATAATATTGGCATTGTCTGGTCTGGGAGTAAAGCGTGAAATCGTTTTAATGGTGGAAGGCCTACTTGCCAGTAGACGTATCACGTCTGAATTGGGAGCGTCCGTCATATCTCGATTTGTCAATAGGGGCACACCGCAAGGAGGTGTTCTTTCGCCGCTTCTTTGGAACCTGGCACTGAATTCAATGCTACTATCTCTAGAAGCACGTGGTTGTCATGTTGTCGCATATGCTGACGATGTCACGATAGCGGTAAAGGGGAAGCATCTGCCAACATTGCGGGACATTCTTCAGGGTTCTCTGAAAGATCTGTCTAAATGGGCAAGAGACTGTGGTCTAGGAGTTAATCCTAGTAAAACAGAGCTTGTTTTATTTACAAGGAAAAATAAGATTCCTGCTTTCGATCCTATTTCTCTGGACGGTACTGAAATCACCTTCTCAGATGGAGCCAAGTATCTTGGAGTATTTCTAGATAGGAAGCTGAATTTCAGGCGTAATATTGAGGAACGGGTGAGAAAAGCAACGATTGCTTTGTATTCCTGTAAAAGGGCCATTGGAAAACGATGGGGTTTTAGCCCTCAAGTCGTTCATTGGATCTATACATCAGTGGTGCGTCCAATTTTGCTGTATGGAATCATTGTCTGGTGGCCTGCTTTAGAAACAAAGGCGAACTGTGTTTTTATCACGAAGGTACAGTGAATGGCGTCAATGTGCATCACTGGTGCTCTTCGTACTACACCTACGGCTGCATTAGAAATCCTCCTTCACCTGATACCCTTGGACATATTGGGTAGGCAGTATGCAGCTGCGTCGGCAATTCGACTTAATAGCACGCTGCAATGGAGGAGCAGCGATTGTGGCCATAGCGCGATCTTGAAAAAGATAACAATACCACAAAATGTGGATTGTGCTCCCTCTTTGAGCCTCTTTAAGCGCCACTTTACCACTATGATACCATCCAGGGAGTCTTGGATGGGGGATACTCCGGGAAGTGGAGCTACCATAAATTTTTACACAGATGGATCGAGGCTGCACGAACAAGTGGGCTTTGGGGTCTATTCGGAAGAGCTTGGATTGAGCCTGGCTCGTAGATTGCAAGATCATTGCAGTGTTTACCAGGCAGAGATGCTGGCAATAAAGGAAGTGGCTGACTGGTTGAGCTGCAATGTCTTGTCTACAACCGCAGTCAACATCTATACTGACAGTCAAGCCGCGGTCAAGTCCCTGGATTCAATGTTTCTGAAAACAAGATCTGCCCTTAACTGCCGCACGTCTTTAAATGAGATGGCCAAGCAGTTTAACATACGACTCATATGGGTCCCAGGGCACAGAGACATTCCGGGGAATTGCAAAGCCGATGAGCTTGCAAGACTAGGAACTACCTTACAGGTTCCAACAGAATTGGAATGTGTTGGTATGCCTCTAGAAACTTGCAAGCAAAACCTACGGCTTTGTTCTGCGACGGAGACGAATCAAAGATGGGCAAATGGATGGACGTGTGAGACAACACGACTGATTTGGCCTTCTCTTAATCAGGGGCGCACAAGTGAGCTGATATCGCTTCCAAGAGGAGAGATTTCGACGGTGGTTTCTATAATTACCGGACACTGTCTTATAGGGAAGCACGCAGAGCGGTTAAATGTGCCGTCGAATGACTTTTGCCGAAGTTGCATGGATGAAGAGGAGTTGGAAACTATCGAACACTTTATTTGCCATTGCCCGGCACTTTCTGGTCAGCGACTTGCTTCACTGGGATCTAGGGAGCTGTACGATCTTTCTGATTTGTCGGATGTCAAAATTCAACATCTAAGGAGTTTCATAAGAAGCTCAAACTGGTTTAACGACAGGGACTAGTAGGGAAACCTATTACGATCCCGTGGTATCACAATGGACCTCAGAGTCTACGTGTGTTGACGTAAAACGTCAGCAGCCACTTACAACCTAACCTAACCTAACTCATCGAAATATCAGTCTGGGATCCCATAAAGTGTATATATAATTGATCAGTGATCGATTCTAAGACATTCTAGCGATATCCTTTGAAAATGGTGATCACGGTCAAAATACTACACGGAGGTGACTGAAATTTATCATATTTATTGGAAGTTCTCCCGAGCAGTTTGGTATTGCATTTGAGCGATATCGGTTCAAAAGTTATGAACAAAAATGTAAGGCCACCTCAAAAATGTTGGTGCATTCAACATAATCTAAAAATACAAAATGCTTTAATTCGGCTGCTGGTTAATATATGTGAACATAATTGAAAACCGAATAGTATTTAAACAAGTACGAACATATTTTTTGATATAAAATCGCGGATTTTTTTTATCAAAATTTAATTTTTTTTTCGCGGAAATCTTTTTTTATAATTTTTTTTTTTTCAAAAGTAATTTATTTTTAAATAAAGTTTTTTTAATAATCTTTTTGAAATTGTGGAGGGTATCAATACATTCGGCAAGACCGAATTTAAATTTTTTACTTGTTGTGTTTACTTTTAAAGCACTGTGTATAAGTTTCATTAAGAAGTAAAAGTAATACAATTATTTAAACTTCAAAACATAGTTTGTTTTAAATTTCTAACCATATTTATGTGTGAAGTATTTTAATAAAAAACTTGTTAGGGGGTACGCGGCTCGAATGGGCCCCAACAGCACGGAAGGGTTAATATTCTGAATTAAAATAAAAATACCTATTTTTAGACCTTTTAAATAGACATCAAGTAGTTTCATTTATTTCCACTCACAAAATCTGTTAATGTTTAAAAAAATTCAAAATCTTCCAAAATTTGACCTTTATTTGGGGCAATTTTTAATTTCTCAACTTTGCCCTAAATTTGAGAATTGAAGTATTCTATCTCGTGTTAAAAAAATTCGGTCCAAAACATATGAAGTTTTTTAAAAAAATGAATAAAAGCTAAAAAAGTAACAAAAATCACTACTTTCCTGAAATCCGTTGAAATTACATCACTGAAATATGCAAATGAAAAAGCAAAGCCTGCAATTTTTGGGATTTTTATTTCTTTATAAGTGCTTAACAAATCCTTATACTCCAATAGTCGATTTTTTAAATTTCTATAACAAAAAAATAAAAATTTAAAATTGGAGATTTGAAAAAAGTTTTGAAAAATTTAGACCATTTTAGCATTTATTTAAAACAAGTTAGTAAAACGCAATATGAAAAATTCTTATTATCTTAGTATATTGGGACTTCAAGAATAAAAAAATGATGTTACAGTAGATAATTTAAAAAAAATTTCAAAAATGGGGCTCGAATTCCTTGATTAAGTGGTCTGTCCCTCGTTAGTTGCCTGTGGAAGTTGTAATAACTTGGCTGGTTTTTAACCGATTTTAGTTTTTATTACCTTATTGGAGAGAAATTTTACTCCAAATCATAATTCTGTAACCATTTGTATTCAAACTTAACTCAAAATATATAAAAATTGCGAAAATGAATGAAAAGTCATATTTTGCCCATGTAATTTTCGAACTTTAGGGCCGATGCGACAGGTCTTAAACATATCCGATTTTCCTAAAATTTTGTGAGACATGTATTTACATCCAAATGCACAATTCTAGGGGAGGGGGGGGGGGGGGGTACGGTCAATATCTTCAATATAACTTCGTTTATTTAGTGCACCCTAGTATACATAGAGGCGAAGGTGAAAGAATAAATCTATCTCTTTCTAATTTCTGACACGTACGTTGTCGATGTGAATTAAACACACAATTCATGTTTAAGAGTCGTACTTTGTCAACAAATTGACCAAACAACAAATGTTTGTAATAAGTCGCTGGATGTGTCTTGCCCTTCTGCAAAGCCTAGGAGCAAAAAATCCACCTTGGTGGTCCAATGAGTTGCAGACGAGCAGAGATTTCTGCAAAAAAAACTTTTAATTAATGCACAATCTTCAAGCGCGGACGAGGATTTCTCTGCAGGTGATAAGACATAATCTACACGGACATTATCCCCATAACGTAAATTGGGATTATGACCGAATACATCACGGTCATAACCCCCATATCAGTTGTGGGGACTATGACCTTTTCCAAAACGGCTAATTTTGGAACCACCCTCGTACATACTTGAATAGCACACGACATTGGAAGAGCAGCTATTATGGCAATAGTGCGATCTTAAAGAAGATAACTACTACAAACTGTAGACTGTGCTCCCTATATGAGCCTTCTTGGTGCCACTAAACCACTATGGTACCATCCAGGGAGTCTTGGATGATATCCATTTTGGGTAGTGGAGCCTCCATAAATGTTTACACAAATAGATCGAAGCTACATGAACAAGTGGGTTTGGAGTCTATTCGGAAGAGCTTGGGTTGAGCATGGCTTGAAGATCGCCAGATCATTGCACTGTTTACCAGGCAGATATGCTGGGAAGAAAGGAAGATGCTGACTGGTTGAGTCGTAATGTCTTGTCTACAACCGCAGTCAACATCTATTCTGACATTCAACCCGGGGTCAATGTTTCTGAAAACATGATCTACCCTTAACTGCCGCACGTGTTTAAATGAGATGGCCAAGCATCTCACAAACATTCCAGGGAATTACAAAGCCGATTAGCTTGCAAGACTGTTCGTATGCTTCTAGAAATAAACAAGTAAAATCTACGGCTTCGTTCCGCGACGGATACTAACTTACGACTTTGATTGCTGTGATTACCGGACACTATCTTATAGAAAAGCAAGCAGAGCGGGTAAATGCGCCGTCAAATGACTTTTCCGAATTTGCATGGATGAGGAGAAGTTGGAAACTATCGATCACTTTATTTGGCATTGCCTTACACTTTCTGCTCAGATACTTGCTTCACTGGGATCTAGGGTGCTGTACGATCTTTCTGATTTGTCGGATTTAAGAACTCAATACCTTAGAAGTTTAATAAGGAGCTTAAATTGATTTATCGTCAGGGACTAGCAGGGGACCTATTACAGTCCCGGCGTATCACAACGGACATCAGAGTCTATGTGTGCAGCCACATACAATCGAGACTATGGCCAACATAAAGAAAAACAAATTCAATTGATTTTAATAAAACTTTCATTGATAATTTATTTGGTATTTAATATTGTCTATTTTTTTTTTGTTTTTTATTAAATATTAACATAAGTATTTTTGTCTTTAGATAGTATTTTAAGCATACGCTATAGTTAAATATCTATACTATAATAATGATACAAATAAACTATTTGATTTTTACAGGCTTAAATCTAAATTACAATTAATTATCAACTATGAAGTAGAATAAAGTTTTGTTGTGTTTTTTTTTTCGTTTTAAAAAGTATTTTCAATATATCGAAAACATTAGTTATCAATATTTAAATCTTAACTATTTCACTGTATATTCCGATATAAATAAAGGATTTAACAAAAACCGCGTAATATACAAACATACATTTATTTATATCTAAAGAAAATTTAAAACTACAAAAATAAAACATGAAAAATATTTATATTTTTAAATAAAAACATACAAAATAATTAAAAAAATATTTATTACACAAATAATCACTTGGTTTTTTTTAAGAGGGAGTTTTTGTTGACACAATAGAGAAAAGATAAACTTAGACAATAATCACAATTGGAGCGGCAAGCGGTTTTCCGCAATTGTCCTCATACAAATAGAATTGAATCTAGTTTGGCGGAAAAACGCGGCGGTTTTTTGTTTTAATACAAAACGTGTGTAAACAGTTGCGGAAAAACGCTTCCCGCTCCAATTGTGATTATTCTCTTAAGTTATAAATACACCATTTCCAACTTTAATTTTTAAATATTCAAAGGGTATGAACTGATTCCAACAAAGTTTTGTATAACGATCTGTAATGGCGTTTGGTTACTTCGATGGATTTGAATAGCTGGTTGTACAACAAAATCATATTATATTTAAAAATCTCAGATAGGTTTCCCTCAGGTCTGAATTTTCCCATTTACAAAATTTACCATCCTTCGATCATAATACACATTCGTGCCAAACTTTAGGAGTTTAGCTCTTTTAGTAAGGAATGCATCGTGCTTTCCACAGACGGGCATCGCTAGTATGCCTTAAAACCGTCAAGGATAGATAACACAAGTTTACAAAATAAAAAAAAATTCTGCGCACGAAACGTGAATATATTTTTTTATGTATTATAGACCACTAAATTCAAAAAATTATCAAAAAAATTTTCACGGATTCAGTAATTTAAAACTTTTTTTGAGGTTTTCCATTATTTTCGTTATATCTCGCGTTGTATACATCCGATCAACTCACGATAAAAACCATGTTTAAATAACATCATATTTGCAACAAATCGTATAAACATCATTTTCTAATCAGATAATTATTACAAAAACGCATTATTTAAGCAATAAAATTAAAATTTGGATGGTTGACAAAAATATAATTCGTAACAAATAAATAGTTTTTTATGATTTCTCGTATAAGCCTGAACTTTAACAAAGATAACAAAGTTAGTTTGATGAAAATCTATTGGATATCACCGACGTTATGAGACTTATATGAAAAAAAAAACACTAAGGTATTGAACCAAGTTTTTTTTTGTTGTACGCTCATAAAAAACCTTGTAAAATTACAAGAAAAGTCTGTAACTTTTTTCTTGCTACCTGTAGTTTTACAAGTTTTTTACCAAAAAAAATTTACAATTTTTTTGACGCAATAAAACTTACAAGGAGGTTTCCTGATTTTACTAGATTTTTTGCTACCTCCTATTTTACGAGAATTCCTAGTAAAAATTACCACCTTTTTTGTAATTTAACAAGATTTTTACCAATAAAATTGTAAATTTAAAACTTTTTTGGCGAAATAAAACTTACAAGAAATTCTCTTAACAATTTTAAAAATTACAAGAAAAACTGTAAAATTACAAAAAAAAATTTAAATTTCGATCGAAAATTATTTGTTAAAAAACAAGGAAAACTGCTACGTTACTCAAGATAAAAGGAAAATAGTGAAAATTTCTTCAAAAAACGTTAAAAAAAAACTATTAAAAAAATGTATAGGTACGCGAAAAACTTTTTCGATGAAATTTTTGAGTTTAGCGGTCAACAATACATAAAAAACCAGTAAGAAATTTATAGTCGGTCAAGACCGGCCATATGATACCCTACACCAGTGTTTTCCGAATGGGTCCCAAGTCCAAACATGGACCGATTGCATCTGTCTTTTGTTAGATCTTTCTTTAGTGCAGAAAACACACACAGATCAAATTTTAGTGGAATTGGTTTATTTTTTGTCAATAAACCAATTTAACTGAATATCGGTCGAAATTTTTATATGGGGAACTAAGTCCAAAAATGGTCCAATTATTTTCCGATTTGATTTGGTTACTGAAGTAAACGTTTAACACCTAAAAATAAAATTTTTATCAAATATTTTCATTTTTATGAATTTTGAGGGAATTATGTGAATATCGGGAAGGTGGTTTGTATGGAGACTACCAGAAGGACTGACCCGATTCCTTTGGATTTGGAATGCTGATTTGTGCATATAAAATTTGATTACCTGCTGAATTTAAACGCGATATCTATTTTAATACAGTTATAAGAGTCATTTAAGCCGAATCCAAAGGGGGCGTTTGTATGGGGGCTAGGTCTTAACATGGACCGATTTTCTCCAATTTCAATAGGCTTCGTCCTTGGACCAAAAGATGCTTAAGTTTCAAATTTCAAGTCATTTGATGAAAAATAGATGGACGGACGGATAGACGGACGGACGGACATCTAAATCGACTCAAAAAGTAATTCTGAGTCGATCGGTATACTTGAAGGTAGGTCTAGGACCAATATTTCGGGTAGTTACAAACATCAGCACAAAATCATTATACCCTGTACCACAGAGTGTTGTAGGGTATAAATAGTCATGGTTAGTGCGAATTTTGGAGTCTACACACAAAAAAAAACCTTATCAAATTACTAGGAAATGTCTTGTAATCCCATTTTACCAATATTTGACAGTTTTCCTAGATTTTTAACAAACAAACTTGGATCGAAATTTACAATTTTTTGTAATTTAATTTTTTTTTTTTTGTAATTTTACAAATTTCCAAGATAATTTTACAAAAAAAATCTAATAAATTCATGAGAATTCCATGTAATTTGTATTGCGCCAAAAAACTGTAAATTTACAATTTTATTGGTAAAAAGCTTGTAAATCTACAAAATTATTGGTAAAAAGCTTGTAAA
The DNA here is from genome assembly GCA_963921195.1 of Pegoplata infirma. Classification (NCBI taxonomy): domain Eukaryota; kingdom Metazoa; phylum Arthropoda; class Insecta; order Diptera; family Anthomyiidae; genus Pegoplata; species Pegoplata infirma. The sequence continues at coordinate 157,955,318 of OY992536.1, read as the reverse complement.
ATTACTAGGAGTTCTCGTAAAATACGAGGTAGCAAAAAATCTAGTAAAGTTACGAAACCTCTTTGTAAATTTTATCGTGTCAAAAAATTTGTAAATTTACAATTTTATTGGTAAAGACCCTTGTAAAATTACAAAATTATTGTCAAAAAGCTTGTAAAATTACTAGGAATTTTTGTCAAATAGGAGGTAGCAAAAAAAAAGTTACAAGTTTTTCTTGTAATTTTACAAGGTTTTTTTTTTAGTGTAAGACCGATATTACGATGACTTACAAAAAAGGTGGAAAATTTTGCAAAAGTGAGCAAGTAAGAAAATAATAGTCGGTCAAGACTTGTTTTTCTAAAAATGGGTCCCAAGTGAATACGGTTGGTCCTACGATTTGCATTTTTCAATTTTTACAAAAAGAATTAGAGCCCTAGCTTGATATGTACTAACAGAAAAAACTATTTTGGATTTTGTAGGAATCAGCCGGGAAATTCCCATAGTGGAACAGTTTGTCAATAAAACAGAAATGGCGTAAAAATGTTTTCATAAAATAAATTTACAAAGCTTTGAGGTACTTAAATATTTAAGAGAGAGATTCAGAAATTTAACTTTCATTAAACTTAATTTTATAAATTCTAAAGTGTGGTCAGATCATAATCTTGTTTTATATGTTGCAAGTTTGCCATTATATCTTCTGTATGTTGCACATGCCCTTGATGATGTTGCTGAGAATGTAGACTTGATTGCATTTGATTTGTTGCATTATTGTTGCTACTATTGTTATTGTTGAGATGAAGACTATTGTTGTTGTTGCTGCTGTTTGGATTTGTAACACTATTGCTGCTGGTATTAACATTACCATGCGGATTTTGAGCTGACGATGCGGATTGTGATTGAGATCCATTATTGTATGTATTATTACAGGGGTTTTGCTGAGGGTTCATTAAACTTGTACCATCACCGGCTGCTGGTATGTATGGTGGATTATTTAATGATGTATTAACATCACCCATACTTTCTAAACTATCTGAACGCAAACACTAAAATTATACAAAAAAAAAATTTAAATTAATTTAATTTGGTTAAATAAAATATTTTGTGAAAAAAACTATGTGCAAAATCTATCAAAACTGAAATATTTTGCATGCGAAATTAAGTTTGTTAAAAATTTCAGGAATTTCAAAGACAAGTAATTTGTATTAGTGAGTCGTGTTCCCTTAGGCTTATCGTATTTTAGGATGGTTGGCGAAACGTCTTTTAACCTTAAGTTCACTAAATCTTTGAGCCTTTTCTTTGCGACACACTGAAAACGCTTTGGAAATTTTTATTGTATAACTCCTACCAGGTTTATAAAACCGCCGACGTCAAACAGGTAGCTGCTCATTTTGAAAAATACACCGAAATTTCGACCTGCTCAAAAGCCGTCTACTCTAATTTATCAGACGCTGGTAATGACATTAAAAGAAAAAATCCAAGACATCCAAACAGCTTTACCACAAGAAATAAAATAAATTTAAAATGAGCTTTTAATTTTATTTCCATACAAATTGTTTTTGTTTTTAAAATCGACTTTCAAAAAATGTATTGAAAATTTGAAATTTAAAATAAAACTTTTGTTAAAATAGACTTTTTGTTTTCTTGTGGTAAGGGCCAAAGTGTAATAAAAAATTTCTACATTGTAGTGACGCTAAGCTCAATGCTCTGATCCTAGACCTACCTGGAAAGCGTTACCAGCAAACACCCACGTGGAGGGTTCAACGGAGGATTGGTATTGCTAGCCATTCCAGGTGGAGTTTTGGGTGGGTGGCAAATGCCTAAACAAGAGAAATAGCCAAGTATATGACGCTCAAACCTTAAATAGTCCCTTGTACCCTTTAGTATACGCTCCAAATATTTTAACACAAATAGATGGAATAAAGTACAACGAACTACTTACAAGGAAGGTCTTTCACAGGGCACCCACCGATTGTCCTGAAACTTGAATATTGAAATGAGGGGAAAAATAAGAATTACCTGTTTTTTTAGCTGTCCAGTCTCAAATTTTAAAACGGGTTGCCACCTTAAAAAAAATAAGGGCTTTCGGGAAAATCCGTATAAAATCCGAACTTGTAGGAATTTTTCAAAACGAAAAAATACGGGTCAGCTTAATTTTGATAAAGATTATTACATATGATTTTGGCGGTCGTACGTATATACAAATCAATATAAACTACACCAACGATTTTACATTTTTGACAATATCAACTTAAAGAAGCCGAATTTGGACACGACCGATACACCATTGGATTGGCCTTCAAAAACCCTTTCGACCTATATAAAATGTTTATATAGTTTCTTTCGAAAAATGTGAAAAATCCCCAAAAAACGAAAAAAATCTCGTTTCCCCCCCCCCCCTTTGACCTGCTAAATGTGAGATTGGGCAGCTAAGAAAAAACAGGTAACTCTTATTTTCTTCCCCCCTTTCCCATATGCAAGTTTCAGGACAAACGTTGGGTGCCCTGTGAAAGACCTTTCTTGTTAGTCGGTTGTGGAGTATTTTTAGATGAGGTTCGGTTGAGCATGGCTCGAAGGTTGAAAACTCATTGCCCCACTGGCAATAACGAAAATAGCTGACTGGTTGAGAAGCATGGTGTAGAGTCATGCTGCGGTCAAGTCCCTGTTTCTGAAATCGGGACAAAATCGTGTGCGGGACTATGTCACACAATACTCATACAAAACCATAGATATGAGGACTGTGTGACGGACTACATGGCTCCTCTTATTGTATATAATGAAAGCATTAAAGTTGAAATTCTGGAAAAATCCACCTGTGGGGGAACATCAAATTGAGGTCTACACTGATGGATCAAAGACGCAATGAATATAGTTTAAGACTACAGAACGGTTGTAATATTTTTCACTCTTTAAGACTTTGATGGGTTTCGGGTCATCAAAATATTTTAGGAAATGAAATGCAAGAGCTAGCTCGTATGGGCGCAATTCTACCATTAAATGAAATTACGACCGACGTGCATCCGACCCTGGATGCTATATATATGGAAATCAAGGCGGTGGAAAATTTTTTCAAAAAACGCTTCTTTAGAAAAAGCAGATCTAAGGAAGTAGGTTTAGTTACAGACTATACTGACTTGAAAGGTTATTTAAGAATGTTGAAATTAATTGGAGATGACTTGTGCAGATGGTGTGGAGATGAAAAGACAGTGGAAGATGTGCAGATGGTGCGGAGAAGACGAGACATTCCATTATCTTTGTCAGTGCCCCGCGCTTTCTTACACTCGATTCAACTGTTTTGGCTTTCACTTCCTTCAGACTATGGAGGAACTTCAAGGGTTCAACCCGTGAAAGATGTTAAAATATATTACTCTGAGTAAATTTGATGAAGCATATGTGTGGACTTAAATCGTCATGCTATTGGACAGAAAGACAAATTCTGAATGAATTCTTCTCAAGTTGTTTTGGGGAAAACTATTGAACACTTTATCTGGCATTGTCCGGTGATTACGAGAGAGAAATTAGTTTCTATAATATTTAAAACTTTATGATCTCTTTAATTTCGGATTATCCTGTGGTGTCACAGCGGACGTCAAATCTGGCATACTTCCTAATCGTCAGCATTCCAAATTAAGGTAGTGTGTGGTTTATTCCACAGTTTGTGTTTCCTACGCCCGATGTTTTTTAGACGGAGACATGGGGATATAGGCAGCTGTATTATTTGTTGGATTTTAAAATTTAATGTCACAGGAATTTCGTAAAGAGCTCACATTAGTTTAAAGGCGGGAACTAATACAGTATTCTCATTAACAACCCGTAGTGTCACAACGGACCTTAGGTAAGGTTATAGATTAGGGTTTAAGTGGCGGCGGACGCTTTACGTCCGCACACATAGACTCTGCGTCTTATAGACTCTGAGTCTACTCGTTTGTATGCTGACGTAAAGTGTAAACAGTCTACAGCTCTTTACGGATTTTTGTACACACGATAATTTTAGAAATTAACATTTCCAGAGGCACATATAACTTCAAGTAGAGGCTCCTGAATTAAGTCCCTAATGTTTATGACATTCTTGCATTAATATGAATTTATGTTAAAAAATGATTTCGCCAGAATATATAAAATTGAAGATAAATTGCTAATCCCATACTACTAATTTAAAAATTTTCACATATGCGATCATATAAAAAAATTTACCTCATTTATAACAGGCTGTTGTGACTGTTGTTGTTGCTGCTGCTGTTGCGCCTGCTTTTTAGCACTAACTCTCTTTGGTTTCTTGGACACTGGTGTTATTGGATTACCATTTGCGTCGGTCTTTTTACGTACATTCTTTGTATTTGGTAATTTATTATCTTTCTTCCATTTCATACGTCGATTTTGGAACCAAATTTTAATTTGTCTTTCCGACAGCACTAGTGTGTGGGCAATTTCAATACGTCTTCTGCGGGTTAAGTAACGATTATAATGGAATTCTTTTTCCAATTCAAGTATTTGATGACGTGTGTAGGCGGTACGTTGTCGTTTTGGTTCCATGCCTGGTTGATAGGAACCATTTGCTAAAAAAACATAACAGAAAACAAGAAATACCATATTAAACAAAAGAAACATTAATAAAAATCTGTAAAGAAGTTCAGTTTTAACCAGCAAAACAAGATATTGATTTAAAAGCTTTATGAAATACACTCAAGAAAAAAATGCTTCATTTAAGGCGGTAATATAACAGTTAAATGTTGTAAGTATTGGAGAACATTTTCATTAGATTACAATTAATTACATTGTCAAATTTGCAAAAATGAAAATAATATTGTTGGAAACAGTTATTCTTGGCCTAAAACACTCAAGGGGTTTTAGTTAAGATCAATAGGATAGCATTTGTCAAATAAAAATTGTATAAATTTGTATTTTTACACAGCTGTGCGTAATAGTATGAATTACAATTTATCCTTATTGAAAATTAAACTTCATATTAAGGTAGCAATTATTACATATCTTCTCAGTTTTTTTATAACGCATAAGACTAGGAAATTTTACAACTTAAATTAAGTTGTTGCAGTCGGAATTCGTTCGATACAGTAGAATATTGGCAATATTTTAAGCAGTTTCCGATGACACCGACATACCATTTTGTTGAATTTAAATGTAAATTGATGAAACTTTGCATCAATATGATGAATCCTTTCAATTCAGAGCATGATAACTTGTTTATTTATATACCAACCTGTTCCGAAGGAAGAATACAACGGACGAGGGATAAGCAAATAAAAGATCCTTAGAATTTACATTTACAAAATAAGTATTTGTTGATTCTAACAAGTGATGATTCACTTTGTGGCGACCTGCTGATGCCAGGTTAGGTTGTAAGTGGCTGCTAACGATTTAAGTCAACACATATAGACTGCGGTCATTTGTGATATAACGGGACGGTAATGGGGTTCCCCTACTAGTACCTGCCAATTGAGCCAGTTTGAGCTTCTTATGAAACTCTTAAGATATTGAATTTTTACATCCTACAAATCAGAACAATTGCATAGTTCCCTAAATCCCAGCGAAGCAAGTCTCTAACCAGAAAGTGACGGGCAATGGCAGATTAAGTCTGCTATAGTTTCCAACTCCTCCTCATCGATGCGATTCCGGAAAAAGTCATCTGACGCTCATTTAAGCACTCAGCGTGCTTTCCTATAAGGCAGTGTCCAGTAATTATAGCAACCACTGACGAAATCTCTCCTCTTGGAAGCGATATCAGTTCACTTGTGCGCTTCTGATAAAGAGAAGGCCAGATCGGTCGTGTAGATTCAGACGTCCTTCCATGTGGCCATCTCAGATTTGTCTTCTTCGCGAACAGGGTCGTGTATTTTGCTTACAAGTTTCTAGAGGCATACCAACACATTCCAATTCCGTTGTAACCTGTAAGGTAGTTCCCAGTCTTGCAAGCTCATCGGCTTTGCAATTCTTTGGAATGTCTCCGAGTCATATGTTAAACTGCTTAGCCAACTCATTTTAAGACGTGCGGCAGTTAAGAGTAGATCTTGTTTTCAGAAACTTTGACTCCGAGGACTTGACCGAGGCTTTACTGTCGGAATATATGTATGTAGACTGCGGTTGTAGACAAGACATTGCAACTCAACCAGTCAGCCACTTCCTTTATTGCCAGCATCTCTGTCTGATAACCACTGCAACGATCTGGCAATCTTCGAGCCATGCTCAACCCAGATCTTCCGAATAGACTCCACCACTTGCTCGTGCAGCTTCCATCTGTTTAAAAATTTATAGAAGCTCCACTACCCAGAATTCCCTTCATCCAGGATTCCCTGGATGGTATCATAGTCGTAAAGTGGCGCTCAAAAAGGCTCATAAAGGGAGCACTATCCACTTTTTGCGGTGTTGTTATCATTTTAAAGATCGCGCTATGGCCACAATCGCTGCTCTTTCATTGTAGTGTGCTATTCAGTCGAATTACCAGCGATGCCGGATGCCTACCCAATATGTGCAATGGTATTAGGTGAAGGAGGATTTCTTATCCAGCCGTAGGTGTAGCATGAAAAACTTCAGGGATACACATTGACACCATTTTTTGAACTTTTCTGATAAAGACACAGGTCCCTTTAGCCTCTAAAGCAGGATATTAGAAAATCATTCCATTCAGCAGAATCGGACGCGCCACTGCGGTATAAATCCAGTGAACAAATCTAGGGCTAAATCCCCATCGTTTTAATATGCCCTTTTACAGGAATATAAAGTAATCGTTGCTTTTTTCATCCGTTTCTCAATATAACACCTGAAATTCAACCAGTTGATGTCGCTTTGGGTGTGATTAAAAATGTCCCTACATGGAAGTGACACGTCTAATGATTTGAATTAGCGGATCCCCTTTTAGTTTTTCCACAAAATATGGATATCAGACTATGTCTTAAACAGAACTGAGATCTCAGTATGCAACAATGGTTTGAAAAGGAAAACAGGCGCCAAGTGGAGGGTTTATTCAGGGTCACTCGATATTCGGGACTCTATTAGACTTAGCCTGGAAGAAAGACCCAGCAAAATTTTCGGTTGCAAAGAACCGATTGTGGAACAACTTATACTTCCCTAGAACCTGTTCTAATTCTTGTGCAACACCGATTCTTTTTACAAAGGGATTGTCCCAAAAGCAACAGGTGTTTGTAAGCAAAATTGGAACACATTTTTGTTCTTCGGAATCGGTTCTAGAAGTTAAATTTAGAACAGAAATGAGAATTAAAGAAATATTTTGAATTGCTATAATTTATTAAAAAAAGATAAAGATAATCCTATATGTCATCGTATATTAATTTTTTTTAACACACATACATCCTTTTTCGCCTCCAAAATTGCATTTTGGGCCATGCAATAAAGATACACCAGAACATGGATTTTCTGCAAACAAAAATGAAAAACATTATTTTATTAGTATTTGTCCCGACCTAGACAATCAAAATTTAATTTACTTACCTTCGTATCAACAATTTTCACGATTATATCCTGACATTTTCATAGAAAAGTGTAATAGTGTTTGATTACCGAAGAACCTGTTCTTGAACAAGTGTTATCGAAATCGGTTCTGAAAAATTTTCCTGGGGAGTTTAAACAGCTTTGAGAATAATTTTGAATCGGAATATGAAACTATAACAACAATTATTATCCACTGTTACGGAGTTAAGGCCGCTGGACGCCATGGGTATAACGCTTGTTGGCGAATATACTCATATTTTAGTCCCTTCCCCTTACACAAATTGTCGAATGTCATCGACTTATTTGAGGACAACTGGCAACTTATTTCTGGCAGAAGACCTTAAATCTTGTGGCTACAATATTTGGATATGACAGTTATCATACATGTGCTACCTGAATACTATCATAGCCTAGAACATGGGTGCAATCGGGAGTGAACTGCATTTGCTGTATTAAAGTAATGTTTTTGTATAATATCCAGAAATGAAAGATAATCTGATGTGAATAGTAGATCCTACAATGGGTGATCTATTGAATTAGAAATCCGGACGTTTTACGACACTCTTATAAAGGATTCTCATCCTTTTTTCTATCTCTTATTAATTTAATTTTTTCGAACTATCTGAAGCTGAATGCAATCACAATGGACCATGTGACATCCATGCTTGCAGTTCAATTCATTGTCCATGATAGATATTACTTCTCAGAATCCCCATTGTTTTCCCCTAAACCTCATTGCCCAGGAATCCAAAATAATGTAATTTTTTCAGAAATTCTATTTTTCAAACATTCTAGTGAAAGTTTTTATGTGGCTATCCAAGAAAAAATTGCTTGAAAACAGTAAACATCCTTCCCATAGATTCGAAGATCCTAAACCAAAGGGAATTTTTAATACATCTGTGTACCATTTAAGTCACCAAGTGTTCACAGATGTTCCTCTAGAGTTCGCTTAGAGTTGAATCGTAATGAATAAAGGATACTGGAGTGACCACTTAGCTTTAAAGGTTCAGATTACTTGTCCTAATGAACATATAAAGAAGTGTAAGGCCAACAATGGGACCTGTAATTAGCGTACAGCCTAAAAGTTGTACTACTAATCACATGAAATGAAAAACCTTTTGATCTAAAAGAACACATCCAATGACCATTTTAAAGAGGACTGCTGACATTACATTTCAAGTGTCGAAAGAAGCATTCAACTGTCTTGGCTTTCTGACAAGATGTTAGAGTTACTTTACACACAGAAAAATGAAAATGAGATTCAATCACTAAAATGATTATATCAATTACTTTTTTAATTGATTTTACACCTATCACGAAAGTGATAGTATGAATTACTAAAATTTATAAAAGTTTAATAAGGAAAAAGTGCATTTATTTTCAATTAAAAAAGTGATTAAAAATTAAAAAAAAAGTAATTAAAAAAATGATTGTATCAATTACATAAAATAATAAAATTTATAGCTTAAAAATGTCCCACTTTATAAATAAAAACAAATATGGATAAAAAATAGGAATTTATTGTTTATTATTAACAAAATAAAATCAGAACATATAAAATAAAATGGCACTGAACTTTAACACAATAATTGTTTAAATTATGTAAAAGCCGGCTAACAGGTAAACAGCCATCACAGACACGCTTATAGATGAAACAACTGTAAATGGACTAAACTTAAGATTTTAATGCGGTTTCCATGGGCTGAGCTGGAGTCTCTTCGGTATATTTGTAATTGTCCTTACACTAAGCAGTCAAACGTCCCTCTCTACGACGTTCTAAGATATCTTTGCGGTCCTTGTCTTATTGGAAATTTTTTGCGTTGGGTAGCATTTTTGTAGGCGAGTGGGTAGCGAGTCACTTTAGGGTTACTGGTAGCTTATTGAATGTGTAACTAGCTACCACCATCTATTTTAAAGCGAAATCCTCCTTACTTGGTAATAGAATATCATTATTCCGCAATAATCACTATTTTCTTTGTATTTTTATTATTTTTCAATATTTTTTTTTATCTTGTGTTTGTGTTAATTTCAACAAGCATCAGTGGTGTTCACTTGCGTCTAAACAAAAATCGTGATTTGACTTAAATAAAAACGTTTAAAAATTTTAATATATTAAGTAATATTACGCTATTTGTATCTTTATTTTTTTTGTTGTAAACAAATTTTGTTACTCTAACTGAATTTAGTACTAGAATTACGTTTTAAGTATATTTACGCGAAAATTAAAAATAAACGTAAAATATGTTTGACGATTTTTTTGTTTTTATATGTTGTCGACAGTATTCACAAAAAATTTCTAAATCAATCAAAAAATTTAATTATATCAATTAAAAAAATGATTAAAAACAAAATTGAACTTTTTAAAATTTTTTCCCCTAAAATTTTTTGTGTGTACCTAGTCCGATGTCCGAACTATCTATATCACCTACATCCTACCAAAAATTGAGTACAACTCCCATATATGGGCAGAAAGCTTCGGGGTCTATTCTTAGTCTGGACAGTTTGCAAAAAAGGACAGTGAAGCTTATTAACTACAATAGCGTATCTGACTCTATTAATACATTAGAGTATGTTCGGATTGTAGGTTGTCGGATGCTGTTCTAACGATATTAACATGTTAAGTGTTCTTCTGATATAATTGAGAACATACCCTGAGCCCGGGTTTTCATTCGTAATATTCGCTTATCACGTAGAACGCATCCGTTTGTAGTTGATTTGTCAGTCTATCGCACAACGCATTACAGAGAAAATTCGTTTCTCAGTCGATCTTTGTATCTGTTGGAACGATTTAAGTCAGATATTCATAAATACTACCCCCTATTTTCTCCCTCCCATTGGTTAAAATAAAAAAAGTAACTGGCACAAATATCGTATGCTATTGTTAACCCTTTGAAGATCACAGGCAAGTATACTTTCTCAAGGGTTTTTGGCGATACTGGTTTAAATTTACTGTATCTCCGTGCCAAAAGATGAATTGTATAGGAGTGGCAACAAAAAAGTAATATTCTGTACATACTTAAATTTTATTTTGATCCATTTACCCCCTATGAATTTTTCAAGTTGCTTAAGCAATAATCTTTTTTCAGGGGACAAAACGAATTTTATAGTTCTCTAAAAATCTTTATTATAAAATCTGTGACACATTTGGACAAGTTCTGTGACATGTTACGAATTCTCAATCTATCCGTATGTGGAAAAATCTCCCCGCAAAAGTCTTCCCTGACACATTTAATCTAGAAAGGTTCAAGTGAAATAGTCATAAACACTATTCCCTCTTTCCTCCCTCCCATACCTATTTTTCCTGATATCAACACAATGCACTACATTTGTAGGGTCATCCCCTAAGTGTTGGTTCAATAAAAAAAAAAAAAATGATCCCTGCCTTGAGACTTCTTAACTATTGGTCACAGGACCGGTCCTTTTTATTCGTAGGAAACTAAACAAGTTACTGAACTTTTAGACTAGGTTATACCAGTAAACTAGGTTATACCATTTTAAACTAGGTTATACCAGTAAAATTTCACTGAGAAAACTGAACTTGATGGTTCGGTTGCAAAAACCAGTATTTTTGAGGCTAGTGAAGTTTGGACGAAAACTTCTGTTCTTGTAACAGAACCTTTTATTTAGCTCCGAATTCGGCTGGCACGGCGAATATGTTTTCTCTGTGAAATCTCAATGGTATATTCTAGCTTGAAAAATATTTGACACTAAAACATGAGTAAAGGAGTTGTACGTGTACGAAAATCCGTATATCCATTCAAGATAAGAGCCGCCCTATTGGTTATTCCAAGTTTTCTTTAAGTTTTTAAAGCATATTTAGAAAATGTTGACCAATGTTTTTCATAATTAAAAAAGGGCGAAAAAAAACATAGCGGCGGTGGTGGTTGTGGCGGCGGCAGCGGCCTTCTTCTTTAGCAACAACATCATAACAACTGAACAGAATTTATGTTTAGTTTACATTTACGGTTTGACGTTTTACGCGTCAGGATAATTAATCAACTTCAAGATATGACGAAATTGTAGCAGTAACAACTGTGTAACAGATAAATACAAAAAAAGTATTGTACTACGAAACATTGAAACAAAGAACAGGCAGCACCTTAAAGAAAAACCTCTTTTTTTTGGTTCGTCATTCTAGTTTAGAATTTAAAGAAACAACCCCTTTTTTATGTTAAATAATGTTATGAACAAACTAAAAGCGATAACTTTAAGTTAGTTAATTTTAAATTAAATTATTTAGTTATTTCTCACACCTGCTGCTGGTCTTTCTTTTTTCATGAACTAGATAGACGGAGAATGATCTATCAATTGTTTCATGTTTATACAATTTGAACTTCCATTCGAATTAATCTTGAAAACTTTTTGACAGTGTTTACAAAATAAAAGTTGTTTCCTACGTTTCAGCATTTCAGTTTCATTTGTTATTTATTGTTTAGGTTTTGTATAAAAGAACTGTCAATAGAGTTGTTATGTGATGAAGTATAAAATGTTTTCAAGGTTTATGTTTTTTCAGAAAATTTTTTATTTTTTTCTAAATCTTGATTATTGACAGCTTCATCAGTTGTCATTTTTTGATTTATATTTATTTTTTTGCAAAAGAAAATTTTTATTTCGAATTGATTGTTTTAATATGAGCTTTCAGGATATGAAACAAAAATAAAACTTACTTTTTAATGTACGAGAAAAATACCTAGGAGAAGATAACAATATTCTACACCAAAAACCTTTCAGTGAAACATCTAACATATTTTAAATTTTTAGATGCATGAAAGTACTTGCCCTGGTGATCAAAAAACAGGATATTGCACTGTAAAATACAGAAATTTTGTTTATTAGTGTTCATGCTTTTCCAATCGTGTATACTGTGTAGACTAATTTAAATAAATTTTTCTTAAGATCAAACTATTATGTTTTCAGTAAAAGTTTTAAAACTTGGTAAGCCTTGAGAAGCCAAAGAATAGGTCACTATCACAAAGGAACCGAAAATGTCATCACTAGAGCTCTTCGTACTACACCGGCTGCATTAAAAGTCGTTCTTCATCTAATATCATTGGCCATATTGGGTATGCAGTATGCTACGATGTCGGAAATTCAAATAAATCGAACACTGCAATGGAAGAGCAGTAATTGTGGCCAGAGCGCCATGTTGAAACGGATAACAATACCACAAAATGTGGACCGTCTATGAGTTTAGATCACTATGATACCAATGAGGAGGTCTTGTATAATTAGCATTCCGATTACAAGAGCCTTCATAAATTTTTACACAAGCAAATTGCTATACGAATAAGTTGGATTCTAAGTCTGTTCCAGAAAGCTTGGGTTGAACTTGGATCGAGGATTGGCAGATCATTGCAATGTTAACCAGGCAGGGATGCCGGACATTATGGAAGTGACAGATGGATGGACGTGTGTGACTTCAGAGATGAATTGGCCTCCTTTTAATTAAAAGCATAAAAAATATAATTTTGTTTTGGGTAAAAGTTTCGAAACTTGGAAAGCCTTAAGAAGCCAAAGAATAGGTCACTATCACAAATGTTATCAATATGTTACACAAGAGCTCTTCGTAGTAAACCTACGGCTGCATTAAAGGTCCTCCTTCATCTAATATCATTGGCCACATTGGGTATGCAGTATACGACGATGTCGGAAATTCGACTAAATAGAACACTGCAATGGGAGAGCATTAGTTGTGGACATAGCGCGAAGTTGAAACGGATAACGATACCACAAAATGTGGACCGTCTATAAGCATTTTTGGGCGTCTCTGTATTACTATGATACCATGGAGGAAGTCTTGGATGATTGGTATGGTAAGCTTGGGTTGAGCCTGTCTAAAAGACTGGCAGATCATTGCAATGTTAACCAGGCAGGAATGCTGGCTTTAAAGGCAGTGGTAGATAGGTGAACGTGTGAGTCTACACAACTGAATTGGTCTCCTTTTAATCAAAAGCACACAAAAGACCTGCTATCGCTCTCACGACGAAAGATTTCGACGGTGGTTGCTGTTATTATCTAAAGATGCCGTCAAATGAAGTCTGCTGTTGCCCGACACCGTCTGGTCAGAGACATGCTTCACTGGAATTAGGAGTTTTATACAAGGTTGGCAATCGATACGCACCCAGAATAACGGTATTTGGCTATTCTACAGCAATTAATAGAGATGTGGACAGTTTTGAAAGCGATTATGAAAGTAGATGAAATTTCTAGTATTTTTGATGTGTTACTTCGTATTTGTACCTTTTCATTTTCGTTATATAGGCCAATACCTTTAAAATACCGTTTCAAACGGTATTATAAAGGTATTGTCCTATATTTCGAAAAGCAACCGGTACAAGCACGAAGTAAGACATCAAAAATACTAGAAATTTCATCAACTTTCATAATCGCTTTAAAAAATGTCAATATCTTTATTGGTTGCGGTACAATATCCAAATACCGTTATTCTGGGTGGGTATCGGTTGAATAGCACACTGCAATGGAAGAGCAGCGATTGTGGCCATAGCGCAATCTTGAAGAAGATAACAATACCAAAAAATGTGGACTGCGCTCCCTCCATGATTCTTTTTAAGCTCCATTTTATAACTATGTTACCATTTAGGAATTCTTGGATGAGGGGCATTCCGGGTAGTGCAGCCTCAATAAATTTTAACATAGACGGATCGAAGCTGCACGAACAAGTGGGTTTTGGAATCTATTCGGAGGAGCTTGGGTTGAGCCTATCTCGAAGGCTGCCAGATCATTGAAGTGTTTACCAGGCAGAGATGCCAAAGACATTCCAAGGCGTTGAAAAACCAATGAGCTTGCAAGACTGGGAAGTAACTTACAGGTTCCAACGAATTGAAATGTATTGGTATGCTTCTAGAAACTTGCAAGCTAAATCTACGGCTTTGTTCCGCGACGGGGACTAATCAGAGATGGGCACATGGATAGACGTGTGAGACAACACGTCATAGACTTCGAAGGTGGTTGCTATAATCACCGGACACTATCTTATAGGAAAACTCGCAGAGCGGTTAAATGTGTCGTCAAATGGCTTTTTCCGGAGTTGTGTGGATAAGGAGAAGTTGGAAAATATCGAACACTTTATCTGCCATTGCTCGGAACTTTCTAATCAGGGCCTTGCTTCACTGGGATCTAGGGAGCTGTACGATCTTTCTGATTTGTCGGATGTCAAAATTCCACATCTAAGGAGTTTCATAAGAAGCTCAAACTGGTTTAACGACAGGAACTAGTAGAGAAACCTATTACGGTCCCGTGGTATCACAATGGACCTCAGAGTCTACGTGTGTTGACGTAAAACGTCAGCAGCCACTTACAACCTAGCCCAAGTAATATACATTGGTTTAACGGCAGGGACTAGTGGGGGAACCCTATTACCATCCCGTGCAGTCACAACGGACCTCAGAGTCAATGTATCGTAAAGCCTTAAGAATAACAAACGCATTGTTTCAAGAGAGTATAAATGGATCAACACAAAAAATTGTAACACTTCACTGAAAAAAAATTTTACCATTTTTAAAGCATGTTGAACTTAATTTAAAAAAAGAAGGGTATGCGAGGGCTCCAAAGATTTTAATTCTTCTTCCAAGTATATTTTTTCCTAAAACATA
Source organism: Pegoplata infirma (assembly GCA_963921195.1). Classification (NCBI taxonomy): domain Eukaryota; kingdom Metazoa; phylum Arthropoda; class Insecta; order Diptera; family Anthomyiidae; genus Pegoplata; species Pegoplata infirma. Next base: position 157,940,265 of record OY992536.1, on the reverse strand, counting down.
GTAATGCATTTACTTAAATATATCTTAAAAGTACGGTGGCTCACAGCTTATTTCGTGTGAGAGATATTAGTTAGCAATCCATTTAAGACAAAGTTAACCAAAATAGACCTAATTATTATCAAATAAGTATTTTTGTAAAAAGTCCTGTTTATGTAATTAATCAAGCTTTAATTAAATCTTAATGACGTTCAGATTGTGTAAATATTAAATGTGCTACGAGGGTCGAAATGGAAATTGAAATTATTGAAAGACCTTTTTTAGAAAATTTCTTAAAAATATTTCTAGGTCAATTTTATCCAAGCTTAAACATTAAAAATTTAAAAAATAGCCCAGTATTTAATATTCATTTATTAAATAATTTTCCCAAAGACCCAAACAAAACTCAAAATTTTTAAAACACAGTGAAAGAAATTCGAATTTTTTGACCTCCAATTCTTTTGACCACCATTTTTTGGAAAACAAAGAAAATATTTAATTGTTTAATAATTTTAGTACACCTAAGTGTATAGTAATGAGATATGAAAATAATTGAGCATTTCCTTTGTTTACAAAAAATTGGTGGTCAAAAGAATTGGAGGTTAAAAAATGCGGATTTCTTTGACTGCATTTTAAAAATTTTGATTTTTGTTTGGGTCATTGGAAAAATTATTTGATAAATGAATATATTTTATTGGACTATTCTTTAAATTTTTAATTTTTGATCTTGAAAAAAATCGACCTAAAAGTATTTTTAAGAAATTTTCTAAAAAACGTCTTTCAATAATTTCAATTTCCATTTCGACCCTCGTAGCACGTTTAGTATTTACTCAATCTGGACGCCATTAAGCTTAAATTAAAGCTCGATAAATTACCTACACAGCACTTTTAACAAATTTACTCGTTTGATAATAATTATGTGTATTATTGTTATCTTTGTCTTAAATGGATTGCTAACTGATATCTAACACACGAAATAAGCTGCGAGTCACTGTAAGTAAAATTGTACTTATTATAAGTTTAATTGTTTTTATCCAGAGGAAGAATATTTTTTTAAAATAAGTAAAAATTTCCATAAAGTTACGGATTCTGTGGACTCTATGGAGTCCCAATGTGAGGACCCTACGGGCCCCCAATATATGGGGTCCGCCCATGAGTATGTGCGTACACTATTATAGGGTCACTATTGATTTTGATCCAAAATTTTGGTCAGAATCGCTCTATCTGGCTTAGTTTTCGAGATCTGGGAATGGGGTCTTGAGAAATTTGATCATGAAATAACTCGAAAACTATAACTCGGAGAGCTTTTGGGTCTTCGGCGGTCATATTCTACAAGTTAAGGACTACAAAAATGTCTTTAGATTTTTTTTCGTATCTGCAGTATTTGCAGAGTTATAGGCATTTGAAAATTCCGCGAAAATCGAAATTTGGATTTTAAGTTAGGGTCTCATGGGGTCTTTAGATGGGGCCCCCAGATGGGGTCCCCAAAATATCTCAAGTATTTTTTTCTTAAGTTAAGTCAATTCTTTCTTAAACTGATGAAGATATGGATTCAAATAAATTCAATGAAATCAATAAAATAAAGGTTACTTTTTTTTTAACTTAAAACAAAAATTGATTAAATTAAAGAAAATGCGTTTTGGAATTAAAGATTAGTACCTATTTGATTCAATGTCTTGAAAATGTCTATACTATTTTTAAGTAAGTTACGTACTTTTTTATTTTTTTTGCACACAATTTAATTTTTTTTTCTTTTAAGTAAAACAAAATTTTTTAATAAACCCTTTTTTTTCTTAAATGCAATCAATTCGCCATTAATGTAAAGAATATTTAACTTTATTTAAAAAAACAAATTAAGGAAAACTTTTGTGCTTTTTTAAGTATTTGCATGTACTATCTTCAAGTTTATTTGCTTTGTTTTAAGTAAAACCACCTTATATTAAGTTAAATTGAAGTAAATTATAAAAAAAATTGTGTACTTAAATTAATAACAGTGTTTATTTAATTTCAGTATAGTTATTTTTTTCAGTGTTTCTGATAACCGGATTCATTTTCAAATTAAAAACTAAATTTTTTTATTCATAACATAACATTACATTCAATTTATTAAATAATCATACTCATATCAGTTTCAGTTTTATTTTCACTTTGGTCATGTTTTTCATCATTCTTTCTTTTTGTACTATTTACGCATTGTTAACAAATTTTAATATTTTTTTAATAACTGCGTATCATTTCAGCTTTTAACAGTTTTACGCCAACAAAAAAAAAAATAGAAAAATATATAAAAAATTCTCGATGACGGATGTCTTGATGATGAAGTTTTTTTTTAATGAAATTGAAACTGGTCGTATATATTGGCTTGTTGAATGGTTCTGGTTAAAAAATACAAAAAACGTTACATTTTAAAAGTCATACAATAAAAACTCTTAAAATGCAATGTCACTGGTTATATGTGAATCTTGGAAGAAGAGAAGGATGATTTTATAATAATAAAAAAAAAGTAAAAACCTTAAAAACAAAGAATGAAAAGAATAAAAAGAATAACAGTGCCAATTGTGACGATTTTTATGATGAAACGGCCAATTTATAATGAAAACGAAAACGCACACACACACCAACAAATGAAATTTGCTTGATCATAAATGAATGAAAAAGAATGAATAATAAAAAACACGCATAAAATGTGTGGATTTAATAAAATAATATAAACAGACATTTAAAAGAACTCAAATGTTATGAGAAGTTTTAATATTAACTACTACTACTTTTTATTTAATAAATTTCAATATTTTATCATTATAGACTTTCGTCTACCGATTTTAAATCTCAAATATTTTCAAGATATTCGCACTTGAAAAGTAAAAATGCGTTAAAAGTACTAAATTTTTGGGTCTTCGCTCACTGTTGCATATTATTACGTTGTTGCCTCAAAATTGGACTTGACCTGTAAGCACAGAAACATTGAAAGAATCAAGTGTTTTAAATATTGCTGCAGCAATGGAATTCATCTCAATTTAAATCCAAATGGAATACAGGGCTCACAAATGATTTACTTGAATTCTCAAAAAAAAATTTATAGGGCCTACATTCCAAATCTCCCATACACACATTTTGTTTTCGAGATATTTGCCACAAAAATGCACCCAGATGTCAAAACTGCAACACAAATTTTTGAATCATTTTTAATTTTTGAAATATTTGCAGTTGAAAATTAAAATTCCACATTAGTAAAAAAAATTTATAAATTAGTTCATCAAGAATTAGATGACAGAGTTAGAATCTAATGTTACATTTTGTTCAACACTAAGCCTTTTTGTGTCGTCTTCGTAAGAACACGTAACAGTGGAGCCCCATCCAAGATAATTCTACGGGAGACCTTGTGTCGTTTCTTTTGAACAGTTGGAGTCGTTCAATCAATATTTTAGTGAGTGTTAGTTAATTGCTCTGGATATTTCCAAGGATTGTGTGAGGCATGGCGCACTCATATCTAAATGTAATGCTTTTGGTAACGGTGATGACTACACTGGATTTATTTAGAGGTTCTTCTGTCATCGATCTATACGTGTTGTTATTAAACGACTTCTTCTTATTTTACTTAACAAGCTTCTAAGTCAAAGTTCAAATTCTATCTTCTCTTTTGCAGATGACAGTAACATATGTCAGATGAAAGTAACATATGTCATAGCTAACCCGGCGTTTCGCTGATATATAGATATATATCGATTTGAAGTTAACGGGGAAATTTTAGTTTTTAGTGCCTTTTTGGTACATTTGGACCATCTAAATGTTCAAATATCGCAAAGTGTTGTAGCCGGCATTAATCTTGATAACTTTGCTGAACATCACTTCGCTATATTCGGACATTTAGATAATGTTAGTAAGTATCGTATAGGAAAATTGTAAATTTTTGTGCCTTTTTCGTTAATTTTAACAATCTAAATAAATATGCGAATATCGCAAAGTGATGTTCGGCAAAGTTGTAGACGGCGTTAATCCTTATAATTTTGCTGGACATGACATTGCGATATTTGGACATTTAGATGGTCAAAATGTTCGAAAATGGCACGAAAACTAAAATTTCAACTATAACATCAAATCGATATATCTCGATTACTAGAGCTAACCCAGCGAAACGCCGGGACACGTTTAACTTTTTTTTGACCGATATAACTTTCCCCGGTAAGCAGAACTCCCGCCAATTACTGACCCCTACCATTTGTCTTTCATTGTTATGAATGACACACTTAACCAAGATCTCTCCACAATCTCAGAGTGGGGTCTTGCTAATATCGACAAGTTCAATAGAGGCAAGTCCCAATGTTGACCTACAGGACTGTGGAGCCAACAGCGTCATATGTACATATGGGTGGTATAAATTTAAAGGAATCGGACATTCTTGATGTTCTGGGCACAAAAACTCAGTGTGATGTCCGTTTACAAGTGTCGAAAGAAGCATTCAAATGTCTCGGTTTTTTAAACCGCTATAAGAAGTACTTTACCTCATTCAACTTCCTTATTATTTATACCACCTATATCCGACCGAAGATGGAATACAACTCCCATATGTGGGCAGGGGCTTCAAAGTCTATTTTGGAGCTGTTGGACCGTGTGAGAAGGAGAGCGTTGATGTTAATCTTGATTGTGAGTGCGCATGATTAGAAAAAATAGTTTCGTGTGCATGCGTTAGGTTAAGTTGTAAGTGGCTGCTGACGTTTTACATCAGCGAACATTGACTCTGAGGTCCGTTGTGATACCACGGGACTGTAATGCTAACTACAAGAACTTACCATGGTAACTTGAGATGATTTTGTGATTTGTCTTTATGCTAGTACAATTTGAGATGATTTTAAAATCACGCTAGTCTGTATACGGTATAATAGGTTCCCCTACTAGTCCATATCTTTAAACCAATTTGAGCTTCCTATGAAATTCCTAAGATATTGAATTTCGACATCCGACAATTCAGAAATATCGTGCAGCTCCCTAGATCCCAGTGAAGCAAGTCTTTGAATAGAGAGTGCTAGCCAATGGCAGATAAAATGTTCGATAGTTTTCAGCTCCTTCTCATCCATGCAACTCCGGCAAAAGTAATTTGACGGAACACTTAACCGCTCTGCGTGCTTTCCTATTAGACAGTGTCCGGTAATTAAAGCAACCACTGTCGAATTTCTCCTCTTGGAAGCGATATTAGCTCACTTGTGCGGTTCTGATTAAGAGAAGCCCGAATCTGTCGTGTAGACTCATACGTCCATCCATTTGCCCATCTCTGACTAGTCTTCTTGCAAGTTTCTAGAGGCATTCCAATTTTGTTGGAACCTGTAAGGTAGATCCCAGTCTTGCAAGCTCATCGGCTTTGTAATTCTCTGGAATGTCTATGTGCCCTGGGACTTGGGTTGCCAGATACTAGATGTCAAATAACTGGACAATGGAAAAAACTCAGCTGGATTAAAAAAAAATGGATTTTTTTTTGAATAACTTAAAACAAATCTACCGATTTTTAAAAGTAAGATATTTTTGACTTCTTTCCGAACATAACATCAATAAAATGGATGCATGTATTGGCCACATTTTTGTCTCTTTTAAAGCATTTCCACTACATATTCAATCATCTCGAAATGTAAGTGTTGAGCTCGTCAGTAGTCTAAGGATTGTTACCGTAGATTTTTCTTTTGAAATAACCCCACAAAAATAAGTCGAAGGTGGCCAATTAAAATTCCCTGGACGGGCCATGTCAGCAAAGGGCGACAATAACTGGCCCTTATCTTCAGATTTGACCGCTCCGGAATTTTTTTTTGGGTTAATTTGAAAAGCAAAATGTTCACCAAACAATCTTCAGATCATCGAAGAACTCAAGGAAAACATTATTGCTGAGATCAACACTAGACTGCGAGATGCTCAAAAAAGTAATAAAAAAAGTAGTGAAAATGCAGCAAAAATAGCACATTTAAATCCAGTGAAATGATTTTTGTTTTAATCAAAAAGTAGTCCAAAAAATGTGAAATATATATTTAATAAGAAAAAATTATTGTTATAATTTAAGAAATTCTTTTTTAACTGGACAAATTATATTTTAACTGGAAACTGGACCACACCCAAAATATGTGGAAATTCCAGGCCATTCCCGGCCGTCCGGCAACAGTACCTGGGACCCATATAAGTCGGATGTCAAACTGCTTGGCCATATCATTTAAAGAAGTGCGGCAGTTAAGGACAGATCTTGTTTTTAGAAATATTGACTTCACTTACTTGACCGCGCTTGACTGTCAGAATAGATTTTGACTGCAGTTCTAGACAATACAATGTAACTCAACTCTTCGAGCCAGACTAAACCCAATCTCCTCCAAATAGACTCCAAAGGTCAATTGTTCATGCAGTCTCGAGCCATCCGTGTAAAAATTTATGGAGGATCCACTACCCGAAATGCCCCTCATCCAAGACTCCCTCATCCACCACTCCAAGACTTCCATAGTGGTTAAGTAGGTTATTAGGGTTGTATCCATATTAAAGGGCAATGTGTTTTATTTATTTATATATATTTTTTTTGAAAAAGCTTCCATTGAAAATCCCAAACCACAGTACATAAGTAGGGATTTTATTCGTAGGGGTTGTATATTACAGAACAATGTATTCTTGAGGTAATGCACTCAAAAAAATAAAACTGTAAAGTTAGCAAAAAATTTAGTTAAATTTAACTAAAAAAACACCTGATTTTGAACCTACTAAATTTCTAGTTAATTTAACAAAAAATATTTAGTTAACTTTTCGTAGAACGAATGTAGCAAAAAAACCGTAATTTTAACTAAAAATTCAGCTGAAAATTTCGTAACATTTTTTATTAGTTGAATTCAGCTAAACTTTTTGTAAAAAATTTTATGTTTGGTAAATATTGGTTTTAAACACTAACACTTCACTTATTTTTTCTTTTTTTTTTCACAGCATTAAGTTCAGCTTAAGTAGGACTTATGAGATTTGCATAGGAGGCTACACAAAAAATGTTTAAAATTTTTCACTTGACAAAAATGTTACAAAAAATCAGCAAATTAATTAGTAAAAATTCGTAAACTCAGTTTTAAAGTCAACAAAAAAAATTAATTCAAAATTTGTACAAAACTAGTATTTTCGTAAATTGAACTTAACTAGAAAAAGTAGTTAAAACGCTGATTTTAACTAAAAATTTGCTAAAAAGCCAGTAAACTCGAGTTAACAAAAAAAAATTTGTTAACTTTACAGTTTTATTTTTTTGAGTGTGGGTAATTATTTTTCACAGTTCTTAAAAATAGTTAAACCAAAAATTAATTAAATTCTTAAAGTTCTGATTCAAAAAAATGCGTATAATATCTTTCTGCCCATTTATAAAAAACCAATTATAATTTTTGTTATCATATATATATATATATATATATATAATGACCTGGTGATAAGAAAAAGATCTGTTTTCAAATCGAGGATGCTGTGAGATAAATTTTAGTTCTTAAATATTAATTTTTTAACAATGTTCTGCTTTTCAAATTGAATCTGTTTTAAAATAATGTCAATTTATTATTTTTTTTATTATTCACATAAAACGCGAAAATCGTGATTTATTTTGCATATGTTTTTTAATATAGGCAATATGGGTATCAATTTTTTTCATTTTTCAATTATAATAATCTGGTGTTCTGTTAGTAACTAAAAAAATAAAATTTGAATACATAAATATATCTCACAGCATCCTAGATTTGATCTTTAGCTTATCACCAGATTATTATAATTAAAAAACGAGAAAAGTTGATACCCATATTGCCTATATTAAAAAAAGAGAAAATATATCGCGATTTTCGCGTTTTATGTGAATAATACAAAATAAATAAACATTATTTTTAAACAGATTCAATTTGAAAAGCAGAACATTGTTAAAAAATAATATTTAAAAACTTAAATTTATCTCACAGCATCCTAGATTTGAAAACAGATATTTTACTTATCACCAGGTCATTATAATTGAAAAATGAAAAATTTTGATACCCATATTGCCTATATTTGAAAAAATATAAAATATATCGCGATTTTCGCGTTTAATGTGAATAATTACAAAAAAAATAAATAAACATTATTTTAAAACTGATTCAATTTGAAAAGCAGAACATTATTTCCAAATACGTAGAATTTGTATGAAAACCCGAAACGAAAATATGTATTTAGTTAAATATCGCAATTTGCAGGTCGCAAGTGGTCAAGTTTTATATACCATTGGATGCTGCGTCAAAAACTCTTTTCGATGACACCAAATTTTATTTATGTCGTCTTGGAGCAAAGTACAAAAAAATTCGAAAAACTGAAAAAAGGACCTTTTTTAAAAATGGTCCAGCTCACGGATGGTCAACGCTAGAACCAAAATATTTTGGGAATCATTATAAAACATATCAAGCTTTATTTTCAGAGGGGTAACTAAATCACTTTTTTTTTTTGAGTCGCTCTAATGTATATTAGGGGTGGGATAGTGCACGAGTTTTCGATTTCGACACGCTAGAACCGCTTATTTTGTGAGGTTCGTAAAAAAAATGCATGAGCCAAAAAATGGGGCAGGTCGGATAGGATCTAGGGGTCGCTCATCGGGGTCAAAGTTGGGCATAGAGGGGAAAAAATCCACAAAAAGCCCTACAGATCTCCTGGTTTTGCCCCAAGAGGGGTCAAATGTGAGACCGACCCCCATTATTTTTTCCCCCCCAAACACTTTTCCCAAACATACCTAAGCCCTATCTCTACTCCCTAAGGGGGCTCCCATACAAAGGTTCAATTTTTAAAAATATTTGCTCCTACCTCTTTAGCTGTCTCAGAAGTGACCCTAGAGGAATCAAATGTATGACCGACCGCCAATATTTTTTCAACCCCAACATTTTCATAGAACATACCTACCCCTTATCTTCAACCCTTAGGGTGGTCCCCATACATTTTTTTTATTTTTTCTTAATTTGTTTTATTACATCAGCTCCTACCGGTCCAATGGTGCCTCCTAGAGGGGTTATTATCAAGACCGACCCCCATTTATTTTCCACCCCCAACATTTCTTCTGAATATACCACTTCCCTATCTCTAATTACTAAGGGGTCTCCCACACAAAATGACATTTTTATAAAATTTGCTCCTACTGCTCAACTGGCGCAGTGGTGACCCTAGAGAAGTTAAATGTATGAGTGACCCCTAATATTTTTTCAGCCCCAACATTTTCCCCAAACAAACCTACCCTCTATTTTTAAGCCTTAAGGGGGTCCCCACACATTTTTTTTATATTTTTTATTAAATCAGATGTTATTGCTCCCATGGTGCCTCTTAGGGATAGGGAATGCACACTTACCCCCATAAGTTTTTGCTCCCCACATTTTTTCCGAACATATGTACCTACGGCGTATTTCCACTTTATAAGTGTGCTCCCCTTAGGAAAACCAAATTCGTATTGGTACTGGAACCCAACGTTGGAGTATTTAGAATTTACAAAAGTACAATAATTAGCAAAACTTTTATTTATAAATTCAGCTCTTACCGCTCCCATAGTGCCTCTTAGGGACGGGAAATGCAAACTGACTCCCTATATCTGCCATGCAAACATCATATTAATGAACTTCAAATAAAAGAAGTGTTTGAAACCAAATTCGGCAAAACGTCTGGACCAGGAGCTCCAATGTTTGAGCGTTTTAAAGAGTAATGGGAAAATATAAAACACAAACCATACAGTCCTGGCATAGAAGAATAGAAAGTGGCAGGCAACATACCAGCTCTAGTCCAACCTGCATCAAGTTGTTTTGTTGGGCTCAAATAAAGGAAAAGCGACCCAGAGACGACTTCAAGGAGTTTCTTGAAATTGTTGTAATATACCTTGGTGAAAATATTCCTCATAAACATTTTAGCCCAAGAGGACCCATCAGTCATGCTCGATGGATGGCAAAAGGCATTAGGTTAGAGTGGTTGTGAGTCCTCCTGAGGCTGCACCAATTAGCAAAGTAATGCCGTTTTGAATACCACGTTGTTTTAGGTTTGACCAAAAACACTTTACGTGAAATTTTGGTTTAGCGCCACTAAAGCAATAGAACCTCCAAATAATGATTTGAATTTTTTTAAAGCGATTGCTAATTATGCTTCAATTAATAAGATGTCTCAACGATTCTCTGACATATTTGGTATCTCAGTGGTGAAGCTGTTGCACTATTTGATCCGAATATCTCTTGTGAAATAAAATAAAAAATGGCAAATGCAAGGAGGAAGAGTTATCTGACAGCGAAGAATAATAAGACGATGATATCGGCGAAGATTATGACTCGGGGGATAGCGGCGAAGGTGGCAACAAAGATCGTGATCATCCAGTACACGTGGTTGGATTCGAAGGTGTGAAAATAATTAACATGGAATCGAAACAAGTAAATCCAGAACTCATAATATAAAGAATGATTTAAGCCACTACGTCACAGCTGAGCCACCAACATTTTTTTCACGCTTCGGATTAACAACAAATTTCATTGGTTCCGGTCCAAACACTTGGGAAAATTGTGAGGACTACCTGCAAGCGCTGCAAATATTTCTTCAATTACATGTTTTCAACGACGCTGCCGAAAGAGCCGTAAAATTAATAGAGGACTATAACAACGTGTTGTGCCGTAATGGAGAGGAAAAAATATTACCCTAACAAAGTGGAAATACGGCGTAGGTATGTTCGGACAAAAAGTAGGGGGAAAAAATTATTGAGGGTCAGTCTGCATTTGCCGTTCCTAAGAGGCACCATGGGAGCGGTAAGAGCTGATTTTATAAATAAGTATTATAAAAAATGTATGGGAACCCCCATAAGACTTAAAAATAAGGAGTAGGCTTGTTTGGGGAAAATGTTGGGGCTAAAAAATATTGGGGGTCAGTATAAGACCTGATATTTTAAAAAAAATAAAAAAAATGTGTGGGGACCCCCTTAAGGCTTAAAAATAAAGGGTAGGTTTGTTTGGGAAAAATGTTGGGGCTGAAAAAATATTGGGGGTCAGTCATACATTTAAATTCTCTAGGGTCATCCCTGCGCCAGTTAGAGCGGTGGGAGCAAATTTTATAAAAATGTCATTTTGTGTGGGAGACCCCTTAGGAATTGGAGATAGGGAGTTAGTATGTTCAGATGAAATGTTGGGGGCTAAAAATAAATGAGGGTCGGTCTTACTAATGACCCCTCTAGGAAGCACCGTTGGACCGGTAGGAGTTGATTTAATAAAAAAAATTAAGGAAAAATAAAAAAAATGTATGGGGACCACCCTAACGGTTGAAGATAGAGGGTAGGTATGTTATAAGAAAATGTTGGGGATGAAAAAATATTGGGGGTCGGTCATATATTTGATTCCTCTAGGGTCACTTCTAGGACAGCTAGAGAGGTAGGAGCAAATGTGTTTTCACATTCAACCTTTGTATGGGAGCCCCCTTAAGGATAGGAGATAGGGCTTAGGTATATTTGGCAAAAGTGTTTGGGGCAAAAAAATAATGGGGGCCGTTCTCACATTTGACCCCTCTAGGGGCAAAACCAGGGGAGTTGTGGGGCTTTTTGTGGATTTTTTCCCATATACGCCTAACTTTGACCCCGATGAGCGACCCCTAGATCCTATCCGACCTGCCCCATTTTTTGGCTCTTACAATTTTTTTACGAACCTCACAAAATGAGGGGTTCTAGCGATTCCAAATACTGCTGCTTAAAATCTCACACAACACTATCCCACCCTTAATGTATATCTTAGATCTGATAGAATTGAAATATTCAGATACAAACAACAGTGTTTTCTTGTTAAGAGTGTATGTAGTAGAGTGTAGTTTTCTATCCATATGTATTTATATATTTTTAGTTTTTACAACAATTATGCGTTAAATTTAAGTTCGTTTTTAAATACCGCCACCGCATGTTGCTGCTGTCGTCATACCCACAATTTTCGACTTGTATATTTTAATGATTTATTACTAAAATATGACTAAACATTTTCGCCATTTGCAGACACAGTTTTTTTTTTGTTTGTAACGTAAAACCTTAATTTTTGTATTTGTATAGACGCAGTCTCTTCTGAATAGTCTCCCCTGCCCAACTGCCTTGTGGCACGAGTATTGATCAAGTTTGAACTGTAATGTCATTTCACAGAAATTATGTCAGTCGTTACTTTATTTTTGGGATTTTTGGATTTTATTGTTGGCGGTAGAGACGAGAGATGTTTAAATTCAGATAAACACCACATATACCGGCTTTAAAGTATTTTTGTTTTCTGTTCATTCTTTTGCTTTTCAATATTTTTGTAGGTACGTTTTTTTATCTTTTTAATCCTTCAACTAACATGATCATTCATTGATTGATCAGCCCATAAGATTTACTACTACTACCTATTTAAGGTTTTCAACAACAAAAGGTTTCAATATCAAAGCATATAAATACTTTTAGACGGGTTGGCAATCAACTTCCGGGCTTTAAAAAAATAGGTAATTCATACTTATATACACTCGCTCACCAATTATGGTTGTAGTTGGTTGTTGGTAGTTTGGCGTTTTATAATCTTTGGATTATAGTTCATTCATACCAGAGGAGAGCACATAGTAATTGAAATATGATTAATTACTTTTTTACTTTAAAATGATTTGAATAAATATTGTACAAGTATTTATTATAATTCAATCGTAAGTGTTATGAAAACTAAATGATTTTATTTATAATATTTTCAATTTAACAAGTGATTTTTAATCTCTATAAATAACATGAAGTATTTATCTAATTATTGTATTTATGTTTATTTTACACTCGAAGAAATCGTAAATTTTTATTTTCTATTTGTAATATTAATTGCCAGAAATATAAACTTGATTTCGATAGATTTTTTCCTATAATTACAAGTACAACATTCAGTTTTCCTACAATGAACAATAAACGGTCATATGACACATACAAAATTGTCATTCTTGACAGCTGTCAAAAAATATCTAACAAATTTTAGCAAATTAATATAAAAATACACTAAAAGGAAAAGTTTTAGCAATATGACCGAACCAATCAATGCTGATTCCGAATTTGGCTACCAAATGTTTAAAGTACGTTAGGTTTTTGAGAAAATTGAAGGCAAAAACTTATTCTTGGGAATTTTTAAAGTTTGTAAAGTTTTTAAATGCGTCTGGAATCTGATCATTTTATTCGATTTACTTTTCAATGCTGATTCCCAATTTGAATCCAAAATACGGATCTAGATTCGTGATCGAATAAATACCAAATATTGGAATATTATTAAAAAAACGAACAATTATTTCTCTAAATTGTAATTTCCCAGGCAGAAAGTGCCAACCGTTCCAAAGAAAAAGTCTCGCCAAAGCACTTTATTTGTCAATGTTTTTTTTTTAAATCCGTTTAAAATATGAATTTGTAATTAAAATTTATTGATTTTCATAACAATTTGAATATTTTTCATATCCCTGCAGGGCAAGTGACCGGTCCTTAATGGGTCACGTGACATGTCACTCGGACACAATGACCTATCACAAACTTGACAAAAAACAAAGCCTTTTCTAGTCCCCTGGGTCTAATTGTAAGTGCAGGCAAAAAAGGTTTCTTTTGTTTAACAAAAATGCAGGAAAAAGTGAAAAAACTTCGTTTTTTTATAGGTTGGCTAAGTTCTTCAAGGGGGAACTTTTTTTCCTCTAATCCGTTTTCCGAACTAAACTGCCTATGACCATAAGATATATATTTTTACAAACTTCAGGAGTCTAGCTCTTTTAGTTTGGACTGCATAGTGCTTTCCACAGAAAGACTGACATTTTTAGAATAGCTTAAAATCCTACTGTACTTTATGTATATGTACTTAATGGGCTCCCCGACCAATATTTCGAAGCGTTACACACGAAATGATGTGTGTAATGAATGAAAGTGTGTATGCCCCTATTCTGTGGTTGGAGGGTATAAAGCAGCGGTGCGCACACACATACTATAACATTTATGCTTGTGTGGGTAGTAGAAGCGAAAAGTCAATTAATTTGCTCACTTAACAGAATTTTATAGTGCACGTGTGTCGACAGCGCACAAGCAGCGCCTATTCCCGCAGGAATAGGAATTACAAAAATGCCCATGACTGGTATAAAGACTAAAAATTTAACAGTTTCTTCCCCCTAATTTGCACCTTCTAAACATGAATTTGGGCCACTAAAAAAATACGGGTTCCTTTATTTGTCCTGCTCTATAAAATAAAACCAATTCCATAAAGATCGGGGGGTGATACAATTAAGAATTTCCTTGTGGGTACAAAAATGGTCGAAATATAATCAAATTTGCAAAATTCAGTATTTCCCATTTTTAGAATTTTTATAAATGTGAATTTCGGAAGACTTGCTTGTATAGGCACTACAAGTAAAAATGTTGCGATTCCTTAAAAATTTGGAACGATAATTTGGGAATACAAAAAAAATGTTAAAGAATCAAATTATAATGCAGGCATTTAACCCAAATTAAAAGGGAACGTTTCTATGTGGTCTAGGTATAAACGTGACTGATATTTGCCAATTTCAATAGGCTTAATCCTTGGCCAAAAGAAGCTTTATTTTCAAACTAGCTGGCCCGGTCCGCGTTGCTGGCCCAAATATATGATCAGTGTTATATTTCGTCTCGCTTCAAATATATAGCCCTGCAAAAAAGGTAATGAATTTCGTGGCTTAGAAAAAATTGTAGGCCTGGTTTTAAAGACCCGATTAGGCAGATAATCATCTTCAAATTATATTTTAGGAACTAAAAAAAAATAACCATATCTTCGACTTTGAGTACTGTATAAATTCGGAACTTATTTCGTATCATTACGAACAACACAAAAATAAATTACGCTCGTTCTTATCGTGAGCTATTGTCTTGAGTTAAAACAAACCTTCATAGTTTTCCCGAATTTTCCATTTTTCCGGGACACTTTTCTCATTTAAATTTCCTTAAATTAAAATTATAATTAACAAAATCGGTCCGGTCATTAGTAGTCGACATATTTAGACAAAGCGGGCGTTAAAATTTGAGTGGTTAGTTTTAAAGTGGTAAAATTCCCAAGGATTTAAAATCATTTGTACCAAGTTTAAGCAGAATCTATTAAGAAATATTTTTTTTAATAGATCAAATTAGAGTGAAAATGAATTTTAGATATATCGAAAAAAAGTGGCCGAGGACAATTTTTCATTTCAAACAATTATATGGAACATTAAAAACATTTAAAACAATTAGCCACATCGGTCCAGGCGTTTTCAAGTAATGCAAATTTTAAGGATATTGAAAAATGTAGGCTTTGAAGTGGGGGAGGCCAATAAATATTTCAAAATCCTTACTTGGAATTATGATCATTAAAGAAAAAATTTATCAAATCAGGCCAGTCTTTCTTTGATGTGGGAGTGGACAATTTATCTTTCCTTAAAAACCTTAGTTGTACTATCACGGAAGTCAACACATACTACTAATAGACAAATCGTCCCTGCCGTTCTAGTACTTTCGATATATCGAAATAAAAATGGGCGTGAAAAAAATTTATTTCTGTTTTAACCTAAGTTGGGCTATGACGAACATTTAAAAAAAAAGGTTAGTCAAATCGATCCAGCCGTTCTCTGATTTCAGATATATCGAAAAAAGGAGGCGTAAAAATTGGCGTGGTTAATTTGTTTTCCGAAAAAACCAAAGAAAAACATTAAAAAAAAAATAAGACGCACATTTAAAGAAAAATATTATCCAAATCGGTCAGTTCTCAAGTGATGCGATTACCAACGAACTCCATTTGATTTTTATTTATATTTTATTATTCTATATTTTATTTTTCTATGGAGTAAATTTTATATATATCGAAAAAAAGGAGTGCGTAAACAATTTTTCTTACCTTAAAAACCTAACTTGAATGTAACCAGCTCGGTCCATCCATTCAAAAGTGGAAATAGAAGTGGAAAATTATTCTTTCCGAAAAACCTTTGCTGGACTATGACGAACATTAAAAACAAAATTAGATAAATTGATCCACCCATTCCATGATATATACCGGAAAAGTGAGCGTAAAAGTAGGCTTGGACAATTTTTCTTTCCTTAAAAATCTTTTACGGACTATAACCAAATCGGTCTAGCCGTCTTAGATCTTTCGATACATAGAAAAAAGTGGGCGTGGGAAATTCTACTACCCATTAAAACCTTAGTGGAATTATGACGAACATTTTCAACAAAAATTAGCTAAAGTGGGAGTATTCAATTTTTTTTTTCGTAAAAACCAAAGTTGGAATATGATGAAAATGCGTTAAAAAAATGTTGTCAAATCGGTCCAGCCATTCTCAGATTTTAGATAAATTGAAAAAGTGGGCGTAAAAGTGGGCATGGTCGATTTTTCTTTCAGTAAAAACTTAAATTGGATTATTACGAACATTTAAATAAAAAATTACCCTAATCGGTGCAGCTGTTTCCCGATTTTAGATAAATCAAAAAAAATGGGCGTAAAAGTGGGTGTGGCCAATTTTTCTTCACGTAAAAACCTAAGTTGGACTATGACGAACATTTAAAAAAAAAAATTGTCCAAATCGGTCCAGCCGTTCTCAACTGATGCTGTTACCAACGAACGACAATTGATTTTTATTTATATAGATTTAGACAAAAATATTGATAAATGTTTACACCTTTTACAACGACAGATGGACGTCGCTAAATCGACTCAAAAAGTCGATCAGTATATAAGGTTGGTCTAGGACCATTATTTCGGGTAACATAACATTAACTATAGTTTATAAAAATAGAGCCCAAAAAAATTGTGCCTGGGACTTGTAAAATTTTTTGGGAAAATCTTTTATCCTAATAAATTGATCAATAAATTTTGTATCCCAATTTAATGAATTTCTTTATTCAACAAAAAAAAATTGTGTCTTCGGGACTTAGACAATTCAGATATGTCCTTTTTTGTTTTAAAAGTGCTTTAATAGTACCATATTTTTTGGTTTTAAAGCTCTTTAAAATATCAACGGCATACCGTTTACCGTGGTTATCATACTTAACTGTGACGCTTTCCCAGCACATAACCGACTATAAAAGGTACTTTACCAGCACTCTCCGTTCGTATTTTTCTGCCTAAGTTAATATGGTATCTTGGTAAACATTTCTAATCAGGTTTAACGGGTATTTTTCTTTTTGGAATTAAAAAAAAAAAATATAGTAAAGTTTCTATATAAAATACCGTAGCTTGGGTCCTGGTTTAGAAATTTTTGAGGAAATTTAAAGTTTTTGTACGCGTCTGGGATCTAACCACACGGTTTCGATTAATTTTTCAATGCTGCTTCTGAATTCGGTTTCCAAATTTTTATATTACTTCAGGTTTAAAAAAAAAACTTAGGGCAAAGTTCACGTTAATATATTATTTTTTTATGTTGGGGGTCGCGAACAATTTTCAATATTGAAAAGAGGTCGCAAAACAATAGTTAGTGAGAATCCCTGTGTTAGACGAAGAGTAACAAAACAGTTCCGCCAATTGGAGTTTCTTGATAACCGAGAGTTTTGGTTTTCCAAAATTTTAAAACCGATCGTTTCTGATTTTTAGAATTATGGTCCTAATAAAAAATTACAAAAAAAAAATATGTCAATTAAATGGCTCCCAAACAGGGGCCAGATTTTAAATAAAAATAAACTTAAAAACCACCGTCATCAAAACCATACACGATGTAATTAACGATGAAACAACTAATCAGTATACATTGAGTACCTTTTCACTCGGCTAGAAATATTAAATCAGAAATGAAGAATTGGTGAAACAGCCTTTTAACTCTGCTAGGAATATTAAATCAGAAAGAAAGAAGAAGTTTTAAAATACAATTAATCGAAAAACACAAAAAAATACTTGCAACTAGACTACAATCCGGCATTTATACCAGTTTCGCAAACGCCAAATCGAAAGGCGGTACTCCTAATATTTTCCGACCTATCGTATTGCAACGTCATTCTATGTTGGATGGTTTAATTACCGTCATCTGCAAATTCTTCGAAATGAAAATAATAAAATTTTAAACTTATCTTAAAAAAGATTAGATTTTGAGACTGTAAAAAGTATTCGGCAACGTTGGCAATCGATACCCACCCAGAATAACGGTATTTGGATATTGTAACGCAACCAATAAAGATATGGACATTTTTAAAAGAGATTATAAAAGTCGATGAAATTTCTAGTATTTTTGATGTGTTACTTCGTGTTTGTACCGGTTGCTTTTCGAAATATAGGCCAATACCTATATAATACACTCTAAACAAATGAGTACAGTTTCCTACTATAAATTGGGTAAATTTCAACATATTCAAATAATAAATAATAATTTTAAGTATAATTACGCAATTTGTGCAAATTTACCCAATTTATAGTAGGAAACTGAAATCACTTTATTTAGAGTATACCGTTTGAAACGGTATTTTAAAGGTATCGGCCTATAAAACGAAAATGAACCGGTACAAACACGAAGTAACACATCAAAATTACTAGAAATTTCATCGACTTTCATAATCGCTTTTAAAAATGTCCATATCTTTACTGGTTTATTAACTCAACTATTTTCCATAACAAAATTTATCATATTTAAACATGATGCATTTTTCTGAGTGTACTTCATTAGTAAAGTATTTATTTTTTGCAGGAAAATAAAATATAAAATTAGGCAACAGCCAACAACATTTCAACAACAGCGGGAGCTGCATTAGCAGCTTGTCAAATGACTTGCAATTTGCTTTATATGAAAATAAATATGAGCTCATTGTCGTCAACATATCATTCTGTTGAAAGATATGAATAGTGTATCATCAATGGTTGTGCATAGTTTTTATTTTGTGGGGAGATAAAGAACTGAAAGATATATATTTATACACAGAGCAAAAAGATTTGTTAAAATAAATACAATTATTGCCTCAAAAATTTGTGTTGTTGCAATTAAACTTCGCTAACAGCTACCGAAAAATTTGTTTACTGCAACTATAAAATTCGAATAAAAACAAATTTGGATATTGATATCATTGGAATATAAAAGGTTTTTCGATTCAAAAAGTAAGTTATGAATTGTAATTTGTAATATATTTGTGTTCAGATCGTCAAAATCAATAAATATGATGTATCGCAAGACACTATATATATTTTTTTTTTAATTTTAACCACAAATTCGTTCTGACAAACAAATTTTAATGTCCGTGCACGGCACTTTTCAACCGATTGAGCTCATATTTTTGTAATTTTTTTTTATCTTAAAACAGATGAGTTTTATAATTTTAAATACATTTGAGGTCCACCTTAGAGTTTAAGAATGAGTGTGTGCTCATCAGCCGTTTTGGCCGCAAAGATTTTTGCCTGAATATACTGCAGTTATAAGGAAATTTACACGTTTAGCTTCTCGCAGAACACCAAAACTCCAACATTTCCAATATCTCCTTCCATTTTCATGCCATCTGTAAGTAGCACTTGGTTTCTAAGTCATAAAAAAAATGTTTTTTTTGCATGAAAATGAAAAAACAAAACAATCGTTAATAAAAAAATCAAATCACAACCCAAAAATTCGAGTCACTCACGCAGATTTTTTTCTAATCACGTGATTGAAATAAAAATAACTTACACTCACGCAAACCACATGACCAGCACCCATCTCTAATAACAATATCTAAACCCTTTCCTGAAACGTTAAGGAGCCATTTTTTATCTTTCGTTTTAAACAAGTTTGTCGCGCAATTCAGCTCATGTTTTTTACGAAGCAACACTCAGAAGCAAAAAATTTAGCTCATAATCGGTGGATATCTTCTACTTCTAGAGCAGAACTTAAAGCTTTTGCTAAATTCTTCATATCCCTAGTAAAAATGTACCAAATTTTCGGACAAAATTCCACCTGATTATATACTATTATTTATATTAGAGTGGCAATTTTTCCTTAGCTTTTGATTTTCCCAAGTGTCCGGCAAATTTTTATTCTACTAGACCTGAAAATTATGTGATACGAATTTAGCGCCAATCAATTTAAATTAACCAGTGCACGGTGGTCAATTCCGGCCAAAAATCAATAACTTCTTTATTTCTGCGTGTAAACAGCTTAAATTTAATATTCGAATTAAGAATAACATATCTGATACCTTGCCCAAATGTTGGACCTACAAATACAGTAGTTGGCCAAATAATCATGGACGTCCCAAATGTATCAAACGTGTCATCATATTAACAGCAATAATTAAATATCCGAATTAAGAATAATATATCGGATCTCTTTTTAAAACGTTGGACATACAAATATAGTGGTTGGCCAACTAAGCATGGACGTGTCAAATGTATCAAACTATTTAAGGTGGGGGTTGGAACTAAAAGAAACAGCCTTAGTGTTAGCAATTTTTTAAAAAAATAGATATGCAATATTTTTTAATTCTGTTTTTTATTTGAAATATTAACAATCGTGATATTTTAAAAGACAAAGAATTTCCAGAGTTTCCAGTTAATTGTGGGATGCTATTTTTTAAAGAACAAAATGGCCGCAGTTGTACAGCAAAAACTGCTGAACCGATTTTTATGACATTATTTTTTTTAATTTGTAGATTATTTAATTTTCTAATACTTATTGTGACAATTTTTTAAAATTTTACCTAATTAATATTTGAATGAAAGAAGAAATTTCAATTTTTCTATTCTTTAAGTTTACGTTAGCATATCTTCAACAAAAATCATTTTTTTCCAAAAAAATGGCCACGTTAAGTGCTTGAAAATTTAATTATCTACAAATCAAAAAAAAAATCATCAAATCAAAAATTTAGTAGTTTTTGCTGTAAAAATGCAGCCAATTTTGTGTTATGAAATTTTTAAAAATACTAAAATGTTCTTTCTTTCAAATGAAAAAACAGAATCAAATAATATTACGTATTTATTTTTTAGCTGTTTAAAAATTGCTAACATTAAGGCTGTTTTTTAGTTCAAACCCCCCCCCCCCCCTTAAACCAATTTTTTTTTATTTCGTCTTTTTTAAGTTTTTTTTAACGAAAATCTATGGGTTTTAAGTTAGTATCTCTTCACATTCCCTATTTTGGTGGAGTTTGTAGGTTTAAAAAGGTCCACCATTTGTAAAAAATGAGTCCACTAAAAATGCTCTGGTTTAAAGAATCGGTAAAAGTAGGGGCTGAAATTTAAAATACTTACTTTTAACAGTTAAAAGTACAAACTGCTTTTTATAGCTAACCTCTAATAGCCTCTAATTGATTTTTATGGTCTTTCAAAATTTATTTTTTTTAGAGTTTTTTTTTTAATTTTTATCTAATTTTCATACACATCACTTTAAGACAAAAACGCACACAAAATCTGTAAAAACCACATGGAATGATTATTTACTATAGGAATTAAAAATCCATGTGCGAACTTACAAAAATAATGTGAAGAAAAATGCATAGCCAACTTTTATTGAAAACTAAAATATACATTTTAAAAAAAGCTGAAATGAGAAGCAAAAAATACTCAACTTTGCACCACTATGGACAATAATTTAGTGTTACAAGGCCCAAAAAAAGATTTAAGTTGTATGTTTTGAAGTATTAGCTATAATATAGCATCAAAATTTCATAAAGATTTAATAAAAAAATAAAACGATTTTTGGCCGGAATTGACCACCGTGCAGTGGCGCCCGTCGAAATAAAATATATGTCTTGCGGTACATCATGTTTATTAATTTTGATGTGCTAAACACGAAGATAAAAAAAAATAAAATTGGTCGAACGGTTTTTGAGATATTGCTATTTGAAATTTGCAAAAAATGACTGTTTTTCCCTACAATCAAGAAATTTAAAAAAATATCAACATTTTTTCTTGATCCTTTCAAATACCTTGAGACAAACTTTCATTTTATATTAATTTATGCCAAATCCGATTATTTAAACCCGTGGCGCCCTGTGATCAAAGTTTTGGATTTTTGGAAAACTTTTATTAAAAACTCTCAACTTTGATCGAAGTGCATCATTGTTTAAAATGGTCTGATTTGGCTCAAATTAAGCTTTATACAATTTTGTCTCAATCTTTATGAAATAGACAGATTTAAGATTTTTTCAAAAAAAATTCCTGAACGTAGGAAAAACCTGGCATTTTTGGAAATTTTTTGACAAATTTAAAATAGCGATATACCGAAAACGACTCGACTTATTTTAGACATTTCTTGATATTCATATTAAGCATTCCTAAACAAGTAAAAAAGTTATATTCGGCCTTGCCGAATGTTTTGATACTTCCACAATTTTAAAAAGATTATTGCAAAAACTTTATTTAAAAGGAAATTACTTAAAAAAAAAAAAAAATTTCCGCCAACAAAAAAAAAATGTTTGGTAACAAAAAAAAAATATAATTGGTCGTAGACCCACTTTTAAGTCTACCGATCGACTCAGAATCACTTTTTGAGTCGATTTATCGATGTCCGTCCGTCCGTCTGTCTCTCCATGTAAATGGTGTAAACACGATACAGGTCGCAATTTTTAATCGATTGACTTGAAACTTAAGCCTCCTTTGGCCCAAGGACGAAGCCTATTGAAATTGGAAAAAATCGGTCCATATTTAGGAATAGTCCCCACACAAATGTCCTCTTTAGTTTTGACTCAAATGACTCTAATAACCACATTATAATAGGTATCGTTTCTAAATTTACCAGTTAATCATGTTTCATCTACACAAATCACTATTGCAAATTTTAAATAAATCGAACCAGTTCTTCTTGTAGCAAACCACCTTCCCGATTTTCACATAAATCTCTCAAATTTTATGAAAATAGAAAATATTTAATAAAAATTCTGTTTGTGTATGTTAATTGCGTACTTTAATAACCTTATCAAATCTGATTATCATCGGACCATATTTGGGCTCACCCCCATGTGAAAGTTTCGCCCGATATTCAGTTAAAGCGGTTTTTTGTCAACAAAAATAAGCCTATTTCACTCAAATTTGATGTGTGAGTGTTTTTTACACTTATTAAAGAGTTGACAAAATATAGATCTAATCGGTTCATGTTTGAATTTGGGACCCATTTTCCAGGAAACTCTGGTGTAGGGTATTATATGGTCGGTCTTGCCCGACTATAATTTTCTTACTTGTTTTAGGTTGTTTTTTGAGGTGTCCTTACATTTTCGTTAATAACTTTTGAACCTCTGAACCGATATCGCTCAAATGCAATACTAAACTGCTCGGCAGAACTTCCAATAAATATGTTAAGTTTCACTCATCTCCTTGTAATATTTTGGCCTTGATCACCATTTCCACAGACGGACAGATGGACATATCTAGAATGTCTTCAAATTGATCACTGATCAATTATATATTTATAGAAGGGTTTCCCTTAACCGCGGTTACGGTTAAAATTCAAGCGATTAACCGCGGTTAACGGTTAACCGCACACTTTTAAAGTAATTTTAATTTAATTATTTTTTTTAGTAAAAAATGTATAATAGAAGTACATTAATGATTTTATGTAAAATATAGACAGAGAATGATATAGCTTTTGGATTTTATTGTGAAAAAGTTATAACAAGTGTTTACGACATTTTTTCGATTAAACACTTTTCAAATTCTGAAAAATTTTATGCTTCAAAAATTTCTCAGATTTATAACCATTTTTCATAAAAACAAATATTGGATTCTAGGGTTTTTTTAAAATGATCTTAAATTTCCGTATGTATCTGTAGAAAAAGGTTCAGAGGCTAAGAAATGTTTTCTAAGAGTATAAAATTTGTTTCTGTAGAAAACAGAAATTTGTTCTGTAGAAAAAGTCTCGGATTCTGAAATATTCTTTCTATAGAAAAAATCTTCGATTCTTAGACATATTTTTTATAAAAACTGTTTCAGATTCTGAGTATTTTCTTTCTATAGAAAAATATTCATACTCTGAGACATTTTTTTAAAGAAAATAATTCAGACTCTGAGGCATATTTTTTAAGAAAAACTCTCAGGCATATTTTTATTAGAATCTGTCAGAATTTGTTTGTTCCACAGAAAATTTTTCGATTCTAAACAATTTTTGCTACAGAAAAAGTTTCATATTCTGAGGCATTTTTCGTGTCTATAAATTTTTTATTATTCTTTGTTCCTTTTTTCATTGTTTTTTTCTAAAAAAAAAACTCTTTTGCCCTACTAAACTTATTTTAATTAAATTAACCGTAACCGCAGTATTTTTTATGCGGTTACGGTTACAGTTAAATAGTGCGGTTAACCGCGGTTACGGTTACGATTAAAACCGCATTGCAAACCCTAATTTATAGGGTCCTACTTATACCGACATTTCGGTGAGTTACAAACGGAATGACAAACTTATATACTTATTTATATACAGCAAGATATTTTTGATTTATTTTTAAATTTTTAAAAATTTTAAATTTTGGGGGAATTTTTCTAAGATCCAGAACTTTGAGCGAAGAGCTCAAAGTCAAGGGAAAAAAAATTTGAGATTTTTTTTTAAAAACTTCTTGAACGTCCCAGCAAAACTTTGGTAATGGGTAGTGTTTATATAACACATTACCAGGTAATGTATATAACTTATTTTTAGCATTATTTTATGATGTCTTACCAAACATTTGTTCCACAACGTATTATTTTCAAGTAAAAAATTATGCATTACTAATAATTTGCTACGTAATGCATGATTATTGGAAAAATGTATTTCATATTTATTATTTCTAAACATTAAATCATGGATGACTTATATTTGGTTACATTATGTATTATTTGAAAGTTTGAAATAATGCATTATTTATAATTGGATGCATAATGCATTACAATAATATAAAAAATAATTATTTTATAAAAAAATGCATAAGTTTAAACTAGAGATGGGCTCACGACATGAAATTTCTAACGACACACACTCACGAGCATATTTTATCTACTTACCCCCACTTACAATCACGTGAGTAAATTTAATACAAAATTACTTTTTCACTACTCGTAACACCTTTTATATTATCTTCTGGTATGCTATATTATTTCACTTCTCGTAACCTATAAAATATCATATATTTTACACCTTACTCGTAATCTTCGTTATAAATTTATGACTTATTTTATACCTTACTGGTATTCTTTGTGATAATGTGGATGCATTACTTTGAGTCTCATCGCCTGTTAAAATCATCAATGCTGCAATGTATAAAATAAGAGATCCTATACCATATTTTATACCTTATTTGGTAATCTAAGTTTTGCTGGGGTACTTTATATGATATTCGTGTTCCGTGCACTCAAATTAATAAATTTGAGGTATCGCAAGACATATTTTTTTTGGTAAATTTTATTTTTAAAATCTTTCAAAAATCCAACCCAGCAAAACTTACATTACCAAATAAGGTATAAAATAAGGTATAAGATCTCTTATCTTATACATTGCAGCATTGATGATTTTAACAGGCGATGAGACTAAAAGTAATGCATATACATTATCACAAAGAATACCAGTAAGGTATAAAATAAGTCATAAATTTATAACAAAGAATACGAGTAAGGTGTAAAATATATGATATTTTATAGGTTACGAGAAATGAAATAATATAGCATACCAGAAGATAATATATAAGGTGTTACGAGTAGTGAAAACGTAATTTTGTATTAAATTTACTCACGTGATTGTAAGCGAGATAAAATATACTCCTGAGTGCAGGGGCGTATCCAGGATTTTATTTCGCAGGGGGCCCAACATTTTTTTTTTTTTTCATTTATACTCAAAAAAAAAAACCTTGTAAAATTACCAAAAAATTTCGTGTTTTAGAAATAGTCTTAGATTCCAAGATATTTATTATATAAAAAAGTCTCTGATTCTGAGACATTTTTTCGTTAGAAAAAGACTCAGATTCTGAAACATTTTTTTATAGAAAAAGTCTCAGATTTTGATACATTTTTCCTTAAAAAAAAGTCTCAGATTCTGAATTGAGGCATTTTTGCTAAAGAAAAAGTATCAGATTCTGAATTCAGGTTCTGAGGCATTTTTCTTTAAGAAAAAGTCTCAGGTTCTGAGACATTTATTCTATAGAAAAAGTCTTAGATTTTGAGACATTTTGCCTACAAAAAAAGTTTCAGATTCTGAGATATTTTCCACATAGAAAAAGTCTTAGATTCTGAGACATTTTTCCTATAGAAAAAGTTTCAGATTCTGATACATTTTTCCTATCGAAAAAGTAATTTTTCCTATAAAAAAATTCTGTGATTCTAATACATTCCCATTCCTATAAAATGAATCAGATTCTGATACATTTTTCCTAAAGAAAACCCATCAGGTTCTAAAGAAAAAGTATCAGATTCCTAGAAATTTTTCCTATTAAAAAAGTCTCATATTCTGACAGTTTTTTTTTTTAAATGCTCAGCTTCTGAGACATTTTTACTAAATAAAAATTCTAAGATTCTGAGACATTTTTTCTATAAAAAATTCAAGATTATAAAACATCTTTTCTATTAAAAAAATTCTCTGATTCTGAGACATTTTTCCTAAGAAAGTCTCAGATTCTAAGACATTTTATAATAAAAAAAGTTTTAGATAGCATAAATGTCTGATTTTGAGATATTTTTTTTTCCAAAAAAAAAGGCCTCCGATTCTGAGATATTTTTATATTGAAATCTCTGATTCTGAGACTATTCTTGAAGAAAATGTATTAGTTTCAGAGTAAAGTCAAATTTTTTGAGACATTATATACATAGATACTATACCTAAAAGTCTCAGAATCTGGAACATTTTTTCATAGGCAAAGTCTCAGATTCTAAAAAAATTTTTCTGTAGAAAATGTCAAAATAAATACCAGATTCTGAGAAGATTGTTATACATATGAACTAGTAATAAATTTTTAAGTTATTACTACAAATTACTTACAATTAGATCCCGTTTTTGTATACATAAAGCTTCAGTTTCTGAGACAATTTTCCATTAGAATTTTAAGTTGAAACGTTTTAAATTCTTAAAGAAAAATTTTCAGATTTTGAGACAATTTCTCGCAGAAAAATTTTTAAAAACGAACAATTTTCCTTCAGAAAAATTTTCAGATTCTGAAATGTTTTTAAATTTTTGTTAAGAAGTTTTTTGTACATAATATTTAATACCGAATACTGAAATTTGTGAAACCATTTCCCCCCCTGTATACGCCACTGCCTGAGTGAGTGTTTGTCATTAAAAAATTTCTGTCGTGAATCCATCTCTAGTTTAAACTTATGCATTTTTTTATAAAATATTTATTTTTTATGTTATTGTAATGCATTATGTATTCAATTATAAATAATGCATTATTTCAAACTTTGAAATAATACATAATGTAACCAAATATAAGTCATCCATGATTTAATGTTTAGAAATAATAAATATGAAATATATTTTTTCCAATAATCATGCATTACGTAGCAAATTATTAGTAATGCATTATTTTTCACTTTAAAATAATACGTTGTGGAACAAATGTTTGGTAAGACATCATAAAATAATGCTACAAATAAGATATATACATTACCTGGTAATGTGTTATATAATCACCACCCATTACCAAAGTTTTGCTGGGAAATTTTTTATCATTGGCGCCACGGGTTAATTTAATCCGGTTGGCCTCAAATTTGTACCACATAAGTTTAAGACCCAATAGAACCACAATTTGCCCAGGCATCTAAAATTTGAAGGAAAGCTTTTTTGCCATACAACAAAATGCCGCCCAAAAGTGTATGCAGTTGTTTTGCTGGGACAACGTTAATGTTGCCATATCAAATGTTTTGTTGGCTAACCTCTAAAGTTTTATTTACCTTTTAGACGTGGGTTGTGAATGTCTTAGTTTAAAATTATTTTTAAATTGAAAATGATCTCCATAACAATGAAATGCTTTATTTTTAACAAAAAAAAACACAATTCTTAACGTGCAACATTTTTTTGTGAAATAGAACCAAAATAATAAACGAAAATATAACTATGAAATAACAGAAATTTTAAACTCACGATTGTGAATGTTAAACAATAATACTGGTACAACCAAACACTGTAAGAAAAGACTAAATAGTTTTTAAAATGACCTTGAATTTTCTTTATTCAATTGATGAACTTTAATAAAACAATCTGCTACTCGTTCATGTTGTTGATAAAGAATAACAACAGCAACATTGTGTTTAGCAAAAAAATAATAATTTTATGATTTTTTATTATTATTTTTATTAGTAGATATTTTTTGTTGTTAAACTTTTCATTTCACTTTTAATTGCGCATGTTCTCAGTTGAAATTCCCTCCATCTACAACAATAGCAATTTTAATTAGCAACATAACCAATAAATCGCTGAATAACCCACAAAGTATTGTAAAAATTAAACCTCGAAAAAATTTTTAATTTTTTTCTGAATAATAACATAATAATGAAGAAAAAAAGGTTTATCATTGTTGTTTAAAGCTTACAAAAAAAGTTTAAGGTGCTAATTACAATGGCATTTATATTTTTCGAAGAATATTTTGTAGAGGAGAGGTGTAGTAGATCCTTTTTTTATTGGCTTAATAAGGAGGGTTTGCCAAGTTTGTTTTTACACACTTATAAATGTATAAGTATTCATGACCATAGCTACAACTAATGAATTAATCAATTAAAGCTATACATGTTGTTGAAATTATATGTTTGTTTAAACGCCAACACACTTTTGCCTTCAATACATTTTTAATTTTTTTGTAGATTTTTCTTCCAAACCCTTACTTTTAAACATTTATATTTTTATCATACTAAATGAGAGTCTGAAACACGGCTCATCTGTCATAAAATGCAAACTTCTTAATTTTCAACAAGTCATTGTCGACTGTTTTGTGTTGCTGATTTTTTGTTTGTTTTTGTTGTTTCTTGCTGATGAATACTCTATGCTCAAAAATGTTTCAACATTTTGCAATTAAAGTACCCTCATTGATATGTCTAAATTATCCAAAAACCACGTAGAAAATATCGGCAATGTTCATTTTTGGCACACCCTGTATTTCTATACCCTCCAACCACAGTATGGCGGTATACTCACTTTGCCATTCCGTGTGTAACGCATCGAAATATTGGTCTAGGACCCCATAAAGTATATATATTATTGACCAGTGATCGATTCTAAGATATTCGAGCGATGTCCGTCCGTCTGTCCGTCTGAAGAGGACACGATACAGTCCAAAATAAAAGAGCTAGACTTTCGAAGTTTGGCACGAATATGTCTTACATTCCTAGGCAGGTTAAGTTCGGAAATGGGCAAAATCGAACAAAGGGGAAAAAGTTCCCCCCTGGAAAACTAAGCCAACCTCTGAAAAACAGTATTTTTTGAAGGGTTTTTTGTACTTTTTTTAGGCAAATGCAACATTTTTATATCAGAGGAAGTTCAAAACCCTGCATGTGGACCCAATGGAAAAAAAAAATAAAAAAAATTTGGCTCGCCCCTTTTGTGGGCATGGCTATAAAAAATGTATTTTAATAATGATTAATTGGATTAAATAATTGGAAGAATCATAATAGCCCTGTTTTTTGCAGACCGGATTAAGATTTGGATTAACTTTATTTAGTTAAAAAAATGGGTCAAATCAAGTCCAGAATTTTTTTTTATAATTTTTTTTCTGAAATTACATACAATTAGTAAATATAAACAGAAAAACAAATTAAGCTTTGTCCAAAATGCAAAGAATGAAAAATAAATTTAGTTAAATCCTTGGATTAACTCAAATTTATTTATACCATTTTACATTTTGGACAACGCTTAATTTTTTTTCCTGTTTATATTACCTAATTGGATGTAAATTCAGAAAAAAAATATAAAAAAAAAAAATTCTGGACTTGATTTGTCCCATTTTTTAACTAAATAGAGTTAATCGTAATCTTAATCCGGTCTGCAAAAAACAGGGCTAATAAATCCATTTGATAACATCTATAACAAGGGGAAGGTGTCCCAAATGTCTATGTTTATGTTTTTTTTACATTTTGGAAGGTAGAAAAGATTCGGCACAGCCGAATTTAACACTCTCACTTGTTTTATTTTAATTTTTTTTATCATTAATTTTGATACAACCTGTTACAACGATTATAGAAGAAAAGAAAATGTCAAAAACAGTGCTGCGTGTGATAATGCATAGTGACGCAATAAAGAAAGTATAAAATCGAAATGAGTGCAAATTGTCCAGAAAATCGTAATTTATATTGTTAAATCGTAAAATCCAGAATCAAAGAGTTTACATCACAAGTGCACAAATACCTCTTTCACATTTGGATCAAATACTAATTTAACCGCTTCCAAACCCTGAAAGAAATATCATTTTTCTTTTTAAAAAATTGATTAATCGGAATTCACATATGAACCAGAAGACTGACCATCGAACAAAATAATTCCAATTTCACAGGTAAGAATGGACAAGATTATTTGAGAATAAAACTTGTCTCAACGTGAAGCAGAAACTTATCCGGCTTTCAAACGTTACTTCACACTAAACGAAGAGAACACATTTGTTTATTGCAACGATATAAAAGGACTGATGAAGGCGATGGGCATTAATTATGTCGCAGCTTATTGGCGAATGATAATTGATTCTTCAAAGTCAAGCTTGAAAGTCTTTTTGCTACATAATGATAATATAAACCCAAGAATTCCCATTGGCTACACTGAAAAAAAAGACATAACTAAATTTAAGGAAAAAATGTCTTTGAAAATTTATCATGAATTTTCCTAAAATTTAGTTAAATTTAACTTAAAAATGAGAAATTTTCTTAACTATGAGGAAAAAATTTTAGTTCATTTACTTATAATTAGTTCAAAGTTTTCTTTAAATGGATTTTTTAAATATTAGGAAAAAAATTTTTACTGCCAAAGAAATTTTCCACAAATCTAAGAAACGTATCTTTATTTTTAAGACATATTTCTTAAAAAACAATTTAGTTCAAGTTTAGTTAAAATTTACTAAAAAAAAACATTATCGTATTTCTCTTCTTTGAATTGAGGAAGTGTACTTCTTAAAATTTAGTTAATGACTTCTGAGAATTTAGTAAATAACTTCTTAGAATTTAGTTAAAAATTCAAAATGGCGATATCTCGAAAACTAAGCGAGATAGAGCGAAACGGATGAAATTTTCAAAAGAGAGACTACAAAGAAAAATATGGAATAGCCTAGCTCTGCATATTTGTCGGGGTCTCAAGACCCTAATTTTAGATCTAAAATTTGAAATTCCCGAGATTTTATATATACACATATCTCGGTAAATACTGCCAACACGCGAAAACGTCCAACGGCATTTTTGTAGCTCTTAGAATAGACTCGTAGAACACTTCCGCAAAATACCCGAAAGCCTTCCGATTAATAGTTTTTGAGTTATCCGGTTTTTAAGATTCTCAAAACCCTATCCGGCCCCTTATTACCGTATCTCAAAAACTAAGCAAGTTAGAGCGAAACGGACACAAGTTTTGGCTCAAAATCTATGGGGACCCTTAAAGGACCCAACGGGGTCTTGAGTTAAATGGGGTCCGAACCCATGGGTCCAGGGTCTAGACCCAATCTATTTCTAAAATGTGAAGTATAATTTTTCCCATTTTCTAGTTAAAGTTGGCTTAAAATGAAAAAACTTTGTTTTCCTTATTTTTGGGAAAATTATAAACTAAAACCAAGAAAAAAAATCTTTGGAGCCAAATCATTCCCTCTTTTTCTCAAATTGAGTTAATTTTCCCTGATTTTAGTTCACTTTTTTTTTTGAGTGTACAGCACAACTGTGAGAGGAACATGTGATTCCATGGAAATAATTTTGGATAAAGTTTTCTAAACTGATTACATGTGGCGTATCAGTTGTGATCCGAATGGTGTGGCGATGCCACGAGGTCTCCAAGGAGGCTATACGAAACACATGTGTATCTCAGTAATGCCCGATTTAAGGGAAACCTGTATGAGACATAAGAAGACACAACTGCGTAAATAACCCACTCGTGATAATGGATAACGTGATCATGTCCCCTCTCCATGTCAAGCTGGAAATCGTCAAAAATTTCATTAAGGACATTGTAAATTAACCGAAATTTCTCGATTGTTTAAAAGAATCCCAAGAATCAGCGAAGCAAAATTGAACGAAGGTGTTCTGAATGGGTCTGATAGACGGAAGCCCATAAAATCAAATGAAATTTATAAACGCTTTAGTATGTTTTACTAAAACTGACTTTTCATGGTTCTACTCAAGGAAAACCTACACTACTGCGATGATCTTAACAACTTTGATAAACATCACCTTGCGATGTTCTGACATTTGGATGTAACTTGTAAATAGAGGTTATATAAATAAAGTAAATGGATCATAGATTAAAGACGATCAAGCGATGTGAGTCCGTCTGGGTTTCTGTTGAAAACAGAATTATAAAAACTATTTGCTTTAAATGTAATGTTTATTGCCGACAAAAGCATTCAAGTGTCTAAGGGGTTTGATACTGTGCAACAATTACGTACTTCACTTCATCAGATCTCCTCACTATTTAAACTGTAAATCGAATTGAAAGAACTCTTATTCATGGGCATGGCTTCAAAGTGTACTTTGCCGCTTTTGAATCATGTGCCAATAATTTCACTACCAAAAGGGGTCATATCAACAATGGTAGTGGCTTTAAAAGGATACTGTCGAATAGTGGAACACGCTGAATTCTAAATATGTATATGAATAAAATAGTGAACACCATTGAATTTATTTCATTAGGAACTTTGATGTTCTGTTATATTTATCTCTTATATAGGTCCTAAGAATATTCCAAAGAATTGCAAAGCTTTAGAGCTTGGAATACCATAAACTACCTTTACTGGAACCTACGAAACTATCCACACTTTTTCTCTAATTTTCCTGCGTTTTTTTGACACAAATTCCGTCGACTGGCTTGCAGAAAATATTACGTGCATACAATTTCTTTCAAAACTATGGCACCAAATTGGTACAGTTAATTGTGTGAAAAATGTATATAGGACTTCTCTTAGGCCACTCAAAGATTTGTTTCATTGGAATATTTACAATTGGATGATCTCCCTGATTTTAAGATGTCGTAACACTATATCGTAATAGTTTAATAAGAAGATCTAATTTGTTAAACTCAAGAGACAAGTATGGCAATCCACTAACCGCCTGGTGGTGTCACAAGGAACCACACCAAACCGACTTTTACAGGGTTTCACTACAACGAAATTCGGAATATTTCCTAAAAAAAACCTATTTCCCTATTAGAAACCTTTTTTCCTATTTGAAACCTATTTAACTATTAGAAACCTACACCATTTCGGTAGGTAATTAGTTTTGAGAAAGTAGGCATTCCGGATAGTAACCATCCATTAATGTTTACTTACAAGGGAAGTATCTCAACCCTTATGAACCGATTTGCTTGAAACTTAAAATATATATAAATGAGACGATTTTAAGGCTGAGGTGTCTCGGCTTTTCGGCCATATTAGTGTTTCAAAATTTCGTTGTCCCCTTATGAAACCATATGGACCTCCGGGAAAATTTCGATAACTCACGAACTAACAGGAATATCCTCTAGAGCAAAAATACGTGTCGACTTAAATTTAATAAAGATTATTTCGTATTCATAAGGACATCGTAACTCTATGTCTTCATATAAATACCCCCCAAAATTTTCACATTTTCATGAAAAAATTATTTAACGAAGCCAAACTTTTACAAGGTTATGCCACCGTTGGATAGGCATTAAAAAAATCTTTCTTCTCATATGTAAACATCATATAGTTTCTTAGAAAAAAATGGCTGAAAAATCCAAAAAAGGATTTTTTCGCCATTTTTTGACCCATGTTTTGAACCCCTTAATCCCCGATATGGCCGATAAGCCGAGACACCCCAACCTTAGAATTGTCTCTTTTATATATATTTTACGTTTCATGCAAATCGGTTCATAAGGGTTGAGATACTTCCCTTGTTAGACTAAAGGACACATTACGGACTCGGATTCTGTTCAAAATAGCTTGTATTGAGCTTGACTTTCCAGACCAAGCCAGAGATTATCAGCCAGAGATTATCAGCCAGAGACACTGGCCATGAAGGAAGTAACTGACTAGTTGAATGCAATGTCTTGTTAATTTCCTGTAGTCAATGTTCGTGATAACGGAAAAAAATAAGACGTTAATTGCCCCACGTTCTTAAATAACATGAACTAGCATCTTGACCTTCGACCCGTACATTAGTATATGTCCCTTAGTATATGAACACTTCAGATGACGTTAAAGCCGACGTGGTTGCAAGACTGCTACCTCACAGGTTCCGAAGGAATGGGAATGTGATGTTAAGAAACTTGCAAACACAAATTACAGTTTTTTTTTTGGCAAAAGTGACTTATCAGAGATGACCAATTGGACTGATATGTCAAACTATTTGCAGATCTGTGTTATTCTAAAGCGACCAAGAGTGAGGCTATCACTCCCAAAAGGAGATATTTCGTTAGAATATTTGAAATTTCTTAAACGCTCTGATTTGTTGGAGTACAGCATTTTCATAACATTAAATTAATTTATTAGAAAGAACTAAGGTGACCACCAAATCGTCCTGTTGTGGCACAACGTATCCCAGAGTCTATATTGCTGAAGTCAGGCGTTAGCAGACACTTTCAAAGATAGTTCTACCTAGACAATGGTTATTCTACCACAAAAATATGGAAGCTTACCATCACGGAGTCTTGGTAGAAGGCATTTTGGATAGCAGACCTTCCATAAATGTTAACTCAGATAGGTCGAACCTACGCGAACAAGAATAGCTCGAAATATATTCGGAAGAGCTTGAATAAAGCAGATCGAAATGTTTGCACAGACGGATACAAGACTAATAAGTACTCTGCAATCGCATTCAACATCAGTTCTTAAATAACATGTATCAACAGTTTGATATTCGACTCATATATTTTTTGTAGGCACATATGTACATCATTGACAGTGAAATTCTATTATGATAGTGAGTTGTCCTTTAATATAATTGACCACCAGTTTGACATTTGAATCATTTATTTTTGTAGGTATAGATATCATAGGCCGACAAATTTTCAAGACTGGGAACTACATAGCAGGTTCCAATGGAAGTGCAATGTGTTGGTATACCTTTAGGAACTTGCAACAACTTATAAACTTTACACAAACTACAGTGTGTATGACGATAAGTTGGAAGCTATTAAACATAGATGCTTATTAAATTGAAGGCACTTTGTTCTGTCTGAGTAGAATACATTAAGAATTTCATAAGATCAAATTGTCCAGTGTTTGTCACAACGGACGTCATCTTCACACAGAAAACAAATTTGCAAATTTCCAACTGAAATTCAGTTAATACAACTAAAAATTGGTTGATACATTTGCACATAGGTCGTCGGAATTGAATATCGGTACTATAAACTTAATTTGGTTGATAGAACAGACATTTAATTAAAACAACAAAAAAATTCTTTCTTTAATAGTAGCGACAACCGAATTATGAGTTGATAGAACTAAAAAATATAGTTGGAAATTTATTTTTCTGTGTATTGGAATAGTTTTAATTTGTTACTACTTTTCTAACATAGGGTAATTCATATTTTTAAATTTCTGTTCGTAATTTAAGTTTTTGTTCAATTTCTGTTGTATCTGTTCTTTGTTGTCTACATACTATACACGTTCATATGTATACAATGTATTCACCAATACATGACTGAATATACAACATTCAATATTATTATTCAGTTTTTTTGCTGCATCAGTATGAATGTTGTTTATTGCTATTGTAACTGCTGCTGCTGTAGATATTATTGCCAGCTTTTTTTCTTAGCAATTGATGAAATATTTTGCAAGTCATCAAACATCACTGAACTGTGTATAGTGGGCCTTGCCTTTGGTGCTCTTAAACCCACTAGGGGGACATGCCATTGAATTTGTACGATTTACAAGGCTAAAACATGTTTATAAATGGAATTATTAAATGTAACTTTTTTTATATTTGTTTTTACAACAAATAAATATTTAAGGTTGGAAAAAACTAAATTCATGTATATTGTATAACTTAAATTTACTTAAAGAATTATTCTGTAGTAGTTCCATCATAAACTGCAACTAATTCCATTGTAAATATACTGCATCATATATATTTCCAGACACGTACATATGCATGATAACTGCAACTTGACACAAATCTCCAGTGATGGTAAAAATCTCCTTGTATTTGTGCTTATATATTGTGTCATAAATGTTATAACATGTCATGGATATGTACTGAAGGTAAATTTGTTTAAAATAAGGAAAACGTAAACATTAGGAGGATTCATGAAAAGTTTAGTTTTTTGCTATTTTCATAAAAGTCAACAAATTTAGATAACATTTCCCAAAGAGGCAATCGTCAAATTCTAAAGCCTTTGTAAGTGTATTTTCTAATAGAATTTAATTAACGAGCCATTTGGCAAGAATTTCCGACTAAAGAGTTTTCAGATCAAGACATATTGAACCATATTGAATTTAGTTGAATTAAGGACTTTAAAAAAATAATGGTTTGTCTGGCTCGACGAGTAAGTGATATTCCCGAAGCAAATCACCGGAGTCAATGATTATATAAAGTCTCCTTGAACTATCAAAATTCTCTCCAAATGTTTACAATACTCTTCACAAGACGATCGATATTTGGAATTATTTCACACTTTCCAGTAGAAATTCGACCACAATCAGTTCAGTAGTTTTTTTCTTACTTTAATCTAAACTTTATTTTACAAAGGCTTATATTGAACCAATTTCGCGGGGGGCTACATTTTAGGTTTCATACTCAAATGGCATAATCGATTTTACGTTGAAATTAAATAGTTTTGTCTTTACATGGCGTTATAGTATTGTTGATTTTTAAACGTTACCAGATTTTACGTGCAGATTTTGTCAGGATACTACCTAGGATAGGTTGGATTAGCTTCCGCCAATTTGGCGAATTCATTCGCAGGCCATAAGGACCATTGTGATTCTCCTTATTATCATTTCCCTACTCTCCTCTGATACAAAAAACTTTGTTACTTTTTTAACCACCCCGATTCTTTAAGATATTCGGCTAGAGATGTCAATGAGACACCGTTTAGGCAATCTAGGTCATCGATAAATCTTTGCCCCAAATGCTTAAGGCAGCTTCTCATTAGACCCGTACATTTACATAGCAAGTGCTTCACTGACGCCTCCTCCACTTTCCCACAACTTCTACAGTAGTCCCTATCAGAAATACCCATATGCTCGGCCATTTGGCCAATTACACAGTGTCCTGTAAGTACTCCTACTAATAGGCTAACCGTCCGTTTGCCAAAAGTAAGAAGACTTTTTGTCCTCTCAGGATTTAGCAGTGAGCACATGGTTCGCGATATCCTGCACATAGTCAGTGATATCCACCTATCCCTCATTCTATTCTCAGATATCCTTTTAATTTCGTTCATCAATTCCACTATAGGAATTGAGATATCAGGTTCTACACGTTCCCTAACCGATTCCGAGCCTTTTTTTGCACATTCATCAGCCAATTCGTTCCAAGCGACCCCACTATGTTCAGGGACTCAGATTAGCTTGACTGTGTGCTGACTGACGAAGGGATCGTATACAATTCCTAAGTAACAAAAAGAGTCCACATCTTCATTGATTCTTTCCTAAACTGTAAATTCTTATCATTCATCGGAATATATGCGCAACATCTTAGCTTTAGACACATTTACCCTTAGGCCTGCTGTTGAGATGGCGATTTCTTATAGCTTATATTTCATAGTCTAGTGAGCAGTGTTTGTGGAGATTTGAATTATTTTTTTCTGTATCGTAGCCGACTGGGAAGATCACTGCAGGGAATTAACTCCTTATACCTACGTCAAGTCCGACTGAGAGACAAATTTGCTCCGTAATGCGTTGTGCGTTACGCTGGACTTTCGAGAACGAACGGATGTGAACTACTTGATACACGAGAACTACGAGCATGCACCCGCGCCTCCGGGAAGAGTGCATCTGTCTCAGTTGAACATTTACAGTGGTAATATAAAAAGAACAATGACATGACAAGAACAACAATGATACTTTCATCGATGAGCTTCAATGCACAGCTTTGTATCCGTCCAGAAGAAATACCTTGAGGCTCTTGTCCAGATATAGGAGTTTTATTTCATTTTCGGTGTCGTATATAGGAGGTATTAATAGTATACCCCTAGAAAAGTAATCCTTGCACAGTTTTAAAAACCCAACACACTTGAATGCTTCTTTCGACACTTTAAAAACATAGTGGTTCCAGCAACCCATACATTGTATTTGCATGGCTAGAACACTAAATGTATCTTATTCCTCGATAGCTATATCACCATCCTCCGCCATGTATACAGGTGCCCACTGGTCGGATTTTTAGAAAAAAAGATATTTGCAGATTAGTTGGCAAGGAATATTTTATCAACAAGTGCAACTTTTCCTACAGTGAAACTTCGTCCAATTATCATTGTCGATGACTACGTTTAACTGGAACCACCAAGCAGGTTCCTATGGAACTGATGCAATAAAAAGCAGGTTCCTATGGAACTGATGCTGCAAACTGCAACTACCAACTTAAACCACTGACAAAACATCATAAGACTTTTACAACATGTATCACTTGTAAATTACAAAATAAATAAATTACAAAATTACAATTTAAGAAGATGATAATATAAGCCCGAAAGACAAATTGAAAAATTCAACTTCTAGACCTTGTAGCCTATGCCCAATGAAGCAGAGGATTGGCAGCCCTTTCAATCCAACCTCCCTTGAAAGCAAAATCTTAAATGGGACCATACATTTTTCTTTACAAAACTTAAATTGGTTTGGGATCTGGTTGGTATTAAGAATGATGAAAACAAATATTCCGAATGGTAACAGGAGGCAACTTTCATAAGTAATTGACAGTAGAATCATAAGATACAATCCAATTGCGTTAAATGCACTAAAGTCTCCTGTTTGATAGTCTAGGAATGTAGGCATTGACTCTATAGCCTATCATAGAGGAACGGTGTCTATCTTTTGTTAGTTTTGACAACATTGTTTTGGATATGAATAAATATAGAATGAAGCATGAATTCAGTTTAAGTACTTAATAGAAAACGATGTCTGTTTCCAATGTTTTTCTAGAGGTAAACTCTGTATTTGTGAAAGCAAATGTTCCCTTGTCTGAATTCGCAAGATCTGGGAAAGCAATTGTTAGCTTTTAAAACCTGTTTCTCTTCCTTCCAGAGTACAATATAATGAACAATTTGAAGTCTAAGCGGCAAGGACTAAACTGTTGTCTGTAGGGCTTGTTAAACACACCCATAATTCAACTCAACAGATTGCAAAAACTGATTTCGTTTGGCATGAAAACAAAGGGTTTCTTAGTATAACCGAACTCGGTCGATGCAGTCAAAGTTTTTCGTTTGTCGACGGTTAATTAGCGTGAGAATTTTTGTAGATAAAACTAACCAATTTTCAGTTTGTTAGAAAAACCCTTTGAGGACATCATCAGCCGAATATAAATATCTTTGCTGATGGTTCGAATCGCATGGTTTCACGAAATTGAAACTTGACCAACACTTATCTTTCAAATTAATTGCAGACTCAAGTATCTTTCAGGTTGAGATAGCTGCTGTATCAAAAAGAGAAAACCTTAAATTCTACGAGGAAAGTCAGGCTGCTGTTAAGGTACTCTTGATCTACCAAATTAATTCAAAAACAGTTTTGAACTCTTAGGAGAATTCATAACAACTGTGCTTTCGAAGGAAAAGAGAAAGCTGATGAACTAGCGAAACTTGGTACTGGTACCACCAGCCTGACGTTAAGAACTGCAAAAAGTGCAAGACACCAGGCGTTAAGGCAAATATTGAACACAACCAGTGCCACTGTCCGGTTTTGGCATGAACTCGACTATCAATTATAGTGAGTTTGCAATTCGAGACTTTGGAAGAAAGTACGGACCTAAAAAGCTTAAGGCAACTCGCAGTGAAGGTTAATGTATTTAGTTTACGTTGATAAGCGGATAAAAATTTGTTGGTATAGCTATGGACCAATTGGTGTGCCAACCTGGTACCGCTAACCTTACCCAACCTAGAAAAAAACCAGGAATGTAACTTTGGTTCACAAAAAAATGTTTATTTAATTATTTTAACAGTTCATAAAGTTTAAAGAACATTAAAACTTAATAGAAATATGTAGTAAAATTAACTACAAAGTAATTAACTGACATAAATCAACAAACAATCATTACAGGTTATTATTGGCATGTGCTTCTATTTTGTACAACAACAAAGAAGATGTTGTATTTACACAACACGCGCTAAATTACTCGGTAATCGGTACTGAAAAAGTATATATTTTATTGTTGTTGCTGTTGTAAGTTCAACATGCAATTATTCAATGACACACTGCCCACAGTGTAAAAATACTCAAACAACATTAACAGCCACAAAACAAACGTAAATAGTGAAAGAGTAATTATAGTAATCAAACATTTTGAGGAGTGATCATTGTGTGGTCACTCACAATATGTTGTCATATCATATGAATATTAGGGTGGCACGAATAATGATTTTTTCGAATTTCGTCAATTAACGAAAAAAATTTCATTATGGTGGAAGAAGCTTTGAAATTGACTGCGAAAAAAATTGGGGTCTCAATTTTATACTCAAAAGGCTTATCCCACCAAAATGATTTTGTTTTTGTCGTTAATAAGCTTACACTCAAAAAAAAAGTGAACTAAAATCTGGGAAAATTAACTCAATTTTGAGAAAAAGAGGGAATGATTTGGCTCCAAAGATTTTTTTTCTTGGTTTAAGTTCATAATTTTCCCAAAAATAAGGAAAACAAAGTTACTTATTTTAAACCAATTTTAACTAGAAAATGAGAAAAATTATACTTCACATTTTAAAAATAGATTGGATCTAGACCCTGGACCCATGGGTTCGGACCCCATTTAACTCGAGACCCCGTTGGGTCCTTTAAGGGTCCCTATAGATTTTGAACCAAAACTTGTGTCCGTTTCGCTCTAACTTGCTTAGTTTTTGAGATACGGTAATAAGGGGTCTGAAAAGGTCTTGAGTATCTTAAAAACTGGATATCTCAAAAACTATTGATCGGAGGGCTATCGGGTATTTTGCGGAAGTGTTCTACGAGTCAAGAGCTACAAAAACGCTGTTGGACCTTTTCTCGTGTTGGCAATATTTACCGAGATATGTCCATATATAAAATCTCGGGAATTTCAAATTTTAGATCTAAATTTAGGGTCTTGAGACCCCGACAGATATGCAGAGCTAGGCTATTCCATATTTTTCTTTGTTGTCTTTCTTTTGAAAATTTCGTCCGTTTCGCTCTATCTCGCTTAGTTTTCGAGATATCGCCATTTTGAATTTTTAACAAAATTTTAAGAAGTTATTTACTAAATTTTCAGAAGTTATTAACTAAATTCTAAGAAATACACTTCCTCAATTCAAAGAAGAGAAAAACGATGATGTTTTTTTTAGTAAATTTTAACTAAACTTGAAATAAATTGTTTTTTAAGAAATATGTCTTAAAAATAAATTTACGTTTCTTAGATTTGTGGAAAATTTCTTTGGCAGTAAGAATTTTTTTCCTAATATTTAAAAATTCCATTTAAAGAAAAGTTTGAACTACTTATAAGTAAATGAACTAAATTTTTTTCCTCATAGTTAGGAAAATTTCTCATTTTTTAGTTAAATTTTACTAAATTTAAGAAAAATTCGAGATAAATTTTCAAAGACATTTTTTCCTTAATTTTAGTTATGTCTTTTTTTTCAGTGTACAAAGTAAAATAATGATTAAGAAAAAAAATATTTTTTTTTTAAGGGTAAAACTCTAACCCGCCCCGGCACGGGTTAATATTTGGCTAAAAATTAAAACATAGAATTTTTTAGCAGCAAAACAAACCATAATTTGCTGGTGTTGACGAAATATAAAAAAATGAATTATTCCTACCACCCTAATGAATATGCTATGAACTACGAATAGTAGTAGGTGAGTATATGAAAACTTTACGTACAATATTTAGTAAGTGACGAGTGCATTTGTAGAAAATCTATTTGATGAATGTATGGAAAACACTGTGATCAAAAAGTAATCAGTTTCTGTCTTTGTAAAGTTGTAGAATTGTTAAGATCTTTTAGGCAGTAGTTACCACACTAAATGTAAAATAGATCGAAAAAAAAAATCGTTGAGTTAGAATGGTTCGAATTTTGAAATTTTAATCAAAATTCCCCTTTTTCAGAAACACTTTTTGGCGAATTTTTCTTTAATTTTTTCATAAATAAAAAAACAATAAAACTCAAATCATACGATTGTTTTCAGAATCAAAACTATTTTTAATTCTCTTTAAAAAAAAATTTAATTTTTCTGTTTTTTTATTTTTTTTTTTTGAGGCTCAGAAGAGAGCTTATGTCCTTTCCTAGGACCTATGGGGTCCCCGAGTGGGCTGCGACATGCGTATCTATTAAAATCAAAGTCCAAATAAAAACAAAACAAGTAAAAAAGTTAAATTCGGC
This sequence comes from Pegoplata infirma, assembly GCA_963921195.1. Classification (NCBI taxonomy): domain Eukaryota; kingdom Metazoa; phylum Arthropoda; class Insecta; order Diptera; family Anthomyiidae; genus Pegoplata; species Pegoplata infirma. Next base: position 157,897,836 of record OY992536.1, on the reverse strand, counting down.
CTTGCCGAATGTAGTGATACCCTCCACAATTTCAAAAAGATTATTGCAAACAACTTTATTTAAAAGGAAATTACTTTTGAAAAAAATGAAAAAAAATTTCCGCGAAAAAAAATTTTGGTAAAAAAAAAATCCGCGATTTTTTTCTTTTTTTGTCAAAAAATATGTTCGTACTTGTTTAAATACCATTTGGTGCTCAATTATGTTCACATATGTTAACCAGAAGCCGAATTAAAGCATTTTGTATTTTTAGGTTATGTTGAATGTACTGAAATTTTTGAGGTGTGCTTACATTTTCGTTCATAACTTTTGAACCGCTGAACCGATATCGCTCAAATGCAATACCAAACTTCTCGGGAGAACTTGCAATATATATGTTACGTTTCAGTCATCTCTGTGCAATATTTTGTCCGCGAGAGCATTTTCAACAGACAGACAGACGGACAGACGGACAGACGGACAGACGGACATAGCTAGAATGTCTTAAAATCGATCGGGCATCATGAATATATATACTTTATGGGGTCCCAGACCGATATTTCGATGAGTTACAAACGGAATGACAAACTTATATATACCCTCTATCACTAAGTGGAGGGTATAAAAATGGTTTTATAAATACAACTTATACCCTGAATACAAAAATAACCTACATACAAGGTGACCCACAAGTAGGGTTGCCATCCGTCCTCTTTTCCCCGGACACCGTCCTCTTTTAAAGGGCGTCTGGGGCAGAACTACTTCCTTTTTAGAAAGTGTCCGCGGTTGTCCTACTTTTTGCACTTTTTCCCATAACTTTTTTTTTATTATATATCTCGAAAACTAAGCAAGATAGAGCAAGACAGAGCGAAATTTCGGAACCCAATTGGGTCCTAACTTTGAATCAAAAACTTCGAATTCCGGGAAATTTAAAAATGCTAATATCTCGGTAAGTACCGGCGGCACGACAAAAAGTTGCGAATCAATTTTGCAAATCTTGGATCGTAGAACAAAACCAACAAACATCCGAAAGCAATTCGAGCAATAGTTTATGAGTAGGGATGAGATTTTCATGCACTAAAAAATCGAAAATATGCGCTTAAAATATGCGCTAAAAAATTCAAAATATGCATTATAAAACCTAAAAATATGCACTAAAAAGTAAAAAGTGTGCAATAAAAATCTTGTTTTTATAGCAAAAACTTCCTAAAAAAAAAAAACGACAGGTTTAAATAGTAAGATTTAAAACATTTAAATATAAGCAAGACTTTTTTAGAAATTTAGACGATATATAAAAAAAAATTAAAAAAAAAAAAATCATATTTTGAAAATAAATTATTAAAAGTTAAAATAGTTTTTGTAACAAATAAATTTTTAATTGTGTTTTTTGCTAATTTATGCCAAAATATGCAAAAATATGCACTTAAAAGTTGCAAAAATGCGGAAAATATGCATTTAAAACCAAAATATGCAAATATATGCAGTTTTACCAAAATATGAAAAAATATGCAAAAACAAATCGATGCCATTTTAACGCAAATTTCTTGATTCGGAAAGATAATTTGTCGATATCGTTTTTAGACTATCGAAAAAAAAACATGCATTTGCATGAAAATCTCATCCCTATTTATGAGTAATTTACTAAAATGCCGATATCTCGAAAACTAAGTGAGATAGAGCATAACCAAGCAAAGTTTCGGATCAAAATCTCTATTTTTGCTCTATCTTGCTTAGTTTTCAAGAGCATATTAAATTTTAAATTTTCATTATGCCGTGAGTAAACGAAAATTTTTTTTGAAAATTAATATTTTCATTCATTGAGTGAGTAAAAATATGAAATTCTCATGGGAATCCTCATGAGTAATTTCATTCATTTACCAACACACGTATTTTTATACCCTCCAACTACAATGTGGGGGTATACTCACTTTGTCATTCCGTGTTTAACGCATCAAAATATCGGTCTAGGACCCCATAAAGTATATATATTTATAATCAATGATCGATTCTAAGACATTCTAGCGATGTCCGTCCGTCCGTCTGTCCGTCTGTAGTTAACTCGATGCAGTCCAAAATAAAAGAGACATATTTGTGCCGACATTTGGCACAAATATGTTATTTGTTAGTAGGCAGGTTAAGTTCGTAAATGAGCAAAATCGGAGCAGGGGGCAAAAAGTTCCCCCTTGAAGAACTAAACCAACCTTTGAAAAATAGCATTTTTTTTTATGATTTTTTGTGTTTTTGTTTAACAAATGCAACATTTTTATGCTACAAGAAGTTCAAAGTCCTGCACTTCGACCCAGAGAATTAGAAAATGTCGTTTTTTCGGTGTATTGGTGAAAGAGCAAACGTGGTAACCATTTCGAAAACAGCTTTCTCATATGCAAATTTAATGTAAAACAAGTAAGAGTTAAATTCAGCTGTGCCGAATCTTTTATACCATCCAACATGCAAAAAAAATTGCAGGGGCGTTTTATTTTTTTTTTTTTTGGAGGGGGGGAGGTACAAATCTCCTCTCGAAATATATTTTTGGAAATTCATTGTTATACTTTTTGCATTTAAGAAATATAAGTTTATCATTATTTAAACAATTTTTTCTAGTCCACGCCCACAAAAGGGGGGGGGGGGTGGCGGATTGAAAAACCGACATTCTCTAATCCTCTGGGTCCAAATGCAGGACCTTGAACTTCTTGCGATTTTGCTCATTTACGAACTTAACCTGCCTAGGAACATAAGACATATTTGTGGCAAATTTCGGGAGCCTAGCACTTTTTTTTTGGACTGCATCGTGTTTACTACAGACGGACGGACGGACATCGCTAGAATGTCTTAGAATCGATCACTCATCATAAATATAGAAACCTTATTGGGTCCTAGACCCATGTTTTGATGCGTTACACACGGAATAACAAAGTGAGTATACCCCCATACTGTAGTTGGAGGGTATAATAAAGCCGACACGTTCTTAGAAATCATTAAGGTATCAGCTATCTCATGCAACTTCACTTGACAGTCTGCCAAAACGATTTTGTTAAGTTTTTGATGTTTTCCGGTATCACAACCTCTGTTAAGCGACCAAATCTTTCGGTGTCATCGGTGTTTGAATGATCACGTTCAAAGTAGAGAAGATTCCGAATAACACTTATCAAGCCAAACTTTGGCTAGAACGGTGTTTTTTCCCATTAAAAATCAATGATAAATCAAAATACAAAGTGGCTTTGAATCCATTATTTTCAAAATCGCAAAAGTAGCGTCACTAAAATAGCTGTAACTTGTTTACTAATGAATGAATTGTCATGAAATTTTGACAGGTAACATCTGAAGGTTGGATTTTTCATTATATATGGACTTTTCATTATATATGGACTTTTCATTATATCATCCTGTGGACTTTTCAGCCGATGTATTACACCGTCCGACAAAAATGAAAAAAAGGATAATATACGTTTCAGTTTCCCACAAACTTAAGACTAAATGTAGTAAAACTGCATTTATAGTTTTTCTTTTCGTGATCCTGTTTCCTTCTAAAAGGACTTCAAAGTTTTAGAGTATTACATTTCATAAACATTTTTAAATATTTGTACTTGTCCTAGGATGCCACTAGTCATAGCAAATGAAAGAGGAGGATTTCCCCTAATTTTCCTATTTTATTATTTTAACATATCCGGGAAAAAGAGGTAAGTTACGTCCTTTAAAAATGTATCCTTCAATATTATTCAAAATTTTCAACAAAATATTTTGATAAAGTTTTCAAATGACTTTATTCACATCCTTTAATCCTGATATGGCAAAATAAAAAATGGAAAAATTAAGGGAGATTCTGCTCTTTCATTTTCCATCACCAGAGTCAAGTACAAATATTTCAAACATATTTTACAAAATGTAGCCTTTAAAACTTTGAAGTCCTTTTTAAAGGAAACAGGATCTTGAAATAAAAAACTGTAAATGCAGTTTTACTCCGTTGGATCTCTACTTTCAGACGTATATCATCCGGTTCATGTTTAATATTGACTGTCGGACGGTGTTATATAGAGTTTTAAAATACCCTTGAAACATAGTGTATAAATAGACAAACACAAATATGTTAGTTGATTATATGGTCATGTAAAAAGTCATTTAACTAACCAAGAACACGAACAACAATCACACCAATCATACACAATAAACAAACTAACCCACTATTATTCTTTCTTAACCCATTACCGTACAACGTGATTATATGTATAAGGACACTTCTGGAAGATATTTATAAAGTCCGTATTGTTGGTTTTTTTTTAGTTTCCCACATTAAAAGACACTTTATTATAAATTAATTTATATATTTTTTTATTTAAAATTAAAAAAATATTTTCCTGTTCCCTTGAGCATTAATGGGTTAACCCATTTTGGACCAAGATTCAATTTTTTTGGAAAAAGATACTTTTTAGGGAATTAGCACCCGCTGATTCCAAAAATCTTGTCAAAAAGCAAATTTTTAAGATTTTTTTTTTGTTAAATAAAATGCTTTTAACAAAATTGTAGTTTTTTATAATTGCAGAAAGATGAGACTTAACATTTGTAACAAAACTAACCTGAAATTCCAACTTTTTCATACTTAAATATTTTTTTGAATATTTTTCTCTACTGTAATGACCCAGCAAAAACTGACATTACTAGTAATGGGTTTTGTAATCCGAAACAAATGTTTATCACTACTTACTTATTGAATGAAACACTAATTATTTTAACAAGGGCGTGAGACAAAAATAACTAGTGAAGAGTATGGAGATAAATAAGTAGTTACTGCCTCGGATTACAAATAAGGAGTAAAAACCCATTACCAATAAGAAGTAAAATAATTAGTTAATTAAAACTTTTAAAATTTAACTTGTTTTTACTAACACTTAAAAATTCCGTAATTTTTATTAAGTTTTTAAGTACTTTTTAAGTTAATTAAATTGTAAAGGTTAAAAACTGCAAGTGCAAGAAGATATTATTACTTAGAGGTGCTTTTATAACATATTACTGAGAAGTAGTTACTTTTGGGCTTAAAATAATGTTAATGGTAATGGGTACTCATTATAAATAATGTACTTGGTAATGATTACTTTTCACAACTCATTACCATGTTTTTGCTGGGGAAAAATCGAACAGAGGATCGAAATGGGTTAATAAAGTTTTGTATTTAAAATACTCACATATAACCCGACCAAACAAAAACATTTTTGATTAATTGGTTTTAAATTACTTTGTTCGTCCCAAGTATTAAGACTAAAATTTTAGTCAGTTTGTATATTTCTTTTAGTCAGTTGATATGTTTTTGTATTTTTTTTTTGTTCAAGCAAAATGTCTAACTTTATTATAGATTTATGTAAATATGATTGATTTGTTGTTGTAATAATATATTTTATATTATGGGAATATTTTGTTACCAACAAATTTTTCAAAATATTTGAAATATTTCATGTAAATTCTCTATTCCCACTGGGCATATTAAATGTTTATTTAGCTATTTTTTTTTTTAATTTCTACTACAAATTGGTGTCCAATATATCATCAAAATTCACTAATATCATCTGAGTGTTATGCATCATTTTAAGAAATAGTGTCATGCTGCTTTTAAAAAATCAAGCATCTACCATTGACAGTGGTAACCTATCTTTTTTGTAAGGTGAGCATTTTTAGCCTTAGTTTAAAATTTCAACCTGTGTGTATTAGGCCGGATTGATTTTTTTTTTTTTGGTTTTTTTAAAACGGGTACGACAAAAAGTGAATGGATGTTAAACATTTTTCTGAAAAGGTTTCAGATTAATCGAATTTTAATTTATCAAGCACTTTCGATAAAATACAATCTGACACATGAAATTTAATGTGACACACATTCAGTGTAAAATCGAAAAGCACTGGCCGTATTAATTTAAACTCGTATACACCAAGTATACCGTATGAACTTACCAAACTTATTTTTTATAAATGGAGTTTGACATTAATTGTATAAATATACCATAAATAAAAATAAAATGAACCGTTTTACAGTAAAAATGTTTCAGTTATTTTTTTATGGATTTACGGACTTCAAATTATTTTTACCGAATTCCAACAGTTATTAATTAACATTTAAAAATAACTGAAAACGGTTTTTGTTATTTTTACGGAATTTCAACAGTTATTAATTAACATTTAAAAATGACTGAACATTTTTTTTGTTTTTAATGAAATGTAAGTAAGTAGTAGGTTTTTAAAATAAAATTTCATTTGTTTACTTACATAATAGTGTAAAGCTTGTGTGAGTGCACGTGAGTTTTCTCACGTGATTGTAAGTGAGTGTGAGTAAAAAAAATATGCTTGTGAAAAACTGTACGTGATAGGAAAAGTACTCGTTTTTACCCTTTTAACATCGAATTTTTCCAAAAATTACTTTTGTCAGAATTTATTTTTTGCTGGATGATCATTTCATTTGTATGTTTCTAAAACTTTAATTTCAATATATAGAAAATTACTAAAGTACCAATTTTTACTTAATTAAAATCTGAATTCAAACAAGTAGAAAAGTTAAATTCGGCTTTGCCGAATGTGTTGATACCCTCCAAAATGTAATAAAAGATTAATTGAAACAACAGTTAAAAAAAAAAAACAATACGGAAAAAAATTTTTTGCTAAAAAAAAATTCCGCGGTTTTTTTTTTGTAAAAAAATTGGTTTGTACTTGTAAAAATTCCTTTCTGTGTCCAATTCTGTGCACATATGCCAACCAGCAGCCAATTTAAAGCATTTTTAGGTTATGTTGAATATACTAACATTTTCGGAGGTGTTCTTACATTTTAGTTCATAACTTTTGAACCGCTGAACCGATTTCGCTCAAATACCAAACTACTTAGGACAACAACAAGTAAATTTGCTAAGTCTTAGACATATATGAGGCATTCCACACCAAATGTCCCGCTACAGAAAAACATGTGTCCCGTTAATTTCTGAATAGGTTGTTTGGATAGCCCTATATGGAACTAAGAAAATTGCGTTTTCGGTTTTTCTAATTTTCAAAAACTGGGCTTAGAAGGCGTGGTCAAATATTAGAAAAATTGTCAAATTTGTGGCGAGTTGCCTTGATTAAATATTTATCACATTAAAACGGAATGCACCACAATCTTAAAAATTTAAATCTATATAAAGTTTTGTACGGGCTATCGATTAAATTTTTTTTTTTTTTGGAAAATTTTCAGAACCCGTTCTGAAATTTTCCATTTTTTAAAAATGTCAATTTATTTAAAAACATGCCACTTTTTTTTTCTTTTTTAAATTTTTTTTAATGTTTAGATGTTTGTCCATCCACACAAAAAAATTCAGAAACACGTTCGTCGTTTTTTTCGAGGAAATCGCATTTGAAATTAAAATTTCATAATAATTTTGTAATTTCCTTGTATTTTCTTGATTTAACGTTGCGAATGAGTATTATTAATTGCATAAATATTACTCATTCGCAACGTTAAAACAAAGAAATACAAGCAAATTACAAAATTGTTATGAAATTTAAAGTTCAAATGCGATTTTCTCGAAAAAAACGAAGAACGTGTTTCTGATTTTTTTTGTGTGGATGGACAAACATCTAAACTTTTAAAAAAAAAATTTAAAAAAGAAGAAAAAAGTGGCATGTTTTTTTAATAAATTGACATTTTTAAAAAATGGAAAATTTCAGAACGGGTTATGAAAATTTTCAAAAAAAAAAATTTAATCGATAGCCCATACAAAACTATATACACACAAAAAAATAATTTTCATATTATTAATGAATGCTGTTCATAATTTTTAGTGTTCATAGTATTTATGAACTTTTTATAATATCTATGAACTATTTCCTAATTTTTTTATTTTCAATTACATTCCCAGTATTATAATATGAACAAGAACATAATAATTATGAACTCTGTTCTTAATTGAATTTTTACGATTTTTTTTTATAAAATATGAAAAAAAATCCTTAATGTTATGAATAATTTCATAATTTAAAAATAATCTCATAATTAAAAAAACAAAAAATTATAAAACCTACTTTTTTTGTAAACAAAGACATAAATAATAGGAACTACTTCACTAAGATTATGCATGGGTTCATAATTTTTACTTCTTTTTAATAAAAACAAAACAGTTATGTTTAAACACTTTTTAAATGTATAAACACAACTTAAGAAAATATGACATCGTTCATAAAAATCCAAAATAAGTTTATATAAATTATGAACTAGTTCTTAAAACATAAATTCAACGGAATTATCGAAGTTTTATTTTGAAAAGTTGGCTTTGAGTTTGAGAGTTACATATATTACTATCTCTTTTTTACACATTGCGTTTGCTTTAGACAAGCAATAACATCATCAGTTTTGTTTTGTCGTGCGCTGCAGCAACGTGTGTTTTGCAAATTAAAACAAAAAGTGATTTTTCTAATAAATACAAATACAAACATAAATAAAAAATTTAAATTAAAAGTACGTAAAAAATGATTTATTGTTTTAAATGTAATATAAATTATAAAAATGTGGATCAATATATTTTTCACTTAGAAAGGCAACACATTTGCAGAGTGCTTGATAAATTTCAGTGCAGTGTTCCAAATTGTTTTCAATCGTTTGATATATTGACGTCGTGGAACTTAACTCAACTTTTTGACAAGCTTAAGGGTAAGCACATTAATAAATTTTTGTTTTTTATAACTGGTTTATTTTTTCTTTTAACAATTCATAGCACAACAATGTTGTATCCCTGTACTAAAAATTATTAAACGGAATCAGATAGAAAATGTGGTCAACGATTTTCCAATAGGGCAGGCAATACTACTTGAACACAGTTTAGAATCATGGCTACGATGAATTAACGCAGACCCCTGAAGCAAAAGTACAAAAGTTATGTATTTATTTATAAAAATAAAATCTATGCAAGTCTTTCACTTAAAGTATGAACGTGTTCTTAGAATTTATGAACACGTTCATAAATTTACTAGTATTTTAGCAAAATATGAACTTATTCATAAATTTTATGAATATGTGCATTGGCAAATTTTTTATGCACATTTACATAATTTTTAAGTACTATTTCATAAATAATATGAGTTGTTCATAAAAAAATAGAAAGAAATTTTCCCAGTATTTTTTAAAAATTTATGATTTTTTTCATAAATGCTATGAAAAGTTCTTAAATTCGTTCATTGGCAAATTTTTCATAAAATATTCATAAATACTATGATTTTTTTTTTCTGTGTAAGAATGTAAATTTTTAAAATTGCGGTGCATTCCGTTTTAATGTGATAAATATTTAATCAAGGCAACTCGCCACAAATTTTCCCATTTTTCCAATATTTGACCACGCCTCCTAAGCCCAGTTTTTGAAAAATTGAAAAACCAAAAACGCAATTTTCTTAGTTCCATATAGGGCTATCCATACAACCTATTCAGAAGTTTACGGTACACGTGCGAAGCGAAGCCGCTAAATTAATCTATGGAGTTTGTAATCCCTAAGCCCGGCCGAAGGCCGGCTACGCAGAAATATTTTTTTTTTGACTATCTTTAAATTAAAAAATCACATATACCAGGAACCTCGGAACTTAGAGGGGTCTAGAGGCACCAATTTTTTATTGGCAGGGTTTTTAATTTAAAGATTATTTAACAAAAAAATTTTTCAGTGTAGCCGGCCTTCGGCCGGGCTTAGGGATTACAAAATCCATGCATTAAACCCACCCTCTCCGCAAAGTAAAGTTTTCTAGGGTAGCAGGCCTTTGCGCTATCAAATTTATTATGCCTCAAAAAGGCCTGATAACCAAAATAGCTTTGGTTTTCAGAGAGGGTGGGTTTAATGCATGGAGTATGTAATGCCTAAGCACGGCCGAAGGCCGGCTACGCAGAAAACCTTTATTACAAAAACACAAATCATAGAAGACGTAATTTCGACATTTCGTTCGAAAAAAATATTTGGGATTTTTTGAAAATTTTGTTTTGCGAGAAATAACATTTTTAGACCTATCATTTTGGGCTATATGTCGCAGCTTGGGCGATATGACATTTACGGTTTTGGGCGATAAGACCTTGCGCGCTATGTCCGTACGCCATTTCAAACTCCATAAATTAATTTAGCGGCTTCGCTAAATATTTTTTTTTTTGGGTAGCAGGATTTACGTGGAAATATATTTCCACACTCTCCGCAAAATAATGATGAACATTTTTAAAAAAATTTTAAATGAGTAACAAAGCCATATATGGCTTTATTTCCAACAGTGGTTGGTAATAACGCCATATGGCCTTATTTCTCAAATCTTTGGGAAATAAGGCCATATGGCCTTATTGCCTATGGCTTTATTTCACCCCCCCCCCCCCACCACTTCCACATACGGACATCGCTAGAATGTCTTAGAATCGATCACTGATCAATAATATATATACTTTATGGGGTCCCAGACCGATATTTCAATGAGTTACAAACGGTATAAAAATGGTACCTTCTTCAGAAGGTTTTTTTTACCATTATTTCAGAAAAAAAAAAAACCAAAGTACTCATGTTTGCCTCCTTAGAACCGTAATTTGTAAAAGGGTTTTTTTAGAATGTTTCACTGCCGCAGGATCCTACATTCAAATTTCAAGTTTCTAAAATCATTTCCAGAATTATTACAAAAAGTACTTTTGGTACTTTTTATATTTCTTGAAATTATTAGTCACAACGGACAGAGTCTCTGTGTGCTGACGGAAAGAGCCAGCTGTCACTTAAAACATAAAAATGTCACTTTTTATGCCTTTTTACCTCATAGAATCTCTTTATATTCCAGTATATTATCATTGTATTGGTGGCCTGCTTTGGATAATAAAGGAAACTGTGTCAGATAATGGCATCGATGTACATCATTGGAGCCTTGACACTACACTACCTTTTTATCTAATGTCATTGCCGCATGCAGTATGTGGCAACTTCGGCAATTCGACTTAATTGCAAACTGCAATGGAACAGCAGCCATTGTGGCTATAGCGCGATCTTAAAAAACATAACAAAACCACAAAATTTGGACTGTGATCTCTCTATGAGCCATTTTGAGCGACACTTTACCATTATGAAACTATCCAGGCAGACTTGGATGAGACGATTTTATGAGCTTCCATATATTTCACAGTAAACTGTTTGTGTAGTGTGCTTTGGTATCAAAACTACACGAACAAGTGGGCTTCGGAGTTGTTGAGTCTGGCTTGAAGATTTCTAGACCATTGTAGTGTGTTTTAGGCAGAGATACTGGCCATAATGGAACGCTGACTAGTTATGACACAATGCCTTGTATACAAGTGCAGTTAACATCAAAGTTCCTGACAACAAAATCTTCTTTTACCTGCCATACGTCTTTAAAGGAGATGGCCAAACAGTTTGACATACGACTCATATGGGTCCCAAGGCGCAGGGGCATTCCAGGGAATTGCAAAGCCAACGTTAAAATGCCTCTGGAAAAGTGCAAACAAAATCAGCGGCTAATCAGGGATGAGCACATAAATGGAAGTGTGAGACTATGCATCAAATTTGGCCTACTATTAATCAAAAGCGCCGAAGTCGCTTTTGGAAACTATCGAACACTTTATCTGACATTGCCTCACTCTTTCTAGTGTGAGACATGCTTTACTAGGATCTAGGAAGCTGCATGATCTTTCTGATTTGTCAGATGTCAAAATTCAATATCTTAGCAGTTTCATAAGGAGCTAGCATTAGTTTAACAGCAGGGACTGGTAGGGAAACCCCATTTCTGTCCCGTGATATCACATCAGACCTCTTAGTCTATGTATGCTAACTAGGGCTTTCACTCAGGATTGGTTTTTCTAAATTCAATGATTCGAGATAAATAAAAAATGTTAGGGGTCCCGGGAATTTTGGAATATTTTTAATTTCCGGATTGTTCCGGAAATTTCCGGATTATTAAAAAATGTTTAACATTTTTTTGAAATTTGAAGTCTTCGCGTACATAAAGATTTTCGAAGTTCTGTTTTGTGTTCCTCAAAATTCATACAAATTTTTGAAAAAATTCAGAAATTAAAAATCAGAAATCCCGAGATTCAGGATTTGCCTTATCCCGAAAATCCCGGGATTTTCGCGATCTGGATTAGAATCGGAATTTTAAAAAACTACATTTCAAATTTCCGGTCCCTTCATGGTTTAGGCTGTGCGATAATGAATAAGTCAGTAAGTCACTCACTTTTTGTGTATATCGAGCGGTTATATGCAAAAAGTGCTATCTACAATGTTATAACACTGAAGATAACACTATTTTAAAATAAGCCCTCGATATAACATACAGACGGTGTTTTAAACAATATATCGATGCGATTCACAGCTCTTCCACACGGGCGCGCCCTACCAATTTTTGAAACTCGAAAAAAAATTTGAATCGTTCAGGGCTAATATTTATATTGTAACTGTAGACAAACATTCAAATGTAATGTTGTCAATTTTAATTTTAGTAGATTATGATGATGTGTATTTAAAGAAGAAATAATATTGAAATACAGAAGAAGAAAACAAAATTATGACAAACAATTGTCTTTGGGCCACAACTCTTAACGTCAGTGTTGTGCACAGGCAAAACTTCTAAATTTCAAGTTTAATCGCACATTGATGACGCCGACTGAGTGACGGATGAGCCATGTCATTTGATGTTAATGTTGTGACATTTATCATGGGCGCGCACACACAATTCCAATACACAAGACAGTCAGTCAAGTGAGTGCAAAGAAACTTGATTATCGCATCACACTGAGACTGAATACAAGATGTTTTTTTTTGATGAACAAACATCATTTGAATGTTTTGGAATGAAATTTTCAATATTTTAAAACAGTGACCAATTGGTGGCTATGCTGCTGTTAATCATGATGCTACTTTCTTCATGAATTTCATGTCGTTTGAATTATTCGAAATCTGGTATTTGGTATCAAATGACGTCGTGTGGTCTATGTTGTCAAATGTCGTGTTCAATTCATTCATGTCGCATGTTCCCATTACACGGTTTGTTAGCATTGATTGCTACCAACAATTAGTTCAAAAACCAAACAGAGTTGAAAAAAGTGTTCAATTACCCCTGAGTACGTTTGGGAATTGTTTACGAAGTGATAAAGATTGTCATAATTAGTTAAAAGTTGAATCAAGTATTTGTTTAAAATTGATAAGAGTTTAGTGATTGAGTTGTGTTTTCATTAATAGAGACATTTATGACATGTTTATATATATTTTTTTGTTGCTGCTTTGTGATTTCTTAAAGAAAATTTTAACACATGTTATTATTTTCACTCATACATAATTTGATTAATGATCTTTTCTCCAAGACAAAAAACTAAAAAAATAAGTATTTTTACCGACTACTTTTGTCACTAAGTTTCGTGTACAATGTACATTTCAAACATTAAAAGTAATTATTTATAAATGAAGTCGCTTGGAATTTCATATTAACTCAAAAATATTAAAAAAACGAAATATGAACTTACCAACACCAGCTACATGTATTTTTTTCATCCACGGATAAATTATTCTCTCACCATCCGTTGTTTCAGCCATCAAGTCATCATCTGTATCAGAATCCATTAGATCATCATCCAAATCATTTGAACACAATTCATCTGGTGATCGATCTAACATTAGACGATCTTCTTCTAGCATATCATCCTGTAAAAATAATGAATTCTTTTTCTTAAATTTTCGATTTTTTTTTATTGGAAGATATGAAATAACTTACATTTTCTGATAACTCATCATCACATCGTAATCTCATACCCAATTCTTGTAGTTGTTGTCCTGCAGGTACAGCTTCTTCGATACGTTTTTCTAATTTTAACCCTAAAATAAAACAAGTTACATATTTCTTATTACAAGAGCAAGGAAGTTCATGCACAAAAAATCTATGTTTTAAGCGCCTTAAATATGCACTAATAATCCTAAAATATGCACTGAAAACTATATAAATATGCGCTAAAAAATATGAATATAGATATAACAAGTAAAAAAGTCAAATGTATTAATAACCTCCACAATGAAAACAAATAAAAAGTTAATTTCGGCCTTGCCGAATGTAGTGATACCCTCCACAATTTTAAAGAGATTCTTGAAAAAAACTTTTTTTTAAAGGAAATTACTTTTGAAAAAAAAAAAAAATTTTGAAAAAAAATTTCCGCAAAAAAAAAAATTTTGGTAAAAAAATCCGCAATTTTTTTTTTAAATATGTTAATACTTGTTTAAATATCATTTGGTGTTCAATTATTTTCACATATGTCGACCAGCAGCAGAATTAAAGCATTTTGTATTTTTAGGTTATAGCTCTCAAATGCAATACCAAACTTCTCGGGAGAACTTTGAATAAATATGTTAAGTTTCAATCATCTCTGTATAATATTTTGGCCGTGATCACAATTTCCACAGACAGACAGACAGATAGACATCGCTAGAATATCTTAAAATCGATCGGGGATCATGAATATATATACTTTATGGGGTCGCAGACCGATTTTTCGATGAGTTACAAACGGAGTGACAAACTTATATATGCACTCTATCACTAAGTGGAGGGTATTAAAAAATTTATTTGCTAAATCCCAATGAACCATTCAGTAAACCATTCTCTAGTGTTTATAAAAAACCGACATTTTGGAAAACCGGTTTCTCGGTTAACCGAAATTCAGCTTTTTCGGTTAACCGGTTTTCTCGGTTAAACCGGAATAAAAAAACCGGTTAACCGGTTTTTTTCTTTAACTGACAAACCCCAAAAAATACTTTCAAATTGCTAATTTTTATTAAATAAAAAATCGAATGTAACTAAAGTTAACATATTTGTTTCTTTCAGCAAAGTTAGCAACTTTTATCCTTTAAAAATAGCGGTATTTAAATACGGTGCTTTATTTTCCTATATTCACTGGAGCTTTATTTTAATTTTTATTGGTTTTATTTAAAAAACAAATATATCAATTCGTTATAAATTGTAGTCCGTATTTTATATTATAATGTTCTTTGATTGACATTTTCTCCATTAATAAAAATTTTAGTACCTGGTTAACAGTCACTTATTAAGTTTTCAATGAAACTGTCCAAAAAACGTTTATAACGGGGATAATTCAAATATTTACCAGATTAGAATTCCTATTTGGAAAATTGTTTCTTGAAGACAAAAAGTATTTTAGACTTCCTTTCTCACGGATTTTCAAGGTCTTTTTAATGAAATTTTGAAGATATCATAAAAAAAAGTGCAAACTAGTGTATTCAAAAAACCGGCCATTTTAAAAAACCGGTTTTCGGTTTATTCGAAAAAGCTTATTTTTGAAAAACCGGTTTTCGGTTTCGGTTTTAGGAAAAAAACCGGTTAAACCGGTTTTTTTCGGTTTTTATTTTTCAGGTTAAAAATTAATTTAACTTCATAATATTTTTACAAAACAGGCATAACCCAATAAACACAAAATCGATAAGTCATAGCGAAAATAGTATCATCTGTATGACACCGTTTACATTACACAATTTCACTGGATAAAGGATAATTTAAAAAATGGTTTGCCATAAAACTCCAAGGTGCCAAATTTAAAAAATATATATTGATTTCAATGTTAAAGGAAGAGACGGACTTCCGGAACTTGTTGATATATTGATATTTACATACCAACATATCCACAAGCTGATTATGGAAGTACCGCTAAGTTTTGTGAGTGTTTTTAAAAAACTGTGTAATGTCAATAAATATTTTAACTCATTATATTATAACTTTTTTTAAAAACCGGTTAACCGACACAGAAAACCCGGTTTCTCGAATATTCGAAATTCAAAACTATTCGAAACCGGTCGAGTTTCTAAAAATGAAAAAACCGGTTAACCGGTTTTCGGTTTCGGTTTTGAATACTCTAGTGCAAACCCTTAATATTTGCGAAATATTCCGTTTGAATGTATTTAAAAAAACCGGTTAACCGACAGAAAAAAAACGGTTTTCGGTGCACCGGAATTTTTCAATTTCGGTTAACCGGTTTGCAAAAAAACCGAAATTTTGTGAAAAAACCGGTTTTTCGGTTAACCGGCTAACCGGTTTATAAACACTACCATTCTCTCATTTAATGGAGACATGACATAATCCCCACGGAAATAATCCCCATTTCCGTTATGGGGATTGTGATCTATATAATTTCGGTCATCCCTATAATGATAATGGGAACGATAATATTGACCACGTACCACAGTACATGAGTAGTAGGTTCATTTGATATGTGTAAGTATTAGTAACAGCACACGGTGTAACTTTTGACGTTTCATACAAAACGTAAACAAACAACAAAAATACATACACAAAAGCTCACACGCCCAGGCACACATACAAAAGGCCGCGATGATAATTCCGTACTAAAAACCATGCCACCATATTGGAAAGTACGCAATTAGCACCATTGTTTGCATACTAGTCTGTACTGTGCCACGTACACAATCCCCATTACAGGGATTATGTCCACTATACTAGTTGGATATTACCAAATTTTGTATTTTTTTTTTTGTCTAAAAAGTTTTTCAGCGTAGCTTGGGGATTACAAACTTCATGCATTAAACCCAGCCTCTCCGCAAAAACAGGGAATATGACCGAAATTGCTTTGGACTTTGTCCCCATTATATAAATGTGCGTTATGAAAAACTTCGGTCGTAGTCCCAACAGGGAAATGGTTTTAGTCGCCACAACTAATATGGACATTACGACCGTGATGTATTCGGTCATAATCGCTATTTCCGTTATGGGTGCCGTGATATAACCCTAGGGTTGCCATTCGTACTGTTTTAAACAGTACATGTACTGTTTTTTATAAAAAGTACTGTTTTATGCACAGCACCTAAAACAGTACGCAAAAGTACTGTTTTTTAAAGCGTGTACTGTTTTTGTACTGTTTTTTATATTTATCACCAAAATGTAATATTTTTCGAAAAATGTTTCATATTTGACAAAATTTTAATTAAATTTTTAAAAAGGAGCTAAATGCAATTTAATTTTATACCAAACTCAAAAAGAAAAATTATTTAAAAAGTGGAAAACTTAACTAAATTCAATAATGATTTAGCTCCATTGCCATGTTTTCCTTCTTTTTATCTAAATTTTTCTGAAAAATAAGAAAAAGAAAAAACTAGAAAATGGGAAAAAATTTATTTTATTGAGTACATCTCATTAAAAGTTCCGGTTGCGGGCAGACCCCATTAGGTTCGGAACCCATGGGTACAGACCAGTCCCATTGGGTCTAATAAGGATCGTCATAGATTTTGCTTCAACATCTTTGCCCTTTTCGCTCTACCTTGCTTAGTTTTTAGGATACGGGAATTTAAGGGCCCAAAAGGGTCTTTAGAATCTTAACGGGATAACTAAAAAACTATTACCCGGAGGGATTAAGACAATCGTGTAAAGAACTAACAAAATGTATTTGGCATTTTTTTTTTTTGTTTCGGCAATATTTTCTGAGAAATGAGGAACGCCCAAATTTTTAGATTCAAATTGAGGAGTCCATACATTGAGAGAGGAACGGAGATTCTTTAGAGATTTTTAGAATCGAAAATGAACACTTTTTTGCTCTTTCTGGCTTAGTTTTTGAAATTTTTGAAACATTTTTTGAAAATAAAAATTTCCTTAAATTGCATAAAATTTACTAAACCTGAAGAAAAAACTTTATCAATTCGAAGAAGATAAATATGATGAACTAATTGGTTGCAAATTATGTCAAAAAAATTTAAAAATTTTTATTAAATTTTACTAAATTGTAAAAAAAAAACATTTTCCCAAAATTTAGTTAGGCCTTTGTTTGAGTGCAATAATACCGTTTTCGCGTTTGCTTTTAAAGTCGTGTTTTAATTAAAACACTGTTTTATGGATTTTTTCATATGTTTTTGATAGGAAAGCATGGACTACAAAAGCTTTTCAATTAAGATATCGCGGCAACTAAGACAAATGCTCCAAAAAGTCTATCGCATTTTTTTTTTCAACACTGATAAAAAAATAGAATAAATTTGAGACGGTTTACCTAAAATGTTCCACCGTTCTGTTAACAACCTTTTATGCTCGTTTTGGCTGAGATCTGTTTGAAATCAGGGTAAAAGGGATAAGTTTTTGTTGTTTGATATAAAATAAGACTTTTAAAAAAGTACTGTTTTTATTTGCAATGTACTGTTTTTTGAGACCAAATGTACTGTTATTCCATATTTCAAATCTGGTAACCCTATATAACCCCCACCGACATTAAGGGTGGGATAGTGTTGTGTGAGATTTTAAGCAGCAATATTTGGAAGCGCTAGAACCGCTCATTTTGTGAGGTTGGTAAAAAAAGTGTATGAGCCAAAAAATGGGGGAGGTCGGATAGGATCTAGGGGTCGCTCATCGGGGTCAAAGTTGGGCGTAGAGGGGAAAAAATCCACAAAAAGCCCCAAAACTCCCCTGGTTTTGCTCCTAGAGGGGTCAAATGTGAGACCGGCCCCCATTATTTTTTCCCCCTGAACACTTTTGCCAAACATACCTAAGCCCTATCTCCAATCCCTAAGGGGGGTCCCATACAAAGGTTCAATTTTTAAAAAATCTTTCTTCTACCGCTCTAGCTGTCCTAAAAGTCACCCTAGAGGAATCAAATGTATTACCGACCCCCAATATTTTTTCAACCCCAACATTTTCTTAGAACATACCTACCCCCTATCTTCAATCCTTAGGGTGGTCCCCATACATTTTTTTATTTTTTCTTAAATTGTCATAATAAATCAGCTCCTACCGGTCCAATGGTGCCTCCTAGAGGGGTCATTATCAAGACCAACTCCCATTAATTTTTAGCCCCCAACACTTCTTCTGAACATACCAATTCCATATCTCCAATTTCTAAGGGGTCTCCCACACAGAACGACATTTTTGTAAATCTTGCTCCCACCGCTCTAACTATCGCACGGGTGACCCTAGAGAAGTTAAATGTGTGACCGACCCCCAATATTTTTTCAGCCCCAACATTTTCTCCAAACAAACCTACCCTCTATTTTTAAGCCTTAAGGGTGTCCCCACACAATTTTTTTTTTTTTTAATTTTTTTTTTGTAAAATTTGCGCCTACCGCTCCCACTGTGCCTTTTAGGGACATTTTTTCTGAACATACCTACGCCATATTTCCACTTTGTAGGGGTGCTCCCCTAGGGAAAACTAAGTGTTTGAAACCAAATTCGGCAAAACGTCTCGACCAGGAGTGCTAATGTTTGCGCGTTTTAAAGAGCAGTGGGAAAATATAAAAGACAAACCGTACAGTCTTGGCATATAAGATGAGGAAGTGGCAGGCAACATACCAGCTCAAATCCAAACTGACATCAAGTTGTTTTGTTGGGCTCAAATAAAAGAAAAGCAACCCAGAGACGACTACAAGGAGTTCCTTGAAATTGTTTTATTATACCTTGGCGAAAATATTCCTAATAAGCATTTTAGCCCACCAGGACCCATCAGTCATGCTCGATGGATGGCAAAAGGCATATATTGCCTAAAAATGTTTTTGTTCCGAAAATATATCGGTTTGGCCAAAAAAGAATTAAATGCACTTCTTGATGTGACCGTTTTCATCATAACAATTTACGTAAAAGCTTGGTTTAGCGCTACCAAAGCAATAGAAGCTCCAAATAATGATTTGAATTTTTTGAAAGCGATTGCCAATTATGCTTCAATTGATAAGATTCTGTCGCAACGATTGGTCAAGAGATTCTCTTATCTCTCTGTGAAATAAAACGAAAAATGTCGAATGCAATTCGTATATTTGAAGAAGAGAAAGAGGAATTGGAGCAAGAGTTATCTGACGATGAGATGGACGAATCGTCTAACGAAGACAGCGAGGAAGAAGAGGATAGCGGCGACAGTGGCAACAAGGATTGTAATCCTCCAGTACATGTTGTTGGATTCGAAGGTGTGAAAAGAATTAACATGGCATCGAAACAAGTGAATCAAGAACTCGTGGAAACTGATTTATGCCACTACGTCACACTGAGACTCCAAAATTTTTTGCACGCTTCGGAATAACAACAAATTTCATTGCTTCCGATCCAAATACTTGGGAAAATCGTCAGGACTACCAGCGAGCGCAGCAAATATTACGTAAATTATATGTTGTCAACGACGCTGCCGAAAGAGGCGTAAAATTAATAGTAGACTATAACAACGTGTTGTGCCGTAACGAAGAGGAAAAAATAGTTTTGCTTCAGGTCGTGGCCGCAAATCGGAAACAATATCCATCACACGATAAAAATAAATTTATTTGATTTATAGTTATGTTATTTATCATTTTTTATTATTTTCAAGTTAAAAAAAATATTTTTTTACGCTTAACAAAAGTTACTATTAAATTACAAATTAAAGACCTCGGATTTCTCGATAAAATAAATAAAAAAATTGTGGGGTAACACCTTGAAGATAGAGGGTAGGTATGTTTGAAGAAAATGTTTTGGCTAAAAAAATATATGGGCAGGTCATACATTTGACTTCTCTACATACATTACTAATTTAGTTTTCCCCAGGGGAGCACCCCTACAAAGTGGAAATACGGCGTAGGTATGTTCAGAAAAAATGTAGGGGGCAAAAATTAATGGGGGTCAGTCTGCATTTACCGTTCCTAAAAGGCAGAAGAGCGGTAGGCGCAGATTTTATAAAAAAAAATTAAAAAATAAAAAAAATGTGTGGGGACACCCTTAAGGCTTTAAAATAGAGGGTAGGTTTGTTTGGGGAAAATGTTGGGGCTGAAAAAATATTGGGGGTCGGTCACACATTTAACTTCTCTAGGGTCACCCCTGCGATAGTTAGAGCGGTGAGAGCAAGTTTTACAAAAATGTCATTTTGTGTGGGAGACCCCTTAGGAATTGGAGATATTGAATTGGTATGTTCAGAAGAAGTGTTGGGGGCTAAAAATTAATGGGGGTTGGTCTTGATAATGACCCCTCTAGGAGGCACCATTGGACCGGTAGGAGCTGATTTAATATGACAATTTAAGAAAAAAATAAAAAAAATGTATGGGGACCACCCTAAGGATTGACGATAGGGGGTAGGTATGTTCTAAGAAAATGTTGGGGTTGAAAAAATATTGGGGGTCGGTCATACATTTGATTCCTCTAGGGTGAATTCTAGGACAGCTAGAGCGGTAGGAGCAAGATTTTTTAAAAATTGAACCTTTGTATGGGACCCCCCTTAGGGATTGGAGATAGGGCTTAGGTATATTTGGCAAAAAATAATGGGGGCCGGTCTCACATTTGACCCCTCTAGGAGCAAAACCAGGGGAGTTTTGGGCCTTTTTGTGGATTTTTTCCCCTCTACGCCCAACTTTGACCCCGATGAGCGACCCCTAGATCCTATCCGATCTGCCCTATTTTTTGGCCCATGCATTTTTTTTACGAACCTCACAAAATAAGCGGTTCTAGCGTGTCGAAATCGAAAACTCGTGCACTATCCCACCCCTAACCGACATTATCCCCAATTCCGTTGTGGGGATTAAGTCCAAAATGAATTCGGTCATAACCCCCATAACAGTGTTGGGGACTATGACCAAAACAAATTTTGACATAATCCCAATAAAAATTGGACATAATTCCCAGAAATTAAGGGAATAGTGACCGCATAATCCCCTTTACAATGAGTATGTCTCCTAATCGAGAACTGGTAACAATGACCTTCGCCTCGTTGTAGCGAAAAAACCCAGGTGCTGGTGGGAATAGAACCCACGACCCTCACGTTGAAAGGCTAGCATGCTACCACTTACCTACTTACCTACAGGGGCTCCATTATTTTTGTAATGCATTTGGTAATATTTTTCTAAATACAATTAATCTGCTGGGAACATTTTTTTTTCGAAAATATTGAAAAATGTACCTGCATTATTTCATGCTTGAATTAATTCTTTGAATTAAATTTGAATTATTTAAAAAAAAAATTAATTCATTTCGTGAATAATTTAATGTTAATTCAAAGAATTAATTCTTTTTGAATTAGTTCATTGTGAATTAATTTATTTTAAATTAATTAATTTTTAACTCATTTTTTGAATTAATTAATTTTTTGAATTAATTAATTTTTTGAATTTTTTGATTTTTTTTACTTACAAGCTAAAACTAGCACAATCTGACAATGTGTAAATATGGCTCTGATCCCAATCTATATTTCTGAACTCGTATGATAACTAGATTTTGTTAGAAACTTTTGTAGGCCCAATTAAAGTTAGATTTGTTTTACCATCAATTTTTTCTGGTTTGCATGAAACACTTATTTTTTTTTTTAAATGACGCCAGTTTTTTACTTTTTGTATTAAAAAATTTTTTCTTACAGGGAAATTCAAGACGAATATGCACCATTAATTTAGATTTTTTAGGGTATACCTCTTGAATAGTACAATTAATTTTATAGAAACATTTCCAAGTAATACACTGAAAGAATTTTGTTCATTACGGCTATGAAAACGTACATTGATTCTATGAAAAAAATCATTAGAAGTGAGCCAATGATGCCCTTCATAGAATCTATGAAACAAATTCATAGAAACCAGAAACCTATGAAAAAGTTCATAGGCTATGGAAAAAAAATTATTATTCAATTCTATTTTTATTTATTTTATTATTATTTCAATTTTATTTTTTTTTTTTATTTTATTTTTATTTATTTTTGTTATTTTATTTATTTACAATTTTCTATTTTTAAAAATTTATATATTTTTTTAACTTATCCCCACCGAGATTCGAACATAGAACCTCTTGTTCGTGAAGATTAGTCTCTTCCCACTAATACGGAGTTCACACTAGAGAATTTGTACTCGTTTAAGCCACTTGTTTAAAAAAGTAAACAAAATCGTTCACACTACATTTTGCTCGTTTAACGCTGAGTGTTTAACGTTTGTAAGCAAACGCACATAACCTAATTCTGAAAAAAATTGCAAAAATATTTCTAAAATCCTTTTAAACTTTGGCGGAAGACAAGACATTTAATTTTTTTATAACATTTACATAACACCACTACACGGAACACCTTTTTATTGACTAATTCCAAGTAAATAGGAATATTTTTCTGTTTTTTGTTCCGGACCTGTCCGAAGCTGTTTGCATATTTATACTTCGATGGAAGGCACAATTCACTATTAGAGCAGCTTTTCCAATATAATTATAAATAAAACACACATTTTTTTCTGATTTTTCAGTAGTTTTTATAAGTTTTTTAAATATTTATAATTTCTCAATTTTCCAATGTTTTGCTAAGAAAATGGCAGACAGATACAGAAGCTGGTTGCTATGAAATCTTTTTTGGCATAGAATAAAGAAAAATTAAAAGGAAATATACCGAACCCTGCCTTTGAAATGTTTTGCGAAATGTTCAACAGGGAAACAAGTCGAATTTGATTGTTTAGCTGAACAACCAAATGTATGTTTAGCGCCATCTTGGAATAAAAGGCTGAAAATTGGTGGACAAGTTGCATTTAATAAGGACTAAAACATATCCAAAAATAAAATAAATCGAATGGGGTCGGGTCTAAAAGTGAGTGATTTGGCTTGGAATGCCCCATATACATTATGGGGTCTTAGACCGATATTTCGATGAGTTACAAACGGAAGGACAAACTTATGTATACCCTCTATAACTAACAAGGAAGGTATCCCATATCTTACACTCCGATTGTCCTGCACTTTAAATATATTATAGAGGAACAAAATCTAAGATTTACCGGTTTTTTTTATCGGCTATCGTGAAGGTTAAAGGGGGGAAATGGGAGGATGAAAAAAGGTATTTTTATACCCTCCAACCACAGTATGGGGGTATACTCACTTTGTCATTCCGTGTGTAACGCATCGAAATATCGGTCGGGGACCCCATAATGTATATATATTATTGATCAGTGATCGATTCTAAGACATTCTAGCGATGTCCGTCTGTCCGTCCGTCCGTCCGTCCGTCCGTCTGTCCGTCTGTCCGTCCGTCTGTGGAAGACACGATACAGTCCAAAATAAAAGAGCTAGTCTCCTGAAGTTTGGCACGAATATGTCTTTTGGTCATAGGCTGGTTAAGTTCGAAGATGGGCAAAATCGGACCACGGGGAAAAAAGTTCCCCCTTTAAGAACTAAAGCAACCTCTGAAAAAACGTAATTTTTTATAGATTTTTTATACTTTTTTATGTCAGAAGAAGTTCAAAGACCTGTAGTTGGACCCAGAAAGGTTGTCCCACCACCAAAACCCCCCCCCCCCACCAAAAAAAAAAAAGACGCCCCTGTTTTTTTTTTTTTTTTTAACGTGTTGGAGGGTATAAAAGATTCGGCACGGCCGAATTTAACACTCTCACTTGTTTTTGTTTTTTTTCGATTTTTTAAGTTAGTTCGGCTCTTTTTCAGATTTTCCCGAAAGACCATAATTTTTTTATACGGTGGCAACCCTTTTTTATACCACCGGGATAGCCGATAAAAAATAGCAGGTTAATCTTAGTTTGCGGGTTATTAACTTCCCAGGAAAATTTTTCAGAACCGATTCTGACAACACTTGTTCTAGAACAGGTGCTTAGGTAACCATACACTATTACACTTTAAATCAAAGACTAACAAGACCTCCGACTCTACATAACCTCAATAAATTAATTCACACATACCGGTACTGTGTATTCAACACACTTGTGAAAGCGTGGTGAAATAAAAAAACATGACATTTGTAATCAAAATATAAACAAAAAAGTTGTTTATTAATTTTTTTTAATAAAATATCGAATTTTTGGATGATTTTTGTTTTTTTTTGCAAAAGAAACTTGGTAAGTAAATGAAAATCTAATATATATTTTGATTTCAAATTAATAAATTGTATTATTTTAGATCAAAATCGTACAAATTCCCATTTGTTTTTTTTCCCAGATTTCGGTTATAAGGAGGGGATGAAAATACATTTGCAATGAATATTGTTCATGTTAAATTATGTTACTAAAGGTGGTTATTACTTAATTTTTATACCCTCCAACCACAGTATGGGGGTATACTCACTTTGTCATTCCGTGTGTAACGCATCGAAATATCGGTCTAGGACCCCATAAAGTATATATTTTATTGATCAGTGATCGCTTCTAAGACATTCTAGCGATGTCCGTCCGTCCGTCCGTCTGTCCGTCTGTAGAAGACACGATACAGTCCAAAATAAAAGAGCTAGACTTCCGAAGTTTGGCACGAATATGTCTCATGTTCCTAGGCAGGTTAAGTTCGGAAATGGGCAAAATCGGACCAATGGGAAAAAAGTTCCCCCTTAGAGAACTAAACCAACCTTAGAAAAAAACGAATTTTTGCAGGGTTTTTTGTACTTTTGCCAAGCAAATGCAACGTTCTTATCTCAGAAGAAGTTCAAAATCGCAAGAGGAAGTGTCCCCAACATCTCCCACCAACCCCCCTCCCAAAAAAAAAATACGCCCCTGGATTTTTTTTTATTTGGTTTTTACATTTTGGAGGGTATAAAAGATTCGGCACAGCCGAATGTAACACTTTCACTTGTTTAGTTTGCTGTGGTTTAGATTCTAATATTTAGCGTTGTTTCTTTTGTATCTTCCAGTTGCCTATGTATTTTTCTGTGGATTTCTGGTTTTCCGTACTGCCAACAATTTTTCCAAATACCTTGTCCTTTACCTAATGCAAACTTTATGGCAAGGAAACGCGTTTCCTGTGGTCGCATCAGTTTTTGCAAACGCGTTTTGTTGTACCCGCATTGCGGGAAAAGTCTGAAAAAGGCACTGTAGAGAATATTCCGAATCTGAATTTTTTATACGAAAAATGTCTTGCAATCTGAGACTTTGTACAAGAAAATAAGACTGTCTATAGGAACAATGTCTCAGGATCTGTGACCTTTTCTTTAGGAAAAATTCCCCGAGATCTGAGAATTTTTCTAAAGTAATAATGTCTCAGAATCTGAGATTTTTTTCTATAGGAAAAATGTGTCAGAATCTGAGACTTTTTCTATAGGAAAAATGTGTCAGAATCTGAGACTTTTTCTATAGGAAAAATATCTCAGAATCTGAGACTTTTTCTATAGGAAAAATGTCTCAGAATCTGAGACTTTTTCTATAGGAAAAATGTCTCAGAATCTGAGACTTTTTCTACAGGAAAAATGTCTTAGAATCTGAGACTTTTTCTATAGGAAAATTGTCTTAGAATCTGAGACTTTTTCTATAGAAAAAATGTCTCAGAATCTGAAACTTTCAATAGGAAAAATGTCTCAGAGTCTGAGACTTTTTCTGTAAGAAAAATATCTCAGAATCTAAGACTTTTTCTGTAGGATATATGTCTTAGAATCTAATAATTTTTCTATAGGAAAAATGTCTTGGAATCTAATACTTTTTCTATAGGAAAAATGTCTCAGAATCTGATACTTTTTCTGTAAGAAAAATGTCTCAGAATCTGAGACTTTTCCATAAAAAAATGTCGTTGAATCTGAGACTTTCTATAGGAAAAATGTCTCAGAATCTGAGACTTTTCTATAGGAAAAATGACTCTAGGAAAAATGTCTCTGAATCCAAACATTTTTCTATAGGAAAAATGTTTTTTAAATAAAAAAAAAAACATTAGATTCTGAATATATGTATTTATAGTTATGTATATAGAAAATCCCAAATATTGCAATAAAAATACCCATTCGTTTTTTGATAAACTATTAAACTGAGTTTTTTTTATTCTTTAGAAACAAACTTTAAAGAAGTTTTAAAATTTGAAGTCATTAGATTTCATAGATATATCTTACGAGATTTCATAAGAATAATCTCTGAGACTTTTTCTATAAGAAAAATGTCTCAGAATCTGACATTTTCTATAAGGAAAATGTCTCAGAATCTTTTTCAGACTTTTTCTTTAGACTTTTTCTTTAAGAAAAATGTCTCAGAATCTGAGACTTTTTCTATAAGAAAAATGTCTTAGAATCTGAGACCTTTTCTATCAGAAAAATATCTCAGAATCTGAGACTTTTTCTATCAGAAAAATGTCTCAGAGTGTGAAACCTTTTTTATAAAATAATGTTTCAGAAATATTTCTAGAACAAAAGTCTTCCTATGGAAACTGCTGCAGATTGAAAGGAGTTTTTCTATTGAATAACCCAACATTCAAAGGACTTTCTTTATAAAGAACACTTTCAATTTAGTCCTTTGATCCGGAAAACTTTCTTCAACAAAATAAAGGAATCTGAGACTTTTTGTACAGGAACAATTTTATAGGAACCAAAACTTTTCCTAATGAAAAATAATACTCAGAATCTCCGACTTTATCGATGGGCAAAATGTGGAAGAAAAACTTTATAAGTATAGGAAAAATAGTGGGTTTTTTTTATAATAAAATTTATTAAAATCTTAAACTTTTTCTTAATTAATTTGTTTAATAAAATTTTATTTTTTGGTTTTTTTCCAATGATAAAAAATTTTTAATAAAAATAAACAAAAATAAAATATTGACATTGGGTCATTATTAGTGAAATCAATCATGAATATTCTTGACCCCCTCCGATATTGATGAAATTTGTTTAAGTTCTTACACTACTTAAAAAACTAACAAATGCAAATTTTCAGCCCTCTAAGTCAACAGGGGCCGAAAATACGGAGGGTCAAAATTTCCCCCAAAATCTCCCAGTCGCGACACTTTACACCGTAAAAACTTAATATCGTTGGTTCTATTATAGCTAGAAAGCCCATTTTTGGTTTGTTTTGAAGCTCATAATATGCTCTATAAGACCTACCGTAACCAAAAAATTTTCGAAAAAAAATAAGGGTTACCTCCCTTATTTTAAGGTCGTGATAAAGGAAGGAGAAAATGGGGATGATGGTATCCCCCGATTTTTTTTTTTACTTGATAATCTTATAGAGAAAGTCCTAAAGAATATATTCTCAAATTTTTAAGTTGGGACAACAATGGGATCACTCAAAATCAAAATTTTTCACAATTTCCCCTAAAATCTGCAAATCGCAACACTCTTGAACCTTAAAAATTTAATATCATATGTGCTATTGTAGCTACAGAGTCCATTTTTGTTTGTTTTAAAGCTTATATTACGCTCTACAATACCTACCTTAACCAAAAAATTTTAGAAAAAAAGGAAGGGTGCTCCCCTTATTTAAAGGTCGTGGCAAAGGGTGGAGGAAATGGGGGGAAAGTATCCCACGATTTTTTTTTTATTTGGTATTGTCAAAGAACAAGTCCTAATGAACATATCCTAAAATTTTTATGTTGGGACAACAATCAGATCGTCCAAAATCAAAATTTTTCACAATTTCCCCCAAAATCTCCAAATCGCGACACTCTTGCTAATTACAAATTTAATATCGTGGACTGTATTGTAGCTACAGAGTCCATTTTTGGTTTGTTTTAAAGCTCTTAATATGCCCAACAATATTACTATTGCAAAAAAAAATAAAAAAAATTAGGTGTGCCTCTTGTATTATAAGATCGTGGCAAGGGGTGGGGGAAATCGGGGGATAGTATCCCCCAATTTTTTTTTACCTTTTTTTTTTTTTTTAAAGAGTAAGTTCTAGAAGCATATCCTGAAATTTTTATCTTGGGACTACAATGGGAGGCGCAAGAATGTCGCGATTTGATGATTTTGGGGGAAAATTTTGAAAAATTTTGATTTTGGTCGATCCCATTGTTGTCCCAACTTAAAAATTGTAAACTATGTTCATTAGGACTTGCACTTTGAGAATCCCAAGTAAAAAAAAAAATCGGGGGATACTTTCCCCCCATTTCCTCCACCCTTTGCCACAACCTTCAAATAAGGGGGGCACCAATTCCTTTTTTGGAAAATTTTTTGGTTTTGGTATGTTTTGTAGAGCGTATTATAAGCTTTAAAACAAAAAAAATTGGCTCTGTAGCTACATAAGCACTTATGATATTAAATTTTTAAGGTTAAAGAGTGTTGCGATTTGGAGATTTTGGGGAAAATTGTGAAAAATTGATTTTGAGCGATCCCATTGTTGTCCCAACTTAAAAATTTGAGAATATATTCTTTAGGACTTTCTCTATAAGATTATCAAGTAAAAAAAAAATCGGAGGATACCATCATCCCCATTTTCTCCTCCCTTTATCACGACCTTAAAATAAGGGTGGTAACCCTTATTTTTTTCGAAAATTTTTTGGTTATGGTAGGTCTTATAGAGCATATTATGAGCTTCAAAACAAACCAAAAATGGGCTTTCTAGCTATAATAGAACCAACGATATTAAGTTTTTACGGTGCAAAGTGTCGCGATTGGGAGATTTTGGGGGAAATTTTGACCCTCCGTGTTTTCGCCCACTGTTTACTTAGAGGGCTGAAAATAAGTGTGCATTAGTTTATCACTTAGTGTTACAACTAAACCAAATTTCATCAAAATCGGAGGGGGTCACGAAAATTTTTAGCTATTTTTGATTGATTTCACTAAGACTGACCCCATTGTCATTATTAGTGGTGAAATAGGGTGGTAAATTTCAAAAACGAATTCAGAGTTGATACGCAATACTATAATTTTTATAATTATATTTGTCTTTTCTTTAATTTTAATTGCAAATATGCATTTATTTGAATTTTAATAGTTGTGTTTAATGTTTAATTATGTTTTTTCAGTTTTTGTTACGAAAAAATTTCAAAACAAAAAAAATATTGATAACAAAAAGTAACTCTGTGTATGGTGAAAATATTTTTGGTCGGTGGTGAATAAAGTTAGGTACACACATACTAAAGAGGTCCTAACTCCAATACATACAAAGAGTTAGGTCTTCTGACAGCAAAACAAAATGAGTCGGAAGTCTTGTTAGTCTTTGCTTTAAATATTCAGAACAAGTTAAGTGAAAATTATTGTGAAGCTTGTTCTCTGCAATCAAAGTTTCATAACATTTTGGTTCTCAACAATTAAAAAAAAAATTATGTGTCAAAAAAATTAAAAAATAAATAACAATTTATTTTTGTTAACCAAGAAAAAAACATGAAATTCTATTAAAATAGCAGGATATAATCGTGAAAATTGTGGAAACAAAGGTGAGTAAATTAAATTTTCATTGTCTGGGTCGGGTCAAATACTAATAATATTATGTTTTTTTTATTTTTGTTTCCAGAAAATCCATTTTCTGGTATGTAATTGTTGTAAAGCCCAAAATGCAACTTTGGATGCGAAAAAGGACAAATGTGTGTTAAAAATATGTAAATATTCCATGTTATACATGATTGCCTTTATCTTTGTTTAATAAATTAATGGAATTTAAAATATTTCTTTAATTCTCATTTCTGTTCCAAATTTCACTTACAGAACCGATTCCGTGGAACAAAAATATGTTTTAACTTTGCTTACAAACACCTGTTGCTTTTGGGACAATCCCTTTGTAAAAGAATCTGTGTTGCACGAGAATTAGAACAGGTTCTTGGGAAGTATAAGTTGTTCCACAATCGGTTCTTTGCAACCGAAAATTTAGCTGGGATATATAAATTGCATAGAAATCGGAGTATAAGCTATGGGATACCTTCCTTGTAAGTGGAGGGTATAAAAATGGGCACCATGAAAAATGACCCCAAAACGAAAATGATAAATGTCCCCAAATTTTTATATGGAGTACAACAACCCGATCATTTTAGATAATTTTTTTGGGTAATTTTTTCTATTTATTTTGGGGCCATTTTTCATTTAAAAATTACCCGAACATTTTAAGGGCTATTTTTAATTTTATTTATTTGGGGTTATTTTGCATAATGAAAAATTGCCCCAATTTAATTTAAAAAAAAATAATTATAATATTCCTATATAGTCCCCGTTAAAATTGTAACTTTTAACAAATGGCATACATTATGCTATGGAAAAAGTTTCTATTACTGAACCATTTTTCATATTCTGAGTATTTTTTTTTTTCTACAGAAAAAGTCTCAGATTCTGATAATTTATCGAAAAATTCTCAAATTCAAAACTTATCAGGTTTGTCTTATAGAAAAATTGTCAGACTTTTCCTATAGAAAAATCCGTAGACTTTTCATATAGAAAAATCCGAAGACTATTCATATAGAAAAATCCGTAGACTTTAGAAAAATTCAAAGATTTCGAGAAATTTTTAAGAAAAATGTTGGTGTTTTTATTAAAAAAAAAAGTTCTCAGATTGTTTCCTTTTCTTTTTCTCTGTACACCAATTATGTCCATTTTTTATTTAGATTTTGTCCGATTTTTTTCGGTCATAGTCCCTACTACCGTTATGGGAACTATGACCGAATTCATTTTGGTTGATTCATTCATTTTGACATCGTATCTATAAGGGTTTGCAATGCGGTTTTAATCGTAAGCGTAACCGCGGTTAACCGCACTATTTAACCGTAACCGCATAAAAATCAAATATAGAGTTAAAATTTATCAACATGAAACCCTGATTTCCTTCAAAAGTCAAGAAAATCTTTTAAAGGATGAAATATAAACATTTATATCTTCAAAAGTATTTGAGCTATACACAGAAAAAAATTTAATTAAAAAATTCGTAGATTTAATTAAAAAATTAATTATATCCGGAACAATCACTAAAATGCGCATATAAATTAAAAATATTTGTATGCCATTAATTAAAAATAAATGAATATTTATTTAATTAAAAACTTAATACTATCAATAAAAAAATTTAATTAAAATTAAACAAAAAAAAAAACAAATAAGGTTTTGATTATATAAATTAAAAATTTAATTAAAAATGTTTAAAAACAATTCAAATTTTTAATTCTATAAATTAAAAACAATACATTTTTTTAAAAATAAATAATTAAAAAAAAAAAACACTTTTTAAAATAGTATTTAAAAAATGTTTCTTCAAACTTTACCAAATATATTTATGCCGTAAAGACAAAGTCACTAACAATAAGGTAATTTTATAAAGTTGATTATAAACCTTTTATATATACTAGAGTTCGTTTGATGACTATGTCACTTCATCTGTTTATCGGATATCATAATTTTTTTAAAGGATTTATGGGAGCTAAAAAGAATGCCGGTATTTTTTTGGAAAAAATTTTACTCCTTGGGGTAGTTCAACTCATCTGAAAACGCGGATTTTGAGCTGGTTTTTCTGCAGAGAAAAACGGCTGAACATATTGCAAATCTGATTTCACCAGTCGATAACAGCAAAAATAAATACAACTGCAGTTTAAAAAAAGTTCCACAAACCCACAGCAGGGCGCGGAAATATCGATTTGTTTCTTAAAAAATTTTAATTATTTTTCCCAAACTATTATTATTTATTATTACCGAAACATCGACACCGGTACGTACCGGTATTATGAAAACAATTTTCCCAACATAATAAAAAGTCACAAATTTGCTAAAAACACGTAAAATAATTTTTTTTTTAATTAATTTAACTCTGAATTTTCAGCACAAAATTAGAAAGTAGTATTAAAATGAAAAAGAGTTTATTCTTATTCGAGGTCTATTCATGTTCCCCATTATGAATTAACATAACAAGTACTTATGATAACTCTACTTTAGAGTTTATTCTGATTCGAGGCCTTTTCATGTTCCCCATTATGAATTAGCATAACAAGTACTTATGTTAACTCTACTTTCTTTATTAGGATATTCTCCCATTTTTACTATTTAGTTACATAGTGTTGTCGCGTTGATATGTAAAGTTAAAAAAAAGTTATAATGGATAATGAAGCTGATAGTTAGTGTAAAAAAAATTGTTTATAATAAGTTCGAAAAAATAAATAGAATTAGAAAAAAATTGTGTTTTTTAAATTTAAATTTCGGCATAATTTTTTTTTTTAACTTTTCTACCAATATAGACTTTTAAAAAATTGTTGGAACTTGGTTGGTATGAAACCAACATAGAAATTTAACACTTAATCTGAAGAAACATATTTCTTTTGATACTTTTAGCAAAAACGTGCAAAACTTGAAAATATATGCATTTTTCGAAGTAACCTCTGCTTCAAAAACAATTCATTATTAAAAATTCGACTGCAAAGCAACACCAAGTAGAAGAAAATGGAAACTCTATTGAACTCCCTTCTAGAAGAAAGGAAAAGTATATCCTTCTGAGAATTATTAAAAGTATTTAGAAGAAAGTTACTATCATATTGTATTTTCAGATGGTTTAATTTTTTGTTTTTTGTAAAAAAAACTAATGGCCGGTAACCGTTCAACCACCGAATTTCAAGTTAATATAAATAAAATTGGATTTTTGTCGTCCCAGATTAGCCAATTGTTGCACTGTGCCATGGTGCCTCTATGAGGGCTAAGGAAGGTTAGGGTGGCGCATAGACCTCTTGGTCCATAGCGATACCAAAAAACTTTTTTCGCTAGCAGAGGAAGTTAAACACGTTTAAAGTCATTGCGAAACTTTTTATATTCTAAGATCCATTTGCGTTATATCCTCCAAAGCATCGGCGTATACAGAGGGGGGCCCAACAACAACAACAAAAAATATTTTTTTATATGTATTGAAAAACACAAATCTCACGAAAAAAAACAAAATTTTTTTGTTGTTGTTGGGTCCTGAAAAAACAGTCTTGCATACGCCGTTGCTCCAAAGTATTAAAGCTTATCTGACCAATAATCGATCGGTGACTCCTTGCCACCGCTAGACAGTGACAAATTATGTGTTCTATTGTTTCATCCACTCCTGGTGAGGCGCATCTTTTACAACTGGCGTCTAAGTTGAGTCTAATATTCTTAGCATCAATGCCGATGAGACTGTGACCAGTTATTATTCCCGTCAGAGCTCGACGTTTCCTTCTTGTAAGTGATAATAGGTGTTTAGTTTTCCCTTGGTCATAAGTTGGAAAATATAGTTAGTTCTTTCCACTTCCTGTTCGTCTGCCCTTTCATTTCCCTGCATCCCGTTCTGTCCTGGTACCCATAATAAATTAACCTTGTTGTTATGACAACACGTCTGCAAGTTCTCGTAACATTGTAAAACTATTATAGATTTAATATAATCACCTTATAGTGCATTTAAAGCGGCCTGGCTATCCACGTAAAACCTTATGGTTGCTCCCCTGATTTCCTCGATAAGTTCCACAGCCTTAGTTATTGCAACTATTTCAGCTTGAAATATGCTCGAGTCCAAAGGAAAATTAAACGAAAAGTTCTGGTTTAGCTTCACGTTCATAAAACCAGCTCCTACTCCATGGTTTGTTTTGATCCATCGGTAAAGATTTTTATGGTGTTTGCAGTGGTTCCCGCCAGTTAGACTAATATTCTCGAGCCAGAAATCACTTACTTCATATTTCCAGTCGAAAAATAGTTTGGACTATGTAATCAATCCGAGTCAATGCTGTTTATATTGTCCATGTTACTTTGTCCAAAGTTGCGAAACTTGAATTAATTTAATTTTTTGAGTCTGAGGCAAGCCTTGTAAGCCTCACCTATACAAAGACACATCAATAAAGTTGGCCGATGTTATTCTCAAAACGCCTGTGATAATACATCCCATAAGCCATTGAAGTCTTTGAAACTGGTTAAGTATCGCATGCTTTTCAAGTGCCTTATAGAAGACTTCCAAGAGAGCTTACGGTCCAAAATCACTTCTAAAAATTTCGCATGAGGTGATAGTAAAATCGGGGAAGTTGAACCCCGATTCTAATCCTCCTAAAATTTGGGATTTTGTGCTTTCTAGTAAAAAGTACTATTTCCGTCTTTTTCGGGTTAACGTTGAGTCCGTAAAATGTAACGTATGAAGGGTAAAATGTAAAAATAAAATATATTTCTGTTCTGAATTGTTTACGATTTTCTAAAAAACAAAATTTTTAATTTTGTGCAAAAAAGAGGTCTGCGAAACCATAGTGCATTATATTTTACCAATTATTGAGTCTCATGCCATATAAAAATTACACAGGTTGACAAAAAATTAACTTTTTCAATTTGCGTGACCTTTGACAACTGATTTATATGGATTTTAGTGTGCTGATTCCGAATCTGTTATCCAATTTTTTCCATCAGCTCGTGTTCGCGAGCAAATCGCTGTTAAGGAGTCGAAAAGATGAATTTTTTACCAAATTTGCTTGGCTATAATTTACAAAACTAATTTTAGAGACTCAGTTTTAAACACGAACTCAACTATATTGGATGCGAGGATTCCAAAACTGGTATTCGATTTTTTTTGACAACTTCAGTTTTCGAGCTATTAAAAAGGGCATAAATATTCTGACAAAATTAAAGAGGACATAAATTTAAAAATTTTATTTTAGCGATGTCTCCAAAACTAAAGATGACTCAACAAAAGTAAGAGCATTTTTGGAATCAGCATATCCAACATACCTAAAATCGTCATTCACTTTTTGGATGTAAGACAAGTGTTGGTAAATATGGACTCACAAAAATGCCAAAAATAGCCTATTTTCAAAGATTCCTTAGGCTATATCTCAAAAACTAGAGCTGACCCAAAAAAAAACGATAGCCAGATTTGAAATCACCGTACCCCAATTACCCAAAATTAGCTATCAGAACCCGGGCAAAAAAAGTGTTGCCCTGTGTTATCTATTCTGTATAGGTAAAGTAATGTTAATAGATAAATATATTGCCATTATCTTAGCCTATATGGACCAAATGATTTTTATATGGAAAGACACTCAAAATAATGGGTACACTCTAAATAAATTCTTTGCCCAATCAGCAGAAAAATCTTCTAAAAACACACTCATTTTGAGCCATATGAGAAATGTGCTGATTTAAGCAGACGCGATTTGATGAATATCAGAAAAATCTGCTGATACTAGAAGAAACATCTGAGCAATCTGCGAATTTAAAAGAAAAATCTGCTGAAATTTCATCGAGTTTGAGTCATATGATAAATCTGCTGGTTTAAGCTGACCCAGTTTGCTAAAACTTTGTATTGTGCAATTAAAAAACTTACGAACTTTATCCAAGTTTTTTTTTAAGTGTTAATTTTTTTAAGTTATACTGTTTTCCAAGAATAAAATTTCCAGTTTTATTTTAAGTTAAAATGTTAAAAAAAATATTTTAAAATTTTTTCAAAACGGGATTACTAAATCTGCTGTTTTTTTTAATTTAAAAAAAAACTTAAAAAGTGTTGGGAAAAAAATGCCAACAGACTATTTCTGTAAAATAACAAAATAATCTGCAAAAAATCTGAACAAAAATATTTTGAAACTCAGCAAACAGAATTGGAAAATTTCAGAAATTTGTTTGTTATATTCTAAAACTGAATGACTGAGAATTTACTTAAAATTTACCTTTCAGCAAATAATATGCTTAAAGTTTGCTAATTCAAATTGAAAGTTAATTTACAGATTTTTTGAAAAAGTATTTCTTTTGAGTGTATGTATAACTTAATGCATAAACAAAAATGAAATGCATTTTGTAAGCGGTAGGAAAAAATAAAGCAATTTTTGTATATTTTTGCCTATGCATTACCACCCAGCAAAATCTTCGCTTACCAAGAAATTAACTTAACTGGTTAGCACAAATATAGCAAAAATACTACACTCAAAAAAAACCTTGTAAAATTACAAGAAAAGTTTGTAACGTTTTTTTGTTTGCTACCTCCTATTTGACAAATATTCCTAGTAATTTTACAAGCTTTTTACCAATTATTTTGTAACTATACAAGGTTTTTACCAATAAAAGGAGGTTTCGTAATTTTACTAGATTTTTTGCTACCTCCTATTTTACGAGAATTCCTAATAATTTTACAAGCTTTTTACCAATAAAATTGTAAATTTACAGTTTTTTTTTTGGCGCAATTGAAATTACAAGGAATTCTCGTGAATTTACTATATTTTTTTTTGTAAATTTATCTTAGAAATTTGTAAAATTAAAAAAAAAAATTGTAAAATTACAAAAAAAAAATGTTAATTTCGATCCAAATTTGTTTGTTATAAAACAAGCAAAACTGTCAAATATTGGTAAAAGGGGATTTCGTGACTTATCCTAGTAATTTGACAAAGTTTTTTTTTGTGTGTAGTTACCTAGCAATTTTAATGTTAATTACTTTAATACGGTGATGTCATTAAATCCATTGCCAGGTAAGCGAGGCGGGAAGGAGTAACCATTACCAAGTTTTTGTTGGGCATATCCAAAATTGCAAAACGAAATCGGAACGAATTGGAAAAAAATGTTTGCGTAAAAACTTTTTTGCAAAAATGTTTTTACAAGAAAATAATTGTGACATTTAGTAAAGATACGTGACCTCGAGCTAGAGTGATCTTTCTCAAAATAGAATCTATCTGTCGAATAATTAAATTTTTTTATTAATTCAAAAATTAAAGCAGAAATAAAAACAAGTAAAAAAGTTAAATTCGGCCTTGGCGAATTTATTGATACCCACCACAATGTAAAAAGATTGTTGCAAAAACTTTATTTGACAAAACAAAACGTGAACATTTTTTGTTAAATTGATAAAAAAAAAAAATTTTTCTAATGCAGTGTCATAAAGAAAATTGATCAGCTTCCGAAAAAAGTATCATGTTTAGATTAATATTTTCTATTAATGATTAATGTGGCATTCAGATCATCAAAAAATCTTAAGTCAATAAATACTTGAGGCTGCGCTTCACTGTGACTCCTCCTCTACAACTCCTACAATAGTTCCTGTCAAAGATTCCCATGTGCACGGCCATTTGGCCGTTTATGAAATGTCCTATCAGTACTCCCACTAATAGGCTAACCGTCCACTTACCAAAAGTATGAAGACTTTCTGTCCTCTTAGGATTTGGCAGTGGACACAGGTTTCGCCATATCCTGAACCAATTCAGTGAAATATACCTATTTATTCATTAGCCAATTCGTTACCAGCGACTCCACTGTGTCCAGGACCCAGATTAGCTTGACTGTATGCTGACTGATTTGACAAAGAGATTGTATACAGTTTCTAACCATTCCCAATTTGACATTATTTGATTCCAAACCCTATAGAGCTGCAAGACTGTCCACGAAAATGTTTATGCCACAAGGATATAGGTCCCTTTTCATAATCATCTGTGCGACTTTATCAATTAAATGTTCCTCAGTCTGTAAACACTAGGGT
This sequence comes from Pegoplata infirma, assembly GCA_963921195.1. Lineage (NCBI taxonomy): Eukaryota > Metazoa > Arthropoda > Insecta > Diptera > Anthomyiidae > Pegoplata > Pegoplata infirma. The sequence goes on along the minus strand of OY992536.1, from coordinate 157,859,926 downwards.
GTTCAATTAATCGGTTTTTTCATTGTTCGATTAAACGATTAATAGACATTTAGCATTTTAGACTTGTTCGATTAATCGAAAAAAAATTTAAAATTTATCGATTAATCGAATAATTCCAAATTCAGAAATTTTCTTAATTACAAGATTTTTTTTCGACAATTTTAGAAAAAATTGGTACTTAAGTATATAAAAAATATTAATAACAAGTATTTTAACATTTTACTAACAAAAAAAAAACAAAACCAATGTAACCGCATTACAAAATGTATCAAAATTTTAGCTTTCTACAATTTTGTTTGAGAAATTAAAAAAAAATTTTTGGGGATTTGAAAGATTTTTAGAATTAAAAAATTATTTTTGTTGCCAAATTTATATGGATTACCGATATCACAAAAATTTTATATTTATTATCTAAATACATTTTGGAAAATGTTAAACGAAAAATATTTAGTTTTGAGCATATTCATAAAACTTGAAATTTAATTTTTTTTTTATAATTTAGTGGGGTTTTGCTCAAAACTCGAAACTTTGACTAATTTTAGCGCGGTCACATAGTTGACCGATTTGGTCCAAAACTTTGTCAGGTACTAACTTTAGGTCGTTTAACAAAACCAATACTTCAGGAGCAGCGAAAATCCGAAAAAATAAAATAAGGACCACTCTAGCAAATATGACTGGCATGAATTATGCAAATTTCCAGAAAAACCATATGTTATTATTAATCGATTAATCGGCATTAATTCTTCGATTAACCCCTTAATTAATTAAATAAATTAGCAATTTTAAATTAATCGAACAATTATTCGTCTAAAATTGTTCGATAATCGAACAAAAATTAATCGGCTGAACACCCTAGTAAACACTACACTTGTTCGAAAGTCTCAATGAGAACCTGGTTTCGAGGCAATCAGAATATACTCCCGAACCCATAACAGTCTTCCATAGTGGGAACGTGGACTTCAAAGAGATCTTCAGCAGATTTTAGAGAATCATTCTTGGTCAATCAAACCAGACATAAGATCCCTTAGTGAGGGTGAAATTGATCAGTACAGATATACTATAAGATGAGTAACTTTTTTAAGGCAATAAATTAATCTCTATTATGACAATATCATAATTAGAAATATTTTCGGACCTCGAGCTAGAATAATACTCTAGTCGAAAATGTTTCATTTGTTTAAGAAAGTCCAAAAAAAAAACTAAAAAATTTGTGTTTTTCACAGGTTGATTTAGTTTTCAAAGATGATCTTGTCTACCCCTGATCCGATTTCACCCATTTACAATGAACCATGAACTCGTCCAAAACAACTTTTCCACTGACATACGAAAATCGATAGAATCTGGCATGGATCGTTATATATACTTAAATGGGGTCCAAGACCGATATTTCGATGACAAAGTGAGTATACCCCCACACTGTGGTTGAGCATCGAAATTCCGGGTAGTTGGAACTCTTTTAATTTTAACACAGTCTAATAGATACATCAAGAAAAAGTGCCAGTCTATTTCAGTCTATTTAAGAGAGCTTAATTTGAAATCTAAGATTGTCAGACTATTGCTGTGTACATTAGACAGAGATGCTAACTGGTTAGGACTCAATTTTATGTCTAAAACAGCATTCTGAAAGTCATGCATCCTTCTACTTCTTAAGTGTTTCTAAAAACTGCCCTTTACTGTGTTTGGATTTATGAAACTGCATGATCTCACGGATTTGTCGTATATCAAAATGCAACATCTCAAGAGTTTATGCTTAATGGCAGGCTCTAAAAGAGTTACCTCAAAATCATTGCTGGACCTAAATTCGAGGCACCTAAATGCACAGCCACTAGCTCTGTTAAACTTACATATATGTTAAAACTTAAATGAAAAGGTTAAGTTGATACTTATGAATGGGGTGTAAAATTTTTGTTATTGAATTCATTTAATGAAACCCGTCATATGTAAGTTTTCGTAACACTAATATTGATTTTCAATCTTGTCATGTACAAATTTCTAACAGTAAATACATTACACTGTCCAACGCTACAATCAGGAGGTAAAAAAAGCTAACTAAGCAAGTTCTGTTTCTGAAATATTCGCTCATTTAGAAACTGACCGCTTATTTTTACTCCCAATAAAACTGCTAACTGACCTTGTAGACTAATGGCTCCTGATTTCAAATCATCAAATAAATTTTACATGAATTGGATAAATGGTGAATTTTCAAAATGAAATTTCACGAACATTTGGCTTGTCAATTTGAAATCAGTTGCTAAGAAAGGCTTTTGAAGTTGGGGCAGTGAAAACCCAAAACTTCCCAGGAGAAATTGTGCTGAACTGGAAGCAGCTTTTGAAAATGAATCACGATTCAAAGAGCGCATCCAACCCAACTTAATTCAAGCGTGATTCCTTTGGTCTACTGATAAAGCACTATTAAGATGCAACAAAATGATGTATCTTTTCAGCGCTGATTGAACACTTTTTTGTATCATTCTTTTTAAGGCAAAACATTATAAGTTTTATAAAAAAAAAACTCAAAAAACTAAAATTTTTACCCTTAGTTTAACTTCTATATGCTATAAAATGAAGCTGTGCGGTAAATATCTTGATTTATGTTTGCTGGAATATTAAATTAAATTTAGGATCAGTTGGTCAAATTCCTTATTTTGATTTCGGAGTGCGATTTTTTAGAGTTTGTACAGAGTTATAGACAGAACTAAAAGCAGCGTTTGCAAAGGGATTAGAAGTCACAAACAGATCCAAACTACCCGAATTCATGCATGATTTACGTTGGCGATGTCACAGTCTATAGCATTATTTGGTAGCACTGATAGTCCGCTATTAAGATGTAGTGAAATCATATTATTCTTTCCTTATAATAATAAAAGTCCAATAAAGGCAAATCTTAACAAAAATATTAAAATTTTTCCCCCCGACTTATATTGTACCCACAATAGCACTCTTTGGACGCGCTATGGTATGCTATAAAAAGAAGCTGTACTGTCAAAATCTCAATTTATTTTTGCTTACCTAACTCTTGTAATCCTAATGCTGTATTTGTTGGTGGCTCTGTGGAGGAGCACTGCAGTGGCATATCCATCATTTGAGAATGTGGTGAATGACCCTGAGAATGCGTGCTACCCACACTACCGTTTGTACCATAATATCCACTATAATATCCATTCGATACAATGGGAGTACCATTGCCATTTGGTGAGGATAACGCTGGAGCATAAGTATTCGTTGTGCCAAGTGATGTTACCGACGGATCGGAATGTAGAGCAGAACCAGCCGATAGATAGTCGGGGACATGATGAACAGCTGCAGCAGCGGCCGCCGCTGCTGCATGATGACCATAATAGCCCAGATTTTGATGATGAGCGGCATGATGATGGTGGGAGGGTGTACTGGAGGCATAATTGGTGTAACTGGACGTTTGATGATGACCTGAAAGGGCACTATTCGAATGTGGATGGGAGTGAGGATGATGATGATGGCTGGTAGCTGAATGATGATGGGCCGCCGCTGCCATATAATCACTGACCATATCCGCAGGATGTGTGGCATGAGGATGTGAAGGCATAACACCAGCACCACCGCCACTACCACCAGGTACCATATGACCCGTTGAGGCAGTCATTGAATAATGACTATTGTACTGATGATAATCATCAGCGACGGGTGGAAATTTTGGATCTAAACCATTATTCATGCCCATAGATGATTGGACATGATGAGGAGCATGTGGATGATAACCCATTAGAAATGAGCTCATATTTATACAGGTTACTTAAAAAAACGAATTCCGGTATATATTTGTATTATTTTTTTTGTTTATCACACTAATTTTCTTTGTTATTTTTATATAATTTTTACTCTTTTGTATGAACAGTAATTTTTTTCTTCTTTTTCTATATTCAAATAACCTTGAATTAACAATTTATTTTCAAAACACTTTTAATTTTTTCTTAAATATTTTTTTATTTCTATTATTATACTTTTTTTTAATTAAACACTAGCACTACAGGAGGTATTTTGGTGTTTTGGTATTTTTTTGTATAATTTTTTTTCTTCTTTATCTTTTGTTTAATTAAATTAAATTTTGTTTTAGAATCATTTTTTGTTTAGTTTAAACAATTTTTTTATTTTTAATTCTTAATTTTTTTATATCATCATTGCTAAAAATGAAATTCATTCCCGAACAATTAATGGAAACGTTCCACGGATTCAGAGCGTAAAGAAAGAAGCACCTTAAACTTGGCCCAGAATGTTATCTAAGCTTACACTCATCGAAAGCACATACACGAGAAGAGACGTTCCAAACAAACGAAAAAAAAAACACACGGCTTCAATTTACAATACAATTTGAAAAAACAATCCGTCCGGTACCGTTCGTGACGAGACGTTCTTTTGTTATGTACAAGCGCCAGAAAAACGTTAGCATGCAAACCTGTTCGCCTCGTACGCATTCGCAATGAGACTCAGTCAATTGCTCGCTCGCTCACTTGGTTGGATTTACTCAGAGTTGCAACAACAACGAAGAAACCCAATACTTGAATGTGTTTCCAATACGTCTGTTTGTTTGTTTGTTGTACCTTTGTTCGTTTATACAGTTCTGCAATTTTCTTCTCTTCTTATTAAATACAACACAATCTTAGTTGTTTTTCAAACTTGATTTACTTGTTTTCAATAACAAACATTTAAACATTCATCCATCGTTCCGTCTGTCCGTCCAACCATCCATCCGCTTATACATACGTAGTTAGGTAGCCCAACTCACCATGTAGTCAAACGTGTGTGTTTGCAGTAGGACCAGCCCACACGCATAATTTATTCCATACCAACTACGAGTATTCATATTGAGAAGCCATGACTGCGTGTCGTCTTCCTGTCACTACCATTAATTTTGGATTGCTTGTACCACCACCACCACAATACAATTGTGTGCCACCATGTTTAACATTTCGTATCTGTAGTGTATGCTGGTTAGGCTGCTAGAGCAAATCGGCATATAAGATAAAGTGAGAAGGAACATATTTAAAACACACCCCAGTATGAAGATTACCTTAATCTATTACAATATTACAGTAAAGTTGATTTAATGGAGACACTTGAATAATTTTTTTTGTAAAATAATTTGGACTTTACTAAAGTGTTTCTTTTTAGGTGAAATTATTTATTTTATTTGTATTTATTAAAAGTAAAGTCAATTTGCAAGGAAAACAAAAGAGGAAGAAGGAAAAGAGAGAAGAAAGCAAAGCGAAATTTTCAGAATCCAAAAACTTTTCTGAAATTTATCTGAGAACTTAAAAACCTTTCTCGGGGAAGAATTCTTCGGCTTTAAGAATTTATATAAGCAAAAATATACAAGATTCCTTTTTAGAACTTTTCATTTAAACGTTAGAATTTTTCGGCAATAATACAAAAGAATCTGGGATTTTCCAACGTTTTATTTCGGAAATATGTTTTTAGATATGTCTGCTTTTAGATTTTCGAGAATTTAAGAATTTTTCGTAAATAAATTTCTTTAAACTTAAAATTTTGTTTACGTGAATGTTTTGGATTTTAAAAACGCCACGGAGTCTAAAAAAAGTTATTTTTTTTTAAAATGAATTTTTTTTACAGAGTTTCAAGATTGAACATTTTTTGGAATTACCAAGTAGTCATTATACCTTTTGTGATGTACACGGAAGTGGTCTGGTGGCTGATAACGGTAACATACACTGGATCTGCTGGACGGGCTACAAAGAGCCGCTTGCTTGGGGCTTACGGGTGTTACAGGTGCACTACATTAGGCGCATCTCTTAACGCAGAGACTGTGCAGACTCCGAAAAAATGGAACATGGCATGGAGACTACAATGCAGGACATGGTCAACTGTTTAATAGGTTTTCGAAACTTTGTCCGATGTTTGCCATGCCTTAGACAGTATGACGCCTTGCATAGAGTTTGTAGAAGATTCAGTGTTAACTGGTGCGATCCAGATAAAATTCTCAGAAATTACTCTCATACCTTCTATACGGACGGTTCTAGTACCTTAGTTGGTTCTGGATCTGATTGGTATTTGAATGACGAAACCAAATACTTTCATGCTATGGGCAAAATTGCAACAGTTTTTCAGACTGAAGTGTTTGCTATTTTGGACGTAGCGACTTGGATAATTGAAAAGAGATGGAGGGATAGGAAAATCGGTATCTGTAGTGACAGTCCAGCTATACTCAAGGCACTGGATTCTCCAATCACAACGTCTAAAATTGTCCAAGAGTGCAGGCACAGACTCAAGAGAACAGGGTCAAACTCATGTGAGAGCATGGTCTGCCTCTTGTGGGTTCCGGGTCATAGGGTAATACAGGGAAATGAGATTGCCCATTCTTTGGCAAATATTGGCGCCGATACAATTCCTCACAATCCGGAGCCTTAGGCTTGACGTGGATCAACTCTCACAAGCAATCAATTTTCATGGAAAGATGGTCCAAAGAGTTAACATGCAAGAATACTAAATGTTTTGTGATAAGGCAAGACAAGAAAGTGGCAAACTATTTACTCAGTCTGAGTAGAAAAGACTGTCGCAAACTTACTGGCCCAATTACGGGAGACAATACCTGTGCTTAATCAGACCCTATTTGTGCAGCTTGTCTTGAGAATGAGGACACAACAGAAGACTACGTCTGTTGTTTCCCAGCGTTCTCAAGAGCAAGACTGCGGATAATGGGCTTTGATATTTTGTCAATGGACATGTTCCATGGGCTTTCCTTGTCTGACTTTCTCAGGTGTGTGAAAGCAACTGAAAAGTTCAAAACAAGAATCTTTCACTCTCTTTAAAATTTCTCTCATTCGTTACAAGTCTTTCCTCCTAGGGTACGGTACAATGAACTATTTTAAGTCTGAGCGCCATAGCTTTCTTCAAGGCTTGTACAACCCACCTTCAACTCAAGGCTTGAGAATAGAATGCACAATATCGTATTATTTATCATGCTTAATAGTGTAATACCTCTTCAGTTTTTTTCAGTTTGAGAGGTCTATCTTTTTAGGAAGTTTAATTATGACACTTATCGCTAAAATCAAAGCAAATTTACGCGTTTTTACCCGTTTATAAATTTTTTGTGCGCGTTTTGCTCTCAAATAGTTGGCATCTCTGGTAGAGGGTATTAAAAGATTCGGCACATCCCAGTTGGCCATGTCTGGAAGACATCCTTGACGACGCGAGCACGACCGCATCCTTCACGACGCTTCGGCGACAGTCCAAGCAAATCATTGACGACTTTTTCACACAAGTGTCCGGAAAATCGTTCACGACAATGTGAGCGACATTATCGCTCATAATGTCATTGACGATCATATGGACGACAATATGCTTCGTTTTATCATTCATACACTCCGTTGCATAACTATAATTACACTCTAAAATCGCTGATATGCAAAATTTATGTAGCGCTGTGCCTTTTAGTAAATAAAACATTATAAATTAATCAAAAATTAACATTATTACAGAAAAATAAATATTACTTTCAAGAAGGTTCTAAGTTTTTAAGCCATTTTTATTTTTTTGGTGTTGCATAACTATAAAGACACTTATTAAAAAAAATTATAATCCAACTAAAAAGGATAAATGTTATAAACTGAAAACGTAGAAAACGTTGTTTATTATTAAAAAATTAAAAAAAAAATATTTGGAAACATCACGCCATTTTAACCATTACCCCATCCTCAATATTCACCGCCATGGGTCAATTTTGATCCATAAAGGTCGATCTTTAAAACCATTCGTCCGATTGCTTCACAATGTATTAATCATTTGTAGCAAAGGGCTAGGACTTTCCAATTTTGTTCATCCAGAGTCATTCTGAAAACTATAGCGTGTTCTACAGGGCACCAAAGTGGACCGCTTCGGGTATAAAAATCAATTCGGAACTTGAAAATTGTTCATTGAGGAAACCATCTTCAACAGGATTTACACATCTTAAAGTAGAGAATATAAGCTTTCTAAATCATTTTGATTCAGTATTCTAGCTGCAATATTGACCCAGATATGAGCTATCAAAGTTAATCACATTAATCAACAGGTGACCCACCCGATGTAAACCATTATAAAAGCTCATAACACCCACAAAAAAAAGTTGGTTAACTTTGATGACTCATATCTTGGTCAATATTGCAGCTAGAAGATTGAATAAACATGATTTAGAAAGATCATATTCTCGATTTTAAGATGTGTAAGTCTTGTAAAAGATGGATTTCATTGTGAACAATTTTCAAGTTCTAAATTGATTTTTATGCCTGAAGTAGTCCACTTTGGTACCTTGTAGAACACCCTGTGGTTTACAGAATGACTCTAGATAAAAAATTTTAAAAGTCCTAGTCCTTTGCTACAAATGAGTAATATATTGTGAAGCAATCGGACCAATAGTTATAAGATCGACCTTTATGGGTCAAAATTGACCCATGGCGGTGCATTTTGAGGATGGGGTAAATGTTAAAATGGCGGGCGGATTCCAAATAACTTTTTTTTTTACTTTTTAATAATAATGAAAGTTTTCTACACTTTCAGTTAATAACATTTATCCTTTTTAGTTGGCTTATAATTATTTTTTATTTAGTGTCTTTATAGTTATGCAACACCAAAAAACAAAAATACCTTAAAGAGTTAGGACCTCCATGAAAATAATATTTGTTTTTCTCAAATAATATTCGTTTTTGGTTAATTTATAATTTTTTTTGTTAATAATAGGCTAAACTCTGCATAAATTTTATATATCACCGATTTCAGAGTGTAATTATAGTTATGCAACGGAGTGTATATTAAGGGTGGGATAGTGTTGTGTGAGATTTTAAGCAGCAATATTTGGAAGCGCTAGAACCGCTCATTTTGTGAGGTTGGTAAAAAAAGTGTATGAGCCAAAAAATGGGGGAGGTCGGATAGGATCTAGGGGTCGCTCATCGGGGTCAAAGTTGGGCGTAGAGGGGAAAAAATCCACAAAAAGCCCCAAAACTCCCCTGGTTTTGCTCCTAGAGGGGTCAAATGTGAGACCGGCCCCCATTATTTTTACCCCCTGAACACTTTTGCCAAACATACCTAAGCCCTATCTCCAATCCCTAAGGGGGGTCCCACACAAAGGTTCAATTTTTAAAAAATCTTTCTTCTACCGCTCTAGCTGTCCTAAAAGTCACCCTAGAGGAATCAAAAGTATGACCGACCCCCAATATTTTTTCAACCCCAACATTTTCTTAGAACATACCTACCCCCTACCTTCAATCCTTAGGGTGGTCCCCATACATTTTTTTTATTTTTTCTTAAATTGTCATATTAAATCAGCTCCTACCGGTCCAATGGTGCCTCCTAGAGGGGTCATTATCAAGACCAACCCCCATTAATTTTTAGCCCCCAACACTTCTTCTGAACATACCAATTCCATATCTCCAATTCCTAAGGGGTCTCCCACACAAAACCACATTTTTGTAAATCTTGCTCCCACCGCTCTAACTATCGCAGGGGTGACCCTAGAGAAGTTAAATGTGTGACCGACCCCCAATATTTTTTCAGCCCCAACATTTTCCCCAAACAAACCTACCCTCTATTTTTAAGCCTTAAGGGTGTCCCCACACAATTTTTTTTTTAAAAAATTTGCGCCTACCGCTCCCACTGTGCCTTTTAGGGACGGGAAATGCAGACTGACCCCCATTAATTTTTGCCCCCTACATTTTTTCTGAACATACCTACGCCGTATTTCCACTTTGTAGGGGTGCTCCCCTGGGGAAAACTAAGTGTTTGAAACCAAATTCGGCAAAACGTCTGGACCAGGAGTGCTAATGTTTGCACGTTTTAAAGAGCAGTGGGAAAATATAAAAGACAAACCGTACAGTCTTGGCATATAAGATGAGGAAGTGGCAGGCAACATACCAGATCAAGTTGTTTTGTTGGGCTCAAATAAAAGAAAAGCAACCCAGAGACGACTACAAGGAGTTTCTTGAAATTGTTTCATTATACCTTGGCGAAAATATTCCTAATAAGCATTTTAGCCCACCAGGATGGTGGGCTATCCATGCTCGATGGATGGCAAAAGGCATATATTGCCTAAAAATGTTTTTGTTCCGAAAATATATCGGTTTGGCCAAAAAAGAATTAAATGCACTTCTTGATGTGACCGTTTTCATCATAGCAATTTACGTAAAAGCTTGGTTTAGCGCTACACTCAAAAAAAAACGTGGGTATTCAATACTAAAAATTTAGCTACGAGTACTAATGTTTTAGTCCAAAAGGACCTAGTGCAGGAATTGGTAATCAATACTAAAATTTGTTACTAATATTTAGTACATGAAAAATACTAAAAAAACAGTAAATATTACTGGAATTTACTACAATTTTAGTAAATATAATTACTAAAAAAATCATAAATATTTTAAATTTTTGCCCTATTTAGTAAAAAAATACTTATTTTAGTAAATAAAATTGCTAATTTTAGTTAATAAAATTACTACCTATATCAATTTTAATAAATAAAAATCAGAAAAAAATTATATATAAATGGTTTTTTATTTCACTTCGGTTATAAGATATACTTAATTACATGTCTTCTTGAGCTGCTTAAAAATGTAGCGTAGGTTGTACCACGTCAGGCTTTTGAAAATATAAATGTTGTCGCCATACCATTGAAATATATTTTGAAACGATTGCTAAAAATATAAAAAAGAAATAATATTTTCTAAATACATGTTCAAATGAAAGTACAAACATTTTACTACAGGGGGTGTTTTTTTACATACATTTTTTTTGTATACGTGTGTGTATCCATAATATAAATTCTTCTTCAGCTTGAGTTTTTTTTTTTCACAGCCATTTAAATATTCTTCTTCAGCTTGAGTTTTTTTTCACAGCCATTGAAATGAAAAACTGATGTAGTTTTATTATTAATGGCATTTTATAATATGTTCTTTATTTAATTAGTTTAACACCACACCACTTAATTAAATAAATTTAAAAAATATTTTTTTTACAAACATTCCGTGACCGGGTATTGCGTTGTTTCGGTTTTAATTCTTTTTCGCACTAAACAAACAGAAAAATCTGTTGGTAGCACTGCAGTTAAATGCGAGAAAACGTGGTGGTCGCACACACTGCAGCTGCAAGCAGCAGACGGCAAGAAATATAAAGAACTGTGTTTAATTATAAATTATACATTTAAAAAATAAGTACTTTTTGTATTTGCAGTTAGGGGTATGCACTTTTAATGTTAAGAAATAAAAAATGCGTCATTTTAGTGAAATTATAATTAAAAAGAGTACTCATCATTTTTTCTGTCTGCTGCTTGCTGCTGAACTGTGAAGAAGCATTTGGTGGCTATTACAGACAGTGTTGCCATTACAAATATAATAAAAAAACGCAAAAATCGTTGGAAAAGGGTAAAAATTTACAAAAAAAATCAGCTACAAGAAAAAAGAGAAAATTAAAAAAAATGGAAAATCTGCTTTTTAAGGTTAAAAGGATAAAAATCGCAAAAAAACGATAATAAAAGTATTTGTTTTTATCATAAATTTAATAAATAAGCTGATACAATCACGAGTAAAAATAATGTTACATTCATATTTTTTAAAAAAACAATAAATTTAATACAAACTTTTGTATTACATTCAATCAACACGCCACAGATCTTTTTTAATGAAATGTTTGGATATTTTATCAGTTTATTTTTATGCATTTTACTTCATTTTGACCGTAAACAAAATTGTTTCAAAAAACAACAGTCATTAAATATTTTAAAAAACACGTAGTTGTAAAAAAATGTAGAAAATATGTACCAAAAAGTTTATAATACATTTTCATTAAAAATATTATATAATATAATACATTTTCTTTAAAAAATATTGTTAGTATTTCCAATCCGTATGAAGTGATATTAGACAGGTAGTTTAGTAAAATATTTTACTCATATCTTTCGTGGGGAATACCAATATTTAAATGTTATAATCCAAAAACTAAATTGTCTTGATGAAGAAAAAAAATATAATCCAAAAACTAAATTTGCTAAATGAAACAAAAAAAATAAATGGCGAAAAATTTTAATTTTTATACGACCGGTACAAAACTTAATTAAATTTTGAACCAAATAACAACCAAAAACAGCGATGCCAATTCAGCGCGCTTCGTGCTGGATTTGAAGCTATCCGACCACCCAAAAAGCGCATTTTTTAAATCTAAGAAATGGAAAACTTTGTTGAAAATTTTTAAAAAAAGACATTTCACAATTTTAAGACTTATTCTGTGAATAGGCCTGATGATTTTCTAATTTTTTTTTAACCTTGAATTAAAATTATTTTTTATCGCTTTTTACTTTATTCAAATTTAGCGCTTTTTGAGTCACTGTTTTGCGCGTTTTGCCTGTTACAAAATTTTCGAAATTAAACCCAAATTTTCTTTATTTAAATCTGTCAAAAATACATATTTTGATTGCATCATTAGAAAAATACAACTACATAAGAAATCCGCCGTCGGTAAGCAAAATGGGCCGAGCCGCCAGTGGCCAGCGGCCCGCCACCGCCAAAAATAAATACTAATAAGCATACTAATAAAGTACACTCAGTTACCAAAATATACATACGGTAAATAAAATGATGTTTTCTTTGACAAACTTGTCAATTTTTGACATTTTTACAGATGAAATTAATTAGTAGCCATGTAAATAGAATTTCGACTACATAAAATAAAATATTTTTGCAATTGCATCCAAAGAACATCCGAAAAACTTCTAAAATGCACATAAGCAAAGTTACATAAATATACATACGCCGATTTTATTTCAATGTACCGTCATTGCAATCGCTCGGAGTTTGATGAAGTCACATATTCTAATATAGCTGTATTGCTAGCTTCTAAAAATTTCGCAGATACGCAATTTGTGTGCTAAAACTAGCCACCAATTGGCCAAAACGAATATTATTTTAAGGATGCTTACAGATTAGTCTTAAAATCGGCTTATAATGTCTAATATCTGATAGAAATTGTTCAAACAGTATATTAAAACAACAAACAACTCAAATTATCATCAAAAACTTTAATGATAATGGTTATTGTACGCCCAAACCACTAAAAGATCATCCATCAGAGCATAGCATCAGGATGAAAAAGGCTGGTAAATGGACTACAAACAAAAATCAATTAAAATGTATGGTCCGTATTATTAAGGGAATATTGCCTGATCATGTTGTGGTGGTACGGTATCAAAAAGTTTACTGGCGTCTTCACAAAATGAGTGCAAAGTTAGACTTGCTAAAAGTAGGGTATTTTAACACTGAAAAAGAGTGCTTTTTAGTAACTCTAACTTTGCACTCGTTTTGTGAAGACGCCTGTAAACTTTTTGGTACCGTACCACCACAACATTATCTGGTATTATTCCCTTAATAATACGGACTGTGTATTTTCATTGATTTTTGCTCGTGGTCCAAGTAACAGTCATTTTCATCCTGATGCTATGCTCTGAAGGATGATCTTTTAGTGGTTTGCGTTTAAAATAACCATTCTCATTAAAGTTTTTGCTGATAATTTGAGTTGTTTGTTGTTTTAACATACTGCTTGAACAATTTCTGTAAGATACTGGACATCATAAGGCGATTTTAAGACTAATCTCTAAGCATCTTTTAAATTATATTCGTTTTGGCCAATTGAGGGCTAGTTTTAGCACACAAATTGCGTATCTGCGAAATTTTTAGAAGCTAGCAATACAGCTATATTAGAATATGTGATTTCATGAAACTTTGAGCGATTGCAAAGACGGTACATTGAAATAAAATCAGCGTATGTATATTTATGTAACTTTGCTTTTTTGCATTTTAGAGGTTTTTTCGATGTTCATTGGATGCCATTGCAAAAAGATTTTATTAAATGTAGTCGAAATGCTATTTACATGAATACTAATTAATTTCACTTGTAAAAATGTCAAAAACTGGCACGTATGGCAAAGAAAACATCATATTATTGACCGTATGTATACTTTGGTAACTGTGTGTATAAATCAATTATTATTTATTTTCATGAATTTTGAGAGAACATTTGGGATCTTGATTTGTGAACACAAAACACGTTTACCTGCAAATTTGAAAGGATACCTTGAGTCAAATTTAAAGGGGACTGTTTTTTCCAATTTCATTAGGTCTTAGGCGTAAGTATAATATAAAAATTGATAATATAAAAATCACAAATTAAAAAAAAAATGTCGCGAAAAAATGGAAAAACACCATAAATACCCTATTTTTAAAAACTCCTATTAAAAAAACGGCAAGACCAAAAAAGCACCAGCAAATACCCGAAATGTAACATAATGACAACACTGAATTCAAATTTAACGATTTTGCAAAAAAAAAAATAGTTGGTAGCTCTGCTTGTAAACAAGCGCCCCCTTACGGAATTATTACAAACAAAAATAAATTAAAAACCTAATAAATTACTATATATTAGTAGTTTTATGAACTAAAAATAGTAAAAAAATTAGTAAAACCAACTACCAACAAAAATTACTCATAAACAGTAAGAAATACTAATTTTAGCACTTTGAAGATACTAAAAAAACTACTGTAATACTGGTAATTGGTAACTTATTAGTAGATTTGGGTTACCAACGCACTTACTAATTTTTTTACTGTAGAATTATTTTGAGTGTATCAAAGTAATAGAAGCTCCAAATAATGATTTGAATTTTTTGAAAGCGATTGCCAATTATGCTTCAATTGATAAGATTCTGTCTCAACGATTGGTCAAGAGATTCTGTGGACATCTCTGGTATCTCAGTGGCGAAGCTAAATAAAAAATAGTTGCTCTCGCACTATTTGATCCGAATATCTCTTGTGAAATAAAACGAAAAATGTCGAATGCAATTCGTATATTTGAAGAAGAGAAAGAGGAATTGGGGGAAGAGTTATCTGACGATGAGATGGACGAATCGCCGAACGAAGAAAGCGAGGAAGAAGAATACGATAATATCGGGGAAGAAGATGCCTCAGACGATAGCGGCGACAGTGGCAACAAGGATTGTAATCCTCCAGTACATGTTGTTGGATTCGAAGGTGTGAAAAGAATTAACATGGCATCGAAACAAGTGAATCAAGAACTCATGAAAACTGATTTAAGCCACTACGTCACACATGAGACTCCAAAATTTTTTGCACGCTTCGGAATAACAACAAATTTCATTGCTTCCGATTCAAATACTTGGGAAAATCGTAAGGACTACCAGCGAGCGCTGCAAATATCACGTAAATTACATGTTGTCAACGACGCTGCCGAAAGAGTCGTAAAATTAATAGAAGACTATAACAACGTGTTGTGCCGTAACGAGGAGGAAAAAATAGTTTTGCTTCAGGTCGTGGCCGAAAATCGGAAACAATATCCATCACACGATAAAAATAAATTAATTTGATTTATAGTTATATAATTTATCATTTTTTATTATTTTCAAGTTAAAAAAAAAAATTTTACGCTTAACAAAAGTTACTATTAAATTAAAAATTAAAGACCTCGGATTTCTCGATCAAATAAATAAACAAATTGTGGGGTAACACCTTGAAGATAGAGGGTAGGTATGTTTGAAGAAAATGTTTTGGCTAAAAAAATATATGGGCAGGTCATACATTTGACTTCTCTACATACATTACTCATTTAGTTTTCCCCAGGGGAGCACCCCTACAAAGTGGAAATACGGCGTAGGTATGTTCAGAAAAAATGTAGGGGGCAAAAATTAATGGGGGTCAGTCTGCATTTGCCGTTCCTAAAAGGCAGAATGGGAGCGGTAGGCGCAGATTTTATAAAAAAAATTAAAAAATAAAAAAAAATGTGTGGGGACACCCTTAAGGCTTTAGAATAGAGGGTAAGTTTGTTTGGGGAAAATGTTGGGTCTGAAAAAATATTGGGGGTCGGTCACACATTTAACTTCTCTAGGGTCACCCCTGCGATAGTTAGAGCGGTGAGAGCACTTTTTGCAAAAATGTCATTTTGTATGGGAGACCCCTTAGGAATTGGAGATATGGAATTGGTATGTTCAGAAGAAGTGTTGGGAGCTAATAATTAATGGGGGTTGGTCTTGATAATGACCCCTCTAGGAGGCACCATTGGACCGGTAGGAGCTGATTTAATAGGACAATTTAAATTT
The DNA here is from genome assembly GCA_963921195.1 of Pegoplata infirma. Lineage (NCBI taxonomy): Eukaryota > Metazoa > Arthropoda > Insecta > Diptera > Anthomyiidae > Pegoplata > Pegoplata infirma. The sequence continues at coordinate 157,843,815 of OY992536.1, read as the reverse complement.
AACTAAAAAAGCACCTGATTTTGGGCCTACTAAATTTTTAGTTAATTTAACTAAAAATATTTAGCTAACTTTCCGTAGAATGAATATAGCAAAAAAAACCGTAACTTTAACTGAAAAAATTTAGCTGAAATTTCGTAACGTTTTATGTACATATATTACCAAAAAAATTAGTTGAATTCAGCTAAACTTTTTGTTACTTTTCGTAAATTAAAATTTACAAAATATTTTGTAAAAAATTTTAAGTTTATTTTTTCTGTTTTTTCATCAGCTTAAGTAGAACTTATGAGATTTGCGTAGGAGGCTACACAAGAAATTTCACTTAACAAATTTGTTACGAAAAATCAGCAAATTAATTAGTAAAAATTCGTAAACTCAGTTTTGAAGTCAACAAAAAAAATTAATTCAAAATTTGTTCAAAACTAGTATTTTCGTAAATTGAACTTAACTAAAAAAAGTAGTTAAAACGCTGATTTTAACTAAAAATTTGCTAAAAAGGCAGTAAACTTGAGTTAACAAAAAAAAAATTGTTAACTTTACAGTTTTATTTTTTTGAGTGCAGAAATTTATTTCCCAAAAGAGGGACAAACACCATTTTTAAAGAAGTATATAAAGTTTTAGAGTTCTACAATCCAAGTTTAACAACTTGCTCTCAGAGTATCATTTGGCCCAGAGCTTCTCACTTACTTTTGCTTCGCGACCCCTTTTTCAATATTTCAAATTTCTCGCGACTCCCACATAAAAAAACAAGTGAAAAAATTTAAATCGGTCAAGACCAACCATTTTATACTCTACACCAAGGTTTCCCTAAAAATGGGTATCAAGTCCAAAGATGGACTCATTAGATCCCTAGTTTTCGAGATCATTAATTAGTGTAGAAAACACGAAAATTGAGGGATGTGGGCTTTTACTGAATATAGAGCGAAATTTGTATATGAGTGCTAATTGTAAGTCTAAAAATGGTCCAATTATGATCAGATTTGATAAAGTAACCAAAGTACATGTTTAACAAACATGACCAACATTTTTGTCAAATATTATAATATAATATTTCCTTTTAATGAGTTTTGAAATATTTTTATGGACATCGGAAGGGTGGTTTGTATGGGGACTACAAGTAGTACTGTTCCGATTTCTTTAAAATTTGGAATGATTCTTTTTAAATACTTTAACCTGCTAAATTTCGAAAGCATTATTATTATAATACGTTTGTAATAGTTTTTGCCAAATTTAAAGGGGACGTTTGTATGTGGGATATATCTAAACATGGACCGATTTTTTCAACCTTGTTTTTTTAACATTTTAGCTGTTTTCAATGTCCCCAATTAAGCAAGGATGTTAATATCATGTAGTCCTAGCGATCATATCCTGAAGTAGGCAGATTTAAAAATTGTGCTTTTTAAACATTTTAGATAATTTTGAAGCCGTAACAAGTTTAAAATGGCGCATATCCTAAAGTTTTCGGATTTAAAATTGTTGGACTTTGAACGGAAAAATAATATGAATTATGGTAAAATTGTGTTTTTGGCATATAGTACGTAACATAAGGGATCTGGATTTTTAGGTGTAAGGGTGAAAAGACGAAAGGAAAAAGGAGATAATTAAAATTCTGTCCTTTCCAGAGTTTTTTTAAGCCGGTTTTTGGTAGATCCTAACGTAGCCATATATTTTTATATTTTGATAACTCAGCAATTACCCAAAAATAATGCTTTACTTTTATATTTTAGAAATTTTTATTTTAATAATTTTATTATGATGTTTACTAAACTTTTCGCGACCCCCCCTGATATGCTTCCACGACCCCCTAGGGGGTAGCGACCCACCGTTTGAGAACTATTGATTTAGTCAGTTATGACCGCCTTATTTTATGTTTCCAGTTTTAACAAAATATAAATTCTGTATACCTAGACTTCACTGTTATTATTTTACGTGTGTATTTTAAAATTGTAATAGAACTTCACATAAGAGCGAGATAACAACAATATGAGCCTGTCTTTGTTAAATTATCTCGCATGGCGCATGAATTTTTGAAACGTTATCGTATTTGACATGACACCGCCTCTTTTCAATATGTACCCATATTATGTTAAAACACACAAGTAGCAGCACCACATTGATCCGAGGTTCAGTTTCCAAAAAAAATCTTTAAAATTATTTTTTTTTGTTTCGAAACGTGTATGAATGTTGTTGTACTTTAAGTTTCAGCACATTTTAACAAATCAAACAATACGTAGTAGAGTTTAAGTTTCTTATTTTTTTCTTTATTTGGTCTGTTCGATGAAGGTGAAGAAAATCGATCGTTTATGGATTTTAAAATGCAAAACCAAAAGTATTTACATACATGCAAACATACATAAAGTAGCGAGATATGCTTATGTTGTATGTATCTCACGTATGTAGTAAGTATATTTTAATGGTTTCATGTGTTGAACCAATTTTATTGATCCATGCTGGAAATCTATCAAACGTTTCATTTCATTAATATTGTACATATTTGAATATGTAGTACGAACAGTAAAAGTTTTGTTTTGATAGATTCAAGTTAATTTTGTTTTATTAGCTTCTGTATAAAAGATACATCGATACAGTTAATGATAGTCGCATGCATAAGTATTTAGTATAGATGCAGACATTTTGCTGACTTGCAAAATTTTATTTAATAAAAAATTTGTTGTGGTTAATACGGCGTTCACACTTTCTGTTTTGAAGTGTTTAAAAGTGAGATGTTTAAAAAAGTCTTTGTTCTGTATCCATTACGTTTTTATTCTGTTACTGGTGTTTTGTTAAACAACTTGTTTAAAGTCGCTAGTGTGAACTCCATATTATATTACGAATAACAAACTATTGTTTTTTGTTGCCTTTGTTGTAATCACCATTGTTATAAATTACACTGTGCTACATCAAACAAATGCAGGGGCTCGTAGATAAAATTTTTATTTGGTTGTAGTCCATAGAGTACGGAAATACTTATAGTTTTTGTCGATCACTTCGTTTAGTATTTTTTTTTTATTAGCAAATGTGTTGAAAACTTAAAATTCTTAAATTAAAACTTCAAAAAATTTTACACCGGATTTTCCATTTTTGGTTTTATTTCAAGGATATGAGTCTTGCCTCTTAAACAAAACAAAAAAGATTGAGAATCGGTTTTAATTGGCTGAGCTACGAATCCACAATTACCGAGTCTTGGATTAAAAGCCCCATCTATATCAAGAAAGGCCACCCTTGTGTACTCCTTTACCGAAAGCAATTGTTTTAAGGTTTTTTATGAAGTACAATTGATAATTTCTGAAATACAATTGATAATTTCGGAAATAAAATTGATAATTTTTGAAATAAAATTGATAAATTAAGGATTTTAGTTTGGCTTGAGGTCAGTAAATTAACAAATTAAAAAATTAAATTTTTAAAATTTATAATTTCTGAAATACAATTGATAATTTCTGAAATACAATTGATAATTTCTGAAATACAATTGATAATTTCTGAAATACAATTGATATTTTCTAAAATACAAATTAAAAATTTCTGAAATACAATTGAATAGTTCATGCGAATAAGGACGAATAGACCACTTTTTCGCAAGCACGTTTTTTTTGCATAAATGCATTTTATTAGCAGAGCCCTGCAATCCTATGCAGAAATTTTGGGGAAATTTTGACTTTTAAGGCTAAAAAAATTACTTTGAAAGTGCAATAATTCGTATATTTTTATATTTTTGTTTAAATTGGGAGTAAACTAACGCACAATTTTGATTAAATACAACACAAAAACATACAAAAATTTTACTTTTGGTAACAATGTGTTAAAAGAACATTACGAGGAACAAACCACTTATTATGTTGGCAAAAAATTTTACCGTTCTTGAGTTATAAGACTTTAAAGTGTGGAAAGCAAAAAGGGCGAATATCCATCCTTAACAAAATATTATATAAAAATTATTTAGCTGCGAGTTAAAAATTGATATTAGCTAAAATTTGAAATTGTACACAAAAAAAACAATCTTAGCACATACAAACTTTTAGTGTTAATACTGCATCCAATGTCAGGAATAAAAAACAAAAATTTTTTCATGTCCTTTTATGTTACGTCGTAATATGCAGTCAAGGGTTAATATTATAATTCCTAAAAATGTATTTAGTGTCATAAAGAATTACTACTGCATCAAATGGCAGGAATATTAAAAAAAAATTAACAAAAAAATTTTTTTTTGCATGTCCTGGCAATCCTTAAAAAGTGTATCCTTGAAGTCCTTAAAGTGTTACAAACAAATACCAACCATAGTTCGTCAAGTATTGCAAGTCTCATGAAAATGTAGTCAAAATCTGCTGCAAAATAACACATTTTTATTCAAATTTCAATACATTTTTTTGGATATTCGCCCTTTTTCCATTTAAGCAAAAAATTTAAGTCCAATTTTTGGCAAGTTCTCTTTCGAATACCTTACTAAAATTTTGTATATAGGTAGATGTGACCTAAATCTTTAAGCTAATACCAAAAAGTTGACAAAAAATATTATTTTTTAACCGTTTCCTGCGTTTTTATTGTCCCCTGTAAAATTTTACAAATGGTCTATTCGTCTTTATTCGCATGAACTATTCAATTGATAAATTCTGAAATACAATTGATAATTTGTGAAATACAATTGATAGTTTCTGAAATACAATTGATAATTTCTGAAATACAATTGATAATTTCTGAAATACAATTGATAACTTCTGAAATACAATTGATAATTTTTGAAATGCAATTGATAAATTCTGAAATACAATTGATAATTTCTGAAATACAATTGATAAGTTCTGAAATACAATTGATAGTTTCTGAAATACAATTGATAATTTCTGAAATACAATTGATAATTTCTGAAATGCAATTGATAATTTCTGAAATACAATTGGAACTGGTGTAGGTGGTACCGATGAGCTTATGAAGAGCAGTTTCCTTTGATCTACCCTTTAGGTTAGGTTGTAAGTGGCTGCTGACGTTTTACATCAGCACAAATAGACATTGAGGTCCGTTGTGATACCACTGGACTGTAATAGATTCCCTTCTAATTCCAGTCATTAAACCAGTTTGAGCTTCTTACAAAACTCCTAAGATATTGAATTTTGACATTCGACAAATCAGAAGGATCATGCAGAAAGTGCCGGGCAATGGCAGACAAAGTGTTTGATAGTTTTCAACTCATCCTCATCCATGCAACTCCGGCAACTTCCCTATAAGACAGTGTCCACTAACTATAGCAACCAGCATCGAAATCTTTCCTCTTAGAAGCGATATCAGCTAATTTGTGCGCTTCTGATTAAGAGAACGCCAAATCTCTACTCTTGGAAGCGATATCAGCTCATTTGTGCGCTTCTGATTAAGACAACGCCAAATCTGTCGTGTTGTCTTACATATCAATTCATTTGCCTATTTCTGATTAGTCTCAGTCGCGAAACAAAGCTGTAGATTTCGCTTGCAAGTTTCTAGATTCATACCAACACATTAAAATTCTGTTGGAACCAGTAAGGTAGTTCCCAGTCTTGCAAGTTCATCGGCTCATCTCTGTACCTTCGTGATAAAGACACAGTTCACTTTTGCGTCTAAAGCAGGTAAACAGAATTGGATCATCAACACAGCAGAATTGAACACACCACTAATGGATAAATTCAATAAACGACTTTAGGGCTAGAGCCCCATCATTTTCCAATGGCTCTTTTGCATTAATAAAAAGCAATCGTTACTTTTCCCACCTGTTCCTCAATATTACGCCTGAAATTCAACTTTCTATCTAAAATACTTCAAGATACAATGTATTTGGCTCCATATGAAAAGTGCGATTTCAGTGCAGTCCAGAGAAATAGAATTAAGAGCAGGAATCTTATTTTTTCTTGTAAATAAGACAAGCTCTGTTTTACTTGGATAGACTACCAGACCACAGTCTCTTGCCCAGACACGACAACATGACAAAGTACACCATTGAATTCAGTGGCATGTTCCACAGAAGTGGCGAAAGAACACCTGTTTTTTTTTTAAGTTGAGTGATCAAAAATAGGAAAAAGTGGAAGTCTTGTTCAATTTTTGAATTTAAAAAATGTATTCCAATATAAAAATGTCAAAATTTTCCAAAACTGGTATAGTTTTTTTTTTTTTTGTAAAAAACGGTTTGAGTTATTTCTAAATTTGTTTTTGTTTGAAAGCCACATTTATTGGTACTATACGTTATAATTAGAGTTTTTCTTTTCCCGGACTTTTTCATTTCCCGGGAAAGCGGGACTCATTTTTAAATTTCCCGGGAATTCCCGCAAAAACTAAAAACCCAAATTTTTTGTCAAAAAAATATATAAAAACCATATGAATGCGATTACACTATTTATAATGTTTATTAACACCATAAAAATCGTATTTAGTACCTTTAAAATAAACAAAAAAGAAGTTTCGAGAAAAAAAGAACAATTTTTGTTACACAGTTTTTATAAAAAAACGGCCCAAATATGTCGAAGTCACTTAAAAGTATTGTAGGATCTGATCTTAATTTACAACGCCAAACGGTTAGTTTTATATAAAAATTCAATTTATTAACCGGAAAATACAAATTATTACGACAATTCAAAATATTTTAAAACCAAAACAATTCTTTTAACAACAGAAAAACGAATGAATCCAAAAATAAAAAAATTGACAAAATTATAAAATGAAATATGAAATTTAACACAAGGTAAATTGATAAAATAAAACTACAAAGTATTTTAATAAATACACAGTACAGCAACCATTCGCATTACACTGAAAAAAATAACCTTCCTGATATTAATGAAACGGATTCATTATTTTGTTTTCATTACACAAATTAGGGAATTCATAAGCTGATTGAAATTTCATGCATGTTATGAACAAATTTTATGGAAGTTGTTTCATTAGATTTCATAATTTCATTAAAATATATCATAAGATTTTTTAGAACCAAATACAACTCTGCGTTGCGAATAAGAGACAGAAAACAGAACAAAAACATACGACGTTTTATTACACCACGCGTGTTAAATCTAATTGAAATTTTTACATGTGTGTTAACTTTTTTCTAATAAAATAGAATAATTTTATATTTTTTTGTTTTGTTATTGAAACTTGTATGTGTGTTATGCTGGTTATATCTAATTGAAATTACAAGTGAAAAGTTCCTTATAAGTGTTACTTTTAACTGTTTCTTATAAAATATAATAGAGGTATTCAGAGTCTTGTTGTTAGCCCTGGCAATGTAGCAAAAGAGTACTTCTTCTTTAAAAAAATACATGTATTTTGAAAAGTAATTTTAAAAAGTGCTCTTTTACCACCAGTCCCATGGCTGGTAAGCAAGACTCTGAATACCACTAATATAATTTGCAACAGAACAATAGTTTTTTAAGTCATTAAAATTTTGTGATGAAATGTAGGGCAATTTGTGTTGTTCCATTGCTACGTTATTGCTACGTTTTGGCAGCACGTGTTTTTAAAGTCATCGCGTTTTTGTCTTTTATAGTTTATCTTAATTCAGACCAATTTAAGGTTGGAGTAAGACTTTGTTGTGTGTAAAAACTAGGTGAAAACCATAAAAAGTGTGCAATTAAGGGTCATGTCACAGACTCAATTCCGTTCGGAAGTGGAATAAGTGGTTCACTCGTAAAACGCAAAGCAAATACTTTTTTTCGGAATGAAACCACTTTTAGCAATTCAATTCCACTTTGAATTTTGAAAGTGATTTCATTCCGAAAAAAATATTTGTTTTGCGTTTTACGAGTAACCACTTTTTTCAAATCCGATCGGAATTGAGTCTGTGACATGCCCCAAAATAAAATTTCAGTGACGGTTACATGTGACTTACCAAAATTTTAATGCAAATTTTCACTTATGGGTATATGATACTTGCTTTTTTTAGATAACTAGTTCCTAACTTTATTAGGGGCTTTCTATGGAAATTTCGATAACTTTAACCAACATGAATTTATCGTAATTTCCATAGGAAAACCCTAATAAAGTTAGCAATTAGTTACTTGTAAAGATCAATTATCATACGCTTATAACCAACTACTATTCCACATTTAATCAATGGATATTTTCATACATTTTATGAAAAACTTGATAAATTGTTTCAAACAAGTTCTACGAATATTTTCATTATTTATATGCAAGTTTTCATTGAAAGGAACTTTAATGACACCAGTTTCATTAATCAAATGAAACCTGTCTTCGGTTAAAAACGTGAGTCGTTTTTCATTAAGGTTATGTCAATTTTCATTAATTTCACGAAGCTATTTTTTTCAGTGTACCACACTCGGCCATCCTACTTGACATCCGACCCGGATGTCTGGTTTATCAAACTAATCTGCACCTCGTTTTCTTAACTTTTTCCTTCGTCTTTTCCAACGTTTCATACTAAAAACCTTCTTTCTTAGTTTTTCTCGTTTCTGATCAACTTCGTTTACAAAATTGGGTGTACTTAAAACTTTACCATTTTGCAGCATATCAATCTGGTTCACCATTACCGATATTGGATATTTATCTTTAATAAAGTCAACACCTAATTGCTTCGTTTCGTCCTCGTTATTCTCAAGCACTATTGGACTTTGGTATTTCAGGATACTCGGTCGTTTTACTTTTTCTGCCATTCCGACTTGAGGAAATCGTGGATGCTGTGGCACTAGAACGTTATCAGAAAGAACAATTTTTAACCTTACTGGAACCTTCTTAATTTGTTCTGGACTATACCTGCTAAATAGCTTCTTGGATGTCTCTTGGATGTGTTTAATATCCTGAAGCAGACTTTCTTCACTAGACATGAACATACAGTTCGATTGTTTTGCTACTTCTTTTGGCATCCCCTCGTTTATTGGCTTTTCTGATCGAGCCATTTGTACCCCATCATGTGAAAAGCTTACGGTAGCCTGATTAATCAAATTTGTCCCCACAATTAAATCTATACTCACGCATTCGTTTGGCAAAACATGGCACTGCCCTATCAATTCGCATTCATCCGCTACTACCTTGACATCAAATACCCCAGTTGCTTTTGTAAATGTTGATCCGACTCCACATACTGTCATCTCTGTTTCTGAATATCTACCGAATCCGTTTCTAAAAAACGCGTCTTTCCGAATTGTAGTAATCTGACTTCCGCTGTCTATCAGTGCCTCCATTTCAATTCCGTTTATGCTGATCGTTTTATACGATGTTTTGCTTTCAATGAAATAAACATTGGCCTGTGATCTTTTACGCTCCTCTGATTTATTGCAACTGTTGGACTTATGACCAAACTCGTTACATTTAAAACATTTAGGCCCTTTCTCCTTGTTTGGGCAGCTTTCCGATGCGTGTGTTTTTTCACCACAGTTGAAGCAGTATTTATAGTCACTTAAGCTGATTTTATTCTTGTCACTATCATGGCTATTATTACTCACCTCAAACTTATTATTCGTACGTTTTGATTCTATCTTCATCTGTATTTCATCATACGTCTGCAATTTTTGCTTCAATTCGGCAATTGATTTCGATTCGTATAAAAACGCTTTGTTGTGTAGAGACCCCTTTATTCCATCGACAATGTAGCTGATTATAGAACTCGTATCGATTCTTGCCTGAGCCCCAATATCAAGCATCGTATAAATATATTGCCGATACGATTCGTTCGTGTTCTTTTTACGTTCGCACAGCCTTCGATGTACGGTACCACTGTTAACCGCTGACTTAAACTCATCTTTAAGCCTAGCTACGAGTGCATCATATGATTTGGCTTTACATTCATGTTCCATGAATAGCTTCGCAGTGCCCGTTAACAATCGCTTTGCGTATATAAGTTTTTGGAGATTTGTCCATTTTAACAAACAAGCGTTCATTTCAAATTCATCCAGCCATTCGCTAATACTACGACCTTCTTCGCCGGAAAACTTTTGCATTGACTCGTCCACATCGCGAAATGTCACTTCCGGCTGATTTCTTCTTTCTCGTTGATCGAACATTTCTTCGAAACCCCTTCCAGGCTGTTGCATACCATTTGACGATTGTATTTCCATATCTCTTAACCGCTGTAGTTCTATCATAACCTTTTCCTCAAATCGTTTCTCATCTTCTTCGGATTTTCTTCTTCTTGCTTCTACTCTTACTCTTTCTTCGAATCGTTGTTGTTCCTCATTTTCTGTAATTTCATTTAGATTTATTTCGACTATTTGTCTTCTTACCTCTTCATTATGTTCTTCCTCTTTTCTTTTTTTAGCTTCTGCTTTTAATCTTTCATCTTCTGCTTTAAATCTTTCATTTTCTTCTTTCTTTCTTCTAACGGCTTCAGCCATAATTCGTTGCTCTTCTTCATACTTTCGTTTCTCACTTCGTTCCTTTTCAAAAAATTTGATTCGTCTTACCAATGTGCTTCTTTCACCATCGTCAGATAATCCGTATTCTTGGCATGCATCCTTCAGGTCCTGATCTGATACGTTGTTCCACTCCATTTTCCCTTTAAATATTCCACTTTCTGTATAGGTTGAGCTCCCAAATGTAGGATCTGATCTTAATTTACAACGCCAAACGGTTAGTTTTATATAAAAATTCAATTTATTAACCGGAAAATACAAATTATTACGACAATTCAAAATATTTTAAAACCAAAACAATTCTTTTAACAACAGAAAAACGAATGAATCCAAAAATAATAAAATTGACAAAATTATAAAATGAAATATGAAATTTAACACAAGGTAAATTGATAAAATAAAACTACAAAGTATTTTAATAAATACACAGTACAGCAACCATTCGCATTACCACAGTATTTTTTAGGAAATATGGTATTTCACATCGCTTTATCTGTTGTAATAATAAAAATTCATCATTTATACTAATTTATATCAGTTTATTTCTACAATTTGTTCTCAGCGCTTTGCCTCTAAAACACGATGAAACTGAATATCTCAATTATGTCTCTGAAACTGAATGTTACTGTTTCAGTGAAATGAAATTATAAGAAAATTTACCCCAAAAATTTATTAAAAAAATTAAAAATTCTTGTTTTCAAAAGAAAAATCCGATTTAAATCTATTTAAAAAGAATCGTGTCCAGAGACATAAATATTTTCTAAAGAAACAAATAATCATATTGCAAATTTTTATAATGCAGGTCTCAGAAAGAAAATTTCTCAGCTTCTAAAAAAAAGTGCCAGGTTCTGATAACACAGTGCAACAACCAAAATTGGAATGGAATGAAACCAAAAGAAAATGAAAGCATAACAAACCGCTAGATTTTTTTACACGCATTTGAAGTTGGTGAACTTTTATTGCAATTATAATAATTGCTTGAAAATCGTATGATTAATTTTGTAACTGCCTTTAAATAACAATCATACGCAACGGTAACAGTGGACTATTTTTAATAATTTGGCTATTCAGTAAGTACGAGACCGATTGCAGCGAAATTCAAACCGGTTATAGCTAACGCAATTTCGAGCTTAAGTTTAGACGCCGGACCCCACATGTCCAATAAGTGCCCCACCAGGGGCTCCTAAAGGGCACAAAAGCTTCAAAGGCTTTAAAATCACCAACTTTAAATGCGTGTAAAAAATAATCTAACGCTGAACTAAAAAAACGTTTTGAGGGTTTTGTTATGTAAAATGTAAACTTTCAATTGCTTTTGGTTTCATCCCACTCCGATTCAGTAAGTTCGATTTTGTATCACTGTGTAATTGTATCCTATCGAAGATTTAGATATTGTAAGACTTTTTTCATTTCGTAAGTCTCAGATTTTATGACTTTTTTAGTTAGAAGGTCTCTCTTGGATCACTTTTTGGGTAATTCTTGTCCCTGCGTACGTTTCTGTCAAGAATTTTAATGAAATCTATAAAAAATCACATACAAAATAATCAATAAAAGTGGAAAAATCAACAATTTCAAAGAAACTAAAATTCCCAGGAATTCCCGCTCTATTTCCCGGGATTTCGGGATCGAAAATTTACGGGAATTCCCGTCCCGGGAATTCCCGTGAAAAACTCTAGTTATAATTTAAGGAAAATTTCTGGGCAGGTTTATTTCTATTTTAATTGGTTTTAAAAACGTTTTTTTTAAACATATTTTTCGACTTTACCTAAGCTTTTAACTATGATGCTCCCGTCGCGACGGTTGCATTCTGACAACCAAAAGTGCGAAATTTTTGTTTTTTTTTTTCTTTTTAACAGCGAATATCTCAAAAAAGGTACGTGCTAGAATAAATTGGATAACGATTTTTAAAGATCAAAATAAAGAGGAGTGAAATGCCATTACCCGTTTTTGTCACCATTTTAAAACAACCTAAACTTTCTTCAAGAGGGGTGTGTGGAGAGACGGCCTGGTCAAAGTAAATGACATATAAATATTTTATGGATCATTTTCTATCCCCTAGAATGTCTTTTATCGAACCCATGTGCAACCGATAAAATTGCTGACAATTTTGATTTTGTCACGATGCGCGTCCACCTTCCACTGTGCCATAGCAAGAATACTCTTTCACAAAATATAGAATTAAAGGATCAAATACAAACAGACTTAAATATATTTAAAAATCTGTAGGGAAACTTGTGTCAGAAAAAGTCCTAAATTAAAGGTTTTCTTACTTAGAAACAGTAAGTCCTAAAGTCTGGCTTGCAGACTTGGAGTATTAAGAAAAATAATATACAAAATCAATCTTATATAAAGGTCTATATGTATTAGGAATCTGTTATTATGTGTTAAATGTCACATTGTTATACCTTGAGCTGACAAAGTTTACATTTTGGATGGTATAAAAGACCCGGCATATCCGAATTTAACACTCGTTTCGTTTGAATAAATATAAATAGTTTGAACAGAATTATTCCATTGGAAGCGTTATTCCAAAAACTACTACATCCATAATTATGTTAAATTTTATAATGACTTTGCAATCTACCGTACATTAGAAATATTGTCAGTTAAATGATTGTGAGGAGTGTTGTTGTCTACATAATGTTGTGTTGCTTGTAATGACATGCAACATTTCTTAAAAAATGTGTTGAACACTGTTATTAAATCGATATGATACACATGTAGTAAATGGACTTTAAAAGAATGTGAGAGATAAAAATGTTAATTGAATTCACTTTATACAACAATTTACTATACTAACAATATTTAATTATGTAATTTGTTTTTATTTTTTTTTTTATTTTGATTGTTATGAGAGTTAGTGTTAAATATAACAAGTCTTTTATTAAGTCTGCTTTTCTTTTGTCTACAATTACCTTCATAATTAATAGTCTTTTAAGTTGGTTTTAGGTTGTTTTGATCAATTTATGATTATGGTAATTTACTGTATTTTATTAACAATTATTTATTAACATTGCGATTAATTGTTCACGTATTAGTTGTAGCAGCAAAGATTTTATTGAAATTTTGTTTAAGAAAGAAGAAACGATTTAGCGTTTCTAACTCTTAGGCGAAATCCTGACATTACTGCTACAACCAACTTTGTCCATTCTGGGAATTAAATAAAGGAATCTGAGTAATAATTAGTTAGGCAAGACCTGTTCTGAAATATTTGTCTCTTTTCTCTGTCTTTAGTAAGTCTTCCATTTAGTCAAAGTGAAAGCTTTCCAGTTTCCAGAGTCTTTTTATCACACAAATTTCGGTTTAATAGAAAATAGTAAATTTGTTTCAGTCTTACTAGTTTGGAGCCCTGGTTGCGGGGTGGTAAGGTTTACTGATTAAAAAGCGCGGGGTTTAAGTTGATAGTTGCCAAGTGTAAGGGCTCACCAAGAGCCTGCAAAAAACAACTCAAATAAATTCTTTTTATCAATTTTTAGTTATATGGATGTTATTGCGGCTAGCTGAAGCTTAATGGAAAGTCTATTTGGCTCGCCTCAGCTTATTTCCCTTATCCGGAGCAAATACCGCCGGAGAAGGTGAGAGGTCTGAATGTAGGAGACACCAGTCAGAAGTGCGCTGTCATGCCAATTCACACCATTCAATATGGGTAGAACAGACACAAACGGTAGAGGAGAGTCCCTTTTGGAGTTTTTGTTAAGCAATAACATGTATATTTGTAACTGGGTTAACGAACTTTAGTTACAAGTAGGCGGCAAGAGGTTTTAGATGTAGCGCTTGTATCAGATTTTCTTTTTCAGATCATCGCTACATTGAGTTTTTACTCAAGAAGCATGGCTCGGTTGAGACAGTCTCTAGATATGTAGAATTTATGACTGGAAAGTTTTGGAAGAACATTCTTTCTCAGATCATCTCTACATTGAATTTTTATTCAGGGAGCATGGCTCGGTTGAGACAGTCTCTAGAAATTTGAAGAAAACAAACTGGGTGAAATATAGGGAAACTTTTTCTGGGCCTTTTGATGAAGAACCCTTGTCTGAACCGCATAGTTTGGCGGAATTTGACTATCTGGTTGACCATATAACAAAGGTTTTGTAATAGGTCGCTGGATGTGTCTTGCCCTTCTGCAAAGCCTAGGGGCATTGGTGGTCAAATGAGTTGCAGGCGAGCAGATATTCCTGCATAAAGCTCTTCAATAAGGCTAAATATTCGAGAGCGGACGAGGACTGGTCTGCATACAGGCTGCAACTGTAATTCTTAAAAAAAAAACATAGAAGACGTTTCTGAGGCATCCAGGCTGCGCAAAAGTTTTGGCTTCATCTCCTTGCACTGATTTACCTGAAAGATCCTAATGAGGTGTACTCTATCTCAGTGAGTAGTCGCTGGATCTCTCATTTTCCGGCCAATTCCATGACGAGTTTTCAGCCTTTGAACCTTGATCTGGGCGATTGAATGCTTCAGGCTCTATAAATACCTTGGACTTGACGGTATAACCCCGGCTGAGATACATCAACGGAAACAGCTCTTCATAGCTCAGTGATACTATCGAGAGATCGCTTTCGGCAAAGTAGTACACTATGGTGGCCTTTCTTGATACAGAGGGGGATTTTAATAATGCCATCCTGAACTCGGTAATTGTGGCATTGTCTGGGAATGAAGCATGGGACCGTTTTAATAGTGGAAAATCTACTTGTCAATGATATACATATAATTTCTGAATTAGGAGCGTCTATCATATCTCGATTTGTCAATAGGGGCACACCACAGAGAGGTGTTCTTTCGTCACTTCTTTGGAACCTGAGACTGAAGACCAGAAATTTTCGGGAATATTGAGTCCAGGAATATGTCCTTGCCTTGACTCTCGGACTATGTGATGACGACGGTATCAGCTTCTTCCTTTCGCAACGAACTTTTTGCCATCACCTCATATACTGTAAGTCAGACTAATATCATGCTTTTCGCTATCGCCAGTGTTTTCCATGATATATTCACCATATTCATTATTTAGTTATTCCAGTAGTTTCATCCTCTTCATTGTATTGTGCATCTATATGTTAGCCAAAAAGCCGATACCGCCGCAAATAAATCCAGGGGAAAAGACGTGTTTTTTAGAGCATATTTTTGGTTTCCCTGGTGATAAGTTATTGTTTTTGTTTGCTTGGAGAGAAGTGTTAGCATTAAAAACTAAACTAGTCGGCACCACTACGAAAATTTAGTTGGTTCTAAGTTTCGCTGGCACAACAATTCTGTTTCTGTGTGTTATCGTTATAAACTGTTAAGGACATAAACTACACTATGTGGTTTCGGACCAGACAAGCAGTGCCACAAGTAGTCGGAAAAATAAAAGGTCCACCACGTCTGGTACTGTCAGGTTGGTATGGGTAAATAAATTGAGGTCTGGCCAAAATTACAAGAATCGGCAGCAGAGATATGACCTGAGTGTAATGTTAGGTCTCAGCTTAATAAACATACCATCAGACATGAAAATGCTTACCCTAACACATTATTTAGCTAACTAGAAATATTAAGGGCGTACCCCAGAGGAGACTATGGGACAGAAAACTGTGCAAATTATGCAAAATTTAACTTATCAGCAACAATTTTTTTTCTGTGTGTATGTAATTCAATTTTAAATGTAGTTTGGTTGATTGTCTTTTCATTGACAGTGTGTCTTCAACATATGTTTATCATAGAACTTAATAGTTTAACAATTAATACACACTTATCATTTAACTAAATGTAGTATATCCTTGCTCTATAACAACAATCATAATAACATCACTTAACCCATTTATTAGGTGCAACTCGACTTGTAAGGGTGGTGCACCCATTTTTAAATTACGTTTGATTTATTATACTACTAGCTGGCCCGGTCCGCGTTGCTGGCCCAAATATAAGATCAGTGTTATATTTAGTTTCGCTTTAAATCTTTAGCACTGCAAAAAATGTACTCAATTTCTTGGCTTAGAAAAATTTGTGGGCGTGGTTTTAAAGACCCGATTTTTTTAAAGGCAGATCAATCATCATCAAATTATGTTTCGGGAATTAAAACATATTACCATATCTTTGACTTGCGAACGGTACAAATTTAAAACTTCTTTATTATCATTACGATCAACAAAAAAATAAAATTACGCATATCCTTCGTTCTTATCGTGAGCTATTTTTTTGAGTATTCTTGAGTTCATACAAACAAACCTTTATAGTTTTCCCGAATTTTCCATTTTTCTGGGACACTTTTCTCATTTATCTTTCCTTAAAAACCAATTATAACAAAAAAAAAAATCGGTCCGGTCATTAGTATTCGACTTAAAGCGATTTCACATATTTAGACTAAAGTGGGCATTTAAATTTGTGTGTTAAGTTAAACTTGTACATAACAATATCCAAGGATTTAAAATCATTTGTACCAAGTTTAAGTGGAATCTATAAAGATTTTTTTAAATATATCGAATTAGAGTAAATATAAATTTTAGATATATCGAAAAAAAGTTAGCGAGGACAATTTTTCTTTCCGAACAACCGTATGGACTATTACGAACATTTAACACAACAAACAAAAAATAGCCAATCAGTCCAGGCGTTCTCAAGTGTTGAAAATTTTAAAGATATTGAAAAATATGGGCGTTAAAGTGGTCGAGTACAATAATTATTTTCGTAAAAACCTTACCTGGACTATGATCATTAAAAAAAAATAACAAAGACCAGTTGTTCTCCGATTTTAGATGTATTGAAAAAAGTGGGAATGGACAATTTTTTCCCGTAAAACCCTTAGTTGGGCTATGACGAACGTGTACAAAAAATAGCCAAATCGGCCTTGCCGTTCTTCTATTTTAAATATTTATGTCGAAAAAAAGTAGGCTTGAAAAATTTGTATTTCCGTTTAAATCTAGGTTGGAATATGACGAACATTTAAAAAAAAGTTTAGCCAAATCGATGCAGCCGTTCTCCGATTTAAGATATATCGTAAAAGGAGGCGTAAAAGTGGGCGTGGTTAATTTGTTTTTCGTAAAAACCTAACACGAACATTTAAAAAATATAATCCAAATCGCTACAGCCGTTCTCAAGTGATGCGATTTCCAATGAACGGCATTAAATTTTAATTTATATATGTATGTAGATAATATTTTTTTTTTCTATAGAGTGAATTTTAGATAAATCGAAAAAAGCGTAGGCTGGCAACCTTTCTTACCATTAAATTTATTTGAATTTAACCAATTCAGCACAACCATTCTCAAGTGATGCCATTTTATATGTATCGAAAAGGGGGCGAATAAATGAAAAATTGGTCTTTCCGAAAAGCCTTAGGACATGACGAACATTAAAAACAAAATAAGCCAAATTGATCCAGCCGTTCTACGATTTAAAATATACATATCGGAAAAAGTGAGTGTAAAAGTAGTCGTGGCCAATTTTTCTTTCCTTAAAAATCTTTTGCGGACTATAATCAAATCGGTCTAGCCGGTCTTGTTTTTTCGATATATAGAAAAAAAGTGGGTGTCGGCAATTTTCTTTTCCGTAAAAAACTTAACAAAAATTTTCAACAAAAATTTGCGAAAGTGGGCGTGGTAAATTTCTTTTTTAGTAAAAATCAAAGTAGAACTATGGTGAAAACTCTTTTAACAATTAAGTCATATCGGTCCGTACGTTCTCAGATGTTAGATAAATCGAAAAAAATGGGCGTAAAAGTGGGCGTGGTCGATTTTTCTTTCAGTAAAACTAAAATTGTGTTACAACGAACGTTTAAGTAAAAAATTAGCCAAATCGGTGCAGTCGTTTTCAGATTTTAGATAAATCAAAAAAAGTGGGTGTAAAAGTAGGCGTGGTCAATTTTTCATTATGTAAAAACCTAAGTTGGACTATGACGAACATTTCAAAAAAAAAATTGTCCAAATCGGTCCAGCCGTTCTCAACTGATGCCGTTACCAACGAACGACAATTGATTTTTATTTATATAGATATTCCTAAAATATTGTGTAGGTTGGATGTGCCAATATGCCAATATGTCGAGTTAACTTGGGGGACATTTCCTTGATTATTTTCACTTTATTTCGATTCCCTGAGATTATGGTTACCATATTTGAAATAGGGGAAAACAGTACATCCAGTCGAAACAAACAGTACATTGCTAAGAAAAACACTACTTATTTTTAATACTCATGTACCGAAGTGCAGCTACATTTAAAAACTTTAAGTAATTTTAGTTCCAAAAGACTCTTAATTAATTAACTTTGCCCTTTACTCACCTTTACTTACAATTAGTGATAAGGGTTTAAGTTTGTAATTCCGTTTCTAACACTTTAAAATACCGGCTATGCCCGATTAAAAAACAAACTTTAACAAAACTACCCTAAGGATAATGCGACTTGGCACATATTTTTATAATTTTCCTAATCAGGAAATTTGAATTTCAGCGGCATCCGTGAAATTTAGATGGTTTATAGCTAAAATATGTATATATTTGACAAAGTATTTTTATCATTTTTATTACACTCAAAAATATTTTAGAGATAATTTTTTTGTTGTCAAAATAACGCTTTCTTAAAATCTCGTCATATAGCCTTTTTGCTTTGCTTTAATCAAAACACCGTTTTAGCAGTGTTTAAAGAACGTAAAATTAAACAAACCATAAAACAGTGTTTAAATTAAAAAACAATTTTATAAAGTACGAAAAGTGTATATATAATAAGGTGGGTCGTTTTGCCACTTTTTTGTCGGATCGAAACGCTATACCCGGCAAAAGTTGTCTACCCAGATGGGTATTACAGATGTGATTTTTTTTTGGAAATCGGTTGATATCTTCTGCTCTCAGAATGGGCTCTTATTGAGGCTCGAAAATATGGTTATTTTTTTTTTGGTAAAGATATGTTATTTTAAACGTAAACACCATTTTAGGCATCAATATGCAGTTTTAACTCCTCCCGGAGGTTCAGGGAATACCCCCGATATCCAAAAAGGATGTGAATTTCGACTAAAAATACCCTAATTGATAATTATTGTGTTTCGAAACATTTTTGGGTACAAATATGTTATTTTAGACGTTAAATCCTTTTTAGGATTCAATATGCAATTCGAAGCCCCGATATCCTAAGTGGGAGATGAGTTTCCAAAATTGTAAAAAATTCAAGTCCAGATAAAGTGTCATTATATATGGGTAAAGATGCCTTAAAATGCTATTTTTAACGATACCTCCCCACCTTCAATGTCAGGAAAAATTGTCACAAATTGAGATTTGAATTTAAATTTTGTTGGAGCTTGTCTAGAAACTAAGTCCGATTTTATTATGCCATCCCTTGCGTTTCTGTCGCACACTCTAGACATTGCTTCAGATACTAATTTTACTGTTCGTTCGACTGCAACTGAATAGCACGGAAACTGTGTTTTCAGGAAGTGAAAGTTTGTCAATAAGTTATTTATTTGATACCGTCCTTAAAACGGGTGTTATTGTGTTAGAAACATCAGTAATTTCCTAGAAATTCATTTCCACGTAATCAGTGGCCTCAAAATATAGACTTGGAATAATATTGTAGCGAATGAACTGATGACGATTCCCTGTTTGTTCTTCTTGAGTACTAAGAATTCTTTTTGGTGCATCTTGACGGACAGCAAGTCGACAATCTGTCATCATCGTGAGAAGAATATTTTCGGGCAGTGCAAAGAACGCATTGGTTTGAATGGTTGAATGAACTACGCTTTTTTTTTTTACTTTGAGCCAACACTCAGGGGATGCCCCCTACTAATGCAATGCATTGTGTTGGTATTAGGAAAATAGGTTATGAGGAGAAGGAAAGAGGGAGTAGTGTTTGTGGACATTTAATTTGAACTTTTCTAAATTATAGCCTACTGGAAAGATTTTTGAGGGGAGTTTATTCCACATACGGGTAGTTCGACCAAGAAACGAATTTTCTCTGTTTGGTGTTTCTTTGGTCAATATCGTGATCTACAAATTGTCTCAAAAACATGACGGGGACCATCAGCAATGGAATGATGTGTACTAATTCTGAGTTGCATCACCACATAGACTTTAGGTATGAACTTAACTATTTCTATGAGTTCCTTGCTTTGCAGTTGTCAACCTGCGAGCCTTGTTCAATTTTCCAGGGATCATGGAAGCAAGAACCTCCGAGCATTCTACCGAATCAATAGCTTTAGCTAAAAGATACAAGTATTCGAAGTCCTTACTGAGATTTTTAAGCTCTTTGGAACTGTGATAAGGAAGATCACATTTAATTGCTATAAATGACACCACAGGAAGTTTTTCACATCCGGGAAATTTTGAACCTATAGAACCTGTGTAAAAATTGGGACCTGATGTTTGTCCGTCGATATGCTTAAAGAGAACTCGCAATGGTACGTGGATAAAATGCAAAAGGCAACCTGCCCATTGCATTTTCCTATTAATTCTTATAATTTTCGAAGAATTCTACCTCTATGGAAAATATAACTTTTAAAATATTCTCTTTACTACACTAGATTTATTTACCATACAAACACTTTATGATAACCTCTAACCAAACAAAATTAAAAGATATAAATATATCTAGAAAAATCTAGCTTGAAATGTCTCCCAAATACTCACTTATCGATTTTGACAAGCCCGGCCTTTGAGTTGAGTCTCGGTGAGAACTATAAAATTATCAATGTTCCATATAACCAAAAATGGCTTTGAAAGGTTTAAAAAATGCCCAAACTTCCATCTTTCTCCGATCCCGGCGGGGGTCTTTGACCCCCAAGGGGGGTTAATAATTGCTTTTTAAGGCATAAAAATGAGATGACGTTTAAAATAACACATTTCTACACAAACAAAATGCCACTTTCGAACCTCAATAATTGTCAATTTGCGTATTTTTAGCCGAAATTCACTTCTCTTTTGGATATCGGGGGTATTCCCTGGATTTCCGAAAGGGATTAAAATTGCATTTTGATGCCTTAAAGGGATTTAACGTCTAAAATAACATATTTGTACCCAAAAATTATGCCACTTTATCGAACCACAATAATTATCAATTAGGGTATTTTTAGCCGAAATTCACATCCTCTTGGATATCGGGGGTATTTCCTGGACCTCCGGGAGGGGCTAAAACTGCATTTTGATGCCTAAAATGGAGTTTACGTTTAAAATAACATATCTTTACAAAAAAAATAACCGCTTTTTCGAGCCTCAATAATTGGCGTTTTGGGATTTTTAGCCGAAATTTCGAAACTTTGAGCCCATTCTGAGAGCAGAAGATATCAACCGATTTCCAAAAAAATTCACATTTGTAATACCCATCTGGGTAGACAACTTTTGCCGGGTAAAGCGTTTCGATCCGACAAAGAAGTGGCAAAACGACCCACCCTAGTGTATAACTGGCATAAAAGCAACTGATTAAATAAAGTAAAAATTAGTACAAAAAACAGTTCAGGCCATAAAAAACAGTACATTTGCGTACTGTTTTAGGTGTCGTGCATAAAACAGTACTTTTTCTAAAAAACAGTAGATGTACTGTTTAAAACAGTACGAATGGCAACCCTATATTCCGCTGGAAAGTTAACGCGACATCGAAAAACCTTCGCCCCAAATGCTTGAGGCCACAATTCTTTAGTCCCGAACATTAACACAAGAAGTGCACATAGTCCTCTACTTCTAATCGTTGTCAGAAATTCCCATACGCTAGGCTATTTGACAAATTATACAAAGTACTGTAAGTACTTCTACCAATAGGGTACCGTCCTCAATTGTACCGTGGTTTTTCCTGAACCCAAACTGGTGCTTTGAAATCAGTGATTTGGATTCTATTGTGAACATCAACCTATTTATAAAAATGATTTTTAAAAATTAAGTTTAATTGATAGTTAACAAACTAGGCGATATGGTCTGACATCCTTAGATCTTTTGTCGGGTTTATGAGTCACAGTTAATTAAGCAACTTTCCACTGAGATGGATCAAAGTTTCGGATTAAGCAGGCATTTTATATACTACTAATAGATGCACCTACTAGTCTCTCCTTTTATTGAATTTTAATATCCGGCAAATCAGAAAGATCGTGCAGCTCCCTAGATCCTAGTGAAGTAAGTTTCTGACCAGAAAGTGCCGGGCAATGGCAGATTAAATGTTCGATAGTTTCCAACTGCTCTTCATCCATGCAACTTCGGAAAAGTTATTTGATGGCACAATTAACCGCTTTCTTGCTTCCCTATAAGACAGTAATTACAGCAACCACCGTCGAAATCTCACCATTTGAAAGCGATTTCAGCTCACTTGTACCCCTTTTAATAATAAACAGGCCACATCTGTAGTGTTGTCACACACGCCCATCCATTTCTCCATCTCTGATAAGTCTCCGTCGAGGATAAAAACTGTAGATTTAGCTTGAAAGTTTCTAGAGGCATACCAACACATTTAAATTCTGTTGGAACCTGTAATCGGATTTGAAATTCTCTGGAATGTCTCTGTGCCCTGGAACCCTAATGAGTCGTATGTCATAGTGCTTGGCCATCTCATTTAAAGACGTGCGGCAGTTAAGGTCAAATCCTGTTTTTAGAAACATTGACTCCAGTGACTTGACCACTGCTTGTTTTTCAGAAAAGATGTTCTAGACAATACATTTGTAAACACCGCATAAATCTGGCAATCTTAGACCCAGGTTCAACCAAAGATCTTCTGAATAGACTACAGAGCCCACTTTTTTGTGTAGCTTCGATCAATTTAAAATTAATGGAGGTTCCAATTCTCGGAATTCCGCTTATCTAAGACTCCCTGGATGGTATCATAGTGGTAAAATGGCCCTCAAAAAGGATCATAGGTGTAGTACGAAGAGCACCAGTGCTTCACATTAATACCAATCTCTGTACCTTCGTGATAAAGACACAGTTTCCTGTTGTCTCTAAAGCAGCCCACCAGTCAATGATTCAATACAGTAGAATTGGATGCACCTTTTTTGTATAAATCAAACTTAAACTAAGTAAGGAATAGAGCCCCATGGTTTTCCAATGGCTCTTTTACAGGAATATATAGCAATCGTTGCTTACCTGTTCATCTAAATTACGGTTGAAATTGAATTTCATATCTAGAAAAACTCTAAGAAAATTGGCTCCATCAGAGAAGGTGATTTCAGTGCCATACAGAGAAATAGGATCAAATCTTATCTCATTTTTCCTTGTAAACAAGGCAAACTCTCTTTTACTTGAAGTAGATTTCAGACCACAGACTCTTGTCCATTTAGACAGATCTTTTCGACAACCCTGAATAATGTCCCTTTATGTTGGCAGGTGCTTTCCCTTTACCCCCATCGCGACATCGTCAGCATATGCGACAACATGACCACATGCTTCTAGATAAAGCAGCATTGAGTTCAGCGCCAGGTTCCAAAAAAGTGGTGAAATAACACCTGCCTGTGGTGTGACCCTATTGACAAATCGAGATATGATAGACGCTCCCACTTTAGTCGTTATACGTCTATTGGCAATTACATTTTCCACCATTAAAACGATCCCACGCTTCACTCCCACTCTGTAATGACATTATTAAAAGCTTCCTTTATATCAAGAAGGACCGCCATAGTATTCTCCTCATGAAGAGCTGTTTCCGTTGATATAACCGTGCTTTATGCATTTTGCCTTGTCGAAAGCAACTTTGGGTCAATCACTCTACGCAAATATGAGTCTATCATTCGTTCCATTGTCTTTACCAAAAAAGAGACAGACTACTCGGTCTGAAATCCTTCGGAGCTCTGTGGAAATTTTTTCCCAGAATTGTGTATTGATGTGTACTGAACCTTTGTTGAGCAATTCTTGTAAAACTTTGCTTGTAATGAAGTTATAACCTAGGGCTTTATTTAGGTAAAGTTTATTAATAGCATTTGCTACTTCACTTTTCTTAATCGGGAGACGAAGTTGATAAATTTCCTGTAAGAAGCGTTAATAAATTCATGGATAAGTTCTGAGCTGTTTGGTTTGAAAACCCTTTTTAAATATTAACAACCCAGCTGGCAACGTCCTCGAGCCATCATCAGTGACGGAGCGGTGACATGTCAGAGTCACTGCTGACATCCACCAGACATCTCTATGTACTGGGTTGAGGACAGTTTCATACAAATTTCCAAAATGTCCTCACTCAAAGTCAGCAGTGGTCAGGGCTGACCTTCTGGGGACATGTCACCTAAGACTTCTTTGGGGAAATGTCTGACGTAGGTCATGCGATAATACAAAAAATTTTCGTATTTCCTTTAGTTTTTACTTTTATCCGTTTTCCTTTATAAATTATCTTTCTCATATTTAGAAAAAACTTTTCGCTTTTTAAGTCGCAACTGGATTTGAACCTAGAACCTCCAGTTTATTTTTTACTTTTATACTACTTGTTAGATTTTGATTTTATTTTAAACAAATTGAAGAGTTTCCCAGACTTAAAATTCTAATTTAATATACTGCTATTCTGAAGACATTTCCTTTTAGACGTCTTAGCGGAATTGTCCACACTCTTAAGGCAAACATTCAGTGCTCATCAAGGATTACTTATGATTTGCCAGAGCCTGAAGACATTTTCTCAAAGAATCACTGTGGAAATTTCCTCAGTGACACATTTTCCAACTGGAAATACGTACTGGCTTACATAGTTAGTTTTAGTTCATGAGTTGTCATCGTTTTTGAGAGAATTCGACATTTAAATTTATTAACTGCCGTACTTAATGGGGTAAATATCAAATTGATTACTTTAAATAGTTATTATGAAAATGTCATTTAAATAGTTCGTCAAAACTTTACCATATTTTCGATTGTATTGATGAATGAATTAAAATAAAGCCTCAAAAAAAATTTTTTTTCTGTATTTTATAAAAAAAAAACTTTTTTTGTACACAAATAAATAAATTTGGTAAAAACAACTTTGGTCAAATGATTGACATGACAGTTAATGTTACTTTTACTGAAATGTGGCTAAAAAAATGTTGAAAAACAGAAAACGACGAAAAGTTGAAAAAAATATACAACATGTCTGCCTTGTACATCGTATGGGGTGGCCTCAGTCCAAAAAAAAAAATATCGAATAAAATAGAAAAAAAACAGAAAATCCCAATACAAACTCTTGCAATCAGTTGCGACTGTCAAGCGGCAAAGGAAGTTCACTTGCTGCACAACTTTGATTAATGATTTACTTGCTTTGTGGCACATTATACTGCTGCCGCTTCTGCTGTTGTTTGTTTGTATGTACTTACGAACAATTTTAATACTGTTTTTGTTTGCTGTTGACTGACTCTTTTTTTTCATTGTTGTTTTAAGAAACCTATCAAGAACAAAAAAAAATATATGAACATAAGAAATTATAATAATAGAAGGAATAAAAATTTAAAGAACTTCTTCTTAAATTTGGTATATTGATTTGATAGAAAATTTTATTGGTAAGTTATTTATTATTAAGGCATTACCGCCAAAATGTTGTAAGTGTTGCACACCATTTAAATGTTAGCGAAACATGCCCAAAAATTGCTTTTGTTGTAATATTTGTATATATACCCAGTTATGAAAAATTCATTAAAAAAACTCAAAACTTTGTATCTTGCTATATTTTGGCGCTTACGGTTTGATATTAAAACATTTTATTACGTACTTTGGCGTTTTTAACGACATGATACTTTGGCTATAACGAACTTTTTTCTAACCGTACCTTTTCAAAAAAAAAACAAGTAGAAAAGTTAAATTCGACTTTGCCGAATCTATGAATACCCTCCACAAAGCATTTTTTTTAAAGGGTAGTACATTTTTTAACGTGAAAAAATTAACAATTTTGATTAGAAATATTTTATTTTGAGTAAAAAACTCTTTTTTTGTCATTTTTTTTTTTTAAAAAGAAATTACTAATTTTTTTTGTGTAATTTTTTTTTTTGAGTGTAAAATTTTTTTTGAGTGTAAAATTTTTTTCGAGTGTAATTTTTAAGTTACCAATGCTTTTAAAACTAAACAAGTTTAAAAAGCATTGCTTTAAAATTAAACTAGTTTGAAAAGCATTGTTTAGTTACCACCAATGCTTTTAAAACTTGTTAAAACACTTGGCATTTTATATGAAACTAATCTGAAATTCAGGGTTTTGCTTATAACTTTTGAACCACTGGACCGATTGAGCTGAAATTTAATACCAAACAGACCCGAGGAACGGCAAAGACACATGCCAAGCTTCAGTAGTCTCATCATTGTCTTTCGAAAGTTATCGTGTTTTTTATTTCGTAAATTCGCGAAACACCCTTGCCGAAATTTACTCTTTTGCTCATAACTTTTGAACCACTGGACCGATTTGGCTGGATTGCAATACCAACCTGACCAGGTAAATGGCAAACATATATGCCAAACTTCAGTAGCCTCTGTAAAGTCTTTCAAAAGTTAGCGTGTTTTCTACGGACAGACAGACAGACGGACGGACGGACGGACGGACGGACATCGCTAGATCGACTTAAAATCGATCGAGGATCATAAATATATATACTTTATGGGGTCCTAGACCAATATTTCGAGGTGTTACAAACGGAATGACAAACTTATATATACCCTCTATCACTAGAGTGGAGGGTATAAAAAAAATGTTAAGTTTACTTGTTCAACACTTCATATAAAGAAAATTGTTTATTGAGGGATGTTATACTTATGCAAATTTGCCAAATGACATGTTGACAAGTGTGATTGGGTATTAATTATCTTACATGCCACAATACGTTAATTCATCGTTAACTATATTGGATATATCGTTCTTTTACTTGTGTAGTGTCATAACTCAAAATATGTCGTTTTTGGGTAAACGATACAGAATTATTTGCTATATCCTGCTGTATATTATGTCAAAAATTCGTATTAATATCTTCAACTCACCGTTTGAGAAGAAAACATGCCATTATAACATTTTCTATGTACGGGCCTTTTGCAATGTAAAACAAGTTTCAATTGTAATCTTTAAACATGTTTTCTGTAAAACCAAACATTTTGCGTTATGACACTATACAAATAAATGAGCGATATTTATCTTATATTTTTGTCAAAATTAAAAACATTACTTATTACTAGCAAGGAGAGGATTCATATATCCTTAGAATAATAAAAAAAGCATGAACCAAATATCTTTGCGAATTAAAGAAATCGCTTGAAAATGGCATCGATTGGCATTGAATATTTTTGCATATTTTACATAAAATGCATATTTTTGCATATTTCGTAACAAATTCATACTTTTGAGTCATGTTTTGCATAAAATTTTAGTTTTAGTTTATTATTTCCAATTTTTGTGAACTTTTTTTGAATCTTTTTTAATTTGATGCCCGACCAGACTCAAAATTATTTGGCAATGTCAACTTTGAAACCATAGATAAAAAAAGTTATGTTATAAAACTCGCAATTCTGAACAACTTTTATCTGTGATATGGGAAGAATACTTTGTTAGTTGATTGCGGAAACACTAGGCACCAGATGATTAAAATTTTTACAAGTGCTTTTTGTACCAAAAAAAAATTTTAAAAGCACTAAATTTCACAATTTTTATACCCTCCACTCTAGTGATAGAGGGTATATATAAGTTTGTCATTCCGTTTGTAACACATAGAAATATTGGTCTAAGACCCCATAAAGTGTATATATTCATGATCCTCGATCGATTTTAAGACGATATGGCGATGTCCGTTCGTCCGTCTGTACACAGAAAATAATATCGTAATTTTTTTTTTAATTAAAAATGGATTTGATATTAAATTTAACTTCAATTAAAGATTTTAATTGATTCAATTAATGTTTTAATTGAATTCTTAACTTTACTCAAAACAAAAATAAAATAAACAAACGAAACCGGTTTTGTATGCATTAGTGTTAGTAGCCAATGAAAAAATAAAAATGCAAAAAACAACAAAAAAAACCTTTGAACTATTGTTTTGTATATTTTGGTGGTAGCAGTCAATGAATACATAAAACGCAACAAAAAAATTTAGTTTCATTGTTTTCTTTAAGGCGAGTGGTCGTTGCGGATAAAGTGTTTTGCGTACGTGTACAGTTGAAAAAAATATGAGGCATTTGCCTTGTGTTTTGCACATTGAAATATAATACAATTTTTTTTTGTTTCAACTTTACTAAAGCGACAAAAATGCATGCAATAACAAGATTTAAAAATAAAAATGTAGTTTTAAATAGTTATTGATATTTTAAAATACTACTATAATGTTTCTATGCAAAACTATTCCAACTGTTTATATTTAATAAAGAATAAAAATTTCTTAATAATATAAAACAAAAAATTCTATGTTTATTTATTTTAGGGCATTTTTTAAAGTTTAACATTTAAAATTAAATTGAGTTTTGGTCTTTTTTCAATTAAGCATTTTATGTGAATCAATAAATCTATATTATTGATTTTCAATTTTATATTATTTTTTTTTTAGTTTATTTAATTACAATTTTAATTGGTTTTCCATTTTATTTTCAATTAAAACTTTAATTGATTCAATTAACAATTTAATTAAGTTATAAAACTATTTTCAAACAAAATGAGTAATTAATATGCGCATTTTCGTGATACGTCCGAAATCAATTAATTTTTTAATTGAATCAACGAATTTCGTAATTGAAATTCATTTTTATTTTTTTCTGTGTATGTTGAAAACACGCTAACTTTTGAAAACACGCTAACTTTACGGAGGCTCCTGAAGTTTGGCATATATGTTGGGCATTTACCTGGTCAGGTTGGTATTGCAACCCAGCGAAATTGGTCCAGTGGTTCAAAAGTTATGAGCAAAAGACTGAATTTCGGCAAGGGTTTTTCGTGAATTTTCGAGATAAAAAACACGCTAACTTTCGAAAGGCAATTCTGAGGATGCTGAAGCATGGCATATATATTTGTCATTCCCCAGGCCTGGTTTGTATTAAATTTCAGACAAATCGGTCTTTTGGTTAAAAAGTTATTACACTCAAAATAATTCTACAGTAAAAGGTTTAGTAAGTGATTTTGTACCAAAATCTACTAATTAGTTTTTAATTTAAGTATCTTCAAAGTACTAAAATTAGTCATTTTTACTGGTTTTGAATAATATTAGTAAAAAATTTTAGTATTGGTTACCAATTGCTGCACTAGGTCCTTTTGGACTAAAATTTAGTTAAATTTTTAGTATTGAATACCCACGTTTTTTTTTTGGGTGTAGCAAAACCGTGAATATCAGATTAGTTTCACTTTAAACCTCGTTAAACATGTTTTAAAAACATTGGTAAGTCACAAAAATATTTTAGAACGTCTTTTTGTCACTGAAAAATATTTTTCCACTAAAAAAAATACACTCGAAAAAACTTTTGCACTCAAAAAAATTTTACACTCAAAAAAAAATTTAGTAAATCTTTTTTTTTCAAAAATTACTTTAAAAAAAGTTTTTCTACACAAAATAAAATATTTCTAATCAAAAATGTTATTTTTCACGTTAGAAAATTTACTACTGTGGAGGGTATTCATGGATTCGGCCAAGTCGAATTTAACTTTTCTACTTGTTATACCCTCCAACCAAAGTATGGGGGTTAACTCACTTTGTCATTCCGTTTGTAACGCATAGAAATATCGGTCGGGGACCCCATAAGGTATATATATTATTGATCTATGATCGATTATAAGTCATTCTATAAATGTCCGTCCGTCCGTCTGTATAAAGCACGATTCAGTCAAAAATAATAGAGAAAGACTCCTG
Organism: Pegoplata infirma; assembly: GCA_963921195.1. Classification (NCBI taxonomy): domain Eukaryota; kingdom Metazoa; phylum Arthropoda; class Insecta; order Diptera; family Anthomyiidae; genus Pegoplata; species Pegoplata infirma. Next base: position 157,813,831 of record OY992536.1, on the reverse strand, counting down.
AAAATTGGCACGAATGTGTCTCATATTCATAGGCCGGTTAAATTCGGAAATGGGTAAAATCGGATAAGGTGCAAAAAAGTTCCCCCTTAAAGAACTAAGAAAAGCGTCCATAAAAGCGCCATTTTTTACAGCTTTTTTTGCATTTTTGTTAAACAAATGAAACCTTTTTATGCCAGAAAGAGTTAAAAGTCATACACTAAAACCCTGGGGGGCTACAAAATATTGTTTTTTTTTTTTGGCCCGCCCCCTTTTGTGTGCGTGGATTAAAAAAAAAACATAAAAATTATGAGAAAATGGTATAACTAAAGTTCAAAATGCATAATAAATAATTTATTAAACATTTATCGCGTTGGCGAAGGTATCCCCCAGCACCCCCGCAGAGCCCTCTCCCCAAAAACGCCTCTGAAATTTTGTTATATGTATTTTAACACGTTGGAGGGAATCAAAGATTCGGCACAGCCGAATTTAACACTCCCCAGCAAAACTTAGATTACCAAATAAGGTATAAAATAATTTATAGGATTGCTTATTTTATACATTGCAGCATTGATGATTTTAACAGGGGATGAGACTCAAAGTAATGCATACGAGTAAGGTATATAATATAGCATACGAGAACGTAATATAAAGGGTGTTACGAGTAGCGAAAAAGTAATTTTGTATTAAATTTACTCACGTGATTCTAAGTGAGTGTAAGTAGATGAAATATGCTCGTGAGTGAGTGTGTGTCATTAGAAAATTCCTGTCGTGAGCCCATCTCTAATTTAAACTTATGCATTTTTTTATAAAATATTTATTTTTTATGTCATTGTAATGCATTATGCATCCAATTATAAATAATGCATTATTTCAAATTTTGAAATAATACATAATGTAAACAAATATAAGTCATCCATGATTTAATGTTTAGAAATAATAAATATTAAATAAATTTTTTCCAATAATCATGCATTACGTAACAAATTATTAGTAAAGCATCATTTTTCACTCTAAAATAATACGTTGTGGAATAAATGTTTGGTAAGACATCCTAAAATAATGCTACAAATAAGGTATATACATTACCTGGTAATGTGTTATATAATCACCACCCATTACCAAAGTTATGCTGGGTCTCACTTGTTTTTTATTGAGGTTGAGACACAATACTGTGCATACGGCTGGCAAAAAACGGTGCTTCTAAGTGACGAAAAGCGTAAATGGTAGGGGATGCCTCAAGAAACATTGTTTAAGTCGCAGCAGGAAGTTTAAACAAAATTCGTTTAACAAAGCTACATTTTTTTGGTAGGATATAAAGGGTTTAAAATTAAAAAAAAAATAATTTATAGGATCATACATTTCAAACTTCAGGAAATACAAACTTACCAAAGTACATTTTTTTACCTCCTTAGAATAAATTGGAATCCCCAAAAATTTAGCCTTAGTGTATTTATTTTCTGGGAGGTAAACCTACAATCCAAATTTCAAGTCCTGGCATTAATGGCAGTCCTATGATTAGCCCCCATGGTTTTATTATCACATCTGGGCCATTCCAGAAAATTTAGCTCAAATTTTGTCATTTTTGGAAATGGTGTCTCAGATTTATTTGAACATTGACACATAGATAACCCTTATAAATATGATATATGTACCATATATCGTTTTTTTACATTTGGTGTATTTAACGAATTATGGCGGGTCAAAGATTGACTTTTTAAGCAAAAGTAAGAAAAATACATCACGTTTAAAGAGCTGTAACTTCTTAACCAATGACCCGATTTTCACAAATTTAGCCTCATGTGAAAGCTGGGGTTCTTCTTTTAGAAAATATTTTTAAATTAACACAGTTTTTTTTACAGAAATGATGCAAAAATGCAAAAACATTTTTTTCTTTTCGAATATTTAAAAAAACACATCTTCGATTTTTTTTTAAAAAATTCTGGTGAAAAATAACAATGTTTTGTATAACATATTCAAAATTCAGAGTGGGATCTCCATGGGATCAAAAAATATTCTGTTTTAAGTACGATGTTCTCATATTTTTCCCTTAGAAAATTTAAATTTCTAATGTTTTGAATGTTTTTCAAAATTTTAATAGTATAATTTTCTTCGAAAATTTAAATTTTTATATTGAAGAAACATAAAATTTTAATTTTCTAAGGTAAAATTTAAAAACTTCGTACTAAAACCAGAATATTTTTTGATCCCATTGGGATCCCACTCTGAATTTTGGATATGTTGTACAAAACAGTATTGTTTATCACCAAACTTTTTTTTTTTTTAAATCGAAGATGTGTTTTTTTAAATATTCGCAAAAAAAAAAAGTTTTTGAATTTTTGCAATACTTCTGAAAAAAACCGTATGCTTTTGAAAATATTTCCTAAAAGAAGAAGAATTTAGCTTTCATATGAGCCATTACTTGTGATAATCGGATTACTAGTTAAAAAGTTAGAGCACGTTAAACGTCATGTATTTTTCTGACTTTTGCTAAAAAAGTCGAACTTTGACCCGCGATAATTTGAAAACTACAGCAAATTTTAAAAATCCAAAAATGCAACATATCTCATATAAACGTGGATATATATGAGCCAAATTCTCAGTGGCGTCCAAAGGCATGTTTCCGAACAGTGGGGCGAAAATTTTTGGAATTACCCATCTACGTTCTGGACTCTTAAGAACACTAATCAGCTACTTATTCCTCTTAAATCCAGAAATACCCGACGATATCATCCTACATTTTTTATGCGTCCTTATCTCTTTGGACCCATATTTATAACAATTCGAGTTTTATTGATTGCAAAAAAGTCTATCGTTAATAAAAAGTGTTTTTTAAACAAATTTAAATTTTGCCGAATATTCGGCAAACGGTTGACGAATATCTATTTCACCAAATATTCAAAAACCATGCCGAATATGCTTAATACCGAATAGTGACGAATATTCGCGAAATCCTTACTTAAAACATCTTTGGTTTTTTCATTGATATTTTTTTAATACTTGTTTTTTTATAATAAATGTCGGTAAATTATATTTTCAATTTCTTTTATAATTTTCCATTACATAGATTTTTTTTATACACAAAGTACATTAAATTACAACTTTGTAGTCAAAATCAACAATTTTTTTGTAAAAGTAAAAAAAGTAAAAAGTAAAAAAAAATACTCACGAGAGAGCAAAGCCAAGAAAATAGAATTGATTCTATTCTGGCTTTGAAACTTTAGCGTTGGCTTTTAATTTTGTTCTACATACAAAATGTATGGGAACAAGCAAAATTCAAAGCCAACGCCAGAATTGTAATTGCGCACTTAGGGCTTAACAAGTAGTATTCAGTTTTGGTCAACGCAAAAAAAGTGGGAAATTTAAAAAAAATTTAATTTTCACAAAATTCACACAAAGGTTCGAAAACATTCAAATGAATTCCATGTTTAAAGTGGTTACCAATTTGTTTCAGCTTTAAACATTTTGGAACATTTTTATTCCGCTTACGTTAGATGACGTCATGATTGGGTTTTTCCATTGAGTCCACTTTCGTTCTGGAGAAATCTGATAATTTTAAAATTAAACATTAAAAAACTTAAAGGAAAACATATAAGAAATCGTTTTTTTTTTCTTACTTCCACTTGTTGTATTTAAACAGTTGAAAGATTTCCATTATAATTCAGCAAATTATAGATCATTATCTTAACTGAAGACAGCTAGCTTATACCAATCTTTTCAGAATTCGCAAAACGTTTTGCAAATTGAACAAATTAAAACAATACTTAAGCGAAATTAAAATGTATGGTCTGTTTAAATAATAGAATCCCAGCAAAAAAAAAAAACTAACAAATCATAACATACTATAACCACAATACAAATGAAAAACTTATGTTAACATCATTCGGATTTTATTCAATTTCAAAAAATAGGATTCCCTGAGTACTTTAAATAAATATCAGAATCGAAGTAACTTTGTCTCTTTGGAATTTTTTTCTTGAAACACTTGAAACTCGTCGGTTTTTTTTGCTGGGTGTGATTACAAAAATATGACTACATATATTTAAAACATACCCTATAGTCAGAAAGTACGGCTAAACGTTGGTTGTGTTTAAAGCACAGACCATATAGACATGCAACACGAGTGCTTATTTTGGTACTTTCAATATGGACGCATACAAAATACTACTAAATTTACTTCTCTGCCTAGAATACGTGTGCCTGTACGTGTGAGCTTTTGCATCTGTATTTTTGTTGTTTGTTTATGTTTTGTATGAAACGTCAAAAGTTACACGCGCGTGCCGTCACTAATACATACACATTTGCGAAACTTATTCGTTTCACCCCTATGGTTTAAAGTGTCTACTTGCGATTATACTTTGAGTCGGTAATGAACTGGAAAAGCCGTTAAACCAATGTGACCTCATTTTGAAACAAAATAAACACAATATGCTCGAAAACGATTTCAACAATGACCTAATTTTTAAAAACTTGATATTCTTTAGAATTTTAACATTTTTAAATTTGTTCTTGTAATTACTAAAGATATTAACTACATAGATCTTTATTTGTTACAAGAAAAAAAAAACTAAAATATATATTTTAATATTAAAATTCGAAAGATTATAAAATTTTTGAAGCACAATAAAATTAAAAAGCCGAAAACAAAATATTATTTTTTGAAAAATTTCAACGCGACCAATTTTCAATATTTGAATTTTCTTGCGACACCCCAAAAAAAAAATATGTGAGAAACATATAGTCGGTCAAGACCGACCATATAATATCCTACTCCAGCTTTTTCTGGAAAATGGGTCCCAAGTTCAAACATGGACCGGTTGGGTATATATTTTGTGAGATCTTGAATTAGTGTAAAAACAACACAAAAACAAGTGAGAGTGTTAAATTCGGCTGTGCCGAATCTATTATACCCTCCAACACGTAAAAAAAAAAAAAACAGGGGCGTCTTTTTTTTTTGGGGGGGGGGGGTTATGTCGGTGGGAGACAACCTTCCTGGATCCAACATCAAGACTTTGAACTTCTTTTGACATAAAATGTTTCGTTTGCTAAGCAAAAGTACAAAAAACCTATAAAAAATGTTTTTTTTTTAGAGGTTTGTTTAGTTCTTAAGAGGGGAACTTTTTTCCCCCTGATCCGATTTTGCCCATGTTCGAACTTAACCAGCCCAATACCATAAGACATATTCGTGCCAAATTTCAGGAGCCTAGCTCTTTTACTTTGGACTGTATCGTGTCTTCCACAGACGGACGGACGGACAGACGGACATCACCAGAATGTCTTAGAATGGATCACTGATCAATAATATATATACTTTATGGGGTCCTAGACCGATATTTCGATGCGTTACACACGGAATGACAAAGTGAGTATACCCCCATACTGTGGTTGGAGGGTATAAAAACAAGTGAGAGTGTTAGGTTATGGTGGATGGCATTGGCAAAAAATCAATTCCCATAGAGGCCGATTTGTGCCCCATTATGATTCCAGTTTCCCCTTCTTCTTAGATAAAAAGCAATAGTTGCATCTATGCATTCCACTTCGATAATTTGATAAACGCCAGTAAGGTCCATGGATTTATTCCTCGGATTTCATGTAAATTCTGAAAGAAGAAAGAGCCAAATAATTTAAATCTTCTAAAAGAGAGTGCAGGGCATTCACATAGAAAGTGATAACTGTCCTCAACAGCTTCCCTACACCATCGGCATGTATCATCATTACCTCTTCCAATTCTTACCATGTGTTTACCCAGGGTGTTGTGGCCTGTAATCAAATTAATTACCATTCTCAGTTGTCTTCTATCCATATCAAGAAGAACTTGGCTTTGTTTCAACGAATTTTCATCCCATAATGATTTTGTCTGAATACAGCAGTCCGACTCAGTCCATCGGTAAATAGCGTAAATTTCAGCTTGAAAATTACTGCAGTCATTATCAAGTCGATACGATTCTTCCTTGTTAAGTTCCCCATAGTGGAAGCCACTACCAGTACCACTTGTCATTTTAAAACCATCTGTGTAGACATTAATCTGATAGAATTCTACCTGATCATTGAGCCAATCATCGAACGAGGGGACACAGACTAATACAGACTCGACATGACAGGTGTCAAAAAAGTATTCTTTAACCATATGGTTAATATTTTCAAATTATTCTACGAATTAGGTTAGAAAGAGAAAACTGATATAACGCGCCATAAGAAAAATGGATGCCAGATCGGTTTTTGTTGTTTCACTCACTCCTAAATCGTAGAAAGCGTTGCCATGTTAGCGTAAAACGGACTAAAAACAGCTGTGTTTTCTCCTAAAATCGCTTAGTTTTCCCCATTTTTTCTTATAAAACTCTACTGTCGAGTCTGTATTTAGTCTGTGGAGGGGATTTCAATGTTCAATCTACCATTTATAACATTAAGTGGAGTACAATAAAAGTGAGAGTGTTAAATTCGGCTGTGCCGAATCTATTATACCCTCCAAAATGTAAAAAAAAATAAAAAAAATTGTCAGGGGCGTTTGTATTGGGGGGGGGGGTGATGGGGGTCAGTAGGGACGTTGAGAGCACCTTCCCATCCCGATAAATATAACAAATGTTTCATTTATTTAACAAAAATACAAAAAAATATGTAAAAAAAGTGTATTTTTTCAGAGTTTGGTTCAATTCTTCAAGGGGGAACTTTTTCCCCCTGAGCTCATTTTGCCCATTTACGAACTTAACCTGCCTAGGACCATAAGACATATTCATGCCAAATTGCAGGAGGCTGGCTCTTTTATTTTGGACTGTATCGACGGACGGACATTCACAGAATGTCTTAGAATCGATCATGGATCAATAATATATATACTTTGTGGGGTCGCCGACCGATATTTCGATGAGTTACAAACGGAATGACAAAGTGAGCAAAAACTTAAAAAAAATTTCGTAAAAATATCTTATTTTCCAAGGGTCGTTTCAGTTCTTCAAGGGGGAACTTTTTCCCCTAGTCCGATTTTGCTCATCTTCGAACTTGACCTTACGAGTAACATAAGAGATATTCTTGCCCAATTTCAGGGGTCTAGCTATTTTGGTTTGGACTGCATCCTTATTTCTACAGACGGACGGACGGACATCGCTAGAATGTCTTAGATTCTATCATGGATCAATATTTTATATACTTTGTGGGGTCCCCGACCGATATTTCGATGTGTTACACACAGAATGAAAAAGTGAGTATACCCACATACTGTGGTTTGAGAGTATAAAAATAACCGCAAATATCGCTATGTATACGCTTACTATGAAAAAAAAAATGATATTGCAATGGAACTTAGTTTAGTGTACACAAACTAGCTTTACCAGATGGGTGTCGTAAATTCAAATCAAACTAAAAATTATTGGGTTTAACCAACTTTTTTTATATGGAAAAAAATGCACTAACGAATCGATGCCATTTTCAAGTAAATTCTTTGATTCGAAAAGATATTTGGTTTATGCTGCATAAACGTCCACTCCTTGATAATTATAAAGGGGTATTTAGTTTTAACAAAATATAAAATTTTAATACGAGTAGGGTTGCCATCCGTCCTCTTTTCCCCGGACACCGTCCTCTTTTTTAGGGCGTCCGGGGCAGTCATACTTCTTTTTTAGAAAGTGTCCGGGGTTGTCCTACTTTTTGCACTTTACCCGATAACATTTTTTTTATTACTTTTAAACTTTTGAATTATTTTCATCGCCATATTTTCGCTTATCAGCAGTAATGTCAACTTTTTGAAAACAAAACGCACAAAAATTAAAAAAAAAACGCTTCAAATTAATTATATTTCGAGTAAAAATTCACTCTAGGTAGTGCGAAAATAACTACGTTAGCATCAATTCTTATCAGCTGTTGTGTGTCTTAAAGTTTGCTCTCCGAAAAAAGATTTGTATATCAAAAATTTTCATTACAAATTTAAAAAAAAATAATAATTTTAAGAAAATTCCTTTGAATTTCCAAAAATTCCATTTGTATTTCAGAAGTTTCCAATTGTATTTCAAAAGTTTCCAGTTGTATTTTAAAATTTTCTAAATGCTTTTCAGAAAAATCCGTTTCAGAAATTTCCAATTAAATTTAAAAAATGTCCATTTATGTTTCAAAAATGTCTAAATGCTTTTCAGAAAATTCCAATTAAATATATTTCAAAAATTTATATTTCTATTAAAAATTTTTCAAATGCTTTGCAGAAAATTTTGATATACAAATAAAATTTTTTTAAAAGCATTTAGTTAATTATATTTTGAGTAGGTTTTTTTCTAGCTCGAGGTCATTAAAACTATGATAATCTCATATAATAATTTTCAAGAAAAAATTTTTCTGTTTTAAATTTATTTATGTTGGTAATTTTTTGCAAGACTTAATCGACACGTGTTTCGGGATTTGTCTAATCCCATCGTCAAGATTATTTAGCAAAAAATAAAAACCCTGTACTACAAGTAGCAAAGGGTCTTTAATGACAATCGTTAATGATCAAACTAAAATAAAAATACATATTCGACTCTATTTCCATTGGGAATTAGAAGACGAAAATTGTACCATCGCACTATAGGAAATTTTACCCATTTTTTTGGCCAAAAGTCAAAATTAAAATTTTTGCAAACATTATTATTATTATTATTATTATATAAAAAAAAAACTTAACAAAGTAAACAATTCTTTGTCAATTTTTCGACAGAATTGATGTACTGTCACTTTATCAGTAGTTTTTCTTGCAATTTCTTACTTAGTTATAAAATAACGTTTGAGTGCAGTGAATTTTGTGATAGCTTCTAACAAAAGTTTTTATATTAAGAAGTTATAGTTTTTAAAAACTAAAAAATGGAAAATAATGTCGAAGATGAGTACTTTAATGATAAATAGTGAAATGTTGGTGAACGCATCTATTAGATCGATTTAATTGGAAAAATTAAAGTGACCTTAAGAAGAACTTATTGAAATATGAATTGGAATTTTATTTTGACTTTAAAAAAAATGATAGCATATGTTAGCTATAAAACCATAAAAGTTCTCTAGGACAATCAATTACCTTCCGAATTTATTAAATTTCAAGGTCGGAAATGTGCAAACTTTTTTTAAAAACGCATTTTTCCAGGTGACTACTGAGTGCCAAATTCAGAGTTATTTAATACATGGCGAGAGAAATAAAACAAAGGTGGATAAGGAGCCGCTATTTCTAGCCATTTCTTTTCATACATTGCTGAGAGTGAATGTTTCGAAAACGTTAAACAATATATAAAGGAGGAATTAAGAATATTTTGTTCAAATATAAATATGAAAAGGATTAAAAGTTGTAGGAGTTTAAAAGTTTTTGAAAGACAGCATGCTGTTTGGCTTAAAGGCAATACTTGGCTAAGAAAACTTAAAACGCAGCCTGCCTCTACTAAATCGAAACCTGGGCGAGCGCAATTAACTTTTTTGTCAAAATCTGCGAGAACAAAAATACGAGTTACAGCAGAAATCTCTAAAGATCTAAATACGGAAGTTGAGCCCCTAGCTCTTGCTTCATCTACGGCTGCCAGTAGTGGCATTTTTAAATGTAGTTGACGACTTGGAACTCAAAAATCAAATTTTTGAATAAAATCCTTATTAAAAAGTAACTTTGTTTGACACTTCTTAAAATTGTTAAAATAAATTTCTACTGTTATCTTCGAAAGTTAGTGTACACTAGGGTTTCTATTCGGGAAAAAAATCCCGGGAATTCCCGGGAAATATTTTTCTTAAAATCCCGGGATTTTTTCTTCGGGAAATTTCGGGAATTCGTCGCTAAATTTTTTAAGAAAAATTTATTTAATTTTAAAACAATTTATTAAAAATATGATTTATTTAAATGATTTATTAAAAATAACATTAAAACTTTGAAAAAATTAAAATTTTTAAAGAAAAACTAGCAACGATATCCTTCAACTTGCGTATTATTTAAGCCTTATAATTATTAACAAATTTGTTGTAAAATTTAAAAACCGGATAACTTATAACCATTTTCCAAATTGTGAAAAATTTTTCATGGAGTTAAAATACGTCTATGCAAATACTAAAACTGTGATAAGGTCAAATATTTCTACAAAAATTAGATTTTATGAACTATCTACGTATATTTTTGAGGTTAATAAAACTATTTTACAAAAGAAGACATCTAAAGTGGTTTTAAATTGAAAAATACGAACATAATTTGTTATATAATAATTTGTATTTGATAATATTCAAAATTTGTTTTAATAAAAAAAATTCCCGGGAATTCCCGGGAATACAATTTTTTTAAAACGATTTCCCGGGAATTGAAAAAGTCCGGGAATTTAGAAACCCTAGTGTACACTCAAAAAAAAATGAAATAGTAAAAACAGTTTAGAAAACGAGATAATCTATCAAGGATCTAAAAAATCTTAGATGCGAAAACTTATAACCCGGGAACCCTGTTTGGAACTAATTATTAGTTAATTTTTTAGGTAACTTTACTAATTTTTTTTTTTTGAGTGTATGAAAAATTTTAAGAGTCACTCCCTCCCTCTAAAGAGTCTTCCAAAAGTCAAATAAAAAAAAAATCATTCAAATCGGTCCAGCCGTTTGGCTGTAAATAATTTTGGCCAAAAAAAGGGTAAAATTTCCTATAGTGCATCGTAGTAAGGTCACGATCATCATCCCGAAACACGTGTCGACAAAGTCTTGCAAAAAATTACCAACATAATAAATTTAAAACAGAAAAATAATTTTCTTGAAAATAATTATATGAGAATATCATAGTTTTAATTAGTAAAGGATATAATGACCTCGAGCTAGAAAAAAACCTACTCAAAATATAATTTTTTAAAGGTCGAGTACAACAATTTTTATTTTTTAATAAAAATTAATCAGAATTTGAACATTTATATAATTTTTAAATAAAAATGGACATTTCTGAAATACAATTGAATTATCTTAAATTCCAATTGAATTTATTTAAATTCAATAGTAATTTTCTTAAAATCATTGAGAAAATTTTGAAATGGAAATGTTTAAAATACAAATGGAATTTTCTGAAATCCATTTAGAAAATTTTGAATTACAAATAGAAAATTCTGATATACAATTAAAATTTTTGAATTATAATTGGACATTTTTTTAAATTAACCAAACATTTTTGAATTAAAAATGAATGAATATTTCTCATATACATATAATTGGAAATATAGTTAAACATTTTTTAAAATTGAAAATTTTTTAAATATAATTGGTACTTTCTGAAATAAAATTGGAAGATTTTTTTTTATGTATTTTTGTGATTTTTTTAGTAGAAATGAAAATTGTTTCCTTAAAAAAATGCATTTTTTTTGCATATTGTGTCGCGCAGTTTACTTTTTTTAAATTAATTTATTAAAAAAAATTGTCCTCTTTTTTGAGTCAAATGTCCTCCTTTTTTGAGGTTGGCGTCCTCTTTTTCTCAAAATGGAAATGGCAACCCTAAATACGAGTAATGAAATACTTTTTCATCATAGTTTTTTTTTTTTTTTGAAGAATACAGTAAATCATATTAAAATGTTTTATGATGTTTCTTTTGTTTTTGATACCACTAAAACATCATCGATCATTGTTTTAGAATTTATGCATAATTATAGATTTTGTGACTACTTTAAAAGTTATTTATGTATATGAAACTCTAAACTAAACAAAATTTAGACCCAACATAAAAAAAAACAATAATCCACTAAAATCAATGTTTTTAAATTTTTTAAACCCAAAATATAACAAGAAAAACACATAATGATTTATAATTAACGATAAACTCAAGTATTTACAGATAATTTATACTCAAAAAAAAAACACAAAAAACAAAAGCAACTATTGGTCAAATTTATCACAAAAAGTTATAAATACAAAATCAAATGTTAAAAGAAGAAGCATCACTTTTACAAATTAAATATGGTTCAAATGAACAATTTTCAAAAACATTTTTCATTTATCATTGAGACGAAACAGAAAAAAAAACTACAATATTAACTGTCATATTATGTTAAAATTTTAGCCTAAAGTGATGTTTTGATGGAAAATGTTTAACAAAATTTTCACTTTGACTCATTAAAATGGTAATTATCTATTCAAAAGACCAACTGACAACGGAATAAGAAAACAACCGACCAAGTTTTTTTTTTTAGTAACAAGAAAGAAAAAGAAAAAATGAACTAAGAACCCTTTGGGCTCTAATTTAGTCTAAGCCGTTTAGGGTTACAGTTTTTAAAAGGATGAACAGGTAGATAGCCATTCATTATCCATATTTGTGTACGTGAGTTGTAATATGGTCAATTTAGCGACTTTTTATTTATCAGCGTGTAATAAAAAATACTGTCTTATTCATCAAATTACAAATAGATACCCATATGCTCAGCCAAGCAAAAAGTACTGCAGAAGCAAAAAACGGTGAAGGCCTAGACGGATTTTGCTGAAACTCAATACCATGAAAATAACAAATATATGTATATGCAAAGTATCAACAACCTCGGATTGTCTTCAAATCGATCGGTGTGGTCAAATATCTATAATGGTTTCGTTAAATATGGGGCTCTCTCAAAATTCTGACTCGGCGAAAAATTCACTTAAACTTTAAAAGACTCAAATCGTATAAAACAAGCAAGAAAATTATGGTCGGTCAAGACCGACTATATATACCGAAAAATGTGTCCCAAGTAGGGTTGCCAGACGTCCCGCATTTGGCGGGATTGTCCCGCTTTTCATAACCGATTCCCGCGTCCCGAGCGGGATTTCATATTCCCGCTTTTTTGGAATTTTTTTTTAACAAAAACTATTTTTTACTTTAAAAGCCTAAGTTTTTAAAAGGCTTATTTGTAAGCTTATGTAAAATTGGTTTTACCTTGCCGCCCAAATGATGTGGACTTAAAACCTTTTTAAGGAAAAAATAATAGCCTATTCACACCTGAGGTGAAATCTCGTTCGACGAGATTTCGATCATATGGTCTGCATCATTTTATACACAACTAGGGTGTTCAATTAATCGGGTTTTTTTATTGTTCGATTAAACGATTAATCGAAATTTGGCATTTTTGACTTGTTCGATTAATCGAAAAAAATTTTAAAATTGATCGATTAATCGAATAATTCCAAATACAGAAATTTTCTAAATTACAATATTTTTTTTCGACAATTTTAGAAAAAATTGGTACTTAAGTAAATAAACAATATTATTTACAAGTATTTTAACATTTTATTAATAAAAAAACAAAACAAATGTAACAGCATTACAAAATGTAAGTTTTCTGCAATTTTGGTTGAGAATATTAAAAAAAAATATTTTAGAGATATGAAAATTTTTAGAATTAGAAAATTATTTTTGTTGCCAAATTTATATGAATTACCAATACCACAAAAATTTTATATTTATTATCTAAATACATTTTGGAAAAGGTTAAATAAAAAATATTTAGTTTTGAGCATATTCATAAAATTTTTAATTAAATTTTTTTTTTTTATAATTTAGTTTTTGCTCAAAACTCGAAACTTTGACAGATATTAGCGCAGTCACATAGATAACCGATTTGGTCCAAATTTTTATCAGGAACTAACTTTAGGTCGTTTAACAAATCCAATACTTCAGGAGCAGCGAAAATCCGAAAAAAATTAAATAAGAACCACTCTAGTAAACATGACTGGCATGAATTATACAAATTTACAGAAAAACCATATGTTATTTTTAATCGATTAATCGGCATAAATTCTTCGACTAACCCTTTAATCGAAATTAGCAATTTTAAATTAATCGAACAATTATTCGTCTAAAATTGTTCGATTAATCGAACAAAAATTAATCGGCTGAACACACTATACACAACCATATGATCGAAATCTTGTTCGAACTAGATTTCACCTCATGTGAATTGAGTATAACAAACAAGTTTATAATCTTAGTGTTTGTTAAAAGAAAAAAATCACAAAATGTACGCCAAAAGTTGCACAATATAGAGTACATTCCGGGAAAAATATTTATAAAATTTCCATGCAGTAATTCTGGTCCAGCGTTGTATTTACTTTAGCTAAATTAGTCTCTAAAGCAGCGCGAAAAAAATGTTTTTGAAAAAAAAACACTTGTTCTATTTCAAAATGCACTAGAGTAGTCTCTATTTAAAACAATAAAACTCGACAACAAGCTGCTTAATTTTTCAGTTTTTTTCATAAAAACATTTTTGTCCCGCGAAAATTTTTAAAATCCCGCCATTTTTGAAATTTTTGGGAGTTTGTCCCGCATTTTCGAAATAAAATTCTGGCAACCCTAGTCCAAAGTTCAAATTTGTACCGATTGAAGCTATTTTTTGTTGTATCCTTAATATGCAACAGTAAAAAATTATGTTGCTGAATTTTAACGTGGTCGTGCAAGCATTGAAGATGAACCACGAAGTGGATGTCCAAAAAACTGCAACATGACAGAAAGCATAGCTTAAGTCCATGATATGGTATCCGACGATCGATGAGTGAAGGTACATGAAATAGGTAATCCCTCATCTCAAATGATCGATTACATTTTATTTTGCATCAAAAATAACAGATGAAAAAGCTTAAGTGAGATAGGTGCCGCATTTGTTAACAGTTGACCAAAAACCCATTCGAATGAAAATTTCTCAAGCTTGTTTCGATCGATTTAAGTGAAATAAAATGGATTTTAAGCGTCGTTTTATAACTGTTAATGAAACATGGATCCATCACTATACACAAGAGACAAAAGCGCAATCCAAACAATGGAGTGAAGCTGGTGGAAATACACCAAAGAAGGCAAAAACAGCTCAATCGCCTGGTAAGGTCATGGCAACGGTTTCCTGGATTGCACAATTGTATTTTATTAATCGACTATTTTCAAAAAGGTAAAACAATAAATTCGGAATATAATTGTAACCTTTTGTATCAATTGAATTTGAAAGTTCGAGAAAACGAGCTGGTTTAGAACACAAAGAAATAATTTTTCATCACGACGACGCACCATCCCACAAGACTGTCTTAACAATGGCAAAATTCAACGAGTTGAAGTATTCCTTGACCACCCACCTTTTTCTCCTGATTTAGCTCCCGCTGACTTCTACCTGTTCCCAAATCTAAAAAACTCTTGCTGCACTCAAAAAAAAAAAACTGTAAAGTTGGCAAAAAATTTAGTTAAATTTAACTAAAAAAACACCTGATTTTGAACCTACTAAATTTCTAGTTAATTTAACAAAAAATATTTAGTTAACTTTTCGTAGAATGAATGTAGCAAAAAAACAGTAATTTTAACTAAAAATTCAGCTGAAAATTTCGTAACATTTTTTATTAGGTGAATTCAGCTAACCTTTTTTTTAAATAAAAAAAAAAATATTTTTCACAGCGTTAAGTTCAGCTTAAGTAGGACTAATGAGATTTGCATAGGAGGCTACACAAGAAATGTTTAAAATTTTCGACTTGACAAAAATGTTACAAAAAATCAGCAAAATAATTAGTAAAAATTCGTAAACTCAGTTTTAAAGTCAACAAAAAAAATTAATTCCAAATTTGTACAAAACTAGTATTTTCGTAAATCGAACTTAACTAAAAAAAGTAGTTAAAACGCTGATTTTAACTAAAAATTTGCTAAAAAGCCAGTAAACTCGAGTTAACAAAAAAAAGTTTGTTAACTTTACAGTTTTATTTTTTTGAGTGTGGCAAACATTTACCTAGAATAAAGATGCAATGACATGTGAAAACGAACATTTTGAGGAACTGATGGAAAATTATTTTAATCAAGGAATTGAATTGCTAGACAAATGTTGGACTAATTGTGTTGCAGTTTCAGAAAATCAAGCTCTTGTTTTTCATTGTTAGGAGAGTAAGGAAATAATGTTAAAGTAACCTCACTACGATCCAAACTAAATCGCTCGGAGTCCTGAATGAACAAGTTATCCTACTGATGTCCATACCAGACAAACATGTCAAGTCCGCTAGTATCGGGCTTCCAAATTGTTCGGGCGTTCTCTGGGCATATGTCGGACATTGATAGAGAAATTGCGATGCCGTGTATCTTCCTCCTCCACGTCCCGACATCCCCCGCAATAATCATTTTGGGAAATTTTAATTTAACTGGCGTGTATATCGAAGAGTGTAATGTGCCCCATTTCCATTGCAACCAGGTTGCGTAGCTGGTTTCAAGACAGTTAAATGATCCATCAAGTACGCCGGCGAATATATGAGGGCCACATCATCCTCGTGTAAGAGCACATGTGTGAGCGTCGCCACCTGTCGTTGGCAATCTGTAATAGCGAAGTTTCCCCCCGAAGCTTATTGAGAGGGATGCCAGGCGTATGATTGATCGAAGCGTCGTCCCTTGACTGGTGAGTTTATCGCAAAATCGTTACAATTTATACTCACACTCAAAAAAAAAAAACTGTAAAGTTAGCAAAAAATTTAGTTAATATTAACTAAAAAAACACCTGATTTTGAACCTACTAAATTTCTAGTTAATTTAACAAAAAATATTTAGTTAACTTTTCGTAGAATGAATGTAGCAAAAAAACCGTAATTTTAACTAAAAATTCAGCTGAAAATTTCGTAACATTTTTTATTAGTTGAATATTGGTTTTAAACACTAACACTTCACTTATTTTTTTTATTTTTTTCACAGCATTGAGTTCAGCTTAAGTAGGACTTATGAGATTTGCATAGGAGGCTACACAAAAAATGTTTAAAATTTTTCACTTGGCAAAAATGTTACAAAAAATCAGCAAATTAATTAGTAAAAATTTGTAAACTCAGTTTTAAAGTCAACAAAAAAAATTAATTCAAAATTTGTACAAAACTAGTATTTTTGTAAATAGAACTTAACTAAAAAAAGTAGTTAAAACGCTGATTTTAACTAAAAAATTTGCTAAAAAGCCAGTAAACTCGAGTTAACAAAAAAAATTTTGTTAACTTTACAGTTTTATTTTTTTGAGTGCATATGTCTAGATGAGTGCCTCATTCGAATGTCTCGCCATCTTGTTTAGAGAAGCCCGGCATTCTTGGAAAATTCTAAATGTGGTAATACCACAGTTGTAGTTACAACCACTGAGTATTTAATAGCCGCTTAGTTGTCGGTGAAAACGCAGATATCCCTAAATATTATTCGTTAGCACTCTATCCAATACGCCACAATTTTCCGGTAGTCGAAAGGAGAGTCTGTAATTCAGTTGACTCATAAAAACGCCAACGAAAAATCGTCCATTAATTTGGAGCCACCAGTGAAAACCTCAAGTTTCTCGATACGTCGGAGTGGTACGAAGTGTGCCAGTAATCATCAGCGCACTTGTCCTAAGGATTCTATTGAATGTTGTCGAGCCATCAGCAGGCGGATACTCCGCGGATATCATTGTATAGCCAATTGACATTCCGGGGATAAAGACCACTGTTGCTTCCAACAGCATTTGCCTTCACCAATCTGGCCAGAGTGTTTATATTAGACTCAGGGGAACGATCTTTCAATAGGCTTTATCCTTGGGTGACCTGAATCATGCTCACATCTTTTACATAGACAGGCAGATGAACATCGCTAAAGTTATTCAGAGTTGATCGGTATAGTTACGGGTAGTTATAAACATCAGGACAAAGTCATTTTATTCTGTACCACAAAGTGGTTTAGAGTATAAACATTTTGGACAATTCTAAGAAGGAAACTATCATATTAAGCTGAAATGTAACTTTTTTGCTACAACTTAAATTGGCTTGTAATAACTTTACCCAAGCGCCACCTACCGGATCCAAATTTTGTGAGCAAACTGATTTTTTGTATAATAAATATATTTTGTGAATAAATACAAATAATGGAATTCGGACGACAACATCGCCACCTATAGGAATTAAACTAAAGAGAAACCTGCCTTTAGACTCAACTAATATAATGTCCAAGTTTGGTGGCAATCGTGCCAGCGGTTATTAAGTTTTAGTAACACGTACCCGTCAACAACGTTTTTATATACGAGGGCGGATCTATAATTCCGTGATTTTTCGAACTTCCCTCGTAGTTATATGAAATGCAATGCTCCCATCAAGTAGCACCTGTTAATAGACTACTGTCAAATTTTGAGCAAATTCCGTTATTATACCCTCCAACCACAGCATGGGGGTATACTCACTTTGTCATTCCGTTTGTAACGCATAAAAATATCGGTCGGGGACCCCATAAACTATATATATTATTGATCTATGATCGATTATAAATCGTTTTATGAATGTCCGTCCGTCCGTCCGTCCGTCTGTATAAAACACGATTCAGTCCAAAATAAAAGAGCTAGACCCCTGATAATTGGTCAGAATATGTATAATGTTCATAGGCCGGTTAAGTTCGGAAATGGGCAAAATCGGGCCAAGGGGGAAAAAGTTCCCCCTTAACAAACTAAAAAAAACCTCTTAAAAAACGCCATTTCTACATCTTTTTTTGCAATTATTGTTAAACAAATGAAATATTTTTATGTCAGAAGGGGTTTGAACTCCTGAACTTAGACCCAAAGGGCTGGAAAATTTAGTTTTTTTCTACCCGCCCCCTTTTGTGGGCGTGGATTTAAAAAAACCATTAAAATAATGAGAAAATGGTATTATTAAATTGCAAAAAGCATAATAAATAAATTAGTTAACATTTATCGCGATGGGGAAATTATCCCTCACCATCCCCACCGAGCCCCCCCCCCCCCAAAAAAACGACCCTGGATTTTTTTATATGTTTTAACATGTTGGAGGGTATCATAGATTCGGCATAGCCGAATTTAACACTCTCACTTGTTTACTTTGCGTTTACCAGCTGTCTGCAAGATGTTTGCCACGTTTGTTTTCAATTGACCATAAACGTAATCGTGTGACAACTTCAAAGGATTGTTTGGAGTTATTTAGCCGCAATTCGAATGAGTTTTTGAGGCGTTTTGTAACTATGGATGAAACATGGATCCATTACAACATTTCGGAGACCAAGCAGCAGTCTAAACAATGGGTTTCTCCGGGTGAACCGGCTCCGAAGAAGGCCAAGGTAAGTTTGTCGGTCAATAAGGTGATAGCAACAGTTTTTTGGGATGCTTGAATAATCCACATCGATTACCTTCAAAAGGAAAAAACAATAAACGGTTAATATTTTGTCAACTTATTGGACCGATTTAAGGAGGATTAAAAAAAACGACCTCATATGCCCAAGAAAAAAGTTATTTTTCATAATGGCGAAATTCCATGAATTGGGCTATGAATTGGTGCCGAGATTCGTCCTTAATTTTGGGATCAGAGGGCTTTTAAACAGATATGATCCAATCTGTTTAGATCTAATTATAATAATTGTATTTGATACGAGTTTTGTACCCAATTTCGGGATCTTATCACATTTAATTTGATCCAAGGTTTTTATCCAATTTCGGGATCTGATCAGATCTAATTAGATCTTGAAATTGGGGACAAATCTCGTATCTAATAGATCTTATCAGATAGAATATATATATTTAGATAACACAGGTGTTCTTCAAATAATTTCTTAAAGTTAAAAATCATTGACAACACTGTTTCTTTTATGATTGCATGATTTAAATCACATTGTGAGCGAGAAGAGTTAAATATTTCCCCAGGCCATTTTTATGAAGATGGTTAAAGTGGAATGATATAAATTATTTGTTTTCGTTTTGGGGGATTTTGTAAAAGATAATTATTACAAATTAACCAAATTGTAAAACCTAAACTGATAGTTTTGACTCTATAATTAAATCTAATAGATTTAAAGTGATGGTTTTTACTCATAATAATCGTTTGTGATGGAAATAAATTTAAATTTGTTTTGAAAGCTACAAAAAACGGTTTAAATTACAAAATCAAAAATTCACAAAGACAACATTTTCGAATGTCAATAATATTTAAGAGTTGAAGACCGCCATATTGAATAAATGTTTGCAAAAAAAGGAAACTGTTTATTTTTTAAGTGTATAGTTGGTTTTTGTTTCTCAAAAAATAAAGCCAAAACAGCAGGCCATTATTATTGCATGAATTTAGTTCATGCAACAAACATACCATCAGATTGTTGTACACATACATAAATGTACGTGTGTAAAGATGCAACCATAGTAATGCATTCCATTTTTAGTTAGTTAAATAAACTCATATGGAGGTTGTAGGCCTTAAGCCGCCTTTCTATATCCAGAAATATTTTTTTTTGATACAACAACTACATAAACCTATTCTACAGTGTGGCACTTATACAGAATCTTAAAGTTTCTAGATATTTATTTTTTTTATTGAATTTTTAACATATACATAATTACAAATCATATACTAAATTAACCTAACCGAAACGGGGGCCTCAGACCATTGTCTCGTTGTAGCGAAACAGACCAAGGCCTCTGGCGGTAATCGAACCCATGACCCCCAGACAGCACGCTACCAACTAGCCTACTGGGGCGCCTAAGTTTCTAGATAATCTCAAAAGAAAATTGAAGCTAACAAGGAGGGTATGTCTAGAGTTGTAAATGGTTCAAAATTATAAGACCCATGTTTCTGAACAAAATGGAATTACAACAATATGTTGAGGTTTCTACACATACGCTATTAGCAATTTAAAGTAGCCTCACCCACATTTGTACGGCGTCTGACAAATGGAGCGATTGAATTAGTGTTAGTCCAACAATCTTGGATGCGGAGATGCATGATTTACGAACTAAAAACTCTTGGGTGCCCAGGAAGAGTGCTCGTCAGTAGCTCGTATTTTGCAAGAAGTGTCCAAAATATATTTTTTCTGTCAAGTTACTTAAAACTGACTGGAAGTGCAGTTTAGCTCGTCTCCCTTATTTTCTAAATCCGTAACAATTCCAAATAAGTCACGAGAAAGAGACTGGAGGTTTATGATATCACCTTGGTGTCACACACATTGTCTGAAAAAGTGGATCACTAATTTATTGCATTTTAACATAGGTAACGTTTCCAATAGAGTTTGCAAATAATCGAGATATTTCATAATCGCGATTACGATTAAAAAAAACGCCGTTAATCGCGATTAACGATTAATCGAATTTTTAAATAATTTGAATTGCAATAGCTTCATTAAAAAAACTTTTTGGAAATTTACATTTCAGAACGTACGAAAAATTAAAAACTAATATTTTTAAGAAATAAAGTTATAAAGTTTCGAATTTCCATAGCAAAAATAAATCGAGATTTAGGTACAGAATCTTTTTTTATACCATATCATAGCGCATTCAAACTGCGCTCTTGATGCAGTACAGGAACAATTTTTTATATTTTTTGTTAAGGTATTTTTTTTAAAAACTTATAATACCTTCCGATAGCCAATATTAAGCATGATCCGGATGATATACGTCTGAAAGTAGAGATCAAATGTAGTAAAACTGCACTTACAGTTTTTCATTTCGTGATCCTCTTTCCTTTTAAAAGGACATTTTTAATTATATATTTTATAAAATATTTCTGAAATATTTGCATTTGTCCTAAAATGCCACTGGTGTTGGCAAATGAAAGAGAAGGATCTCCCCTAATTTTTATTTTTAATTTTATTTTGCCATATTAGGACAAAGGATGTGAATAAAGTCTTTTTAAAACTTTATCAAAATATTTTGTTGAAAATTTCGAATGATATTGAAGGATAAAGTTTTGAAACGTTGTAACTTACCTCCTTTTTCCTGATATCTAATAATTATAAAATAGGGAAAATATGGGAGATCCTCCTCTTTCATTTGCCATCACCAGTGGCATCCGTGGACAAATGCAAATATTTCCGAAATATTTTACAAAATATATCCTTAAAAATTTTGAAGTCCTTTCAAAAGGAAACAGGATCGCGAAATGAAAAACTGTAAATGCAGTTTTACTAACTTTAGCCTCTAGTTTAAAGTTTGAAAAAATTACGTTATTTGACAAAATTGTATGTCGAATTTTTTACCAAATCCGGTCAAAGAAATTATTTGCATATATTTTTAAAACAAAATTGAGGGGTAACTAAGATCAGAATTAAATTTTTGCTGGAAGTTTTAATGACTTTTGCAAGAAAAAAGGAAAGAAAAATTTCAAGGAAGTTAAATGAATCATGGGCCAATATTGTACATGTTTTAAATTCGTCGTAACAGTGTATTTCATAGACAATGATTAATCGTAATCGAGTCATTTTTTTTGTCGATTACGATTACGAATAATTGGCACGATTAATCGCGATTACGATTTTAATCGTTTTGCAAACTCTAGTTTCCATTTGAGGTTGTCTCAAGGAATCAGTACCAGCAAAATTTCTCAGAAATTAACTATTGGTTGATTAAATTACCATTGTTTGTAATAGGTCCCTGGATGTATTATGCCTTGCCATGGGAGGACTAGGTGGTGAAAGAAATATCCTTGGTAGTCAAATAAGTTGCAGGATAGCAGCTCCTCTTCAATAACCCGAAGGCCTCGAGAATTCACGATGATTGGAGAAACTTCTGGGGAAACATAAAATATGTTAAATTAAATATGTTTCTGAGCTATCCAGTGGGGGTGTTCTGTAATTTATGCGAAAAGTTTTCGCATCGAAAAGTATGAAACAAAAAATTCCATCGTTTCTCGATTCTGGAAAAAAAGCTGTTTCTGTATATCAATGCGAAAACGGCAGCATTTTTATTGGAATATTCCAAATCAGCTGTCAAAAAGGTAAACAAGGCGAGAAAATAATGAAAATCAGAACAAAAAAAAAACGCAATTTCACATTTTTTTAAACAACACTCGTAACATTGGCAAACAAAAACTAAATAATAAATTAAGTTAATAAAAATAATGTGTAGTATATTATAAATAATATTAGTTGATAGTATTTTCTTAAAAAAATAATGTTTTTTATTTATTATAACTCAAAAGTTGTTTAATTTACGAAATATCGCACCATTTTTAAATGTGAGTGATTTTGACACTTCAACTTCAAAAGTTTTCGATCAATTGGTTTACAGAAACAGTTTTTCTTGCATCTTTCCAATAATTTTGAAAAAAATCATATTTGACAGAAAGTTTCCGCATAACAAAATTACAGAAACAGTCGAATGCGAAAAGTCAGGTTTTGTGCCGATTCACGATGTTTCTGTTTCGTTTTTCATATTTCATGTGAGAAATCTTTCGATTCGAGAGTTATAGAACACCGCTACAGGCAGTGCTGCCAGGCTTTTTTTGTGAAAAATCGTCAAAATTTGTAAAAAAAATCATCAAAATCGTCAAAAGTTTTAAAAAAAGTAGTCAAAAAATCGTAACTTTAAAAAATGTTAAAAAAAACACATTTTTTGATATATTAAAATTTTAAAACGCACAATAATTTTTTCTATACACTTTTGTTTAATGAATTTTTTAAATTTACGTAAACAAAATATTTTTTTGCTAAATGAAAAGGAATTTTCTTTTAAAACAAGTGACAAAATATTTGAAAGTTAATCGTTTTTTTCATTTAACTCACCTTTTTGGAGCTAAAAATGAGTCTTCGAAAACACCCCAAGAAACTGACTCAAAAGAGCTTAAAAAATTTATCGATAAAGACTCCAATTATTCTCTGAGTTTTAGTTTTTGAGTCTAAAAAAAAGGGTTCTTTTGGATAAATCGTTTTCATACAAAAATTTTAAATATTTGCTACATTTTTGCAGTCAGTAAGAGTATGTTTGTTCACCGGGAATTTTTATATTAAAAAAAAAAAGATTTCTAATATAAAAATAGGATCAATTAAAATTAAATTAAATGAAAAATCATTTATTTTTTCATACAGAACAAAAATAAATGACTTTAAAACGACATAATTTTTTAAGTGCAGATAAATTTCCAAAAGAGAATGAAATGTTGTAAATTTGTGTCTTTTTCTGTATTTTATTTTAATCGAATTTCGTTTAATTTTTGTTTTCAAAATTAAAAAAGTTGCAAATTTTAATTTTTGTGAATAAAAGTGGAGTTACAAAAAAATCGTCAAAATGTATGGAAATTAAATCAAAAAATCGTCAGTCGTCATTTTGCAAAATTTCATGAAAAAATCGTCAAAATGACGAAAAATCGTCACTTCTGGCAGCACTGGCTACAGGATGTATGAGTCACCCGACTTCATTCTTAACACGAATATTTTTAAACAATTCCTCTCTTTCGTTTCAGACCTTGGAACGTTTTGACCACCAGCTGTTTAAGTCGGTGTCGAACAGCCGGTGTCGAACTCCTCCTTATTTAGATACCAGAGTCGTTTTTATTCCGAAGCCTTTGAAAAACTCTAACACTGTGCTGTCACAAAAGATTTTAACCAATTAGTATATCAAGAACTAGCGATACTTAGAGCTGATGGTTTAGGTACCATGCTGCTAGTTTTACCACCGCTTTAACACTATAAACTTAGACGAAATTCCGTGAATGTTGTAAAGGCAAACAGGAAGTGAAAATTAACTCTTTTAGCGCCTTAAGTTATGGGCTGTAATTATAAAATTTATCTTGTAGCATAGAAATGCCAATGAAATAAATAAATAAAGTTCTGTGAACTAGCAACATGAAAAATCAGCAGATCTTTGTAGACAACTTATCCAACGGAAACCTAAGAATTATATGAGACGCTAGTTGTAAAAGATGCGACTCACCAGGGTGAATGAAACGATGGAACACATTACCGGTCAGACAAGTTTCGGTACTTTGGAGGATAAATCACGAATGAAAATTAGAATATTGAAAAGACTCGAAATGACTTTGAACGTGTTTAACTTGCACTGCTAGCTGAAAATGTTTTGTGAAATTGCTATGGACCAAAAGGTGCAAACGATGTGTTATCTGGACAGCGCTACCCTAACCTAACCTACTATATCGTCAATCTTATGCTGATCAAATAACAAATATTCTTAAATACTTCGTTTTTTTGCCATTTCTAAATATGCATGTATTGTTGGACAAGTTCCGTGACACGTCAATTACCTTCGTCTGAGGATCAAATTAAAGTTTAAGTCTATGAGCGGTGCTCTTTGACTTTTGACCAGTTCTGAACCGGTCATAGAACATATTGCATTCCTCGCAAGGTGTTTAAAGCCAAGGTACATAAACGAAATAGCTCTTCACGATCTAGAGATCAGTTTGAGTGTACTATAATGACCTTGATGCAATATTTACATAATGCCATTCCGCACTAAATAACTGCACCATTGCCTGGTCATAGAGTGAAGCATGGAATCGTGTTGATGTTTTAAATTTTATTGCATACCACTATGGTTCCAAATCCATTTTTTTTGGCAGAAATTAAAAATATAAAATTTAACAAATTTTCAAAAGCTTATACATTTCCTCAATGTCAACACTATAAGCTATCAAGAAAGTATAATGAAAAAAATTTGGTGCCAATACTGTCAGTTTGCTAGGCTTTCAAAGTTGAAAGTTTTAAGACGTATAATAAAACCGGAGGTAAGTCAATATTAGAGTTATACAAACGGCAAATGGGAAAAAATAAAATTATAAAGACGCTAGAGGGACAAATTGAAACCTGAGGATACTAGTTCTTGTTTAAAATTCCTATTTTACAGTTAATGCTTCCTTGGCGTTATTCTTGAGTGTTTTGATTATGAGGGTTTTAGAGCGAAAATAGCCTATATTTTTCGTAGACAAAAAGTTGTGTTTGGGCACGAACTTGCATAAGTAATTAAACGTTAAAGTGTTTTCAATATTGTATATTTAATATTAAAATTTACATCTTCCCAGCATTTTTTAGTTAGTTTAGCACAAATTTCGGCCAAATTTTCTGTTTTTTGCGTGACACGTTTTCAAATTATTTTTTTTATAATTTGTTTAACCTTCCGTAAAGCTAATTAACTAAGAAAAATATATTTGAAAAAAAAAAAAAAATTTCAAAAAAAAAAATTAAAAAAATTTTTTTTTTCAAAAAAATATTTTTTTTTTTTTTGACAATCGGTTTTTGATTGCGCTAAGAGATAATAGCCATTGGGATCCATGCTCATGCATGGATCCCAATGGCTACAAATGACACTGCGGTGATTCTTAAGATGATAAAAGTCTGCAATCCTGACCTTCCAACTCAGAATTGGCAAATTGCCAGATTGGGTGAGATGGAGGGCGCTCGTCGTCAAGCAGTGGTCTTGGTTAATGAGGAATCGCTTCCGCTTTTAGCCAGGACTGACGGCATTATTAGATTTGGATTTTTTCATATAAGAGTCAATGTCTACAAGGGCGACCAGAAGACTATTTTGGACGCAGACAAGCCAGTGGCAGAGTCGGCTGAGGAGGAGAATCGGGAAAAGGTTGATATTCAGCTGGCCGATTCTAGGCTGATGGGAGATGCATCTGGAATTTTTGAAACCGAATCTGGTAACGAATGCGACCTCTGTGATGGCATGGAGGATAAAGCTGATGCCACGATGGGTGACATTCAGGACGAGGCCCATGCAGTGAGGAATTCGGAGAGTTCTGTTGCCTCCGATTCAGAACAGATGGGATATATATCTGGCTTATTCGAAACCGAATCTGGGGACGAATGCGACCTCTTTGATAACACGGAGGATGAAGCCAATAACACGGTGGTGGAAAGGATGGTGGAAATAAAACAAGATGTTGCGGTTCCTACAAATAAACCTCCATCACTGTAAGGCAGCCTCAGTTGCACTCTTGCTGCGCCTGACGACAGGAGCAGTTGACTTGGTTTTTATCCAAGAGCCCTGGGTGCGGGGTGGCAGGGTTTGCGGATTGAAGACCCCTGGGTTTAAGTTGGTGGTTGCCAAAGGTGAGGGCTCACCAAGAGCCTGCATCTTGGCAAAAAATGGCTTAAATATATTCTTTTTATCAACTTTTAGTGATATGGATGTTACAGCGGCTAGCTTAGAGCTTCATGGGAAGTCTATTTGGCTCGCCTCTGCGTATTTTCCTAATCCGGGGTCAATACCCCCGGAGAAGGTTGTCAGTCTAATTCGGGAGTCTGAATCTAGGGGACACCAGTTAGTAGTGTGTTGTGATGCTAATGCACATCATTCGATATGGGGTAGTACAGACACAAATGATAGAGGCGAATCACTTTTGGAGTTTTTGTTAAGCACTAACCTGTATATTTGTAACAAGAGTGGTGAACCAACTTTCGTTACAAGTACGCGGCAAGAGGTTCTTGACGTAACACTTGTATCAGATACATTGTCTGATAGAATTGATGACTGGAGAGTTTTGGAAGAGCATTCTTTCTCAGATCATCGCTACATTGAGTTTTTACTCAGGGAGCGTGCCCCGGTTGAGACAGTCTCTAGAAATCTGAGGAGAACAAACTGGGTGAAATATAGGGAGACTTTTTCTTTGCTTTTGGATGAAGTACCCTTATCTGAACCGCATAGTTTGGCGGAAATTGACTGTCTGGTTGACCATATAACAAATGTTTGTAATAGGTGCCTGGATGTGTCTTGCCCTTCTGCAAAGCCTAGAGGGAAAAAAAGCCACCTTGGTGGTCAAATGAGTTGCAGACGAGCAGAGATTCCTGCAGAAAGCTCTTTAATAAGGCTAAATTTTCAAGAGCGGACGAGGACTGGTCTGAATACAGGCTGCAACTTAAGAGTTATAAAAAGATGATCAGAAATGCAAAATGTGATTCTTGGAAAAACTTCTGTGGAAACATAGAAGACGTTTCTGAGGCATCCAGGCTGCGCAAGGTTCTGGCTTCTTCTCCTTGCACCCTGGGATACCTGAAAGATCCTAATGGGGTGTGGTCTTCCTCCAGTGGAGAGTCGCTGGATCTCCTTTTAAACACGCATTTTCCGGGCAATTCCATGACGCCGTTTCAAGCTTTGGAACGTTCTGACGCCCAAGCATCTGAAATTGCTTCGGAAATAATAAATATGCCAACATTAATCTGGGCGATAAAAAGCTTCAGGCCCTATAAATCCCCGGGACCTGATGGTATAATCCCGGCTGAGTTGCAGCAAGTGTCGGACTATATAGCCCCGTTGCTGTATAATCTATACACAGCATGCATCAACTGGTCGTATATTCCTTTAAAATGGAGGGATACCAGAGTCGTATTTATCCCGAAGGCTGGGAAAAGTTCCCACACAGCTCCGAAGGATTTCAGACCAATTAGTCTGTCTTCTTTTTTGTTAAAGACAATGGAACGAATGATAGACTCATATTTGCGTAGAGTGATTGACCCGAGGTTGCTTTCGACAAAGCAACATGCATACAGCAAGGGACGATCAACGGAAACAGCTCTTCATGAGCTCGTTGGTACCATCGAGAGATCGCTTTCGGTAAAGGAGTACACTATGGTGGCCTTTCTTGATATTGAGGGGGCTTTTAATAATGTCATCCCAGAATCGATAATATTGGCATTGTCTGGTCTGGGAGTAAAGCGTGAAATCGTTTTAATGGTGGAAAGCCTACTTGCCAGTAGACGTATAACGTCTGAATTGGGAGCGTCCGTCATATCTCGATTTGTCAATAGGGGCACACCACAAGGAGGTGTTCTTTCGCCGCTTCTTTGGAACCTGGCACTGAATTCAATGCTACTATCTCTAGAAGCACGTGGTTGTCATGTTGTCGCATATGCTGACGATAGCGGTAAAGGGGAAGCATCTGCCAACATTGCGGGACATTCTTCAGGGTTCTCTGAAAGATCTGTCTAAATGGGCAAGAGACTGTGGTCTAGGAGTTAATCCTAGTAAAACAGAGCTTGTTTTATTTACAAGGAAAATTAAGATTCCTGCTTTCGATCCTATTTCTCTGGACGGTACTGAAATCACCTTCTCAGATGGAGCCAAGTATCTTGGAGTATTTCTAGATAGGAAGTTGAATTTCAGGCGTAATATTGAGGAACGGGTGAGAAAAGCAACGATTGATTTGTATTGCTGTAAAAGGGCCATTGGAAAACGATGGGGTTTTAGCCCTCAAGTCGTTCATTGGATCTATACAGCAGTGGTGCGTCCAATTTTGCTGTATGGAATCATTGTCTGGTGGCCTGCTTTAGAAACAAAAGCGAACTGTGTCTTTATCACGAAGGTACAGAGAATGGCGTCAATGTGCATCACTGGTGCTCTTCGTACTACACCTACGGCTGCATTAGAAATCCTCCTTCACCTGATACCCTTGGACATATTGGGTAGGCAGTATGCAGCTGCGTCGGCAATTCGACTTAATAGCACGCTGCAATGGAGGAGCAGCGATTGTGGCCATAGCGCGATCTTGAAAAAGATAACAATACCACAAAATGTGGATTGTGCTCCCTCTTTGAGCCTTTTTGAGCGCCACTTTACCACTATGATACCATCCAGGGAGTCTTGGATGGGGGATACTCCGGGAAGAGGAGCTACCATAAATTTTTACACAGATGGATCGAGGCTGCACGAACAAGTGGGCTTTGGGGTCTATTCGGAAGAGCTTGGATTGAGCCTGGCTCGTAGATTGCCAGATCATTGCAGTGTTTACCAGGCAGAGATGCTGGCAATAAAGGAAGTGGCTGACTGGTTGAGCTGCAATGTCTTGTCTACAACCGCAGTCAACATCTATACTGACAGTCAAGCCGCGGTCAAGTCTCTGGATTCAATATTTCTGAAAACAAGATCTGCCCTTAACTGCCGCACGTCTTGCAATGAGCTTGCAAGACTAGGAACTACCTTACAGGTTCCAACAGAATTGGAATGTGTTGGTATGCCTCTAGAAACTTGCAAGCAAAACCTACGGCTTTGTTCAGCGACGGAGACTAATCAAAGATGGGCAAATGGATGGACGTGTGAGACAACACGACTGATTTGGCCTTCTCTTAATCAGGGGCGCACAAGTGAGCTGATATCGCTTCCAAGAGGAGAGATTTCGACGGTGGTTTCTATAATTACCGGACAAGACAGTGTCTTGTCCGGTCGTATTTATCCCGAAGTCGTATTTATAACCGCACGCAGAGCGGTTAAATGTGCCGTCGAATGACTTTTGCAGAAGTTGCATGGATGAAGAGGAGTTGGAAACTATCGAACACTTTATTTGCCATTGCCCGGCACTTTCTGGTCAGCGACTTGCTTCACTGGGATCTAGGGAGCTATACGATCTTTCTGATTTGTCGGATGTCAAAATTCAACATCTAAGGAGTTTCATAAGAAGCTCTAACTGGTTTAACGACAGGGACTAGTAGGGAAACCTATTACGATCCCGTGGTATCACAATGGACCTCAGAGTCTACGTGTGTTGACGTAAAACGTCAGCAGCCACTTACAACCTAACCTAACCTAAGAGATAACAATCATCCCAGAATTAATCCAAGTGCCCTTGCTTCATTTTTTTAATTTATGCCAAAAAAATGCATTTGGAACCATTGTGCATACGACGAATAACGTCTGCATTGGGAGTGTTTGTTATATCTGGATTTGTAAACAAATCGGTCAGTTGACCGAAGTCGCCTGCTCTAATGGAGTCAGAAATCTTGTAGTATTTCTAGTCGGTATGATCGATTTAAAAAGTAGCCTTTTCCTGCAAACCCTCTATTGGGAAACAATAGTGGCTAAGCGCCAGAGTCGTGAACCTGATTTATACAGTTGCGTTGCTTACAATATTGCTCGATTTGTAAATATGGGCTCCTCATAGGGTGTTAAAACCAAGAACTGAACTTAATGTTACATGTCCTAGAGGCTCGTGGCTGTCATGTTGTAAAATATAATGTGACTGAACTTCTCGTATTTAAGAAGAGGCATAATATTGCTGTTTTTATTCTATTTCTTTGGACGGCACTAAAATCGCCTTCTCTGGAGAAACAAAGAATCGTGGAGAATTTCTAGTTGGGTTCATCAATATTAAAAGTAGTCCTTCCCTGCAGAAAGGGCTATTGGAAACAATGATGTTTTAGGCTAGAGAAGTAAACTGGATGAATACAAATATGGTGCTTCTAATACTGCTGTATGTAAAACCTGTCTAGTGGCATTCTTTAGGAACTATGGCACAGACTTCCATTATTACGCAATCAGAAAAAAAACTAACTAAAAAATGGGAAAATTAACTAAATCCAAGGAAAATTGATAATGATTTAGCTCCATTGCCATGTATTCCTACTTTTTAGTCCATATTTTTCTTAAAAATTAGGACCAATTTGAACTAGAAAGTGGGAAAAAATTTCCCAATTTTTAGTTAAAAAAACATTTTTGATGAGGACATTTTTCCTAAAAATTAGTTAATTTCATATTTTTATTGGTTTATTTATAGAAAAGCATGTGAATACACACAGAATTCTCATTATGTACATTTTTTATTTAAAATATAAAAAAGACGTTCGTATCTTATGGTCAAGTAATAAATTTCATTAGTTTTTAAAGTTAAATTACAACAAAGGCTTTGTCTTTAACGTTTGTTCCCAGACTATGGGAAAACACGCCAAAGCCAAGGCCTTTGTTGTGATTAAAATATTATTTTTTCCCAAACACATACATGTATAGAAAAAAATGTAAACATTAAATTTATTACTTGTTATACAAGACCAAACTTTCTTTTTCATATACTACAAATAATAAACAAAATGTGAACTACAAGCAAGCATGAAAAAAAAAAAAATAAATCAACTAAACAATTTCATGTTATGAAAAATTTACTAAACTTGTGGAAAAAACTTCCTCAAATTAAAGAAGATAAATATAATGAACTAATTGGTAGGAAATTACGTCCTAAAACTGAATTTTTTGAACTAAATTTTGTTTTTAGAAATATGTCTTAAAAATAAAGACTTTTTTTCAATTATTTAGGGAAAATTTCTTTGGCGGTAAGAATTTCTTCCATGTATTAGGGAATTCTATTTAAGGAAAATTATGGCATATTTAACAGTCCATGAACTAAAATTTTTTCCTAAAAGTTGGGAAAATTTCCAAAACTTTAGTTAAATTTAACTAAATTGTGGGAAAATTTATAAACTATTTTGAAGAAAATTTTTCCAAAGTTTAAGTTAATGGTTTTTTTTGAGTGCGAAGAAACAGGGATTTGGAGCGGACACACAATTTGGACTATATTCCTTATAGGAGCCAGGGAATCCTGGACCGATCAAAGCCAGTTGATCGGTTAACCTTGGGTTTAGAGACCATCGCAGTGTTTGCCATGCATAAATTTTGGGAATAAAATATTTTGGCAGTCAAGCAACAGACCAAATACCTACAAAATATTTTTCAGGGAGCTGTATGGAAAAGGAGGATTTAGAAACTATAGAAAACTCTTCTGCAATTGTTTCATAATTTATGCAATGTGACTTTAGATTATATTTGCACGAGTTAATTCGGGTTCATAAAAGATTTTGGTATACTTTGGAAATACATCAAAAATTTCAAATATCCAAATTTAATTAATAAGTGCCACCCTTTTAAATATAAACACAACATTACATACTTCTTATTTTTAGCTATAAGCGCACTAAATTCGAATTGAATTTTTTTGGCAGTCAAATTCATTAATCATTATTTCAATCATGAAACATACTGTATCTACGTACGAGTACTTTACCAGTCCGATACATGGATGATGGTCTCTGCCTGCCTGAGTGCTAGCCAGGCAGCCAGTATATATCGTCGTATTGTACTGATGCCAGTGTTGATGTTGGTTGTCTTTGAAAAATAAAGAGTCTTATTTTTATGCTTTTGTTTCTTTTTTAGAAAATAAAACTGTTTTTTTTTACGAACTTGTTTTTTGATATTTTATATATTTTTTTTTTGTCTGAATACATTATTAAAATCTCAGTGATGCGTTTCTTTTACGATACTGATTTTGAGATTGATAATCTCTGGGATACCTTTAAATTTAATTAACCACAAATGGTTACATATTATTAAGCCGGCCTATAACTGGAAAAATAATAAAAAAAAAAAAAACAGAAACAAATCGAAAATGTTTTTAATGTCAATGTTTTAAAATATTACAACGCCTGCGTGTGGCTTGTCTTTCATATTTAGCGAATATTTGGTACACTGAACAAAATAGAAGATCAAATAATGCGTAGACAAATATTTGATCAACAGACAAATAAAATGAATGCATAATGATTAGCGTTTTTATGGGCGAGTAGTGCTGTGTCGTCCCTCTTGTGACACAATCCGAACTTCAGGACTTTTGATTTTGTAGAGTATGGGAAAAAGTGGAAAATGGTTGAACATTGAAGACTTTTGGAAATCATACCAAATTGTGCGAAGAACTTGTCATGATATTAAATAAAATACTTAATTTTAAGGACATGTTTTGTTAATAGCTCAAATATTTTTTCTTTAATGTTATGCTGTAAGTATAACATAATATTCTTACTGTGTCACCAATGGACTTATATTAGAGTTACTTTTTGAGTCGATGTGGTCTACCTAAATAAGATTACATCATGCATTGCGTAATTTTAATTAAAAATGTGCTAGACTTATGCGTCTGATGTATTTCAATATAATGGACAGAAGGGTGGCCTAAATTTCATTTTACATCGCAACAATTTTAACAAATTTGCAACAAAAAAAAAATTGGTAATATGCAGTTTTATGCAGTTAAGGGTTAACATTATAATTCTCAAAAATTTATTTTGTGTTATAAAGTGTTACTACTGAGTCCACTGTCAGGAATACCCACACATAAATTAAGAAAACAAAAACTTTTTTTGCATGCCCTAGAAATGTAACGGCGCAATATGCAGTTAAAGATTCATATTATAATTCTTAAAAACTTATTATGTGTCATATACCTAGAGAATGTATCCCGGGATTCCCGGGAAATTCGTCAATTTTCATTTCCCGCATTCCCGGGAAATTTGTGCGGGATTCCCGGGAATTTTAAAAAATGTACATAAACAAGTTAACTGCTATATTTAGGTCAATAAATGTTTAAATATAAGGGCTCCGATTTTCACGCACTACGAAATCGTAAATATGTCACGGTGCCCTGGAGAGGATTTAAATAAAATTTTGGTGTTACTCCAATATTTAAGCGGATTATGTTTTTGGACTATAAAAGAAAGAAAATGAGCCAAAAAAGAAAAAAAAGTACTAGGCGCTTTTTTTTTGGCGGGCAAAAAGATGAATTTCAAAAAAACAAAAAAGAATTTATTCTTTCAAATGCATTAACAATTTTTATACAGATGTAAATTCATCACATATTCACTTGTCAGTGAGATTTAAATATATATGTGACATATTTTTCAGATATGAGACTTAAAAGAATAATTTCACTATTTAGTGAGACTAAATCAAATTTCTTCTTTATTTAAATGAAAATTTTAACTCAAAGAGTTACTTCACATTTCAGACTGATCCTATTTCTAGATTTTGAAGGGAGAAGTTATCCCACCAATACAAACACAATTTTTCAAAGGATCTTTGGGGGAACAAACAATATTCTAAAAGGATATTTAGTCCATCCATAAGATTGACAATAAACAAATTATCCCACCCACTTTCTGCATCTCTTTTCAAACTATTTACATTATTTTACTCTTCCTTAGGCATTGCAAACACATTTTTAATGATTTTTACTATCGTTTTCTGATTTTTCTTAGTTTTGAAAAAACATTTTTAACAAAAAAGTATTAATTCTTTTAAAATTATATGACTCACTAAGGTCTAAACTGAAGAAACTTTGTGTTCTGCTGTCTGTCTGAGTAGTACACTGAAAACTTTTAAGAACTAACATTTATAAATAATTTACAAGGACATATTTCATTTAGTTTCAATTAATAGTGAATTTATTCTTTTAAGTCTCATATCTGGAAAAATATGTTACATATATATCTAAATTTCACTGATAAGTAAATATGTGATGAATTTACATCCGTATATACAAATTTTAATGCATTTGAAAGAATAAATTCTTTTTTGTTTTTTTGAAATTCATCTTTTTGCACGCCAAAAAAAAAAGCGCCTAGTACTTTTTTTTCCAATATTTCATTTAAATCCTATCCAGGGCACCGTGATGTGCTTAAAATATGCACTTAAAAATCAAAAATATGCGCTTAAATTCAAAAATATTTACTAAAAACGTAAAATGTATTAATAAATCGTTTTTCATTATAAAAGGTTTTACTAAAAGGAAAACATATGAACTATATTTTTTATTTCAACTCAAAAAATTGTTTTTATAATCAAAAAATTATTCTTTAATCTGTAACAGAAAAAACAAATTGCCAATGAACCACTTTCGTAGCATTTATGAACAAATTCTTAAAAATGTATAAACCTTTCATAAAATTTTTGATTTTTTTATTCATAAAAAAATTATAATATTTTTTCAATTCCACATAAGGAATATTATGAAAAAGTTCATAAATATTATGAAGAAGTTGTTTATTAACTTGTTCATAAATACTATGCATTTTTAGTTCATAAATACTATGCATTTTTTTGGGACTTTTACTTATTTTCAATATTTTTTAATTTAAATTCGTGTAATTTTTTCAGTTTTCTTATTTATAACAAAATATGAAAAAATATGCATTTTCGTAACAATCTGCAATAATATGTAAAAACAAATATTTTTCTCTATTAAACAAAAATTTCTTAAAAAATATAACAGGAGATTGTTTATTTTTTTTTTTTTTTTAAATAGAGTTTTTAGCTTAATTTGTTATTTTTTGTTTTATAAGACTGTATTCTTATTTTATTTGCTTTTAAATATATCAGACCTTGTTAGACGTACAAATTAAAAAAAAAATTATAAAAAACTAAAAAAGAAATTAATGGTTTTTAGTGCGGGATCCCGGGAATCCCGGGAAATTCAAAAAAATTTCCCGCTTTCCCGGGAAATGAAAAAGTGCGGGAAATTGGCATCCCTACATATACCCCATGTAATGGAAATCAATCGATTTCAAATCGATCATTTTTAAATTTTCATCCTCGATTATTTTGAAATATTTACAATTAAAATTAGATAAAATTGCATAAATTCATATATTTGATTTAACTCAAGTCTTTAAAAGCAATTTCAAGTTGTTTTGGATTTTCTGTTCACTTTTCAAATTTCGACTTTTAATGAAATCGATCGAAATTGAAATCGTTCGAATTCCATCACATACCAGATAACAACTGCATCAAATGGCAGGAATAAGACACAAAATTAAAGAAGAAATACTTTTTTGAATGTCCTTGCAATCCTTAAAATGTGTATCCTTGTAGTCCTTAAAGCGTTACAAACAAATGCCAACACTAGTTTTTAAAATTTAGCAAGTCTTATAAAAATTTAGTCAAAATCTGCTGCAAAATAACACAATTTTATTCGAATTCAAAGAATATAGAAAAATG
Organism: Pegoplata infirma; assembly: GCA_963921195.1. Taxonomy (NCBI): domain Eukaryota; kingdom Metazoa; phylum Arthropoda; class Insecta; order Diptera; family Anthomyiidae; genus Pegoplata; species Pegoplata infirma. The sequence continues at coordinate 157,777,703 of OY992536.1, read as the reverse complement.
CTCCAGCAACGACGGCCATTTACCGTCAAAGGGAATTTAAATCTTAAAGTCCCTCAGATTAATGTTGACATAAATTAATTTTAAAGCAATCTTTAACGTTTACACTTTAGAACATTTTATGTCTTACAAACTCGTTGCTGGCATTTGTTTCATTTTTTTTTTCGGTCTTACCGAAGTAAAATAGGATATTGGTTTTTCTGTGTTTCGGACCTTTGATTTGATACTTTTTAATTTGAAATTTTTTGTTAAAAAAACTAACCTTGTAGTTTTTAAAGTACCACATTGTTTTTATAAGTGTTTTGTAATATCGTGTTACTTCCCGAGTAAAAATTAAATTATACATATTTGTATGTACTCATATCTCATATTACACATTTAATTGTATAGTGTCATAACTCAAAAAAGAGATTTTTTAGTTTATGATTAAGAATTATTCGTTTTATCATGCTTTATATGGTGTCAAAAATTCGTATTTATATCTTTTAAACTCACCGTTTCAGAAGAGAACAGCCTATTATTACATTTTCTACACTGACAGAAATTTGTACGTGATAGGAATAAAAATCTACATTAGTGTTATAAAAAATTAAATGTGTTTCATCAAAGTTAAAACTTATGAAAAGTTTTATGAAATTAATGAAAATGTTCAGGGTGAATTTTCATAATATATAACATACATATGAGGCATTCAACACCAAATGTACAGCAAAAATAAAGTTGTGTCGTGTCAATATAAAATCAATTGCAGAGCATTCGCCCTTAGGGCACTATTAAATAACACAAATAAAATTTGATTTTGTTAAAAAAGTGGGCTTTGTAGGCATGGTCAAATACTGAAAATATCAGCATTTTTTGCCTAAAGGTACCTACAGACGACGCAATATTATGTACAATATTCAATTATATTGATGGTCTGTGGGTAATATTGACGATTGCACAATGGCCAATCTTACCCACACACCATCAATATAATTGAATATTGTACATAATATTGCGTCGTCTGTAGGTACCTTAAGTATCTTTATTTCAATATTTACGTCAATTTAATGAAACACAGTAAAGTCTTTAAACTAAAAGTTTTTTATAGATTTTTGTATGCGTTATCGATTCAAAAATTAAGAAACAACATTGATTTAAATCAATGTCGGGCATTTTTGTAATTCCTATTCCCGCGGGAATAGACTAAAAAATGCTGTTTGTGCGCAGTCGACACACGTACACAATAAAAAACTGTTTTTTCTTCCTTGACTTTTCGCTTGCTACTACTACACAAGCATAAATGTTATAGTATGTGTGTGCCCCCACTGATTTAAATTAATGTATAACCTAACTTAAATAAAGATCGTTTCTCACGAAATATAGACTATGCATCCCTATTTAGAGATAAATCTACTGAAAAGTTTGTGCAGGGAACAAACAGAAAATGAGCTTTATAGATATAGATAGATAATAATTTTTTTTTAATTTTTACGATTTTGTCCAAAATTTGTTATTAAAGTGGGCTACGATAATGAAACTTTTACTGAGGCATTCCTTGCAAAAATTAGAATAAGCGTGAGTAATTTCTGTTTTTTTGATTTTTACGTTTTTGTCCAAAATTCGTTATTGGTGTGGGATACGGTAATGAAACTTTTACTGAGGCATTCCTTGCAAAAGTTAAAAAATACGTGGATAATTTCAGAAAAACTACATTTAAATTTGTATTGGGGAAAAAACAAAAAATGTGGAAAAAAGTGAAAATGTTTAAATTTTACGTTTTTGTCATAAGTGGGCATAGAAGTGAGCGTGGTCAATGAAAACATTACTACGATCTAAGTTGAGGTCCAATAATTATTCATGCCAAATTTGAGGAAAATCCGTTAAGAATTACAAATTTGTATACAGAACAAACAAACAAACAAACAAACAGAAAATGAGTTTTATAGATATAGATAGATAATAAATTTTTTTTAATTTTTACGATTTTGTCCAAAATTTGTTATTAAAGTGGGCTACGATAATGAAACTTTTACTGAGGCATTCCTTGCAAAAATTAGAATAAACGTGAGTAATTTCAGAGAAATCCGTAAAAAACTACATTCAAATTTGTATTGGGGAAAAATGGTTTTTTTAACTTTTACGTTTTTTGTCATAAGTGGGCGTAGAAGTAAGCGTGGTCGATGAAAACAATACAAGTTGAGGTCCAATGGTTATTCGTACCAAATTTGAGGAAAATTTGTTGAGAATTGCAAATTTGCATACAGAACAAACAAACAGAAAATGAGTTTTATAGATATAGATTTCGATCATTTTCGATATTAAGAAACAAAAACAAATGTTGCTATTATTTTATTTTAATATTTTGAAAAGCTTAAAATAATATTACTAAAAAAAATTTAAAATTCTACAAAAACTACTATATATTAAGACGAGTACTTGAGAAATTTATATTGATATTAACCCCCCAGCTTCTGTAACACAAACGTCATTCGTCCGCGACTCTCTCTCGTGAAAAATGTTTTTAAAATCATTTATTATGCTTCTACCACTAAAGTATTACAATTTAATCATTATTTCAATTATTTTCTAATGACTACGATCACAAAGGGAACGGACCGAAAAGAAGGCATTTTGAAATCCCCTGGGTCCAAGTGCAGGAATTTGATCTTCTTTAAGTATAAAAATATTTCACTTGTTTAACAAAAAAAACATGTGCAAAAAAGGGCTTTTTCGGAGTTTGCTATAGTTCTCAAAGGGGGAACTTTTTTCCTCCCCCTGGTCGGATTTTCCCGCTTACGAACTTAAACTGCATATGGCCATAAGAAATACTTCAAACTTCATCTGATTCTGGCTCTTTTATTTTGGACTGCATCGTGTCTTATGACGGACATTTAAAGAATCGGTCAAGGATTCATAATATATATAACTTATGGGTTCTTAGACCCATATTTCGATGCGTTACACACGAAATGACAAAGAGAGTCCCCGTACTGTAGTTGGAGGGTATAAAAAATGTATTGTGTCAAATCTTTTCTACCCTTTAAAATGTAAACAAAAAATTGGGCGTTTTTTTTCAAAGGGGAACGGCGGTGGTGGTGTCGACGGGAGACGTTGGGCGTAACCTGCCCCTCGCGGTAAATGTTGAGCTGTTAATTTATTATTATTTTACCTTATTAATACAATTTTATCGTTATTTAAATTATTTTTTATATCCATTTCCTCCAGGTCCGATTTTGACCATATACGAACTTGGCAGCCTATAGGCATAAACCATATCCGCGAAAACTTCAGGAGACAAGCTCTTTTAATTTGGACTGCATTATCATATTCACAATTTTTTTGTAAAAAATAAAAAAGAGTAATACGAGCTCCTCCATCTTAACTCTGTTAAGGGATGATCGGATTTTGACTGACCCAGTAGATAAGGCCAATCTTATGACTGAAGTTTTTGCGAACAACTCTTCAGTACCTGTGAGCAACCAAACACTGCCTGTGCTACCTATGTCATGTTCTATGTGTCATGATCTATGCCCAGTTTATTTTTCAGAACACGAGCTGTCAGAAAAGTTCTCGTCGAGCTCAACGTGAACAAATCTCCGGTGCCGGGTGGTATTCCAGCACTTGTCTTGAAGAAGGGTTCTACCACGCTGGCTAGTCCATTGCAAAATCTTTTCAGTATTTCATACCGCTCGGGTATATATCCATCTTGCTGGAAACTGACCAATATTTAACCAATCTCAAAAAAAGGGGAAGTCTCAAACCCCAACAATTATCGCCCAATTTCCATATGCTCCACGCTCTCAAAGGTTATGGAGCATGCGCGGGTACAAGGGGGGGGAAAAAGGGGAAATTTCCCCGAATTTCAAAAAAAAAAAAAAAAAGGAAAAAAAGAGAAAAAAAAGAAAAAAAGAAAGAAAAGGAAGAAAAGGAGAAAAAAAGAAAGAAAGAAATTTTCAAAAAAAATTTCCGAATGAAAATTATTTCGAAATCCGAAAATTTTTCATAGAAAAAATCTGAAAATTTTTATAGGGAAAATTTTTAAATTTTTAAAGGAAAAAATGTGACTCAATCTGAAAATTTTCTGTGAAAAAATATATGTCAATCTTATTATGAATTTGGGTATCTTTTAATAGTACTTATATTTTGAGAATTTTTCTACAAAAATCCCTAAAAGAAAATATTTGAGGATTGAAAATTTTTTCTTTGTAAAAAATCTGAGACTTTTCTATAGAAAAAATGTGTCGGAATTCGAGACTTATTCTATAAGAAAAAAGGTCTTAGAATCTGAGACATATTAAAAAGTTTCCAGATTCTGAGACTTTTTTTATAGAAAAGGTGCAGAGAAACTCTAAAATTTTTCACATTCTAAAAAATTTTCTTTTTCGGATTTTTGAAGAAGAATTCCCAAATTCTAAAAGTCTTAGAATCTGAGTATTTCTCTATGGGTCTTAAAATTTGAGACTTATTTATAGGAAAACGGTCGCAGCATCTGATACTTTTTTGAAAAGAAAAAGGTATAAGAATCTGAGACTTTTTCGAAATGAAAAAGGCATAAGAATCTGAGACTTTTTCTATGGGAAAAAGGTATCAGAATCTCTTAATTTCAGACTTATTCTAAGGAAAATGGTCTCAGAATCTTAGTCTTTTTTAAAAAGAAAAATGTCTCAAAGTCAGAGACTTTTTATTGTTGAAAAAAAGTCTCAGAAGTTTAAAATTTCTCAATTGGATGAAGGTCACAGAATCTGAGACTTTTTCTTCTGGAAAAAGGTCTTATTGTTAGAATCTAAGACTTTTTTATAGGAATAAGGTCTCAGAATCTCAGAATTAAAGACTTTTTCTATAGGGAAAATGTCTCAGAATCTGATACTTTTTCTATAGGAAACAGGTCTCAAAATCTAGGACTTTTTCTATAGGAAAAAGGTCTCAAAATCTTAGAAAAAAGTGACAGAATCTTATACTCATACTTAGACTATAGCTAAGAAAAGGTCTCATAATCTGGTACCTTTTCTTTTAGAAAGAGTTTCACAATCTCAGACTTTTTCTATAGGAATAGGGTCTTAGAATATGAGACTTTTTCTTTAGGAAAATCTATAAGAAAAAGCTCTCAGAATCTAACACTTTTTCTATGGGAAAAAGGTCTGAGAATCTGAGACTTTTTTAGGAATAAGGTCTCAGAATCTAGGACTTTTTCTAAAAAGATAAAGGTCTAAGAATCTGAAACTTTTTCTATAGGAAAAAGGTCTCAGAATCAGAGACTTTTTTCACAAAAAAAGGTCTAAGAATCTGAGACTTTTTCTATAGGAAAAAGGTCTGAGAATTTGAAACTCTTTCTTTAGGAAAAAAGTCTCAGAATCTGAAACTTTTTCTATAGAAAAAAGGTCTCAGAATATAAATTTTTTTCAGTACGAAACAAATATACTAACTTGAGACCTTTTCTATAAGAAAAATATATTAAAAATGCTTTAAAATATAAGATACTTTCTATAAACAGTTTCAGAATCTTAGATTTTTTTGTGGAAAAAAGTTAGAATCTGAAAATTTTTTATACAAAAAAAGTCTCAGATTTTGAGACATTTTTTGTAAAGAAGAAGTCTTAGATTTTGACTTTTTATGCGTCAAATTTGTTAGAATCTGAGAGTATTTCTATGTATACGAAAATGTACAATTTTCTTTTTAGACAAATTAAAACAAAATGATCTAAACGAAATACTTATGATCATGAAAAAACAAACCTCCTACAGCAAAAATTTTTGAATTTGATGATTTTATCAAAAAAAGAATCCCTGTTTTTGCCCGTCCAACATAGGTAAATTTATAATTTTTTTTTTGAAACCCAAAAGCTGTACCCGCCACTGTTATGGAGAGTATAGTAAACTTCTATTTTGTGAACAATTTGAAGTCTAATAGCCTGTTGAGCGATCGTCAGTATGGTTTTCGTAAGGGCCTTTCTAAAGGTAGACCAAGTCAGTCCGAAGTTAGACTTATGAGACAACATATGGATAACTCTCTTAACCTTGACCTATCAAGAATCTGTTTATGGGGTCTTGAGAATAGGGTCGATTTTAATGCACAGAAGATGCATTAAAATGCATTAAAATCGATGATGAATCGGAAGCTCTCTCCAAGCAATTCGTAAGTGGAACAGGCTTCCCGCATATGTCTTTCCCGACACTTTTAACATTACAAATTCAAGTCAAATATTAACAAATACTACTCCCTCTTTCCTCCTTCCCATACCTATATTTCCTGATTTCAACACAATGCAATGCATTTATAGGGTGCATCCCCTGAATGTTGGTAAAAAAAAAATGATTTTCTAAGGCGAAGTCACAGTTTGGAGCCCTAGTTGGTAGCACTGAAAAAGCGTTATTAAGATGCAGTGAAATCATGTGTATTTTCGGGGCCAATTAGAGCATTTACTTTTTCGAGTCACGGCATGCATTTACTTTTTCGAGTCAAGATCTGCTGCCAAATAATACTTTTGTTTAACAAATTAAACATTTTTATGTCAGAAATAGTTTAAACTCCTTCACGGGGTATTAAGCGCCACTTTTGAAGAAAATCATCTTACGTGCGCAGCTACAAACCTTGGATTTGTAGAGTGGTGTAATTATCATGATCGTAACTTACAATAAGCTTTTTCTACTCACGTGAGTTTGTATGAGCGTGAACAAAAAAAAAACGTCGTGCGTGTTTGCGAAGGCAAACTCACTCACGATCACATCTCTACTTAAAGCAATCCAAAAATTATATTTCAAACTTTTGTTTAAGATCATTATATTTCAATGTTTTTGTATGCACTCTAATCAAAATTTGTTGAAATTTACCCAATTTATAGTAAGAAACTTGGCTCCTACTATAAATTGGGTAATTTTACTCTGAATGTGTAAATTGAATAAAATGACCACTTGTGGTCAATTTAGATAAAAAAAGGGAGAGTAAAATATAACAAAAAACAAAAAAAAAACATACGGCGCCAGCCAGCATCAAACTCGCCACCTTTCGATTGGAAAGTACACTTCTTAACCACTACGCTACGGAAGCTTATACTCTGGCGTTTTAGTTATTTAACATGTGTGTATCTATGTTGTTCGACAATTTTATTTACACATTTGTGTGTAAAATATTTGAATTAACGGATGATATTTTTAATTTGCTGTGTTTAATTGGTTTGAAATTATTTTACGCAATTAGTTTTTTTATTAACGCATCATGCGTGCTATTCAACAAAAATTTACCTAATTTATAATAGTAAGTTTACAGCGTTTTTTGGAGTGTGGGTCTAACCTGAATCAAATTTGGAAAAAGTCGAGAAAGTCTGAACACTAGTTATACATATATGTCATTATTTTTTTTTACTCGGGATACATTAATGTAAAATGTGTGTTCATATAAAATTTAAGACATAATTTGATAGCTTGCAGAGATGTTATCTATTAATACTCATATTATTTATAAATAGACGCTGCGTTTCTCTGTCGCTTTTATTTTTATATTGTTTCTATATTTATCAAAAGTTTTAGGCCCGTTTTTGTCGGCATTTTGTATCTTTTGTTTAATAAAAATTAGTACGTCTTTTGTTACTAATTATGATTGACATCAAATTTATTGAAAATATATTTTTAAAAACCATGAATTCACAACGGGTAACACCTTTTTACATTTAAGTATTCACAAATACATAGATGAGCATATGCAGGAATGTTGTAACATGTGTAAAATTATGAAAGAAAGTTCATTGAAAATTGAAGATGAAATTAAAATCCTGTGGCACAACGAATCAAATTAATAAGGTGATTTATTAAACAGATCAGACGGAAATATAAAAAACAACAATTTTTTACTTTGAAATTAAACCGTATTTTAAAATTGTTAAGAGATCTGCCATTAAAAGCACAGTAAAATCCTTTTTATTTTGAAATTTTCTGTTCTTCACTGTCAGGACAGTAGAGCACATCGCAGACTAGCCTGCAAGATGTCATATGTGGATTAAAAAAATCTTGAAACGACTTGACAATAGCTTTACAGTACCATAATTTAACAAAAAAAAATCTTTCACATAAAACTTCCTGCAGTCCAGTCGACGATATGTATGCTTGAGATATATTGAGACATTTCTAGTTTCTTATGTTTTTGAAAATTGATCCATTAAATACAAAATTGACATATCAATTCAATACAACATAATTCCTAAAAAGCATCTGGACATGTCTATGTTGTTATCAGATTTAGAGAAAATAATTGTAACAATCATTTCCACACAACAAAAATAAAAGCATTTCAAAATTAATGGTAAATTGCACACTTACAAAAGCCAACCACACTGCAGTGTTAATGTGACAGAATTAAAGAATTCTTACATTTATCTTTTGACACATTCATCCATATGAAACACATGTTACAAATAACTTAAAAATTTTAAGAAAATTTACACAAAAAAAGATCACATTTTCTTTTTGTATGCTGGAAGGATGAGGAAAATACGAGTCGCAAAACAAATGATATGAAAATGCCTAACATTTCGTTTTGTTTTGAAGATAATTAATGATGTTTGAAGTTCATATGTAAGGCAAGAGATATTCGGACATTGGTGTAGGTCTTTTAAGACATGTGCATGTAAGAATGTCGTGAAATACTTCCTTTAACATTGATATGATATTGATGATGTTTGGAAAAAAAAAAATCTTTAGATATTTCTGTAAGTGTGACCATTCGAAAGGGAAATTTGAACCAGTTTTCGTTAGCTTAAACCTTCGATTGGCTACACTTGCGAACTGACTATTTCTATCGGAGTTCATTAATTATTAATTTTCTTTGAAATAATTCTCAACGCTTCTGAATGGAGTTACTCAAAAATCAATGGCATCCGAAATAGTTTTTCCGATTAGATCTTAACATGATCCAACTTTTCACAGATCTTTCCAAATGCGAGATCTAAATTAAACTAACAAAAGAATGCCGCTAAGGCTAGGATAGGTTGTGAAGGATGACGTCGGTTTATACAAAACCAACGTCCATAGAGGCCTTGATGTGGGCTAGGTTATTCGAGCGAAAACTTACCGTAACGCTAATGGTTTTTTATTTGATTTTTTACAGATCGAGCACGAGCTCTAATTATATTTATTATAAGGGTTCAAGTTGAAAAAATTCAGAAGAAAAATTGAATTTCTAAGAATTATAGACATTTCTGGTGTTTTCCATACCGGTTTCAAACACCCCACTAGAATTTTATTTCGAAAATGCGGGACAAACTCCCGAATTTTCGCGGGACAAAAATTTTTTTATGAACAAAATTGACAAATTTAGCAGCATGTTGTCGAGTTTTATTGTTTTAAATAGAGTCTACCAGCCTCTAGTGCATTTTGAAGAAGAAAAAATGTTTTTGCTTTAAAAAAAAAATACGCCAAAAGTTTTGAAATATATAGTACATTCTGGGACAAATATTGATAAACTTTTACTTGGGTAATTATGGTCCAGCGTTGCATCTTTAACACAGAAAATTGTGTACTTAATCCTTTTATCCCCCTTATGAGCTAAATTAGTCTCCAAGGCGGCATTGAAATAGTTCTAACGAATGAGCTCTCTTTCGCTGCTTTAGAGAATAACTTAGCTGGACCAGAATTACTCCATGGAAATTATATAAGTAGTTTTTCCGGAATGTATTCTATATTGTGCAACTTTTTGCGTACAGTTTTTTTAAAATATATTTTTTTCAAACAAACACTAAGATTGCAAACTTTTTCGTTATTTTTTCCTTAAAAAGGTTCTAAATCCATATCATTTGGGCGGCAAGGTAAAACAAATTTTACAAAAGCTTACAAATAAACCTTTTAAAAACTTATGTTTTTAAAGTAAAAAATAGTGTTTTTAAAAAAAATGGAAAAAAGCGGGAATATGAAATCCCACGCGGGACGCGGGAATCAGTTATAAAAAGCGGGACAATCCCGCCAAATGCGGGACGTCTGGCAACCCTACACACCACTTACAATTGTGTTATCATCAGTAGGATTTTAATGATTTTTGTTCTATGATAAACTGAGAATTTATTAATTTCCAATTTTCCATGAAATAATTCTTAAAACTTCTTAATTGAGCTGCTCAAAGACCAATGGCTTCCGATTATTATTATTTTACCGAACAGATCTTTACATTACTCAACTTTCAACAGATCTTCTTTAAAAACGAGATCTGAATTTAACTCATCAAATAGTACAGCTAAATGTAAATGCTAGGTTATTCAAGCGAAAGCTTACAAAACCGTAACGCTGACTGCCTTTCGCATAGGAAATTTTTCTATATAACCTACATGACTTAACTTTCAACAGATCTTTTTAAAAACGAGATCTGAATTAGACTTACCAATATACAGCAGTGGTGCGTCCAATTTTGCTGCATGGAATCATTGTCTGGTGGCCTGCTTTAGAAACAAAAGCGAACTGTGTCTTTATCACGAAGGTACAGAGAATGGCGTCAATGTGCATCACTGGTGCTCTTCGTACTACACCTACGGCTGCATTAGAAATCCTCCTTCACCTGATACCCTTGGACATATTGGGTAGGCAGTATGCAGCTGCGTCGGCAATTCGACTTAATAGCACGCTGCAATGGAGGAGCAGCGATTGTGGCCATAGCGCGATCTTGAAAAAGATAACAATACCACAAAATGTGGATTGTGCTCCCTCTTTGAGCCTCTTTGAGCGCCACTTTACCACTATGATACCATCCAGGGAGTCTTGGATGGGGGATACTCCGGGTAGTGGAGCTACCATAAATTTTTACACAGATGGATCGAGGCTGCACGAACAAGTGGGCTTTGGAGTCTATTCGGAAGAGCTTGGGTTGAGCCTGGCTCGTAGATTGCCAGATCATTGCAGTGTTTACCAGGCAGAGATGCTGGCAATAAAGGAAGTGGCTGACTGGTTGAGCTGCAATGTCTTGTCTTCAACCACAGTCAACATCTATACTGACAGTCAAGTCCCTGGATTCAATGTTTCTGAAAACAAGATCTGCCCTTAACTGCCGCACGTCTTTAAATGAGATGGCCAAGCAGTTTAACATACGACTCATATGGGTCCCAGGGCACAGAGACATTCCAGGGAATTGCAAAGCCGATGAGCTTGCAAGACTAGGAACTACCTTACAGGTTCCAACAGAATTGGAATGTGTTGGTATGCCTCTAGAAACTTGCAAGCAAAACCTACGGCTTTGTTCTGCGACGGAGACTAATCAAAGATGAGCAAATGGATGGACGTGTGAGACAACACGACTGATTTGGCCTTCTCTTAATCAGGGGCGCACAAGTGAGCTGATATCGCTTCCAAGAGGAGAGATTTCGACGGTGGTTTCTATAATTACCGGACACTGTCTTATAGGGAAGCACGCAGAGCGGTTAAATGTACCGTCGAATGACTTTTGCCGAAGTTGCATGGATGAAGAGGAGTTGGAAACTATCGAACACTTTATTTGCCATTGCCCGGCACTTTCTGGTCAGCGACTTGCTTCACTGGGATCTAGGGAGCTGTACGATCTTTCTGACTTGTCGGATGTCAAAATTCAACATCTAAGGAGTTTCAAAAGAAGCTCAAACTGGTTTAACGACAGGGACTAGTAGTGATACCTATTACGATCCCGTGGTATCACAATGGACCTCAGAGTCTACGTGTGTTGACGTAAAACGTCAGCAGCCACTTACAACCTAACCTTACCTAGACTTACCAAACAATGCAGCTAGAAGTAAATGCTAGGTTATTCTACAATAAGTTACAATATGGTTTTGCTTGTGTACATATCGCTCATTTACTTGTATAACGACATAACTCAAAATATTTGATTTTGCAGAAATCGAGTTTAAAGTTTACAATTGAAACTGGTTATTCATTGAAAAAGGCTGGTACATTGAAAATGTAATATTGGTGTGTTTAAAAGATATTAGCAGAGTTATATATAATAATATATATAATAGTTTTGATCACATGATCAGTTATTTTTATTTATTCTTTATATTTATTTACAACTCATTTTTAATAAATTCCACCTAACCGAGAACTGTTAACAATGACCGTCGTCTCGTTGTAGCGAAAAAAAACCAAGGGGTTCTGGTGTGAATCGAACCCACGACCCCCACGTTGAAAGGCTAGCACGCTACCAACTAGCCTACGGGGGTCCCCAATTAGCAGAGTTATAGAGTAGGATAACAAATGGCGTTTGAAAAAGTAGTAAACAAAAACCATATGGTATTGTTTACGAAATTTTATCACAAATCGAAATGTGAGCAATAGGGGTATACGTTTTTTACATTTTTTGCAAATATCAAAATTGGCATAGCACAGTCATATAGGCCATGAAAAACTATGAAGAAATATGTTTTCACTTTTTTGCGGATGTTAAAAAAGTACACGCACCAAACGCGATGAAGTTTTAAATTAATATTTTTGTATTTTTTTTTTTAATCGCAAAATGTTGGTATTTTAACTATGATTCCGCTTTAGTCGAGTCCGAAACTAAAACTAAGGTAGGCGGGGAAGGTACCTAGTGGGTACTTTCCACCTCCCCAACAACATTGTAACATTCATTTTAATACCAAATTACCAAACTGAGCTTTACCCAATATGTGCCTCTATTTGTGGAAAATGGTTTGACATATGGTTTTCAGACCACCGATGAGAAGGGAAGATGACTTTAAATCTCTGGAGCAGTCCCTAACTAGATTTAAAAACGCTCAGAAATGCTTCTTAAGATATTGGGAAAAAGAATATTCAATAATTCCAAGTAATATTTGCGTGGAACATGCCATTAAGGTGGTCCAGGATATTTATCCTTTATGGAAATCAGAACAAACTTTAAATCTAAAGTTTATTTCCTTCAATAAGGAGACATTAGTATTTTTTTAAATATTTTTACTTGTTACTTGTTGTTAAATAAAAAATACGTGAATATTGTATTAATAAAAAAAATTCTTGAGGACTTTTAGAAAATGCATTTGGTGCGTGTGGTTTTTTTTGCAAAATGATCGTAGAAAGCGATTTTGTTTAATAAAATAATATTGTCTATCACGTGGTGCTATGCCAAAAATTTGGTTATAGCCCTAGTGAGCAAGATGGAAGATACCACTTTTACAGTGAAAATGCAGATTGTTTTTGTCTCTCTTTGCTTTACGTTTGAACTTTAGTTTGGCATTGCCAGAATTTTCCAATTATCTTTGGTGATGCCAGATCTACAAAACGGTCGATGTATTACTTTTTAGCTTCGGATATTAGTACGAATTTTTGACACAATATAAAGAATGATACAACAAATAATTCTGCATCATTAAATCAAAAATCGAGTTTTTTGAGTTATGACGTTATACAAGTAAATGTGCGATATGCCTTAACAATATTGTCCTGCTGCAGTGGCTTGCTGTAGGCTTAGAAATTGGTTACAAGTTTCTGGTCTGAGACAATAACCATTAAGGCCTACATGAACAAAGATAGCCCAGTACCCTTCTCCACGCTCTTTTTCTGGTTTTGAATTATACCTCCAATTTTAGCTGATGAGTGACAGGAAGAACTGTTCGAGCTTTCTAGCTATTCGCGATTACTAAAGTATAGTCCACTAGGACTTTTTTACTAATGAATGGAAGGACGAATATGAGCAAATCTGCTCGGAACTATCTTAAGTCCTATCTTCGACCAGTACGAAATGTTGTTAGCCTGACAAAGAGAAGGTGATATAAACAGCAAAAAGCTTTGTATAATGGAAACTTATATCCGTCATATGAAACCATGTTAAATTTCATTTCGATCTTGCAACTTATTCCTTTAGTAGCAGGTGTTCAAAAAAGGCGCTCCAATGATTTTTTTATATTGAAAAAATTAAAAATTCATTCTGATATGGTGAATATGTCAGGTGAAAGTAGTCCTTCATATGCAACAGGAAAAAATTGGGTTACTGTTAAACTTGGGTTGCTGTTAAACGTGGTCGTACCAGCATTGAAGATGAACCACGAAATGGACGTCCAAAAACTGCAACAACGGCAGAAATCATAGATCTATGATCATGGTATTAGGTTAGGTTATAAGTGGCTTCTGACGTTTCACGTTAGCACACATAGACACTGAGGTCCGTTGTAAAACAACAGGGCCGTAATAAGTTACCCTACTAGTCACTGCTGTTAAACCAATTTGAGCTCCTTATGAAACTCCTGAATTTTGAATTTTGACACCCGGCAAATCAGATAGTTCTCTTAGTAAAACAAGTCTCTGACCAGAAGGTGCCGGACAGTGGCAGATAAAGTGCTCGATAGTTTCCAACTCCTCATCCACGTTACTCCGGCAAAAGTCATTTGACAGCACATTTAACCGCTCTGTGAACTTTTTTAAAATACACTGCAATGATCTGGCAATCTTCGAGCTAGGCTCAACCCAAACTCTTCCGAATAGACTCCAAAGCCCACTTGTTCACCATGCTTCGATCCATCCATGTGTAAAAAATTATTGAGGCTCCACTACCCGGAACTCCCCCATCCAAGACTCCCAGGATGGTATCAGAGTGGTGAATTAGAGGTCAAAAAGGCTCATAAAAAGATATTGTTATATTCTTCAAAATCTAGCCATGGCTTTAGACCTATAGCCCTATCGTTTTCCAATGGTATTAGAGGATCGACGAGTGAAAGTGCGTGAAATAGATAATGCCATAGGCATCTCAACTGAGCCAATACTTTTTATTTTTCATCAAGAATAGCAGATTAAAAAGCTTTCTGTAAGATGGGTGCCGCATTTGTTAACCGTTGACCTAAAACGTATTCGAATGAAAATATCTCTAGCTTGTTTGGATCGATTTAAGCGAAATAAAATGGATTTTAAATGTTGTTTCATGACTGTTGATGAAACATGGATCCATCACTATATACTAGAGACAAAAGAACAACCCTGACAATGGACTGAAGCTAGTGGAAGTGCACCATAGTTCAATCGGCTGATAATGTCATGGCATCGGTTTTCTGGGATAATAAAGGTATTTTATTGATGAACTATTTTCAAAAAGGTAAAAACAATAATTCAGAATATTATTCGAGAAAAAAGAACACAAAAAATTTTTTCATCAACGCACCACAAGAGTGCCTTAACAATAGCAAAATTCAACGAATTGAAGAACGAATTTCTTGAACACTCACCTTATTCTCCTGATTTAGCTCCCTCTGACTTCCAAATCTAAAAAATCTTTGCTGGGAAACGTTTTACATCAAATGAAGATCCAATGACAGCTGTTAACGATTACTTTGAGGAGCCTCGGGAAAACTGTTTAATCAATCGCGACCTTGGGACAACAAGGTTCTATTTGTGCCTATTTCTTTAAGCAAATAAAACCTTGTTGTCCTAAGGTCTCGCAATGGATATAATTGCTAGAAAAACGTTGGACAAATTGTAAGTGTACTGCAGTTTTTGGAGATTATATTGAAAGTAAAATAATTTTTAAAATCTAGCTCTGGTTTTTCATTGTTAGGCTAAGAACATTTTGAACAGCACTCGTAGGGTCCTAACCTATTGGAGGGTCTCTTTAAAATCATGTTATCTAAGAAAGTCGTATATTCCTAAAGAGACCCTACAATAATGATAACACAGAGGGATCTAAGCTACAGGATCGGAGGGTTCAAATTTCGATTTGGAGTCCAGAAGTGCTTTATTTAAATATGGCTAAAAGATTTTAAGAACATTCCGGTGTTGATTAAGAAAAAGTGCTTACATTAAAGGAAAAAGGTAACTAGCTGGGTCACAATGCCATGTCTGCAACCGCAGTCACCATATTTTTTTATAAATGTTCGGAATCATTGAGAGAGGTATAATTTATTGTACTGGAGATAACGTTAGTCGGTGCAATAACCCGTTAGTACTTTTAACTCGCTTTTGATAAGTGACATTAGCTATTGTGATATTCTCTTAGATAGTTAAATGAATCTTAATGAAACCCTACGCCTAGAGCGTAGGGTTGACGTGGAAACAAACATTTTTCTACAAAGACAAGAAAAAAATCATTGGTATACTTTCTTGATAGTTAATTTCATCATTGTAAAAATTTCGATTTAGTTGTTTTCTAATCAGTGGTTTAAAAAGAAAACGGCTAAACAAATAAAATGGTCACTCTAAATTTCTTAACTGATATACATATGTAAATTCAACGTTGTATCATCTTTAAATCATAATTTTTATATAAATTTACACTTTTAAGATATAAACCAACATTTTAAAGTGCCACTTACCATTTTCCTTTATATTTGATGTTCTTATGTATATGATAGATGCATTTGCTGACATGGGGATTCAACTGAAATGTCAAGTGAATATAGAACCAAGATTAAAGATAAAAAGATACAGATGAATATAATACACATATACATACATGAATATATCAAATTGTTTATTATTAAAAAATTTTCCACAATGGGTGTAAAATGGTACATTTCTTAACAAACGAAAACACGAATAAAATCAATGGCTTCTGTTTAAACATGTTGTAGATGTCGGGTGGGTGAATATTTCATTTAAACATTCATTATAACATGAAGAATGTTACTGCTCATTATGTGCCGTCATGTTGTTATCATACCATCAGATCCAAGATTCATTTAGTCTTATGTACATACTTAAATACAAAAATTATTTAAAAATGTATGATTGTTTTGTAGCCTATGGACTAAAAGTAGAACGAAATTTTAATAGCCTCCCTGAAAAAATAGTGGCATATGAACTCTATCATTCCATGAGTAGCACATTGAAACATCGGTATAATGGCTAACAGGGGTCCCCACGTTTTATTGGCAAATGTCAGAAATCTCATTATTCCATTCCAGAGATTTCTTTCAGACCTCAAAACGTGTGAACTATCCTTACCGTAGCGAAATATACCTCTCTTTTAATATTCTCTATTGAAAGAAGAGTAATACCTGCGCTATCATGTGGTATCTGAGAGTCACACTTCGCCAATTCTCCGGCCTTCTCGTTATTTTCTATGCCTGTGTACTCTTCTGTTGGTACTCATGCTATATATGTGAGTAAGTCTTTTAAGCGTTAGTGCAATTCCCGCAGCGTGACTGAAAAGTACTGCAGTCATCAAGATGTTTATATGCTTCCTCAGTACTCATATGCCGGCAGTAAACTGCAGCTTCACTACCTCCTTTCATATTCGAATTATCTGTGAAAAATGGAACGTTTGTCTAAAGCTGTCTTACCAACTTACATAATCTTCCGATCCCTTGTAGGATATTTTAGGATTCTGAACTCATAAAAAGTATAAAGAGACTTTCAGCTGCACAAAGCATTGTAAATTTACCTTTTCCTTTGGAATATTGGACCAGCGTACATACTTTAGCTGAGCAAAATGCTGGAGCGCTTCGAGTTTCAATGACACTCGCTTGACTTTCAATAAGATTATTTCCATTTAATCAACTTGTCCCATCAAAGGAAGCCATCGGTGGATCTGGTCAAACTTCCATCTTTCCAATTATTTCGTCACACATTTTAAAAGCCGTTTTTCTAAGTGTGTTTTCGTTCTCTTTTGAAAGCTCCTTGTCTTCGGAAAGTGCTTGCAAACCTTCATTATTGTCTTTCTGTTTTTTCCGTTTAAAAGGAGGAGCGCCAGTAGAAGTATATAAAGACTATATTAATACGAGTAGCTTCATTCCCTCATCTGACTTAAGGGTTTGACACTTTCATTGTCTAAGTCTTATTCGGCACTGTCACCTATACGTTATAGTGTCTGACTTTTGGCGTATTTTAATGAATCACATTGTGACTTTTTTACAACGGCAGAATAAATATGACCGCTGGCGACACGCAGAGGGGATATATAATCTCTAGCGCGCTAACTGATGTGACATTCGCAACAACATTAGTGCGTCGGTTTAAAAATATGTCTACATACTGGATTCCAAACCTCGGACCATAAACCTGTCCATTTTGAAACCGTCTAGCATAGATTTTAAAAACACCCAGAAACTTTGTAATACCTGCCATAACACTCCCAATCTAATTACACTAGGCTTAATTTTGTAATTGTCTTTAAATAACAATCATACGCAACGGTGCACAGTGGTCTATTTTTAATAATTTAGCTATTCAGTAAGTAGGTACTGGACCGATTGCAGCGAAATTCATACCGGTTATAGCTTACGTAATTTCGAGCTTAAGTTTGGACGCTGGACCAAACATTTCCAATAAGAGTACCACCATGGGCCCCTAAAGTAAGACATTTTTAGTACGCAAAAACTTTAAATTCTTCAAATCATAAACTTTAAATGCATGAAAAAAAAAATCTACCGCTGAAACAAAAAAAGCGTTGAGGGCTTTGTTTTGTAAAATGTCAATGACCTGCGCTGTTTTAATTTGTAAACGGGCTAAATCGGTCATGGGGGAAAAACCTCTGGAAAAATAACTTATTTTCGAGGATTTAACATTCTAACAAACAAAAAAATTGATGCCAGAGGCATCAAGAAAATGCATTATTTTTTCACCGTTCTTTTTGGTGGTCACTAGTGTTTGGGAATTCCCGGACTTTTCAGTTTCCCGGGAAATGGGGAAAAAATAATTTATTTCCAGGGAATCCCGGGAAATTTTTATTATTAATATAAATCATGAAAAACATTAAAATTTTGACCAACTTTTTATTAAAAACAGTTTTATTAGAGATAAACAATTAATTTAAATATACAAATAAAAAAAAAAAGTTAAAAAATGACACTATATGGTAATGGAATAACGATGGAAACGATACGATTGAAGACTATCAAGTTATATAATTAGCCTCCTGAACAAATATTAAAAGTGCTGCCAACTTTATTAGTTTTTGCTCGAATAACGCAGTTTTAAATTTTTTGCGATTTTTAGCTATTTTCTGCGATTTTTTGTGGGGAAAAAAGTTGCAGTATTTTTTTTTTTGTTTTATTGTATTTTATTGTATAGGTTTACGTCTTGGCAAAATTATCATTAACCGAAGTATATTTTTTAACTTTTTAAGTTTTTTCATGAATCTGTAATAATTTTTACACTTGGTCAGTTTTCCTATAAATATATTTATATTTGCACTCTTCTTCTAAATAGAAAAAATACAAAAAATTGCAAATGTAATTATACCTGTATATAACAAAAATATTAAAAATTAAATTAATATAAACGTTTTTTATGTAAAATGGTTTATTTTATAAAATTCCCGGATTTCCCGGGAAAAATTAAAAAAATTCCCGGGAATTCCCGTCAGTCTTTTCCCGGGAATTCCCGGGAAATCCGACCCGGGAATTCCCGGACCCCAAACACTAGTGGTCACCAAAAAATTATAAGAAAGACGATTTTTCTCTAAGCTTTCCGGAGTTTTTGTTAACCCTTAAATAGCAAAACCAAAGCTTTTGCAGGGAAGTAAAGTTTTTTGATGTTTTTTTTTCGGTAAAAATTTAAAAGTTATGTGTTCTTACAAGACTCATAAACTCATAAATCGTTTTACATATTGTTATCAGACTCACAGACCGTTACGAAAGATACCCCCTGCTAGAGCTTTCAATACCGAAATCCCCATCCCGTAAATACAGGAATTTTCGGGATTAGGCGAATCCCGAACTCGGAATATCTTAACGCCAATCCCGGGATTTTTGGGTTTCTAAATATTTTAATTTTTATAATTTTTCAAAAATTTTTATAAATTAAGAATTTTTTGAAACACAACACAACAAAAATTGACAAAAGTTCCGTCTGATCCCATTTTTTATGGAAGCAAAAGGGGAACCGTTTGCGAAATGTAAAGCTTGCAAACAGATTCTATGGTGGTTTGGCGAAAAGGCTTAACTTTTTAAGTTGTAATTTATTTATTTTTATTTTATGGTTTTCTAAAATTAATTTTTTAAAGGTAATATAAAACGGAAAACAGTTGATAATTATCTCAAAATCTATACTTATTTTAATTGAAATTTGTCTACAAACTTTATAGACACAGGTTACCTAAAAATGTTCCCATTTTTATACCTCTTATTATGTTTGTCTTTTCTTTTTCCCTTGTCAGTCAAGTTGACATTTCGTTCAAAAGTAGTCAAAAAAGCTGGCAGGCTGCAGGCATTTATCCAAAACCCTCCGTATGTCATCTAATCAACGCGGTTTTGGTATTGCTTCGTACTCTACGTATAAAGCATCCCAAAAATTAAATAATACAACGGAATACTGCCTATAAGCAGTTAGTATGGTAAAAATCCTTCGTTAAACAATGTCGCCATTTTTCTTTATTTTTCCAGTTTTTTTTTTTTTTCATCATCTTAAATATGATGTTTTTGTTTTTGTTGTTGTCGTTCCCTGATCCCTGAGCCTTAATAAGAGTGTGTATTTGTTTTGTGTGTTGTTGTATTTACTGTGCTAGATGGCTGGCTGACAGCCTGGCTGACTGACTGGGTTGGTTCGCTCAGCTCAGTTCGTTCCTTTCGTTACGTTTACTCTAGATTATATGCATTAAGATACAATTTTAGTTATTTTTACCATTTTCTTTTATATTTTCTTTTTTTTTGTTATTTAGGAAATTTTAAGACTTTTGGCATACAAAGAATAAAAAAAAAAATATATAAAAAGTGTGAGTGTGATCCATGGAGAGAGAGTGTAGTAAGTATGTATTTTTCCCTTGTTATTTTTATTTTATACAATTTTATTTTTTGTCAGTTTTTTTTTTTTTTTTTGTTTTTTTGAAACATAAAAGGACACGCACCGCGTCACATCATGAAAGGATTGATTAATGATTCGTTGATTTTTCGCCCTTATTCTCTTTAGTTACACTTACGTACATACGTAGAGTAGATACATAATCCTTGTCTTTATTTTTGTCATCTTATGCCAGACATTCATCGTTTTTTTTCTTCTTAATTTTTTTTATATTTTTGCGTAAAATAAGTTCTCAAGAATACAATAACGAAAAATGTTATTTATCTTTTTTTGGCTTATTTCATATTTTTGTTTTTGTAAATTTTTATTTAAAATTTCACAAAATAAAAGTGCGAGTGTTTAATTCGAATATGCCGAATACACATTACACGTATACAGAGTCCTGTTACCAGCCTGGCAATGTAAGAAAAGAGTACTTCTTAAAAAAATACATAATTGGTATTCAGAGTCTAACTTGATAGACCTAGGACTGGTGGTAAAAGAGCAGTTTTATAAATTACCTTTCACAACACATGTATTTTTTTAAAAGGGTACTCCTTGGATACATTGTCAGGGCTGGTAGGAAGATTTTGAATACCTCTGTAGTGGTATTCAGAGTCTTACCTGTCATATCTCGATTTGTCAATAGGGGCACACCACAGGGAGGTGTTCTTTCTCCGCTTCTTTGGAACCTGGCACTGAATTCAATGCTGCTATCTCTAGAAGCACGTGGTTGTCATGTTGTTGCATATGCTGACGATGTCGCGAAAGCGTTAAAGTAAAAGCATTTGCCCACATTAAGGGACATTCTTCAGGGTTCTCTGAAAGATCTGTCTAAATGGGCAAGAGACTGTGGTATAGGAGTTATTCCAAGTAAAACAGAGCTTGTTTTGTTTAAAAGGAAAAATAAGATTCCTGCTTTTGATCCTATTTCTCTGGACGGCACTGAAATCACCTTTTCAGATGGAGCCAAGCAGTGGCGTATACAGGGGGGGGGGGGCCCGGGCCCCCGAAATGATTTCACAAATTTCAGAATTTGGTATCAAATAACAAGTACAATATTAAAAATCTTCTTTAAAAAAATAGAAAAACATTTAAAAATCTAAAATTTTTTGATGAAAAATGTTTTGAAACTGAAAATTTTTCTGTTAAAAAATCTAAAAATCTGAAAAATTTTTCTTAGAATTTGAAATTTTTCAACTTAAGATTCTAATAAAATAATATCTTATAACCTAAAGTCTTACGTACACAAAAATTGTAAGTAAAATGTAGTCAAATCTTAAAATGCAACTTCGTCTTTTAGAAAAATTTCTCAGAACGAGACTATTTCTTTGGAAAAAATTTCTCAGAATCTAAGACTTTTTTATAGGAATAATGCCTTAAAATATTAGCCTTTTTCGCAGAATCTTAGACTTTTTCTAAATGAAAAATGTTTCAGAATCTGAGGCTTTTCTATATGAAAAATGTTTCGGAATCTGAGAACTTTCTATAGAAATAATTGCTGTGTTTTTAAAAAAGTGGATTTATTTTCAGATTAATCTTTTTTTGTTTAAAATAAATATTTTAACATGCCAAAACAAATTTGAAATATTTTTTTCCGTAATCTATGATAAATTAGCAATTATAATCCGAAAACATGATAAAAAAAATATGGAAAATTAGAAAAGTTATAAATAAATCAAAATTAATACAATTAAATTTTGGGATTTAATAAGTCCACTTTGGATTAATTTTGATTTATTTATAACTTTTTTCATTTTCCAAATTTTTTTATCATTTTTTCGGATTATAATTGCTAATTTATCGTAGATTACGGAAAAAAATATTTCAAATTTGTTTGGGCATGTTAAAATATTTATTTTAAACCAAATAAGATTAATCCGAAAACAAATCCACTTATTGAAAAACACAGCAAATGTCTCTGAATCTGAAAAATGTCTCAAAATCTAAGATTTTTTCTATAAAAAATTCTTAGAATCTGAAGCTTTTCTCTGAATCTGAGAATATTTCTTACAATCTAGGAAAAAGTCTCAAATGTCACGAAAAATATTTCAGAATCAACGAATTTTTCTTAAGGAAAATTATCTCAAAATCCTAGATTTTGTATATAGGAAAAATGTCTCAGAGACACAAGCTGAGAATTTTTGTATAGAAAAAATGCTCAAAATCTGAGAGTTTTTCTATTGTAAAAATCTTTTTTTCTATAAGAATAATATCTCAGAATCTGAGTATTTTTCTATGGGAAAAATATTTTAGAATCAGAGACTTTTTCTTTAGAAAAAATGTCTCAGAATCTGAGGCTTTTTCTATATGAAAAATGTTTCAGAATCTGACAATTTCCTATAGGCAAAATGTCTCAGAATCTGAGACTTGTTCTAGAGAAAAGTGTTTAAGCATCTGAGACTTTTTCGATAGGAAAAATGTCTGAGAATCTGAGACATTTTCTATATTAAAAATGTCGAAGAATCTGAGACTTTTTCTGTAAGAAACATGTCGAAGAATGTGACACTTTCTCCATAAGAATCTTAGACTTTCTATAGGAAAAATGTCTCAGAATTAGAAACCTTTTCTATAGGAAAAATGTCTAAGAATCTTAGACTTTTTCTATAGGAAAATTTTCTCAGAATCCGGGAGTTTTTCTTTAGCAAAAATGTTTTAGAATCTAAGACTTTTTATACTGTTTTTTTTTTAAAGGTCTCTGAATGTGAATCATTTTTCTTATAGAAAAAGCGAAGATTTTCTCAGAATCTAAAACATTTTGAGTAGAATTTTTCAGAATCTGAGAAAAACTAGAAATATCTCAGATTATGGGAAAATGTCTTACAAAAAAAAATTTAAATATAAAAAAATTTTAATTTTTTTCCCCCAACAGTTTTAAACTTACACAAAAATGAAGAATCTGGTTGTGTTATATCAGTTCAAGGAAAAGATCGAAAAAAAATTCTAAAACATGTGCTATTATGTAAATTTTTTGCAAAAAAAAAAATTGAGAAAAAATGTTGGGCCCCCACCGAAATAAAATCCTGGATACGCCCCTGGAGCCAAGTGTCTTGGAGTATTTCTAGATAAGAAGATGAATTTCAGGCGTAGTATTGAGGAACGGGAGAGAAAAACAACGATTGCTTTATATTAAGTAAAAGGGCCATTGGAAAACGATAGGGTTTTAGCCCTCAAGTCGTTCATTGGATCTATACAGCAGTGGTGCGTCCAATTTTGCTGTATGGGATCATTGTCTGGTGGCCTGCTTTAGAAACAAAAGCGAACTGTGTCTTTATCACTACGGTGCAGAGCGTCGATGTGCATCACTGGTGCTACAGTACTGCACCTACGGCTGCATTATAAATCCTCCTTCACCTGATACCATTGGACATAATGGGTAGGCAGTGTGCGGCTACTACGGCAATTCGACTTAATAGCACACTGCAATGGAGAAGCAGCGATAGTGGCCATTGTGTGATTTTTAAGAAGATAACAATACCACAAAATGTGGACTGTGCTCCCTATATGAGCCTTTTTGAGCTCCACTTTACCACTTTGATACCATCTAGGGAGTCTTGGATGGGGGATACTCCGGGCAGTGGAGCTACCATAAATTTTTACACAGATGGATCGAGGCTGCACGAACAAGTGGGCTTTGGAGTCTATTCGGAAGAGCTTGGGTTGAGCCTGGCTCGTAGATTGCCAGATCATTGCAGTGTTTACCAGGCAGAGATGCTGGCAATAAAAGAAGTGGCTGACTGGTTGAGCTGCAATGTCTTGTCTACAACCGCAGTCAACATCTATACTGACAGTCAAGCCGCGGTCAAGTCCCTGGATTCAATGTTTCTGAAAACAAGATCTGCCCTTAACTGCCGCACGTCTTTAAATGAGATGGCCAAGCAGTTTTAACATACGACTCATATGGGTCCCAGGGCACAGAGACATTCCAGGGAATTGCAAAGCCGAAGACTAGGAACTACCTTACAGGTTCCAACAGAATTGGAATGTGTTGGTATGCCTCTAGAAACTTGCAAGCAAAACCTACGGCTTTGTTCTGCGACGGAAACTAATCAAAGATGGGCAAATGGATGGACGTGTGAGACAACACGACTGATTTGGCCTTCTCTTAATCAGGGGCGCACAAGTGAGCTGATATCGCTTCCAAGAGGGGAGATTTCGACGGTGGTTTCTATAATTACCGGACACTGTCTTATAGGGAAGCACGCAGAGCGGTTAAATGTGCCGTCGAATGACTTTTGCCGAAGTTGCATGGATGAAGAGGAGTTGGAAACTATCGAACACTTTATTTGCCATTGCCCGGCACTTTCTGGTCAGAGACTTGCTTCACTGGGATCTAGGGAGCTGTACGATCTTTCTGATATGTTGGATGTCAAAATACAACATCTAAGGAGTTTTATAAGAAGCTCAAAATGGTTTAACTACAGGGACTAGTAGGGAAACCTATTACGGTCCCGTGGTATCACAATGGACCTCAGAGTCTACGTGTGTTGACGTAAAACGTCAGCAGCCACTTACAACCTAACCTAGCCTAACACTGCAATGGAGAAGCAGCGATAGTGGCCATTGTGTGATTTTTAAGAAGATAACAATACCACAAAATGTGGACTGTGCTCCCTCTATGAGCCTTTTTGAGCTCCACTTTACCACTTTGATACCATCTAAGGAGTCTTGGATGGGGGGCATTCCGTCAAGTGGAGCCAGCATACATTTTTACACAGATGGATCGAGGCTGCACAAGCAAGTGGGCTTTGGAGTCTATTCGGAAGAGCTTGGATTGAGCCTGGCTCGAAGATTGCCAGATCATTGCAGTGTTTACCAGGCAGAGATGCTGGCAATAAAGGAAGTGGCTGACTTGTGGCCGGTTGAGTTGCAATGTCTTGTCTACAACCGCAGTCAACATCTATTCTGACAGTCAAGCCGCGGTCAAGTCCCTGGATTCAATGTTTCTGAAAACAAGATCTGCCCCTAACTGCCGCACGTCTTTAAATGAGATGGCCAAGCAGTTTAACATACGACTCATATGGGTCCCAGGTTACAGAAACAGTCCAGAGAATTGCAAAGCCGAAAGGCTTGCAAGACTTTGAACTACCTTACAGGTTCCAATAGAATTGGAATATGTTGAAATGCCTCTAGAAGCTTGCAAGCAAAACCTACAGTTTTGTTCCGCGACGGAGACTAATCAAAGATGGGCAAATGGATGGACGTGTGAGACAACACGACTGATTTGGCCTTCTCTTAATCAGGGGCGCACAATGGAGCTGATATCGCTTCCAAGAGGAGAGATTTCGACGGTGGTTGCTATAATTACCGGACGCAGAGCGGTTAAATGTGCGTCGAAAGATTTTTGCCGGAGTTGCATGGATGATAATGAGTTGGAAACTATTGAACACTTCATCTGCCATTGCCCAGCTCTTTCTGGGCAGAGACTTGCTTCAATAGGATCTAGGGAGCTGCACGATCTTTCTGATTTGTCGGATGTCAAAATTCAATATCTAAGGAGTTTCATAACAAGCTCAAGTTGGTTTAACTACAGGGACTAGTAGGGAAACCTATTACAGTCCCATGGTATCACAATGGACCTCTGAGTCTATTTGTGTTGCCACTTACAACCTAACCTTACTTGCCAGACTTACACAAAAAAAAACGTGGGTATTCAATACTAAAAATGTAACTAACGAACTAATTTTTTATTCCAAAAGGACCTTGTGCAGATATTGGTAACACTAGTTTACAGAGATTTTGATCCACGACATTTTGCATTTATTTTCTATGTAAAATCTCGTTCTATGTAAAACCCGTGATGCCTTTTTTCGGAAAGGTTATAGAAGAGTGGTGAAAGATGGAGGGTTGTTGCTAATTTTGAGTAAATCTGGCGGCTGTAGGCAAAATCGGCGTACGGACATAGCGCCCAAGGTCTTATCGCCCAAAACCGTAAATGACATATCGCCCACGCTGCGACATATAGCTCAAAATGAAAGGTCTAAAAATGTTATTTCTCCCAAAACAAAATTGTCAAAAAATCGAAAATATTTTTTTTTGGGCGAAATGTCGAAATTACGACTTCTATGATTTTTTTTATTGTAATAAAGGTTTCCTGCGTAGCCGGCCTTCGGCCGGGCTTAGGGATTACATACTCCATGCATTAAACCCACTCTCTCTGCAAACCAAAGCTATTTTGGTTATCAGGCCTTTTTGAGGCATAACAAATTTGGTAGCGTAAAGGACTGCTACCCTAGAAAACTTTACTTTGCGGGGAGGGTGGGTTTAATGCATGGATTTTGTAATCCATAAGCCCGGCCGAAGGCCGGTTACGCATAAAAACTTTAAAATATTGTGTTAAAAAAAAAAAAATTTGGTGAGTTTTATGATTATTTTGTTGGGTGCAATGACATTTTTTTAAATATAACATTTTGATATTTGGGTAATATGACATTTTTGATAATTTATATAAATTTAAAGAAAATTGTTAAAATACCCAAAAATAATGGCCATATCGTCCAAAAAAATTTTGCAACAACAACTAACTCACATTTTTTTTTGGTGGAATGACTTTTTTAAATTGGGCGATATGCACTTGGGCGCTATGTCCGTACGCCGGCAAAATCGCCCAAAGAAAAATCGCCCAAAAAATTTTATGAAAAATCGCCCAAATGCAAAATCGCCCAAAAAATATGAAAAATGACCCAAAAAGAAAAATACGAAATTTGGCCCAAAATTAATGAAAAAAAGCCCAAAAAAGAAATGAAAAATGGCCCTAAATAAAATAAAAAAAAAAAAATTTTAACACATTTTTTCCAAAACACATACTACACAGAAAAGCTTTCTTTTGCGGAGAGGGTGGGTCTAAGGCATGGAGTTTGTAAGCCTAAGCCTGGCCGAAGGCAGAAGAACTATAAGACAAAGACAAAAACTTTTAAGATAAGACCATAGGTTATGTGGAAATTATTTATTTTTATAGATCGTTGTTTTGAGAATACAGCCAGTAAAATGCATAAGTAATTGATATAGAAATTTTTAGTGTGAAACTTAAATTTTAAGGATATAAAAAAAATTGGAATTAACACCGATGAAAGCGCCGCAGGCGAAAAATTTAATTAAAATTTTTTGCCTGCGGAGCTTTCGTCGGAGTTGCATGCTGTTTTTAAATTCATTACTTTTGATGTTCTACTGCGCTGCGATAGATTAATATATAGCGTGGTAATTTGCATGTAAGAGCAGGGTTTTTGGGTTCGATTCTCACCAGAGCCTTTGTATGTTAGCAACAACGGAACAGATTTGCTTCAGCTTATTCTTGGCTAGTTATATGTATATATAATTTATAAAAAAAACACGATATGCGTTTACTGTTTCTAAAAATAATAATAATCTGATTTATTGTGACATACATATTTAAGTTTTGACATTTTAAGATTTTGACAAAAAATAAAACCAAAATAAAATTGGGCAATTTTTCATATATAATTTTTGGGTAATTTTTCGTAATGAAAAATCACCCAATTTTTAATTTCGAAATTTTGCCCAAAAACTATGAAAATTTGCCCAAAAATGTTGGGTAACTTTTCATATGAAATATGACCCAAATTTGTATGAAAAATTTTTGGGCGAATTTTCGTTTTCTTTTTTGGGCCATTTTTCTTTGGGCGATTTTGTCTACAGCCAAATCTAGCGATTTATTTTTTAATCTGTGTTTAATAGCCATTATTTTATTATTTTACTTCGTTGACGTTTTAGTGCTATTTGTCAACGAAGAAGGGTGCTTCGATAGATATTAGTTATAAATAGTAACTAATAAATATCTGAAAAAATTTTGTTTTGCCTGAGCTGATAACCGAACCCAGGCTTGCCAACTAAGTAGTCCAACGCGCTAACGACTTAGCCACAGCACCCTCAATCTTATAATCGCCATGAAAACAAAATAAAAATTTTTCGAAAACACAAAAAAAGAACAAAAATATATAAAAAAACTTGTATTGTGTTAAAAAATAAATATCTTCAACTTTCAGTTTGCTATCAAATATTTTCAATAATTTTTTAATTATAAAAGAAAAAAAAAGGAATTCTTTTAAATAATCAAAATGGGTCGCATAAAACTTTATAATATGGAGAAATTTGTAAAAGTAGAGACTAGCGGATCTGCTAAATGTCTAATGTGCGAAAAAATTCTCAAACCTCGTATGGGTAACGTAAAGCGCCATTATGCTAAAGTTCACAAAAAAACATGAATGTTCTACAGATGAGGACAACATTCCATCATCGTCAAAAAAAAAAAAGAAAACTTCAAAATGTATCACTCAGAATGAACAAGCAACAATTTATGAATTGCATTGGAAAAATCGTTACAGAAATGCACATGCCGTTTAGCTGCTATGATAATGCTGAATTTCAAAATCTTTTACAACCCTGGACGGATTCCTATGGAGTAAAATTCAATTCCAAAACAATTGGAGTCCATATTGATAAAATGGTTAATGTTCTTCGCTTAGAAATAAACTCTGCTGTAAGTAAAAAATACGTTTGTGTTAAATTAGACATAGCAAGCAGAATAGAACGGAGCATCATCGGGGTTAATATTGAATTGATTAATAAAGATTTTGAAATAGTGGTTTATACCATTGGCATGGTCGAACTAAAGGAAAGCCATTATGCGGTGTATTTAAACAACAAGTGTTAGATATACTTAACCGATTTGGCATTACCATTAGCCAGGTTTATTCAATAGCCACAGATAATGGAGCCAATGTAATAAAAACGTCCAAGCTTTTTCAAGATTAAGCTCTGAACAGAACAAGCCCGGCACGACTTTTTCCATAAGATTTGACAGTTAAAAACCGTGAACGGCACGACAAAAAATTAAAACTTATTTTATTTTATCTCCGGGTTCTCTCAATCTCCCTCCCTCTCACACTCCAGGGTTGCCGCATGTACACAACAATTTTTTATTTTTTCATTCACAATGGTGTAACAAACGTACAGTAGTGCCAACTTAATCACATTGACTATGTGATAAGCGATTTTTCCCGTAAAATTACACTAATTTTATTAAAAGTTAGCACCACTGAACAAACAAATGACATTTTTTGCCGTCGCCGTCCCCCGTCATTGTTTTTGGCCTGTATTCTCCGGCAACGACAACCGTCCCCCGTGCCGTGCTTGTTCTGTTTCTACCTTTACTCTGAAAATGATTCAGAAAATGATGACACTACTGACGAACAGGTTTTTAAAAAAGTTTCAAAATAAATTTCGCAGACTTTGTCTGTCGTGCATTACGCAGCACGCACTCTACAACTAGCGGCATGGGATGTCATACAAAAATTGAGCGAATTGAACGCAAGCCCTGTACCAGTTGTAGATAACTCCACTAGGTGGAGTTCAACTTCTGAGAAGATCAAATCTTTACTGAAAGCAAAAGTCTGGATAGAATCCAACAACATTTGCTTAGTTGACGTGGACTGGGAATTTGCAATGAAGTTTTCGGAAAGTTTCAAACCAGTTGCTGATGCAACAACGTTGTTACAATCTAAGCAACTAGTAGAGACTTTTACCGAGAGTGGCTGGTATGCGAAACCGAATTGGAAGAGATATCCAACACAAACTCAATTGCTAATTCGTTGTTGCAATCCCTTAATAAACGTAAACAAATCCTAGTGGATAATATGGCATTTCTAGCAGCTTTGCATTTAGATCCACGGTTTTGTTTTAGAGGGTCGAACTCAGAGACTCTATAATATAGAGATAAGACAAATTTATTTCTTCTACTACCTCCTAGGGGCGCATGTCTTAATAATAGCTCAATAATATTCTTGAGCTAATACTAAAACTTAGTAAGGGCTCAAATAACTCAGGAAATACTGCTCAGATAACTATGTAATTTTCCATATACCCGTAGCAACTATCCAATATCTTACATATAAAATAAAATTTGAAAATTTTGCACGCAAAAGTTAAGACATAATTAGTTTAGAGGTGTAGTATAGTGAGGTGTCAGCTGATTACTTCGGCTTTATGGTGAGAGCATATAAGTGGTTAGTTTTGATGTGAGGAACTTTTCTGCACCACCTCACATACACAGCTGATAAAATAAATACAAAAAAAGTAAACAAACACATTTTTTTTGTTCGAAATAAAAAATAAAAGAATTTTCAGCTTTTATTTAAACAAAAAAATGGATAATTATTTTATTAAGACATTTACAATAAATTTAATCACAAAAAATTACATTAAAAGAAAATACAGCTGACACGATTTTACGTGAAAACTAACACCACTAAAATCCTACCTCATCTTACCTTACCTCATCATACATCTAGACTAACAAACCCTTCAGTTACAGAGTTTTTAAAATTTAGTGTGCTACTAAAGTCTCACTAGCAGGTGCTGCCATCGAGACAAAAGTAGACAACTTTTTTTCCGGTATTCCATTAAAGCAATGCACTGTGGGCTAGGATTTTCATTTTTTGGCCAATAAGGTCTGTAAGGCAACACATATTTAAAAATATTTTTTCAGAATATCGACATCTTGAATTTTGTCCATCTTTTACATCTTTTTATTGTAGCTAAAAATTGTTTTTTTGCATGAGGTTAAAGTCAAAGTTTGAGATTTTTTTTTATATTTTTTACTTATGAAACAAATAATTTTTTCCTGCACTTCAACACAATATTTTTTCAAATTTTCTGCGAAGTTCTCCTAAAGACATATCTGTTTGTCCAACACTGCCAAAAAGTAAGCTATAAGTATGTATTTTTTTTAATAAATTATGGAAATTCATACTTTTGTTGAAATCCGTCTTTTTTCAACACCAAAGTCCAAAAAAGTCCAAACGATATTGACAAACCTCGAACTACGATCTGTCTCTGGCAATGTATTCTATTTTGTGCGAGCGTTCATAAGCTTTTGACATAGAGGCAATAAACTAAAATATTACGTTTAGAGATGCCCTAAAATGGAACTTCAAAACTTTTTGATATTTTTGTTTCTATTGATTTCTAATAAAAAATTTCCCACTTTGACAACATTGGCGTGATAACTGGATATGGGCACGTGAGTGAATTTTGACTCACGCCCATGCAAAAAAAAAAAAATTTACTCATTCGTTTTTTTTCTCACACTTGCTCACTAATTACGTGAGTAAACATAACACCACTCACGTGTGACTCACGCGTAACTCACGCTAAACATTTAAAACACGGACAAATTGTAAAAACTGAATCAATACAATTAAATTATTTTGACTCACGCAAAAAAATGGCTCTCACTACGAATCACTCACGCAAAAAAATGTCTCACCCACTTATCACTCACAATCAAAAAATTTGAATCACGCTCACTTTAGATCACGCGTAATGCACTGACCAGCGTCCATCTCTAGTGCCAAACATTAATGCTGGAATCGCATTTAAGCGGGCATGTATTAGCGATAGCATTTAAAATATTTTGTAAGAAACTGTAAGCTAGTATCATTATTTGTACATTTAGCAGGCTAATGCTTATTTGAAATAAAAAAGTTCTGTCTTAAATGGGCCACTGAATATATG
The DNA here is from genome assembly GCA_963921195.1 of Pegoplata infirma. NCBI lineage: Eukaryota > Metazoa > Arthropoda > Insecta > Diptera > Anthomyiidae > Pegoplata > Pegoplata infirma. The sequence continues at coordinate 157,745,550 of OY992536.1, read as the reverse complement.
AACTTTTTGGCGCATTTAAAAGAGAAATATTTTATTGAAATCTTCTGATAAATGCAAAAAGTGGGATTTATAAAAACTTTGGAAAGTAAACATTGTACATTTTTTTTTAAAAGCTGGGTCCTAAATTCTGGTTCCGCCATTTTGATTTCAAAAAATCTGAGTTCGTATTCGTGTTGTGCAATTATTTCCTAGTGATATTTTGAAACATTAATCAATAATTTAAATATCTTGTCCACAATACACGGTGAGCCTCAGCGATGTTTAGGTTGAACTTTAGTGTCGACGAAAAGTATAAGCGCAGTTCGATTTCTTCAAGATTAAATGTCACAAAACTGTTAACAGCGAAATCGTAGCTGCTCGCATTCGCGAGATAATGCGAAATTAGTGTTTATGTATTTTTTAAAATTTTAACATTGACGTTTTTTAAATGTTTTCTTACTTACTTATTCCTGACCTCTTCTACCTTGCAGTGTAGAGGTACGACAAAGGGATCGCCAATTGCTTCGATCTTGAGCTGCAGTTCTAGATGTTCTGGGATCTATACCGTTGTTCTCGAAAAATTCATTCAGGGAATCCGACCAGGTTATTCTTCTTCTCCCTCTTGGACGGGTTCCAATTGGCCTCGTTTTGAAAACTTGCTTGGGAATCCTGGAATCTGGCATTCTTATCATGTGACCATACCATCTGGCCTTACATTTGTCAATTTTGCTTTCAAGTGGATCTACCTGTAAACTGCTCCTAATTGCATCATTTCTTACTCTATCTCTTCGGGTTTATTTTCAAAAACTGATAATACAGTTTTAATTGTACTTATTTATAGGTCACAAAACAGTAAACATCAAAATTCTATCTTCTTTAGTTCGCGAGAAATCGCGAAATTAATTTTTTTCTGTTCTTGTTTTTATCTTTAGATAGGTTTCTTTAAAATTTCGTAAAAACATGGTATGCAGTTTTACTTAACACCGAAACTGAATGTGTTAAATTTCGCGATATATCGCGTAATTATATAACTTTTTTATTATTTATTTATATTTTAAAACCGGTTCTTTAGAAATAATAAAAAAAGTGGTATGCAGTTTGATTTGAGCATGTTGGAAGAAATTAAAACTGCCCACAAAAAAATTATAGTTGCTCACTTTCGCGAGAAATAGCGAAAAACAGTTTTTTGGGGCTATTTCTTGTTTTGATTAATAAAAGAAGTTTCTTTAACATGTTTGAAAAACACGAAATGCAGTTTGATTTGCTATTGATTAAAGGTGATAAGGCTGTTAACATTTAAATTCTAGCTGCTCAATTCTTCGAGATATCGCTAAAAAACTCGATAAACTACTATTTATTCATTAATTTGTGTTATTTTTGGTCTGTAAAAACATTTATGTACTTCAATTAACGACAAAAATGTGGTATGCAGTTTGACTTCGAGGTTATTAAAGTTGACAAAACTGCAAGCATAAAAATTATAGATGATCAATTTCCCGAGAAATCGCAAAATTACTCTTCAAGCTTTTATATTAATTAATTAATTCATTTTTTCTTTAGTGTCTAAAATAAAGGAAAAAATCAAGAAACGACAAATATATTGCATGCAGTTTAAATTTTATGTGGTTAAAGGTGGTGAAACTGCTCAAATCAATATCTTGACTGCTAATTTACGCGAAAAATATTTTTTTTTTTCAATTTTTTATTTATTTTTTTTTTTATTTTGCGATTTCTCGCGAAATTGAGAAGATAAGATTTGTGACCTGTAAATAAATACAATTAAATCTGAATACTCAGTTTTTGAAAATATTTAAAAAACTTCATTGTCAAAATTTTAGAAAATACAAAAACACTAATTTCGCGATATCTCGCGAATGCGAGCAGCTACGATTTCGCTATTAACAGTTTTTTGACATTAATTCTTGTAGAAATCGAACTGCGCTTACACTTTTCGTCGACACTAAAGTTGAACCTAAACATCGCTGAGGCTCACCGTGCATATGGGATCCGCTATTTTGAATATTTGATTCTAAAATCAGATTTGGCATCCGAAAAACCATCAAAACAAGGCAAAATAGGAAAAAACTTAATATTTTATTTGTCGACATATTGGATCCGCCGTAATTACCTACCCTAAAGACATCGAAAATAGGGTTGCCAGACGTCCCGCATTTGGCGGCATTGTCCCGCTTTGTGACAACGATTCCCGCGTCCCGCGCTGGATTCCAAATTCCCGCTTTTTTTAAGCGTCAGAAAATAAGGAGAAGAAATTTTCTGATTTCAGCAATCGGTAGAAAAATCTACTGCTTCATTAAAAATTATTATTGATGTAGAAGTGAATATAAGTTTCCATAGTGCTATAGAGCTTAAGCGGAAGGAATAGATTTCACTATTTTCGTTCATACACTTAAAATACTACAGAGAAAAAAAAATTTAGTAAATTTTTAATACTATTGAGTAAAAAATTACTCAATTTTGCACCAGTGAACGATTTAATAGTATTGAGTAAACTTTTAATAAAAAATTATTAAATGCTTACTAAAAAATTTGAGTAACTTTTTAATTGTCACAATTAAAAATTTACTTAAAATTTTTCGCTTTTTATGTAACTTTTTAATTGTGTTAAGTAAATAGTTACTGAAAAATTACAATTTTTTTTTTTTAAGTTTAAAAAAGTTTGAAATTTTTTTTCCCAAAAAATGTTTTTTCAAACTTTACCAAATACATATATTTATGTCTTAAAGACATATGAAAATTTCATAAAGACGAATTCAAACTTTCATATACAAAAAACTATAAACTAAATGTGAATTCAAAACACCAAGAGAATAAAAAAAAATATAATAAATTTGTATTAAATTATTTACTCAATTTTTTTTTTTTTAGTTTTTGAGTAAATTTTTTAATTGCGACAATTAAAAAATTACTCAATTTTTTTAAAAAAATTTAAACAAGTGATTACTCAAATTGTTTTACTTAACATTATTTTCTGTGTACCTCCGTCCAATCAGCAGAAAAATCTGCTGAAAATAAACCCATATTGAGCCCAATGCTGTTTATTTTGCCAAGACAGCAGAAAAATCTGCTGATTTTTGCAGAAAAATCTGCTGATTTCAGATAAACAATTTAAACATCTTAAATGTATTTTATTTATGTTAAGAAGACTTTTTAAAAAAGTATACATTTTATCTACATAAAAAAGCAATTGTAATTTTTTTTACGAAAATTTTCAAAGTTTTTTTTTTCAGAAATATGCTAAAAGTGTAATAATTCAAACTGAAAGTTATGAGGGTTTGAGTTAAAAAATGTAGAAATGAAAGTTGTTTAACAAATTTTTCCTCAGAGTTTTTTGTCTACATGTAGACTAAAAAGGGAAATACATATCGTCGGTGCGCCAACCAGAACCGCTATGTGTATTTTAAAATTTTTTGAAGAGACTTTAATAAAGAAATATTGTGTTAAAGCACCGCGAAAGGTCAAAATAAAGCGAATTTGTAAGCCACTTCAAAAAATTTTGAAAAACACAAAGCGGTTAAAATCGATGTTTTTGACCAAAGGAGACAACATATAAAAAATCTTAAATTTAAATTTGTCGCCATATTGGATCCACCATTTTAAATTTTAAAAGTCTGAGCTCATATTCGTTATTTACGACCCCTTACACATCGACAATTATTACATTAAATACAATGAACAAAGAATTAAAAAAATCATGTCCGCCAATTTGTATCCGCCATTTTGAATTTTAATTTTTTTTTCCAGAATCGTGATCAGCGACCCTTTAACACTCATATGTAATACTTTTTTTGACTATAAGTTAAGCGGTCTATTTATGGCCAAAATTCGGTGATGCTGGCCCACAGTGCAATGGTCAAATCAACATGCGGTGTTTATTTCGGGTCAAAGATAATAAATAAGTGTGAATCGCATAATTACTTAAACGGGTTACTACATGTATTTTTAATGGACGTTATTTTTAGAATTTTACTATTTTAATTTCTGCAGTATTAAGTGGTAAGTAGTAGTACTATATTTTAGTTCACAATGTGTTGGTTCATGTCTCTACTAGAAATTGTAATTCACAATAGAGTGTCACAAAATTGGTTCCTACTCTTGATTACATGGTGACACACATTTTTCTGCAATGTTTCCAACAAAGCTGTAAATCTTACACAGTGTTGCCAGAAACTTTTTACCTCATGACCCAATCTTAAAATAAAAATGCCCAAAAAAAAATCATATTTTAAAAAAAAACTTATGAAATCCGAGAAGAATAATTATGGGAATATTTTAATGCTATATAAAAAAGATTTTTGCTTTTTTACTAATTTCATTATTATCGACTGTTTTTCAGAAAGTGTCGATTGTTTTTTAGAACAAGGCAGTTAAATTTCAGAATTATGAATTGCATTTCAAAATGTATCTCTATCATTTATCAAGTGAATTTCATAAACTATTAATCGTATTTAAGAGTATTGTATTTAGTGTTGCCAGAAATTTATTTCTAAAAAGCGGGACAAACACAAAAAAATTACGAAAATGGCGGTATTTTAAGAATTTCGCGGGACAAAAATATGCAGATTAAAAAATCAGGAGAGTTTTTTAAATATTCGTGACTTAAAATATTTTTTCTTTTTCCTAAACGGTGTTCGCATTCATTTTTAACTAGTTAAATTATTGGGTTTCCCCATACAATTTAAACGTCAAATTAAACGGTGTTTTATTTAGACAGATAAAGTGTTTAAATTTGTATGGGCAAACCACATAATTAAACTAGTTTAAATGAATGCGAATATGGTATTAAAAGCAGGGTTTAAAAAAGCTGCTAATATTATCCAAAAACAGACAAATATTTCATAATTTTCATTAATGATATCTAAAAATAGTCATCACACTTTAATATTCAACAACAAGCTTTCTAACAGCAGCCGGCTGTACACATTATCTTGTCCAATAGTAGCTCTGATGAATGTTTGGACAACGAAAGGCTTTTTTTATTTTATGTATATCCAAAAAAAGCAAAACAAAATCTATTTTTTTTTTTATGTCTAAATAAATTTAGCTTGTGTGTTTATTCTGCTTTGGACGCTGCTTTGGATTCTGCTTTTGGACGCTATTTTTGGACGATATTTTTGAATGCTGCTGTTAGACAAATATTTAGATTATCTATATAAATAAAAATCAATTGTCGTTCGTTGGTAACCGCATCAGTTGAGAACCGCTCGACCGATTTGGACAATTTTTTTTTTGAAATGTTCGTCATAGTCCAACTTAGGTTTTTACGTAAAGAAAAATTGACCACGCCCACTTTTACGCCCACTTTTTTAGATTTATCTAAAATCGGAAAACGGCTGCACCGATTTGGGTAATTTTTTATTAAAATGTTCGTAGTAATCCAATTTAAGTTTCTACTGAAATAAAAATCGACTACGCCCACTATTACGCCCACCTTTTTTAATTTATCCAAAATCTGAGAATGGCTGGACCGATTTGACAATTTTTTTTTAAATGAATTTTCATCATATTCCAACTTTGGCTAATTTTTGTTGAAAATGTCCGCCATAATTCAACTAAGGTTTTTACGGATAATAAAATTTCCCACGCCCACTCTTTTCTATGTATCGAAATAACATAGAAAACGATTCTTAAGGAAAGAAAAATTGTCCACGCCAACTTTCTTACTTTTTTTGTTAAATGTTCGTCTTAGTATTTTTCGGAAAACAAATTAATCACGCTTACTAAACTGATCGATGTGGATAATATTTTATCCACATCGGTCAGTTTAGTCAAATTATCCGATGTGGATAATATTTTTTTTAAATGTTCGTCTAAGGTTTTTTCGGAAAACAAATTAATCACGCTCACCTTTATGCGTGCTTTTTTCGATATATCTAAAATCAGAGAACGGCGGGATCGATTTGGCTGAAATTTTTTTTTAAATGTCCGTCATAGTCCAACTTAGGTTTAAATGTAAATAAAAATCTTTCACGCCCACTTTTATTTCGATATACCTAAAATAGAAGAACGGCGGGGCCGATTTGGCTATTAGTAGTATTTGTTTACGTTCGTGATAAAGCAACTAAGGGTTTTACGGAAAGAAAAATTGTCCACTCCCAATTTTTTTAATACATCTAAAATCGGAGACACAAATTTTAACGAACACTTCTCTAAATATGTCGACTACTAATGACGGGACCGATTTTTTCATGTTAATTATAGTTCTAAATAAGTTTTTAAGCAAATGTAAACGAAAAAAGTGTCCCGGAAAAATGGAATATTCGGGAAAACTATAACGGTTTGTTTGATCTCAAGACAATAGCTCACGATAAGAACGAAGAATATGCGTAATTTATTTTTGTGTTGTTCGTAATAATAATAAAGAAGTTTTAAATTTGTACAGTTCGCAAGTGCGAAGACATGGTATTTTTTTTAGTTCTTAAAATATAATTTGAACATGATTTTCTGCCTTATCGTGTCTTTAAAACCACTCCCACAAATTTTTCTAAGCCAAGAAATTCATTACATTTTTTGCAAGGCTACATATATATTTGAAGCGAGAGGAAATATAACATTGATCTTATATTTGGGCCAGCAACGCGGACCGGGCCAGCTAGTTTTATATAAAATGGAATTATAGCATTGAAAATCTTTTTTAATGATTTGTGTATTTTTAAGTGTAAATGAATTTGTTAATACAAATGTAATGAAATTTGTAAATATTATTAGAAGTTACGATTTGTTTGTATTTAATTTAATACAAAATTATTGTTTCTGTAAAGACAGTCGAGCTCAGGCTCTAATTATAATTATGTATTATAATTTTTCGATTTGTTATATATGGTTTTTGAATTGAGAAAAGTGTGAAAGAAAAATTTAATTTTTCTAAAAATTTAAGACATCCTGGTTTGTTTCTTACTAGTTTCATATTATCCAGTTATAATAATCTTCAGAAAAACTTTTAATGTCAAATTTATTTAGTTAATAGTCAATAGAACTCTATATGTGAAAATTATTTACAGATCGCAGCCGCCGAGGATTGAACCCATCATCATCTGTAATACTTTGCTATTAACTGCTAATAATAACAAAATTAAAGTTAATTAAAATAAGACAATTGATTTTGTAAATTTAAGTATGTACATTTTTTTTGGTGGTAGGGGCGGGGGTGGTTTTACTAAACTGTATAATATTTCGTTAAATACTTTAAACATAGCTGTTGTTGAGAAAGAAAATTAACAGTTAACATTGAAATATATTTATGATGTACACCAAAACCTCAATATGCGGCCTTTTGTTTTAATTAGAACACCGTAGTTCGTTCAAGTAAAACTGAAGTTGTGCAAATATTGTATTTACGTTTTTTTTATTTAATTTTTTTATGCGTTATCGAAAAATGGAAACAAATAAAATCAATCTATAATTGTGGTTTAAAGTGAATCTATAACTTTTTGCTATCAAAAAAACCAAATTTCTATAGATAAAATTTCTAAGAATTACAGATTTTTTCTATTAAAAAAATGCCCCAGATTCTTAGACACTTTAACTACAGAAAATGTCTCAAATTCTAAGGTATTTTTTTTTTCATTAGAGAAAGTATCATCAATTGATAAAATTATAAAATTTAAAATCAATTGATAAATAGCAGACAAGGAAAAACTATAAAAATTAAAATTCATTATTGATTAAATTCAATTTTGAATTTTTCAAAAAATTCAAGAAAGAATTTTAAATGAAATTCTAAAAACAAGTAAATATTTTTAAAATGTTTTAAAATTTATTTTTGAAAAAATAAAATTCTATTTTTTTTGAGAATTTTATTTTTGGAAATAATAAAATTCAAATGTTTTTGAGAAATTTATTGAAACAAAAATTTTATTTCAAATACCTTATGAATTTTTAATAAAATTTGAATTTTTCCCTTGTCTGATAAAAACTAAAAGTGAGGAACGAACTTTGTTAAATATTTTTGTTACATACTAATGTTTATTAAAGATTATTCAGCGTGTTTTTACCATTAAATTCAAAGTGAAACCAATAAGAAATTCACGATTTTGTTCACAACTTCTGAACAACTGAAATTGCTGCTTAATGTTACTGCTGCCTAAAACTATTGCGTTTTAAATTAGTTTTGGATTTACCGCTAGCCTAAGAATTCTCAAAATTTCCATGTTGCACTTGTTTTTTTTTTAGATTTTTATTTATTAATAGGGTTTTTTATTTTTTTTTTAATAAATGATTTAAATGTGGGATAAAATTTGTCTTTTTTCAATTTAAACCATAAAAGAGAAATATGACCCTAAAAAGCTGTGACTCAGTTATCGCAACTGCGCAAATTTCTATTAGTTGCGTTATATGGAGTTCACACTAGCGACCTTAAAAAAGTTGTTTAACAAAACACCAGTAGCAGAATAAAAACGTAATGGACACAGAACAAAGACTTTTTTAAACATCTCACTTTTAAACACTTCAAAACAGCAAGTGTGAACGCCGTATTAAGCGATGTTGTACTATATATATATATAAATCTAGTTGTTTTTTTTTACTCCTACAATGAGCATAGGGCCGTAAAATGCAATACCAACTTCAAAATTATAAATATATATGACAAACCTCACGAGTATCCAAGCTGTCTTTCAATACACTCAAAGAACTGTACAACAATTTGTCATAAAAGTTCGTCCAATGAAACTTTTTAATGAAATTTTCATAAATATTATGAAAATTTTCATAAATATAATGAAATGTTTCATAAATACTATGAATATTTATGAAACATTTCATAAATATAATGAAACAGTTTCATTGGACGAACTTTTATGATGAGTTTCATTATATTAATGAAGCTTTTTCTTTGTGTGTAGTTGGATTGTTTTCTACAGACTGACAGACGGACATTGCGAGATCGACTTGAAATCCATCGAGGATCATAAATATATATAGAGCATTCCATGTCAAATCGGACACTTTGAATAGTTTTTTTTAGATTTTCCAAGTTCTTGACAGTTTTTAGTACCCTTAGAAAACTTCTTCGTGTAAATTTTCAGATTTTTTTTGATGACCGTCAAACTTTTTTTTTTTTTTTTTCAAACTTTACCAAGCATATTTATGTCTCAAAAACAAAGGAAAATTTTATAAAGACGATTACAAACTTTCATATTCATATACAAAAAACTATAAACTAAACGAGAATTCAAAAAAAAATATGACAGTTTAAATTATTTACTTAAATTGTTTTTAAAATTTTTAAGAAAATTTGTAATTGCGTCAATTAAAAAGTTACTCAATTTTTGTTTTTAAATTTAAACAAGTGATAACTCAAATTCGATTCCTTCATATTTTTTTTCTGTGTAGGAGTAAAAAAAAACAACTATATTTATATATGGGGGTTTTCGTGTCAACTGACACAACTTTTGAAACCGATGTCTTCCGATCGGGATGAAATTAGTCCTATTGGATAGTAGTTCAGACACAATTTTTCAGCGAGATCGGTCAAGGACTCTCTGAGTTATAGGGGGTCGAAATTTGACATTTTGGCCAAAGAGGTGTTTATAACTTCTTACCTATTGTTTTTAGCAAAATGTGTCCCAAAGAGTTTAGATAGCTATTTCGTCAGTCTTTCGAAAAAAAATTATAAAAAAAATAAAAAAAAAATTTTTGATTTTTTTTCTTAAAAATCTAAAACTTTTTTGACTTTTTCCTCAAATTGGGCCCTTTTTTTTTTTTTTTTTTTTGATTCAAAAGTAAGCTTAGGTCTTTTCCTTTAAGAGCTTTGGGGTCGCTTAGTGGGATGCGAGTGGGATATCTATGAAAAAATTATTTTTTTAACTTTGGAACACAAGAAAAGGTTCTTCAATTTGCACTATTAGGCGTGGGATAGCTAACCAGTTTTCGATTTCGATCCGCGATACCCTCTAATTTTTATAGGTTCGAAAAAGAAAGCACGAGCCAAAAAATAAGGGCGGTGGGGTGGGGCCATATGGCCCCTCATCGGGGTCAAAGTTGGGCGTAAAGAGGTAAAATCCTCAAAAAGCCCCAAAACTGCCCTAGAAACGCCCCTGGAGGGGTGCAATGTGAGACGAACCTCCAATAATTTTCTGCCCCCATCATTTTTCTTGAACATACCTTACCCCTATTTCCACTTCCTATGGGGGCTCCGATACAAAACATTTTTAAAAAATTTGATCCTACCATTCTAACTTACCCTAAAGTGCCCCAAGTGTAGCCAAATGTATGACCGACCCCATTATTTTATTAATTCCAACATTTTTTGCGAACACACCTACAATGTATCTTTAACCCTTAAGGTGGTCCCCATACATTTCTTTTATTTTTTATAAATTTGTTTTATTAAACCAGCTCCTACCGCCCCTACCGTGCCTCCTAGAGTGGCAAAAATTATAACCAACCCCCATTATTTTTTAGTTACCAACATTTTGTCCGAACATAATAACACCCTATCTCCACTCCTTAAGGGGCTCCCATACGTTATAAAAACACGTATTTTTAAAAACTAATAAAAAAATAAAAAAAAAATGTATGGGGACCCCCTTAAGAGTTTAAAATAAAGGGTAGGTATATTCTGAGAAAATGTTGGAGATGAAAAAATATTGGGGGTCGGTCATATATTTTACTTCTCTAGGGGCACCCTATGGACAGTTAGAGCGGTAGGAGCAAATTTTATAAAAATGTCATTTTGTATGGGAGCCCCCTTAGGAAGTGTAAATAGAGGTTAGGTATATTCAAGAAAAATGTTGGGGGCAGAAAATTAATAGAGGTCGGTCTCACATTGCACCCCTCCGTGGGCAGTTCTAGGGCAGTTGTGGGGCTTTTTGAGGATTGTAACCTCTTTACGCCCAATTTTGACCCCGATGAGATGCCATATGGCCCAACCCCACCGCCCTCATTTTTTTGGCTCGTGCTTTCTTTTTCGAACCTATAAAAATTAGGGGGTATCGCGGATCGAAATCGAAAACTGGTTAGCTATCCCACGCCTAATAGTGCAAATTGAAGAACCGTTTTTTGTGTTCCAAAGTTAAAAAAATAATTTTTTCATAGATATCCCACTCGCATCCCACTAAGCGACCCCATAGCTCTTAAAGGGAAAGACCTAAGCTTTCTTTTAAATCAAAAAAAAAAAAAAAAAAGGGCCCAATTTGAGGAAAAAGTCAAAAAAGTTTTAGATTTTTAAGAAAAAAAATCAAAAATTTTTTTTCGAAAGACTGAAGAAATAGCTATCTAAACTCTTTGGGACACATTTTGCTAAAAACAATAGGTAAGAAGTTACATGGATCAGAATAAACACCTCTTTGGCCAAAATGTCAAATTTCGACCCCCTCTAACTCAGAGAGTCCTTGACCGATCTCACTGAAAAATTGTGTCTGAACTACTATCCAATAGGACTAACCTTGGTGCAAATTTCATCCCGATCGGAAGACATCGGTTTCAAAAGTTGTGTCAGTTGACACGAAAACCCCCATATATAGTACTTCCGCCACTGGTAACAATCTTGACGCGATGCGGGAGCTTATGTGTACATTAGTTGAGTTTCAGTCTGGGTCGTTAAAAGAAATTCTCTTTTAACGTCAAAGGCAGAAAATCGCGAATGGCATAACCAAAGGTTACCAACCCCCCCCCCCTATGATGAGTGCACCTATTGAATTAATATCTGCAAGTGGTACGCGGACTAAGTCCGTAAATCCACCCATAGAACCCTCTCACGAGGATTCTGTGGCCGGGGCGCAATATTTGCAGGTCCCACACTCGTCAGCCCCAACTACTGTCCAGGTGGCTACCTCAGGCCTGGACGGCGGACATGCTATGGGGTAGAAAAACCAAAACCGTCATCGATCACCAGGCAGGCGAACATGGATGTGACTTCAGATTGCGACACCAATGACCAACTGTCGGGCTTGGATGACCTTGCTTTATATGATACCGACGAGGAGGATATCTTGCTGCTATCCCCCAGACCGGTTCAGGAAGCAAGTGTTATTTCTAAGCCCGAAAAAGGGGTCAAGGGTGATGCAGGTGAAGCCATCGCCACGGAAGCCCGCCTGGTGAAAGATGACACAAAACGTTTGGCAGGCTACAGGCGCTCTCTCAGGTACTTGAGGAAGCTGGCTCTACGCGATCCAGCTACCCTAAGTACAAGGGATAAGCGTCTAAGGCGGAAGCATGAATTCCATGTCAAAGTGTATGAGAGAATGAATACACCAGACATGGAAGACAGGCCAAACGTTCAAGCACAAGATCGGTGCCAAGCCATGGCGATCTCAGATCAATCTGGGCGCCATGACAACTCCGATGTGCGAAAACCGGATTCCGTAGTTCCTAGCGGATCCGGACTGATCACGTCCGCCAAATCAAACGCACTGGACACACGCCCCTCCACATCACGTGGGGCGGCTGTGGGCGGTACCAAGATTTGCGGGGGTCTAACCGCCAAAGCCAGAAATGGAGACGGTAAACCGAAGGGGCAAGCCGTACACACCTCGAATAAAGGTGGTACTGCAGGCTGCAAGGTTAACGCCTCCAAATCTGGTGGAAAGCGGCAAAGATCCGGTGAAACGCAGGTGTCTGAGGGAAAGAGGTTGAAACCATCAACTAGCTTGACATCAGCACCTGAGCTACAAGTAGCCATTATCGACCGAAGTCATCCAGAAGTAGGGTTGCCAGACGTCCCGCATTTGGCGGGATTGTCCCGCTTTTCATAACCGATTCCCGCGTCCCGCGCGGGATTCCATATTCCCGCTTTTTTTGCAATTTTTTTTACAACAACTATTTGTTACTTTAAAAGCCTAAGTTTTTAAAAGGCTTATTTGTAAGCTTTTGTAAAATTGGTTTACCTTGCCGCCCAAATAATGTGAATTTAGAACCTTTTTAAGGAAAAAATAAAGGCCGATTCACACCTGAGGTGAAATCTCGTTCGAACGAGATTTCACCTCAGGTGTGAATTGCGTATAACAAAAAAGTTTACAATCTTAGCGTATGTTTGAAAAAAAAAAACATTTTTCAAAAAATGTACGCCAAAAGGTGCACAATATAGAGCACATTCCGTAAAAAATATTTATAAAATTTCCATGGAGTAAAGGCATAATTAGTTTAGTGGTGTAGTATAGTGAGGTGTCAGCTGATTACTTCTGCTTTATGGTGAGAACATATAAGTGGTTGGTTTTGATGTGAGGTATAATGAGGTAAGTATAATAAGGTGAGGTAGATTTCTGTAGAAAATAGAATATTCTTACTTTACTGCTCCACCTCACATACACAGCTGATAAAATAAATACAAAAAAAGTAAAGAAACACATTTTTTTGTTCGAAATAAAAAATAAAAGAATTTTCAGCGTTTATTTAAACAAAAAATGGATAATTAATTTAATTAAGACATTTACAATAAATTTAAACAAAAACAAAAATTACATTAAAAGAAAAACAGCTGACACGATTTTACGTGAAAACTAAAGCCATAATCAGTTTAGAAGTGAGGTAGTGAAGTAGTGAGGTAGAGCCCTATGTGATTTTCAATAAGAAAAAAGAGTGCAGATAATTTTAAAAGTTGTGTGTTCTTCATACGCATTGAATTTTTCCATAAGACTAAAATGTAGAGAGACGTAAACAAAATCTGTTGAGAATAGAATTTCTCTACCTCGCTCTACTTTTTACGCTTATGTCAAAATTCAATGTGTATGAAGAACACACAAATTTAAAAAAATTCTACACTCTTTTTTCTTATTGAAAATCACATAAGGCTCTACCTCACTACTTCATTACCTCACTTCTAAACTGATTATGGCTTAACACCAATAAAATCCTACCTCATCTTACCTTACCTCATCATACATCTAGACTAACAAACCCTTGATTCTGATCCAGCGTTGTAGCTTTAAAATGGAAATGTGTGTACAAAAATTTACTTTAGCTAAATTAGTCTCTAAAGCAGCGCGAAAAAATGGTTTTGATCAACAAAAACACTTTTTCTATTTCAAAATGCACTAGAGGTTGGTAGTATCTATTTAAAACAATAAAACTCGACAACATGCTTCTAAATTTTTCAGTTTTGTTCATAAAAATATTTTTGTCCCGCGAAAATTTTTAAAATCCCGCCATTTTTGTAATTTCCGGGAGTTTGTCCCGCATTTTCGAAATAAAATTCTGGCAACCCTATCCAGAAGGCAGGATGGCTACGGACAGGTGGCTGCTTATAGAGGAACGGATCCTAAGGTCACTAGTTGACGCGCTCAAGGACAGTGATGATGATTCATTCACTGAATTTGACCACGCCAAATGGAATAAGGGCATCAAGATCGTGGGCTGCAGCAATGATAAAGCGCTAAACTTTCTCAAAACCTGCATCCACGGTCTTGATGACCTTTGGCCTGGGATGAAGGTAGAGGTCGTCCCTGTTGACCAGGTTCCTTACCAGGCTACAGTGAAGGTGTGGATTCCTCCTCCAGTTATAGAGGATGAATCCATACTTACGCTGCTTAAACGGCAAAATAAGGGGCTTGGTTCTGATGATTGGAGAATCATCAGGGGACGTGGGAGGGACAAGGGAGACGGTATGGATCTCTGGCTAAAAATCAGCTCGGAGTCCTTGCGCCTTCTGCGCCTCTCCAAAGGCGAAGTAAAATTCGGGTTGAATCATCTGAAGATGATTCTTCCCAAAGAAGAAGCGCAAAAATGAATCCCGGCTGCATCAAGGTGGTACAGATTAATCTGCATCACTGCGAAGCAGCTACGGATGAATTGCTGCGCTTCATGGAGAGGGACGGAATTGACGTGGCTTTGATCCAAGAACCCTGGTTGCTTGCAAACAGAGTTCGGGGACTGAAGTCGCAAAAATTCATGCTCATCTCTCCACCTGGTGAAGGTAGGTTGCGAAGCTGCATTTTTTATAGGAAAAGTATTAATTTATTTCTTCTGTCTCATTACAGTCATGGCGATCTAACGGTGGCTGCGCTCGAACGCAAGGGGTTGCCAACATTGATCCTTGCGTCCATGTACCTGCCATATGAGGAGGAAGACCCCCCAGGACAACATCTACGAACCCTAATCGAAGTTGGCATGATCATGGGCCTGGATATTGTGGTAGGTGGGGATGCCAATGCTCACCATACATTATGGGGGAGCACTGACATCAACAGGCGAGGTGAGTCCATTTTTGATTACCTTTTATCCACTAATTTAGTTATATGCAATAAAGGCAATAGGCCGACTTTCTATAACAGAATTAGGGAACAGGTTATCGATATAACCTTGGTCACGAATGCGGACTCAGTTAGAATTTCAAACTGGAGAGTATCGAATGAATGCTCTTTCTCGGACCATTACTGGATACTCTTTAGCATTGACCTCTCAATCGAGAATAGGATCCCGTATAGGAACCCCAAGAGAACAAACTGGGCTAAATTCCGTAATCTTGTTTGAGCACTACCGGCCCCTGAAATGGATAAACCGGTCAGCATATTAGATGTGGAAAACTCGGTTAGTTTAGTGACGAAAACCCTTAGGGAAGCGTATCTTAAATCATGTCCAGAGCGCTTGCCTCCGAAAAAGATCCATCAACCATGGTGGACACCGGAACTCAAGCTTCTAAGGACGGAAAGTAGGAGACTCTTCAACAAGGCAAAGAAAGATGACACGACGGAAGACTGGGGGAACTATCGTCTCAGTTTTAATGCTTTCAAAAGGGAAATCAGGAAGGCGAAAAGAGAATCCTGGTCCATTTTCTGTGGGGAATTGGAGGGAACTACGGAAGCGGCGAGACTCCGTAAGGTTCTCTCCAAAGCTCCCAGTGTACCGGGATTTCTTTATAAGCCAGACGGATCCTTTGCAGAAGCAGTCAGGAAACCATTGAACTTCTGATGGACACCCATTTTCCGGGTTGCAGTGACGAGGTGAAAAGAAATATTCCTTCGGGTACACTTTCACCGACTACAATTCCGGTAAATGAATTCATCAGGACAGTGGTGGACGAACGCAAGATAACGTGGGCGGTCCACTCCTTCAAGCCCTACAAATCGGCAGGGCCTGATGGTATTTTTCCGGCACTCTTGCAGGAGTCCCTCGGGATAATCATGCCATGGCTACTACGTATTTTTATGGGTAGCTTGGCATCGGGGTATATACCCTCCGAATGGAGGGAGGTAAGGGTGGTCTTTATCCCCAAAGCGGGAAAGATAAACCACAGTACCGCAAAGGACTACAGACCTATCAGTCTGTCATCGTTTTTATTGAAAACACTGGAAAGACTGGTAGATGTCTATGTGAAAAGTACCCTCACATCAGACAATTTCAGCGTGGCCCAACACGCCTATCTTAAAGGTAGGTCTGTTGAAACGGCTTTAAGCGACGTTGTCGGGCTGATTGAGGACACTCTTCACAGAAAAGAGTATGTTTTGGCATCATTTTTGGACGTGGAAGGAGCGTTCAACAATGTCAAAATCATCTTTTCTTAATGCCCTACAGAATACGGGCACGGACACACAGATTACCTTATGGACGGGCAACATGCTGAAAAGCAGGGCAATTAACTCGAAGGTAGGTGATGGTGAGGCGAAGAAAATAGTTACAAGGGGCACTCCACAAGGAGGAGTCATCTCTCCTCTTCTGTGGAATCTTGTAATAAATGAAATCCTCGAGTCACTTAACGAAATGGGTATCAAGGCGGTTGCTTACGCTGATGACGTTGTGATCCTAATAAGAGGTAAGTTTTTACTAACGATTAGTGAACTCATGGAATCAGCGCTTAAGATACTCTCAAAGTGGGCAAGGGACAACGGTCTGGGAGTCAATCCCGCCAAAACCGAACTCGTCTTGTTCACGAAGAGGACTAAGATAGACAGGTTTGTCCTTCCCAAATTAGATGGAATCACCCTGGAGCTATCCAATGAGGCGAAATACCTGGGTGTGATCCTGGACTCAAAGCTTTCTTGGAAAAGAAACACAGAGGAAAGGATGAAAAAGTCGTTATGCGCTTTTTACACCTGCAGAAGAACCTTCGGGAGAAGGTGGGGTTTAAAACCGTATATCATACACTGGATGTATGGTGCGATAATTAGACCAATACTTACCTATGGTGCCCTTATGTGGTGGAAAGCAGTGGATAAGAAATCATATCTCTGCAATCTACAGAAGGTACAACGACTGGCGTGTGTGGGTATTACTGGTGCTATTAGATCAGCACCCCAGGCCGGTTTGGAAGTGATACTAAACATTCAGCCCGTGGATATTTACGTCAAGAGCACAGCAGCAAAATCGGCTCTCAGGTTAAGAGAGTCGCAAATGCTTAAGCAACGCTCTTGGGGACACTCGACTATATTAAGTACGGTGGGCGGGACGGAACTGGAACAGAGAACCGACTATATCTCACCACAGACGAATTTTGACAGAACCTTCGAAGTCCAAATACCGACTAGAGAAGACTGGGCGGAAAACTCTGTTATTACAGAGAATCCGATCTCAATCTTTACGGACGGATCGAAAATGGAGATGGGTACGGGTTCGGGAGTCTACTCTGAATGCCTCGAAATCGGGGTCTCATTGAGGCTTCCGGATAAGTGTAGTGTTTTCCAGGCTGAGGTGCTTGCAATTGACAAAGCCGCGCAGTTAATTATGACAAGGGATCTTCGTCCTTGCGTCATTAACATTTTTGTGGATAGTCTCGCAGCTCTGAAGGCCTTAGAGTCAAATACTGTAAAATCGGGAATAGTTTTGAATTGTATACAATCGCTTCGTCGAATCGGTCAGCACACAATCAAGCTAATCTGGGTCCCAGGCCACAGTGGGGTCGCTGGGAACGAATTGGCTGATGAGTGTGCGAGGAAGGGCTCTGAATCGGTGGGGGAACGTGTAGAACCTGACATCTCGGTTCCTATAGTAGAATCGATGAACGAAATTGATAGGATATCTGAAAATAGTATGAAGGATAGGTGGACATCACTGACTACGTGCAGGATATCTAGAACCCTGTGGCCACTGCCGAATCCTAAGAGGACAACAAGTCTTCTTACTTTTGGCAAACGGACGGTTAGCCTATTAGTTGGAGTACTTACAGGACACTGTATGATTGGCCAAATGGCCGTGCGTATGGGAATTTCTGATAGGGACTATTGTAGGAGCTGTGGGGAAGTGGAGGAAGAGGAGTCAGTGAAGCACTTGCTATGCGAATGTCCGGGTCTGATGAGGAGCCGCCTTAAGCATTTAGGGCAAAGATTTTTCGATGACCTAGACTGCCGAATACTCAGGGATACGGGGTGGTTTAAGAGGTAGAACTTTGTATCAGGGAGAGAGAGGGGAAATATGATTAGGGGAATCACAATGGGCCTTATGGCCTCCGAGTGAACTCGCCAAATGGCGAGCGCCCATCCAACCTAACCTAACCTATATATATAGTACATCCTCGCTTAACGCAACTAATAGAAATTTGCGCAGTTGCAATAACTGAGTTTAGGGTCATATTTCTCTTTAATGGTTTAAATTGAAAAAAGACAAATTTTATCCCACATTTAAATCATTTATTAAAAAAAAAATAAAAAACCATATTAATAAATAAAAATCTAAAAAAAACAAGTGCAACATGGAAATTTTGAGAATTCTTAGGTTAGCGGTAAATCCAAAACTAATTTAAAACGCAATAGTTTTAGGCAGCAGTAACATTAAGCAGCAATTTCAGTTGTTCAAAAGTTTTGAACACAACCGTGAATTTCTTATTGGTTTCACTTTGAATTTAATGGTAAAAACACGCTGAATAATCTTTGATAAACATTAGTATGTAACAAAAATATATAACAAAGTTCGTTCCTCACTTTTACTTTTTATCAGACAAGGGAAAAATTCAAATTTTATTTAAAATTCATAAGGTACACTGCGAATCACATCAATAAGGAATCGAGTTTTTCACTTTTTAATCGAATATATCTTTGTAACGAATAAGCGGAAAAATATAAAAAATGCACTGATAGAGACCATTATCTAGCAAATAATATCAAATAATAACAATAATCAAAAGACTGAAAGAAGTCCTTTAAAAAAATATTTTTCGGCAACTTGTTAAAAAATTACTACACCTTTTCCAATTGAAATTCAGAAAAGATCAATTGTAATTCAGAAATCACAATTGAAATTAAGAAATCCCAATTGAAATTCAGAATAGCCCAATTGAAATTCAGAAATCATAATTGAAATTCAGAAAAGCCCAATTGAAATTCAGAAATCACAATTGAAATTCAGAAAAGCCCAATTGAAATTCAGAAATCACAATTGAAATTCAGAAAAGCACAATTGAAATTCAGAAAAGATCAATTGAAATTCAGAAAAGCCCAATTGAAATTCAGAAAAGCACAATTGAAATTCAGAAAAGCCCAATTGAAATTCAGAAAAGCACAATTGAAATTCAGAAAACCCCAATTGAAATTCAGAAAAGCACAATTGAAATTCAGAAAAGCACAATTGAAATTCAGAAATCGTAATTGAAATTCAGAAAAGCCCAATTGAAATTCAGAAAAGCACAATTGAAATTCAGAAATGCCCAATTGAAATTCAGAAAAGCATAATTGAAATTCAGAAATCGTAATTGAAATTCAGAAATCGTAATTGAAATTCAGAAAAGCCCAATTGAAATTCAGAAAATCACAATTGAAATTCAGAAAATCACAATTGAAATTCAGAAAAGCCCAATTGAAATTCAGAAAAGCACAATTGAAATTCAGAAAAGCACAATTGAAATTCAGAAAATCACAATTGAAATTCAGAAAATCACAATTGAAATTCAGAAAAGCCCAATTGAAATTCAGAAATCGTAATTGAAATTCAGAAAAGCACAATTGAAATTCAGAAAATCACAATTAAAATTCAGAATAGCCCAATTGAAATTCAGAAAATCACAATTGAAATTCAGAAAAGCCCAATTGAAATTCAGAAAATTACAATTGAAATTCAGAAAAGCCCAATTGAAATTCAGAAATCGTAATTGAAATTCAGAAAAGCCCAATTGAAATTCAGAAAAGCACAATTGAAATTCAGAAAAGCACAATTGAAATTCAGAAAAGCCCAATTGAAATTCAGAAAAGACCAATTGAAATTCAGAAATCGTAATTGAAATTCAGAAAAGCACAATTGAAATTCAGAAAATCACAATTGAAATTCAGAAAATCACAATTGAAATTCAGAAAAGCCCAATTGAAATTCAGAAAAGCCCAATTGAAATTCAGAAAAGCACAATTGAAATTCAGAAAATCACAATTGAAATTCAGAAAATCACAGTTGAAATTCAGAAAAGCCCAATTGAAATTCAGAAATCGTAATTGAAATTCAGAAAAGCACAATTGAAATTCAGAAAATCACAATTGAAATTCAGAATAGCCGAATTGAAATTCAGAAAATCACAATTGAAATTCAGAAAAGCCCAATTGAAATTCAGAAAATCACAATTGAAATTCAGAAAAGCCCAATTGAAATTCAGAAATCGTAATTGAAATTCAGAAAAGCCCAATTGAAATTCAGAAAAGCACAATTGAAATTCAGAAAAGCACAATTGAAATTCAGAAAAGCCCAATTGAAATTCAGAAAATCACAATTGAAATTCAGAAAAGCCCAATTGAAATTCAGAAATCACAATTGAAATTCAGAAAATGTAAACAAACCAAATGTAAACAACCCAAATATTAGTCACCACTACATAGACAGATTAAACAAATGATGTACAATTAATATGTATATGAGAGTATCGAACTTTATTCTCTACTTATTGCAGAGATCAGACAGAAAATACACTAATAAAATGTTGTTGGTAAAATCAAGTGAAACTGACTTTATTTTTTTTTATCTACATAATTTTTTATTAGAACAAAAATATTTACTCTACCACGTAACATAAATATTGCTATATACATTAGGCTGGGTCGTATTCCAACAAAGTGCTCAGATCAACTATTAATAGTGAAAAAAGTTGGTACAAGTAAATACAAGCAATTTAAAACCAAAATGAACAAAATCGGTCCATGGCTTCCGTTCTCGCATCGCGGGTCAAAATTGCGGTTTTTGAAAAAATGGACATAATTTAAAAAAAAAAATTAAATATTTAAGAAAAATAAAATGTATTTATTCGGCCTTTATATAGGGTGTTTTTTTTAGAGGTTCACAACTTTGAATTGGTAATACTGCTTTATTTGACAACCGATCTAACTGCTGATAGTTGTTGTTTTGTTAAGTATGGTTTGACATTTTATCATGCAAAGACTTATATAAGAGCAACGCATCCAAATTGTAGAAATTTTTTATCAAAAAAATTCTTCTTTTCGTCGAACTTAAATTTTATTCAAAGATCCTATTAATTGGTTACCAATATCGTTTGATTTGACCCCATTGGATTATTTTCTGTGGGGCTATGTAAAGTAACTTGTCTTTTCCGATAAATTAGAGACAATTAAACACCTGGAAATAAAACTTCGGCGAATTATTCGAGAAATTCGAAAAACGGCCTCAAATTCTGTGAAAATTGTGTGAAAATGGAGGTTCAGATTACTCCATGTACGAGCCATTTTTGGTATCGATATGGCTCCAAATCATTTTTAAACATTTATGTCATAAAATTATCTATCCAATAAAGTCAGTTTGATTGATATTAAAAATATTTTTCCTTACTTTATTTTAATTTGAAGTTCGGTAACAGTAAAAAAAACACCCTATACATATATAAAGGCCGAATAAATACATTTTATTTTTATGTACCTTTTAGTACTAAAAATAAAAAAACAACTTTAATTCAAAGATATTTAGAAAAATTTTGTTTGTTTTTTTCCGGATATCGATAACCCACCCAAACGTGAGGCCAAAAAAACTCACATTTTTAACATGGAGCTCAAAACTACTTTTTCACTATTTTAAAAATTTAGTGAAACAAAATTTTTAAATATATTAGTTTATCCACTTGATATCATTGAATACATCTCAGGGATTGTAGAAAAAAGTTCTTAGTTAAATTCCTTAAGCCCCTATGACACTACATTTTTTTTGTATTGATGGAATTTATGTGAACAGTGCAAATATATCACCATAGGAAATCTGAATAAGTGTGAATAGTAAAAGCATACTAAAAAAAACAGTAAACGTCAAATTTTATTCTTGTGTTATCGATAAATTTGGTTATCAAATGATTGAATGTCAAAAAAAATGTAAAAATTTTACATTTTTTTTGACATTTACGCATGAATGATATTAAGTGTTGCCAACTTTTCTGTTTTTCATTAAATGAAGCGATTTTTTTGTTTTTTTGACGGTTTTTGGTATTTATTAAGCGGGTTTTTATTTAAATAAAAGTAATCATCACTATTTGTTTGTTTATTTTATGTTTCTTTTTCATTTCTTCTTTTGCTGTTTCATTCTATCAATTAATAAAAAATAAAATACAAAAAAAATGTAGTGTCATAGGGACTTTAGTCCAGTTGGTGTGTGGAGTGATTTGAATTTAGCGGATTTCCAGAACATGTGTTTTTATCGACATTTTTGACTAATTTGTAGTTGTTAGAAACATTTTACTTAAATTAACCAACTTTTTTTGTTCAAATGGTTGTTTTGGACCATAGTAACTCTGCTTTGAAATAATAGGCTTTTTGGACAACGTTAACCCTTGCCGGCACGGGGTTTAAAAAATTCCTCCAATGAAATTTTTGAAAATTCCTCACTTTAAAATCGTGTATGTGTTTAAATCAATGATGGGTACCAATACCTTTTCGATACCAATACCCGTTAATACCAATTCAAATTGAAAACCAATACCAATTAAAAACCAATACCTTTATTTGTGCGATACCAATACCGATAAAAAACCAATACCGATTTCCCACTACCAATACCAATTAAAAACCAATACTTTTATTCTTCAAAACCAATACCAATAAAAAACCAATACCAATTCATTTTTTTATACTTTCGTATCGGTTTTGTTTCGGTTTTTTGTATTCTTATTTTCGTTTGTGTTAATTATGAATTCAAACATTTTCTTTCCATCACATTATTGGGTTTTACCTGACTAAATATGTTCACAAAAGATGTTACATCGATCAGTAATAGTTTGCATTCAATGTCACATAACAAAAAGGAGTTAGCTATTTGAATTTTAAAAGCCATAAAAACATAAAACAATTTTTTTTTGTCACGTACCATATCCTTATTTTTAACCCAATTTGATTGTTATGACCCCTAATAAAAGTAGATCTTAAAAAATTTAGACCTTTTCTGTGATAAATTTTTGATATTGATAATTGATATTAGGTTTTACCTGACTAACGAATTGCTAAAGATGTTCACAAAAGATGTTACATCGATCAGTAATCGTTTGCATGCAATGTCATATAACAAAAAGGAGTTAGCTACTTGAATTTAAAAATCCATAAAAACATAAAAAAAAAATTTTTTTTTTACTTCTATTTAACCAAATTTGATTTTATGACCCCTAATAAAAGTAGATCTTAAAAAATTTAGACCTTTTCTGTGATGAAATTTTTTCTTTTGCAAACATTGTTTATATTTGATATACATTAAGTGTCACTGCACTGTTCTTTGGGTTGTAAAAAAAATGCTAATGTCTTTTTTTGGAAATTCCAATCAAGCAGTCGTTAAAAAATTTTATGTCACAACACCAGAATCCAAATAATTTTTTTTTTGTTTTATTAGAGGCACACTGTGCCGAGCACAGTCATATTATATACGAATTTATTTTATTTTAGTGAGCGGTTCACACTTGCTATTTTTGAGAGTTTAAGGGCTACGTGTTTAAAAAAATCTTTGTTCTGTATCCATTACGTTTTTATTCTGCAAAACGATGTTCGCACTCATTTTTAACTACCCAAGCAGAAACTGCCAACCGTTCCACAAAAAAGTCTCGGCAAAGCACTTTATTTTTTGTGTATAAGGTAGTACGAAAAAAAAGTGCTTTGCAAGCGCTTTGCCAATGTTTTCTATTTAAATCCGTTCAAAGTATAATTTGTAATTAAAATTTATTAATTTTCATAACAATTGGAATATTTTCCTGCAGTATTAGTTATTGGTCCTTGAAAGCTCTCGTGATATGTCACTTAGACACAATTCCTATCACAAACTTGACACCTTTTATATAAAAACACGTTTCTTTTGTGAGGAAGTGTCTTAAACTCCGGATACATCACATGTGAAATGCCACTGGGTTTTTCCTTTTGGAAAACAACATTTTTCGGTTCAATACATCACTTTTTTTCGGTACTTTTGCTAAATGGTTAATCTAGGACTATTATATCGGGTAGTTTCAAACATAAGCATAAACTCGTTATACCCTGTACCACAAGGCGCTTTAAAATAGCAACGGCATATCGTTTACCGTGGTTATCATTTTGGACGATGGGAGAGTACTAAACTGTGATGCTTTCCCAGCACACAAGCGACCATAAAAGGTACTTTGCCATCGCTCTCCCGTTCGTATTTTTCTGCCTGGGTAGTTTAATTATTGGTTTTCCCCATACAATTTAAACGTCAAAATAAACCACCGTTTTATTTTGACAGATAAAGTGCTTAAAATTGTATGGGGAAGACACATAATTAAACTACACCATTTACAGATGTAATTCGAAAAAGATCAATTGTAATTCGAAGATTCTATTTGTAATTCGAAGATTCCATTTGTAATTCGAAGATTCCATTTGTAATTCGAAGATTCCATTTGTAATTCGAATACTCCAATTGTAATTCGAAGATTCCATTTGTAATTCGAAGATTCCAATTGTAATTCGAAAAAGATCAATTGTAATTCGTAAAAGATCAATTGTAATTCGAAAAAGATCAATTGTAATTCGAAAAAGATCAATTGTAATTCGTAAAAGATCAATTGTAATTCGAAAAAGATCAATTGTAATTCGTAAAAGATCAATTGTAATTCGTAAAAGATCAATTGTAATTCGAAGATTCCAATTGTAATTCGTAAAAGATCAATTGTAATTCGAAAAAGATCAATTGTAATTCGAAGATTCCAATTGTAATTCGTAAAAGATCAATTGTAATTCGAAAAAGATCAATTGTAATTCGTAAAAGATCAATTGTAATTCGTAAAAGATCAATTGTAATTCGTAAAAGATCAATTGTAATTCGAAAAAGATCAATTGTAATTCGTAAAAGATCAATTGTAATTCGAAAAAGATCAATTGTAATTCGAAAAAGATCAATTGTAATTCGTAAAAGATCAATTGTAATTCGAAAAAGATCAATTGTAATTCGTAAAAGATCAATTGTAATTCGTAAAAGATCAATTGTAATTCGAAAAAGATCAATTGTAATTCGAAAAAGATCAATTGTAATTCGAAAAAGATCAATTGTAATTCGAAAAAGATCAATTGTAATTCGAAAAAGATCAATTGTAATTCGTAAAAGATCAATTGTAATTCGAAAAAGATCAATTGTAATTCGAAAAAGATCAATTGTAATTCGAAAAAGATCAATTGTAATTCGTAAAAGATCAATTGTAATTCGTAAAAGATCAATTGTAATTCGAAGATTCCATTTGTAATTCGAAGATTCCATTTGTAATTCGAAGATTCCAATTGTAATTCGAAAAGCAACGAGTAAAAAATCGTTTCTTACGCCTTTAAAAACATTGTTTTTTTGTTGATTTACTCGTTGGTTTTCGAATTACAATTGGAATCTTCGAATTACAAATGGAATCTTCGAATTACAAATGGAATCTTCTAATTACAATTGATCTTTTACGAATTACAATTGATCTTTTTCGAATTACAATTGATCTTTTTCGAATTACAATTGATCTTTTTCGAATTACAATTGATCTTTTACGAATTACAATTGATCTTTTACGAATTACAATTGATCTTTTTCGAATTACAATTGATCTTTTTCGAATTACAATTGATCTTTTTCGAATTACAATTGATCTTTTACGAATTACAATTGATCTTTTACGAATTACAATTGATCTTTTTCGAATTACAATTGATCTTTTTCGAATTACAATTGATCTTTTTCGAATTACAATTGATCTTTTACGAATTACAATTGATCTTTTTCGAATTACAATTGATCTTTTTCGA
Organism: Pegoplata infirma; assembly: GCA_963921195.1. NCBI lineage: Eukaryota > Metazoa > Arthropoda > Insecta > Diptera > Anthomyiidae > Pegoplata > Pegoplata infirma. The sequence continues at coordinate 157,719,502 of OY992536.1, read as the reverse complement.
ATTACAATTGATCTTTTTCGAATTACAATTGATCTTTTTCGAATTACAATTGATCTTTTTCGAATTACAATTGATCTTTTACGAATTACAATTGATCTTTTACGAATTACAATTGATCTTTTTCGAATTACAATTGATCTTTTACGAATTACAATTGGAATCTTCGAATTACAATTGATCTTTTTCGAATTACAATTGATCTTTTACGAATTACAATTGGAATCTTCGAATTACAATTGATCTTTTACGAATTACAATTGATCTTTTACGAATTACAATTGATCTTTTTCGAATTACAATTGATCTTTTACGAATTACAATTGATCTTTTTCGAATTACAATTGATCTTTTTCGAATTACAATTGATCTTTTACGAATTACAATTGATCTTTTTCGAATTACAATTGGAATCTTCGAATTACAAATGGAATCTTCGAATTACAATTGGAGTATTCGAATTACAAATGGAATCTTCGAATTACAAATGGAATCTTCGAATTACAAATGGAATCTTCGAATTACAAATAGAATCTTCGAATTACAATTGATCTTTTTCGAATTACATCTGTAAATGGTGTAGTTTAAATGAATGCGAATATGGTATTACTGGTGTTTTGATAAACAACTTGTTTAAGGTCGTAAGTTTGAACCCCATATAAGAAAACAATTACCCGTGTAATCGCAATTACCAAAAGATCTAAAATCGAAAAAGAGGCCTTCACGATAACCTATTTCGATTACCTTTTAAAAAAACATATATGTATGAAAAGGATGAATTTCAGGTACATTTTGTAACGAATGTTAAGTCTCCACTTTCTGCAATTAAAAAATATCTCTCCTTGGCCACCGCAATTTATATGTGCATTAAATGCGATGTTCATCAGCACTGAAATTGTTTAAAGAAAAAACGAAAACTTTGCATTTTATTATTTTATGCTTTTAATTTTTATACCCTCCAGCGACTTAAAATTTTAAATATAAAGTCGACTATTAAAAATATATTTTAGAAGTCGATTTTATCGATTTTTTGAGGACTTGTGGTGAGGCTGTTTGAATTTTAATTTGGTTATAAAAACCATAGCTGTATGCTATGATTGAAATAACGAAATGAATAAATAATAATATTTTTTCAAAAATAATCAAATAACAGATTATTTAAATATTTGAAAATGAATAATATTTATTTTGATTTTATTTGAATAACGAAAAATCGAATAATTTTTTCTGATTTTTTTTATTCAAACAAACAAAATATAATTTTTCAAAATAATCAACAAAAATTTGTGATTTTTTTTGGTTATTCACAAAAATTCAAATAAATAACGTATTATTCAAACAACAAAAAATAAATATTCTTGAAAATTTTGTGTTTGAAAAAAAAACTATTTTATTTATTTTGTACAGTTTAACAAAAAATTATTCTTACAAAACAGTTTTGTTTTAATATCAGGTTCTTATAAATTGTAATTTATAAAAAGTCCATTTGAATTCAGAAAAGTTAAGTTGTGATTTAGGAAATTCCAAGTGCAGAGCTATAAACTTATGCAAATATTTACTTCCCGGTGAAAAATGGTACAAATATGATCATACATGCGTTCATACAGCGTCATGTATGTCTATATATGTAGCATATATGAATATATATGACACTGTATGAATGCATATATGATCATATTTGCAACATATATGTCCATATACGTAAAATGAGGGCATATGAAAATATATGACATATATGCTCCATATATGTCCACATATGTCATATATGGTCATATGCCCTCATTTTACGTATATGGACATATATGTTGCAAATATGATCATATATGACTGCATACAATTTCATATATGACCATATGTGCTCATATATTTACTCATATGCATCCATATATTTACATATATGTATCCATATATGCACATTTTTCACCGGGTTAACAAAACTTTTTTTTTAAAGAAAAGTATAAAAATCTGTAAAAATTGGCGACTTTCATAGGTTGGTTTAAGGAGTATACTCACTTTGTCATTCCGTGTGTAAGCATCGAAATATCTATCTAACAAACCATAAAATATATATTATTTATTAGTGATCGATTGTTACACATTCTGCAGATGTCCGTCCGTTCGTCTGTGGAAGACATGATACAATCCAAAATAAAAGAGCTAGACTGCGAAAATTAAGCAGAAATATATCTTATGGTCTGAGGCTGGTTAAGTACGGAAATGGGCCAAATCGGATCATATTTAAAAATTTGAAAAAAGGCAGAAGCAAATAAAATATTTCTATGGCAGAAGAACTTCAACGTCCTGCAGTTGAATCCAGGGGACTAGAAAATGAAATTTTATGATAAAATTTAGCGGTCATATAACCAAATTTAAAAACATGCGATTTGCGAAATGGAATGATATCATTTTTTAATAAGTTTAACACACAAATCTTTTACACACAATAAATTTTACAAACAATTATTATAGAATAAAATTTCTATTATCTAGAAAAATTTATACAAAATGACAATTTTTTTTAAGTTTCTTTGTTTGATTTTTTTTTTTTTGAATTTCAAATATTTTTATTGAAACATACAACAGAAACAGAAGAAATTTTTTGTAACGTTGACGTAAGTGAACCAAAACTACATATCGTTGCCTGGCCATCAGTATGATTATATAGTTTTAATTTCGAAAAGTCTTCGTGGGCGTATTTATGTAATATAGGACCACTTTGGCATCAGACAAACAAACCAACCGGCTTAAAAGCCGGCCATTATGTTTTACAAATAAAAAATTGAGCCGCATCCGAGCAAAATTGGTCAGGCTGATGCCAATTTCTCTCCAGCTTGATTAACTATTGGCATAATGGGATAGTTAAAAAAAAAAATATGAAAAGTCACAGTCAACGATATACATATTTTTTTTGACCTGACCTTGTTTCTGCAGAAGCAAGGAAGAGAAAAACTAAGGAAATTAAGAGCTTAAAAGTCTAAGCAATACCTGTTAGGATTCTAAAAAATCAACACTTCATTTTCCATTTAAGGTGTTAGGACTCTTACAAGAAATCAACAATTAATTTCCATTTTCCCTTTTTTAAAAGAAATGCCTAAAAGTATTTAAATTTTCAGAGTACTTTTTGACCATTAAGGTCTAATTGTAAGTAGTTAGTCTAAAAGCGTAAACGTACCGCATACTCTATGAAATATGCAATTTCTCTATAGCTTCTCGTTTTCGAGATATTCGGAATAGAAATTTAAAAAATGTTATTTATAAGCGTTTTTGTGGCACCACTGTTAGACATTATTGCGTTAATGTCAAAAACTAAGAGTGGATTTTATATAATATGGACCTGTAGAATCCAAATCTGTCATCTAAAATGCTGTAGCTTGTTTCGTTTTTGTGTTTTTCGCGCTTAAAAATGTGCCCAATTCCATACCATATAAAATACATTCAAAATAATTATGTTTATTTTTTGACCGTTTGAATACTGCAATGTAAATTTTTTTGAATACTTTATATAAATGCATAATTCCAAATATTTGTTTTTTTTTGATATCTCTAGTTTTCGAGAAAATTCGAATATAATAATCTTTTGCAATTCAACCGCGATTTTTGAAAAAAGTGCTCGATCGATGTTTTGGTTTTTGTTCCTATATTATTCTTAGACATTCCAAATACGTATTCAAAAAAGAAAATATAGTATTCGCACTTTTAGGCAAAAACTGTTTCCAACCACCCGTGTTTTACTTGGTTGGTCAAAGTCACAAATTTTACCTGGCCTATGTGATATAGTTATAAAGTAAATTTGAAACATTTTTGATATATTATAACTTATTATTTTAATTATTTTCAATATGATACTTCCCCAGAGAAATTTCATGCACTAATTCGTAGAATATTTTTTCCCTTTTGGTAGACTTCAATGTATCTCGCTTAAAAAATATAACAGTTAATCCGTAAAATGAGGGATAGATCGTTATGTGCTAGAGAATCACAATAAATTACATCATCAGTACAACATCAGTTTTACCTCAAAAGTAGTCAAAAATAAAAAAATATTATAAGCAAATATGCATTTAAGAGAATAATCACAATTGGAGCGGGAAGCGGAAAAACGCAATTGTCCTCATAAAAATAGAATTGAATCTAGTTTGGCGGAAAAACGCGGCGGAATTTTGTTGTCATATAAAACGTGTGTGAACAGTTGCGGAAAAACGCTTCCCGCTCCAATTGTGTTTATTCTCTAAATTTTAAAAATAGAATAATGCATTTTCTATTGCAAAAATGTTCAATTGTATAAAGAATGAAATTTTTTTCGATTAAAATAATTTTTGTGTAGTAGAAACATTTCACAGTTAATACTAAAGAATATTTTCTTAAAAATGTCACCAAAGCAAAAACCCTTAAAAATCTCAATGTTTTGCAAAATAAACCTTTAAAATTAAGGGTATTTAAGTAATTATACATCCCTTCACGACTTTTTATTGTTTAAGAAAAATATCGAAAAGTCTAATCAACTAGAGTATTTTCCATAAGAAAATGTTTTAAGAACATTTTTTAATCAGTAAAAGTCAATTTGGGAAAAAATTAAAAATAATCTAATTAATGTTTTAGTAAAGAAACCTTAAATAAGTAAAACAATAGTGGTTTGTAAGAATAATTGTGTGTTTTACTGTATAATAAAATTCAAAATAAATAAAAAAAAAATTATTTTTCAAACACAAAATTTTCAAGAATATTTCTTTTTTTTGTTTAAATAATACGTTATTCATTTGAATTTTTGTGAATAACAAAAAAAAATCACAAATTTTTGTTGATTATTTTGAAAAATTCTATTTTGTTTGTTTGAATAAGCAATCAGAAAAAATTATTTGATTTTTTTGGAAAGAAATATTATTTCATTTTTATGAATTTGAATAAAATAAAATTTTATTTTATTCAAACCAAAATAAATAAAATAACAAAACATTTTATTTTTTGATAGCCAACTAAAATATCAAAGTATTTAATTTTTTTCCAAAAAATCCAAATAAAAAAAATCAATAATACAGCTATGCCTTTTAGTAATAAAAATAAAAAAACAACTTTTAAAAAAAATTATTAAAAAAAAAAAATTTTTTTGTATCGCATTAATTCAAAGATATTTAGAAAAATTTTGTTTGTTTTTTTCCGGATATCGATAACTCACCCAAACGTGAGGCCAAAAAAAACTCACATTTTTAACATGGAGCTCAAAACTACTTTTTCACTATTTTAAAAATTTAGTGAAACAAAATTTTTAAATATATTAGTTTATCCACTTGATATCATTGAATACATCTCAGGGATTGTAGAAAAAAATACTTAGTTAAATTCCTCAGTCCAGTTGGTGTGTGGAGTGATTTGAATTTAGCGGATTTCCAGAACATGTGTTTTTATCGACATTTTTGACTAATTTGTAGTTGTTAGAAACATTTTACTTAAATTAACCAACTTTTTTTGTTCAAATGGTTGTTTTGGACCATAGTAACTCTGCTTTGAAATAATAGGCTTTTTGGACAATGTTAACCCTTGCCGGCACGGGGTTTAAAAAATTCCTCCAATGAAATTTTTGAAAATTCCTCACTTTAAAATCGTGTATGTGTTTAAATAATCAACAATTACAAATTTATACAAAGTTTTCATGAAGGACATCTTTAACCCTTGTTGAACGAACGCCCAAAAAATTTCAAGCGTTAACCCTTGCCGGCACGGGGTTAAAAAATTCCTCCAATGAAATTTTTAAAAATTTCTCACTTTAAAATAGTGTATGTGTTTAAATAATGAACAATTACAAATTTGTACAAAGTTTTCTTGAAGGGCATCTTTAACCCTTGTTGAACGAACGCCCAAAAAATTTCAAACAGCTGTTTTTTTGCTCATAGTCAAATGGACTTTTTTGACATTTTAAATAATATGTTTTTACTTTAAGCTTTACACAGTAAAAACGACGAAGACGTAATGAAATTTCGGAAGCCATTTTTTTTTATTTTATTTAGTTTTAAGCATTTTCCGCTTAAGTGCGCTTACTTTAAAACGTTAATTTAAATGCGATCGTTTAAATGCATTCCCCGCTTAAACGATTCGTCGTTGTTCCTGGGTTAAGCTAAGAGTGAAAAACTTATTTAGAATGTTAAAAAGTCCATTTTGACTATGATTATAAAATGAAAGATATGTACATCCGCGAGTGAATCGCTTGAGCGGGGAATGCATTTAAACGATCGCATTAAAATTAACGTTTTAAAGTAAGCGCACTTAAGCGGAAAGTATTTAAAACTAAATAAAATAAAAAAAATGGCATCCGAAACTTCATTACGTCTTCGTCGTTTTTACTGTGTAAAGCTAAAAGTGAAAAACATATTATATAATATGTCAAATAAGTCCATTTTGACTATGAGCAAAAAAAGCCTATTATTTCAAAGCAGAGTTACTATGGTCCAAAACAACCATTTGAACAAAAAAAGTTGGTTAATTTAAGTAAAATGTTTCTAACAACTACAAATTAGTCAAAAATGTCGATAAAAACACATATTCTGGAAATCCGCTAAATTCAAATCGCTGAGTAAACCTGAGAAATTTTTGGTGTGTCGAGAATATCAGTAACAATAAGATTGTTACAACAACCATATTTTACTTTTTAATTTTGCAATCATGTAATCATGATTGAAGCGACTATTAAATGCTTATAGCAACCATATAAATGTTTAAATAAAATTTCAAAATCGATAACTTGATTGTCGCAATCATATCTGACCTTAGAGATCATAGAATAGTTGCCGTGATCATGTCACAACCATATTTTTTCTCTGCGTGAAGGAATTTAACTAAGAATTTTTTTCTACAATCCCTGAGATGTATTCAATGACATCAAGGGGATAAACTAATATATTTAAAAATTTTGTTTCACTAAAAAATAGTAAAAAGTAGTTTTGAGCTCCATGTTAAAAATGTGGGTTATCGATATCCGAAAAAAACAAACAAAATTTTTCTGAATATCTTTGAATTAATGCGATACAAAAAAAAAATTTTTTTTTTAATAATTTTTTTTTAAATATTTAATTTTTTTTTTTAAATTATGTCCATTTTTTCAAAAACCGCAATTTTGACCCGCGATGCGAGAACGAAAGCCGTGGACCGATTTTGTTCATTTTTGGTTTTAAATTGCTTGTATTTACTTGTACCAAATTTTTTTCACTATTAATAGTTGATCTGAGCACTTTGTTGGAATACGACCCAGCCTAATGTATATAGCAATATTTATGTTACGTGGTAGAGTAAATATTTTTGTTCGCAATACTAATAAAAAATGATGTAGATAAAAAAAATAAAGTCAGTTTTACTTGATTTTACCAACAACATTTTATTAGTGTATTTTCTGTCTGATCTCTGCAATACGTAGAGAATAAAGTTCGATACTCTCATATACATATTAATTTCTCTGAATTTCAATTGGGCTTTTCTGAATTTCAATTGTGATTTTCTGAATTTCAATTGGTCTTTTCTGAATTTCAATTGGGCTTTTCTGAATTTCAATTGTGCTTTTCTGAATTTCAATTGTGCTTTTCTGAATTTCAATTGGGCTTTTCTGAATTTCAATTACGATTTCTGAATTTCAATTGGGCTTTTCTGAATTTCAATTGTGATTTTCTGAATTTCAATTGGGCTTTTCTGAATTTCAATTGTGATTTTCTGAATTTCAATTGGGCTATTCTGAATTTCAATTGTGATTTTCTGAATTTCAATTGTGCTTTTCTGAATTTCAATTACGATTTCTGAATTTCAATTGGGCTTTTCTGAATTTCAATTGTGATTTTCTGAATTTCAATTGTGATTTTCTGAATTTCAATTGTGCTTTTCTGAATTTCAATTGTGCTTTTCTGAATTTCAATTGGGCTTTTCTGAATTTCAATTGTGATTTTCTGAATTTCAATTGCGATTTTCTGAATTTCAGTTGGGCTTTTCTGAATTTCAATTACGATTTCTGAATTTCAATTGGTCTTTTCTGAATTTCAATTGGGCTTTTCTGAATTTCAATTGTGCTTTTCTGAATTTCAATTGTGCTTTTCTGAATTTCAATTGGGCTTTTCTGAATTTCAATTACGATTTCTGAATTTCAATTGGGCTTTTCTGAATTTCAATTGTGATTTTCTGAATTTCAATTGGGCTTTTCTGAATTTCAATTGTGATTTTCTGAATTTCAATTGGGCTATTCTGAATTTCAATTGTGATTTTCTGAATTTCAATTGTGCTTTTCTGAATTTCAATTGTGATTTTCTGAATTTCAATTGTGATTTTCTGAATTTCAATTGTGCTTTTCTGAATTTCAATTGTGCTTTTCTGAATTTCAATTGGGCTTTTCTGAATTTCAATTGTGATTTTCTGAATTTCAATTGTGATTTTCTGAATTTCAATTGGGCTTTTCTGAATTTCAATTACGATTTCTGAATTTCAATTACGATTTCTGAATTTCAATTATGCTTTTCTGAATTTCAATTGGGCATTTCTGAATTTCAATTGTGATTTTCTGAATTTCAATTGGGCTTTTCTGAATTTCAATTACGATTTCTGAATTTCAATTGTGCTTTTCTGAATTTCAATTGTGCTTTTCTGAATTTCAATTGGGGTTTTCTGAATTTCAATTGTGCTTTTCTGAATTTCAATTGGGCTTTTCTGAATTTCAATTCTGCTTTTCTGAATTTCAATTGGGCTTTTCTGAATTTCAATTGATCTTTTCTGAATTTCAATTGTGCTTTTCTGAATTTCAATTGTGATTTCTGAATTTCAATTGGGCTTTTCTGAATTTCAATTGTGATTTCTGAATTTCAATTGGGCTTTTCTGAATTTCAATTGTGATTTCTGAATTTCAATTGGGCTTTTCTGAATTTCAATTACGATTTCTGAATTTCAATTGTGCTTTTCTGAATTTCAATTGAGATTTCTGAATTACAATTGATCTTTTCTGAATTTCAATTGGAAAAGGTGTAGAGTATTTTCCATAAGAAAATGTTTTAAGAACATTTTTTAATCAGTAAAAGTCAATTTGGGAAAAAATTAAAAATAATCTAATTAATGTTTTAGTAAAGAAAACCTTAAATAAGTAAAACAATAGTGGTTTGTAAGAATAATTGTGTGTTTTACTGTATAATAAAATTCAAAATAAATAAAAAAATATTTTTCAAACACAAAATTTTCAAGAATATTTCTTTTTTTTGTTTAAATAATACGTTATTCATTTGAATTTTTGTGAATAACCAAAAAAAATCACAAATTTTTGTTGATTATTTTGAAAAATTCTATTTTGTTTGTTTGAATAAGCAATCAGAAAAAATTATTTGATTTTTTTGGAAAGAAATATTATTTCATTTTTATGAATTTGAATAAAATAAAATTTTATTTTATTCAAACCAAAATAAATAAAATAACAAAACATTTTATTTTTTGATAGCCAACTAAAATATCAAAGTATTTTATTTTTTTCCAAAAAATCCAAATAAAAAAAATCAATAATACAGCTATGATAAAAACTAAATTAATTATATAACAAATGCTATTTACATCATTAATAAGGGGTTCAAATACCCTTGCCTATTATTTTTTTTAAAGAAAAAATACTGAAAAATGTCTAATATTAGAGATGGGCGCGTGAGTGATTTTTGACTCACTCACGCTAACGACAGGAATTTTTGACTTTTCACGTGCACTCACGCAAGCTTCGCTCACACTCACGTTGACTCACACTCACAAAACTCTTATTTATACAAAAAAAAAAAATTCAAAAACTAAAATTTTGAAAAATCTTTCAAAATTTTAAGCAAAATTTAAAGTTCAGAGAAATTTTACAATTTTTTTTTTGCTTTTTTCGGGATGAAATCTAAAGTTAAGCCAAATTTTACAATTTTTTTGTACGAAAGGAAATATGAAGAGAAAATAAATCATGCAAACTCACGCAAAAAAATCGACTCACGCACACTCACTCACGCAAAAATCTTACTCACGCACACTCACTCACGCAATTTTTTCTCACTCACACTCACTCACAATCACGTGAATAAAATTGAATTCAGTCACACTCACGCGTGAATCAGCTCTAATCAGCTCATGAGCCCATCTCTTCTTAATATAAGAAAAATAAAAAATAAATCATTATTCAAAAATCCACCATGTCCGATCGATGGCTTAAAATCAAAACTAAACTCGGTTAAAAATTGCACATAAACGTATATTTTTCTCCACTGTGGGGCGGACAGAAGGACTACGTACGTTAAATTAATTAATATTAACGACAAAACCTTTTGCATACAAATTCCAAAACCGATATAAGATAAATACCAATACTTATTAAAAACCGATACCGATTCGAGGCTAAAACCAATACCAATACCCAATACCTAAATAATTCAAAACCAATACCGAAACCTATACCAATTCAACAAAAAATGAAAACCAATACCTATACCAATACTAATATAATTTTAAAAACCAATACCAATACCAATACTTTTATCGAATTGGTACCCATCCTTGGTTTAAATAATCAAAAATTACAAATTTACACAAAGTTTTCATGAAGGACATCTTTAACCCTTGTTGGACGAACGCCCAAAAAATTTCAAGCGTTAACCCTTGCCGGCACGGGGTTAAAAAATTCCTCCAATGAAATTTTTGAAAATTTCTCACTTTAAAATAGTGTATGTGTTTAAATAATGAACAATTACAAATTTATACAAAGTTTTCTTGAAGGGCATCTTTAACCCTTGTTGAACGAACGCCCGAAAAATTTCAAACAGCTGTTTTTTTGCTCATAGTCAAATGGACTTTTTTGACATTTTAAATAATATGTTTTTACTTTAAGCTTTACACAGTAAAAACGACGAAGACGTAATGAAATTTCGGATGCCATTTTTTTTTTATTTTATTTAGTTTTAAGCATTTTCCGCTTAAGTGCGCTTACTTTAAAACGTTAATTTAAATGCGATCGTTTAAATGCATTCCCCGCTTAAACGATTCGTCGTTGTTCCTGGGTTAAGCTAAGAGTGAAAAACTTATTTAGAATGTTAAAAAGTCCATTTTGACTATGATTATAAAATGAAAGATATGTACATCTGCGAGTGAATCGTTTGAGCGGGGAATGCATTTAACGATCGCATTAAAATTAACGTTTTAAAGTAAGCGCACTTAAGCGGAAAGTGTTTAAAACTAAATAAAATAAAAAAAATGGCATCCGAAACTTCATTACGTCTTCGTCGTTTTTACTGTGTAAAGCTAAAAGTTAAAAACATATTATATAATATGTCAAATAAGTCCATTTTGACTATGAGCAAAAAAAGCCTATTATTTCAAAGCAGAGTTACTATGGTCCAAAACAAACATTTGAACAAAAAAAGTTGGTTAATTTAAGTAAAATGTTTCTAACAACTACAAATTAGTCAAAAATGTCGATAAAAACACATATTCTGGAAATCCGCTAAATTCAAATCGCTCCACACACCAACTGGACGAAGGAATTTAACTAAGAATTTTTCTCTACAATCCCTGAGATGTATTCAATGGCATCAAGTGGATAAACTAATATATTTAAAAATTTTGTTTCACTAAATTTTTAAAATAGTGAAAAAGTAGTTTTGAGCTCCATGTTAAAAATGTGGGTTATTGATATCCGAAAAAACAAACAAAATTTTTCTGAATATCTTTGAATTAATGCGATACAAAAAAAAAATTTTTTTTTTTAATAATTTTTTTTTAAATATTTAATTTTTTTTTTTAATTATGTCCATTTTTCAATGATGGGTACCAATACCTTTTCGATACCAATACCCGTTAATACCAATTCAAATTGAAAACCAATACCAATTAAAAACCAATACCTTTATTTGTGCGATACCAATACCGATAAAAAACCAATACCGATTCCCCACTACCAATTAAAAACCAATACTTTTATTCTTCAAAACCAATACCAATAAAAAAACCAATACCAATTTATTTTTTCTACTTTCGTATCGGTTTTGTTTCGGTTTTTTGTATTCTTATTTTCGTTTGTTTTAATTGTGACGTCAAACATTTTCTTTCCATCACATTTTTAGGTTTTACCTGACTAACAAATTGCAAAAGATGTTACATCGATCAGTAATCGTTTGCATGAAATGTCAAATAACAAAAAGGAGTTAGCTACTTGAATTTTAAAAGCCATAAAAACATAAAAGAAATATTTTTTGTCACGGTTTTTATGACCCCTAATAAAAGTAGATCTTTAAAAATTTAGACATTTTCTGTGATGAAATTTTTTCTTTTGCAAACATTGTTAATATTTGATATATGTACATTGAATGTCACTGCACTCTTCTTTGCGTTGTAAAAAAAAATACTAATGTCCTTTTTTGGAAATTCCAAAATTTTAATCAAGCAGACGTTACAAAATTTTATGTCACAACACCAGAATCCAGAAAAAAAAAATATTGTTTTATTAGAGGCACAGTCATATTATATAAGAATTTAAGAACGCATAATGTGCAGTTCACACTTGCTATTTTTGAGAGTTTAAGGGCTACGTGTTTAAAAAATTCTTTGTTCTGTATCCATAACGTTTTTACTCTGTTACTGGTGTTTTGTTAAACCAGGGCATTGCTTCAATGGCAATACCGAAAAAAAGTTGTCTACTTTTGTCTCGATGGCAGCACCTGCTAGTGAGACTTTAGTAGCACACTAAATTTTAAAAACTCTGTAACTAACTTTTACGTGCAAAATTTTCAAATTTTAATTTATATGTAAGATATTGGATAGTTGCTACGAGTATGAACTCCATATAACAAAAAAATTGTCCCGTGTAATCGCAATTGGCAAAAGATCTAAAATCGAAAAATGGGTCCCCTGCATGATAACCCATTTCGATCACATTTTTCAAAAAAATATTTATGTATGAAAAGGATGAAGTTCAGGTATATTTTGTTACAAATGTTAAGTCTCATCTTTCTGCAATTAAAAAATATCTCCCCTTGACCACCGGAATTTATATGTGCATTAAATGCAATGTGCATCAGCACAGAAATTGTTTTAAGCAAAAACGAAAAATTAGCTTTTTTTAGTTTAGGCTTTTAATTTTTTTATTAATTAATATTAATTTTTTTTAGATTTAATTTATTATCAAATTCAAATAGCAAATAAATCCAAATATTAAAATTGCATAAAAAGTTGAAATACAGGCTTTTCTGGAATAACGGAACATTAAAATTTTTTTTTTACGAGAGTTTTGAAATCAGCCGGTGCTAATTTTACTAAATAGGTACCTTTTTCCAAAAAAAAAAATTAATCTTTGTCCAAAATGGGTTAAGCATGTACTATTTAGTTTAAAGTTTGACTTAATTCTGACTGCAAATACTGCTAAAAAATATTTTTTTTAAAAGGGGTTTTTCAAAAAGAAAACATCCCTCACGCAAAAATTCGACTCACTCTCTAGACACTCACTCAGAATTTTTCAACTCACAATCACGCGATTTAAATGAAAATCACTTTTTTGAGTCACGCAAATCACGGGACCAGCGACCATCTCCAATTCAAATACATAAACAAGAGACAAGTGTCTCTTCATTTGTTTAATCTATAACACCTTGAAAAAGTTTCCTTGTAGGTCTGAATCCAAAAAATTTCAAGGCACTTATTTATTACCTTAATATAGTCACTTGACTTAAATGAAAATCACTCTATAACCAAATGATTTAAATGAAAATCACTCACGCTCACGCATGAATCATGGGACCAGAGACCACCTCCAATTCAAATACTTAAACAAAAGGCAAGTGTCTCTTCATTTGATTCATCTATAACATCTGTAAATTTTGTTAAAAATGAAGTGTCCACCCTAAAATAGTTTCCTTGTAGGTCCGATTTCAAAAAGTTTAAAGTCACTTATTTATTACTCTAATATAGTACTTAATTTAAATGAAAATCACTCTATAATAACGTGATTTAAATAAACATCGCTCACGACTGAATCACGTGGTTTTTTGAGTCACGCAAATTACGGGACCACAGACCATCTCTAATTCAAATACATAAGCAAAAGACAAGTTTCTCTTCATTTGTTTCATCTATAACTTCTGTAAATTTTATTAAAAATTAAGTGTCCACCCTGAAATAGTTTCCTTGTAGGTCCGATTTCAAAAACTTTCAAGGGACTTATTTATTACCTTAATATAGGCTTATATTCTGAATTTCAAAAAAAAATCGGTTAACATTTACGACCTGTAGAGACTTTTGGCCAAAAAACCTACCATCTCGCCCAGTGTGCACTGTGGGGCGGGCAGAAGGACGCTTACGTTAAATTAATTAATATTAACGACAAAACCTTTTGCATACAAATACCAAAACCGATATAAGATAAATACCAATACTTATTAAAAACCGATACCGATTCGAGGCTAAAACCAATACCAATACCCAATACCTAAATAATTCAAAACCAATACCGAAACCTATACCAATTCAACAAAAAATGAAAAACCAATACCTATACCAATACTAATATAATTTTAAAAACCAATACCAATACCAATACTTTTATCGAATTGGTACCCATCCTTGCCATTTTTTCAAAAACCGCAATTTTGACCCGCGATGCGAGAACGAAAGCCATGGACCGATTTTGTTCATTTTGGTTTTAAATTGCTTGTATTTACTTGTACCAACTTTTTTTCACTATTAATAGTTGATCTGAGCACTTTGTTGGAATACGACCCAGCCTAATGTATATAGCAATATTTATGTTACGTGGTAGAGTAAATATTTTTGTTCGCAATAGTACTAATAAAAAATTATGTAGATAAAAAAAAATAAAGTCAGTTTCACTTGATTTTGCCAACAACATTTTATTAGTGTATTTTCTGTCTGATCTCTGCAATACGTAGAGAATAAAGTTCGATACTCTCATATACATATTAATTGTACATCATGTGTTTAATCTGTCTATGTAGTGGTGACTAATGTTTGGGTTGTTTACATTTGGTTTGTTTACATTTTCTGAATTTCAATTGTGATTTCTGAATTTCAATTGGGCTTTTCTGAATTTCAATTGTGATTTTCTGAATTTCAATTGGTCTTTTCTGAATTTCAATTGGGCTTTTCTGAATTTCAATTGTGCTTTTCTGAATTTCAATTGTGCTTTTCTGAATTTCAATTGGGCTTTTCTGAATTTCAATTGTGATTTTCTGAATTTCAATTGTGATTTTCTGAATTTCAATTGGGCTTTTCTGAATTTCAATTACGATTTCTGAATTTCAATTGGGCTTTTCTGAATTTCAATTACGATTTCTGAATTTCAATTGGTCTTTTCTGAATTTCAATTGGGCTTTTCTGAATTTCAATTGTGCTTTTCTGAATTTCAATTGTGCTTTTCTGAATTTCAATTGGGCTTTTCTGAATTTCAATTACGATTTCTGAATTTCAATTGGGCTTTTCTGAATTTCAATTGTGATTTTCTGAATTTCAATTGGGCTTTTCTGAATTTCAATTGTGATTTTCTGAATTTCAATTGGGCTATTCTGAATTTCAATTGTGATTTTCTGAATTTCAATTGTGCTTTTCTGAATTTCAATTGTGATTTTCTGAATTTCAATTGTGATTTTCTGAATTTCAATTGTGCTTTTCTGAATTTCAATTGTGCTTTTCTGAATTTCAATTGGGCTTTTCTGAATTTCAATTGTGATTTTCTGAATTTCAATTGTGATTTTCTGAATTTCAATTGTGCTTTTCTGAATTTCAATTACGATTTCTGAATTTCAATTACGATTTCTGAATTTCAATTATGCTTTTCTGAATTTCAATTGGGCATTTCTGAATTTCAATTGTGATTTTCTGAATTTCAATTGGGCTTTTCTGAATTTCAATTACGATTTCTGAATTTCAATTGTGCTTTTCTGAATTTCAATTGTGCTTTTCTGAATTTCAATTGGGGTTTTCTGAATTTCAATTGTGCTTTTCTGAATTTCAATTGCGCTTTTCTGAATTTCAATTGTGCTTTTCTGAATTTCAATTGGGCTTTTCTGAATTTCAATTGATCTTTTCTGAATTTCAATTGTGCTTTTCTGAATTTCAATTGTGATTTCTGAATTTCAATTGGGCTTTTCTGAATTTCAATTGTGATTTCTGAATTTCAATTGGGCTTTTCTGAACTTCAATTGTGATTTCTGAATTTCAATTGGGCTTTTCTGAATTTCAATTACGATTTCTGAATTTCAATTGTGCTTTTCTGAATTTCAATTGAGATTTCTGAATTACAATTGATCTTTTCTGAATTTCAATTGGAAAAGGTGTAGTTTTTTATGAATCACTTGAATAAGGAATTTTTTAATACAGACCAAGTAGGACCTGAATCAGTGTTGCCACCAGTGAACCAAAAAATTATCCAGGAGTTTGTCCAAAATTATCCAAAATCCCAAAAATTATCCAAAAAAAAAAAGTAAAAAACAATGTTTAAAAAAATTAAAAAACAATTTAAAAAAAAAATAAATTTTTTTTTATTAACAACTTTTGTTTTTGTTTGATTGATCTTTTCTGAATTTCAATTGGGCTTTTCTGAATTTCAATTGTGCTTTTCTGAATTTCAATTGTGATTTCTGAATTTCAATTGGGCTTTTCTGAATTTCAATTGTGATTTCTGAATTTCAATTGTGATTTTCTGAATTTCAATTGTGCTTTTCTGAATTTCAATTGGGCTTTTCTGAATTTCAATTGTGCTTTTCTGAATTTCAATTGGGCTTTTCTGAATTTCAATTACGATTTCTGAATTTCAATTGGGCTTTTCTGAATTTCAATTGTGATTTTCTGAATTTCAATTGGGCTTTTCTGAATTTCAATTGTGCTTTTCTGAATTTCAATTGGGCTTTTCTGAATTTCAATTGTGATTTTCTGAATTTCAATAGTGATTTTCTGAATTTCAATTGTGATTTTCTGAATTTCAATTGTGATTTTCTGAATTTCAATTGGGCTTTTCTGAATTTCAATTACGATTTCTGAATTTCAATTGGGCTTTTCTGAATTTCAATTGTGATTTTCTGAATTTCAATTGTGCTTTTCTGAACTTCAATTGTGCTTTTCTGAATTTCAATTGTGCTTTTCTGAATTTCAATTGTGCTTTTCTGAATTTCAATTGGGCTTTTCTGAATTTCAATTGTGATTTTCTGAATTTCAATTGTGATTTTCTGAATTTCAATTGGGCTTTTCTGAATTTCAATTACGATTTCTGAATTTCAATTGGGCTTTTCTGAATTTCAATTACGATTTCTGAATTTCAATTATGCTTTTCTGAATTTCAATTGTGCTTTTCTGAATTTCAATTGTGGTTTTCTGAATTTCAATTGGGCTTTTCTGAATTTCAATTACGATTTCTGAATTTCAATTGGGCTTTTCTGAATTTCAATTGTGATTTTCTGAATTTCAATTGTGCTTTTCTGAATTTCAATTGTGCTTTTCTGAATTTCAATTGATCTTTTCTGAATTTCAATTGGGCTTTTCTGAATTTCAATTGTGATTTCTGAATTTCAATTGGGCTTTTCTGAATTTCAATTGTGATTTCTGAATTTCAATTGTGATTTTCTGAATTTCAATTGTGCTTTTCTGAATTTCAATTGGGCTTTTCTGAATTTCAATTGTGCTTTTCTGAATTTCAATTGGGCTTTTCTGAATTTCAACTACGATTTCTGAATTTCAATTGGGCTTTTCTGAATTTCAATTGTGATTTTCTGAATTTCAATTGGGCTTTTCTGAATTTCAATTGTGCTTTTCTGAATTTCAATTGGGCTTTTCTGAATTTCAATTGTGATTTTCTGAATTTCAATTGGGCTTTTCTGAATTTCAATTACGATTTCTGAATTTCAATTGTGCTTTTCTGAATTTCAATTGTGCTTTTCTGAATTTCAATTGTGGTTTTCTGAATTTCAATTGTGCTTTTCTGAATTTCAATTGTGATTTTCTGAATTTCAATTGTGATTTTCTGAATTTCAATTGGGCTATTCTGAATTTCAATTACGATTTCTGAATTTCAATTGGTCTTTTCTGAATTTCAATTGGGCTTTTCTGAATTTCAATTGTGCTTTTCTGAATTTCAATTGTGCTTTTCTGAATTTCAATTGGGCTTTTCTGAATTTCAATTACGATTTCTGAATTTCAATTGGGCTTTTCTGAATTTCAATTGTGATTTTCTGAATTTCAATTGGGCTTTTCTGAATTTCAATTGTGATTTTCTGAATTTCAATTGGGCTATTCTGAATTTCAATTGTGATTTTCTGAATTTCAATTGTGCTTTTCTGAATTTCAATTGTGATTTTCTGAATTTCAATTGTGATTTTCTGAATTTCAATTGTGCTTTTCTGAATTTCAATTGTGCTTTTCTGAATTTCAATTGGGCTTTTCTGAATTTCAATTGTGATTTTCTGAATTTCAATTGTGATTTTCTGAATTTCAATTGGGCTTTTCTGAATTTCAATTACGATTTCTGAATTTCAATTACGATTTCTGAATTTCAATTATGCTTTTCTGAATTTCAATTGGGCATTTCTGAATTTCAATTGTGCTTTTCTGAATTTCAATTGGGCTTTTCTGAATTTCAATTACGATTTCTGAATTTCAATTGTGCTTTTCTGAATTTCAATTGTGCTTTTCTGAATTTCAATTGGGGTTTTCTGAATTTCAATTGTGCTTTTCTGAATTTCAATTGGGCTTTTCTGAATTTCAATTGTGCTTTTCTGAATTTCAATTGGGCTTTTCTGAATTTCAATTGATCTTTTCTGAATTTCAATTGTGCTTTTCTGAATTTCAATTGTGATTTCTGAATTTCAATTGGGCTTTTCTGAATTTCAATTGTGATTTCTGAATTTCAATTGGGCTTTTCTGAATTTCAATTGTGATTTCTGAATTTCAATTGGGCTTTTCTGAATTTCAATTACGATTTCTGAATTTCAATTGTGCTTTTCTGAATTTCAATTGAGATTTCTGAATTACAATTGATCTTTTCTGAATTTCAATTGGAAAAGGTGTAGAGTATTTTCCATAAGAAAATGTTTTAAGAACATTTTTTAATCAGTAAAAGTCAATTTGGGAAAAAATTAAAAATAATCTAATTAATGTTTTAGTAAAGAAAACCTTAAATAAGTAAAACAATAGTGGTTTGTAAGAATAATTGTGTGTTTTACTGTATAATAAAATTCAAAATAAATAAAAAAATATTTTTCAAACACAAAATTTTCAAGAATATTTCTTTTTTTTGTTTAAATAATACGTTATTCATTTGAATTTTTGTGAATAACCAAAAAAAATCACAAATTTTTGTTGATTATTTTGAAAAATTCTATTTTGTTTGTTTGAATAAGCAATCAGAAAAAATTATTTGATTTTTTTGGAAAGAAATATTATTTCATTTTTATGAATTTGAATAAAATAAAATTTTATTTTATTCAAACCAAAATAAATAAAATAACAAAACATTTTATTTTTTGATAGCCAACTAAAATATCAAAGTATTTTATTTTTTTCCAAAAAATCCAAATAAAAAAAATCAATAATACAGCTATGATAAAAACTAAATTAATTATATAACAAATGCTATTTACATCATTAATAAGGGGTTCAAATACCCTTGCCTATTATTTTTTTTAAAGAAAAAATACTGAAAAATGTCTAATATTAGAGATGGGCGCGTGAGTGATTTTTGACTCACTCACGCTAACGACAGGAATTTTTGACTTTTCACGTGCACTCACGCAAGCTTCGCTCACACTCACGTTGACTCACACTCACAAAACTCTTATTTATACAAAAAAAAAAAATTCAAAAACTAAAATTTTGAAAAATCTTTCAAAATTTTAAGCAAAATTTAAAGTTCAGAGAAATTTTACAATTTTTTTTTTGCTTTTTTCGGGATGAAATCTAAAGTTAAGCCAAATTTTACAATTTTTTTGTACGAAAGGAAATATGAAGAGAAAATAAATCATGCAAACTCACGCAAAAAAATCGACTCACGCACACTCACTCACGCAAAAATCTTACTCACGCACACTCACTCACGCAATTTTTTCTCACTCACACTCACTCACAATCACGTGAATAAAATTGAATTCAGTCACACTCACGCGTGAATCAGCTCTAATCAGCTCATGAGCCCATCTCTTCTTAATATAAGAAAAATAAAAAATAAATCATTATTCAAAAATCCACCATGTCCGATCGATGGCTTAAAATCAAAACTAAACTCGGTTAAAAATTGCACATAAACGTATATTTTTCTCCACTGTGGGGCGGACAGAAGGACTACGTACGTTAAATTAATTAATATTAACGACAAAACCTTTTGCATACAAATTCCAAAACCGATATAAGATAAATACCAATACTTATTAAAAACCGATACCGATTCGAGGCTAAAACCAATACCAATACCCAATACCTAAATAATTCAAAACCAATACCGAAACCTATACCAATTCAACAAAAAATGAAAACCAATACCTATACCAATACTAATATAATTTTAAAAACCAATACCAATACCAATACTTTTATCGAATTGGTACCCATCCTTGGTTTAAATAATCAAAAATTACAAATTTACACAAAGTTTTCATGAAGGACATCTTTAACCCTTGTTGGACGAACGCCCAAAAAATTTCAAGCGTTAACCCTTGCCGGCACGGGGTTAAAAAATTCCTCCAATGAAATTTTTGAAAATTTCTCACTTTAAAATAGTGTATGTGTTTAAATAATGAACAATTACAAATTTATACAAAGTTTTCTTGAAGGGCATCTTTAACCCTTGTTGAACGAACGCCCGAAAAATTTCAAACAGCTGTTTTTTTGCTCATAGTCAAATGGACTTTTTTGACATTTTAAATAATATGTTTTTACTTTAAGCTTTACACAGTAAAAACGACGAAGACGTAATGAAATTTCGGATGCCATTTTTTTTTTATTTTATTTAGTTTTAAGCATTTTCCGCTTAAGTGCGCTTACTTTAAAACGTTAATTTAAATGCGATCGTTTAAATGCATTCCCCGCTTAAACGATTCGTCGTTGTTCCTGGGTTAAGCTAAGAGTGAAAAACTTATTTAGAATGTTAAAAAGTCCATTTTGACTATGATTATAAAATGAAAGATATGTACATCTGCGAGTGAATCGTTTGAGCGGGGAATGCATTTAACGATCGCATTAAAATTAACGTTTTAAAGTAAGCGCACTTAAGCGGAAAGTGTTTAAAACTAAATAAAATAAAAAAAATGGCATCCGAAACTTCATTACGTCTTCGTCGTTTTTACTGTGTAAAGCTAAAAGTTAAAAACATATTATATAATATGTCAAATAAGTCCATTTTGACTATGAGCAAAAAAAGCCTATTATTTCAAAGCAGAGTTACTATGGTCCAAAACAAACATTTGAACAAAAAAAGTTGGTTAATTTAAGTAAAATGTTTCTAACAACTACAAATTAGTCAAAAATGTCGATAAAAACACATATTCTGGAAATCCGCTAAATTCAAATCGCTCCACACACCAACTGGACGAAGGAATTTAACTAAGAATTTTTCTCTACAATCCCTGAGATGTATTCAATGGCATCAAGTGGATAAACTAATATATTTAAAAATTTTGTTTCACTAAATTTTTAAAATAGTGAAAAAGTAGTTTTGAGCTCCATGTTAAAAATGTGGGTTATTGATATCCGAAAAAACAAACAAAATTTTTCTGAATATCTTTGAATTAATGCGATACAAAAAAAAAATTTTTTTTTTTAATAATTTTTTTTTAAATATTTAATTTTTTTTTTTAATTATGTCCATTTTTCAATGATGGGTACCAATACCTTTTCGATACCAATACCCGTTAATACCAATTCAAATTGAAAACCAATACCAATTAAAAACCAATACCTTTATTTGTGCGATACCAATACCGATAAAAAACCAATACCGATTCCCCACTACCAATTAAAAACCAATACTTTTATTCTTCAAAACCAATACCAATAAAAAAACCAATACCAATTTATTTTTTCTACTTTCGTATCGGTTTTGTTTCGGTTTTTTGCTTGAGAGAATTGATCATCAGTACAACACAAGACTTCGCTCAGCTGGAAAGTTTAAGGTCAAAACTACCAAAAACACCTATGGAGATCGAAGACTAAACGTCGTACTACCCAAAATCTACAATGAACTGCCATACAACTTGATAAATACAACAAATACGGTCAACATAAAAAAAATATATAAAAATTATTTAATTAACTCGCAATGAAATTTAAAATTTAATTAAAAATTATTAAATTTAAACATTTTTGAAATAAAATATATATTTAAACATTTTGAAATAATATTAACCTGCCGACAAGCCATAAGGCTTAGAAGGTTTTTAAGCATTAAGAATGTATAACATTATATTTAAATAAAGAAGAAATAAAAATAAAAAAAAAAAAAAAAAAAAAAAAAAAAAAAAAAAAAAAAAAAAAGCATTTTATGAGTGTATTGTCTGTCTGCTCTCTACAATACGTAGCAAGAGAATAAAGTTAGATACTCTCATATACACATTTCTGTACTGCATTTGCATAATGTGTCTATGTTTGTAGTGGTGACTAATAATTGGTTTGTTTACATTTTCTGAATTTCAATTGTGATTTCTGAATTTCAATTGTGATTTCTGAATTTCAATTGGGCTTTTCTGAATTTCAATTGTGATATTCTGAATTTCAATTGATCTTTTCTGAATTTCAATTGTGTTTTTCTGAATTTCAATTGGGCTTTTCTGAATTTCAATTACGATTTCTGAATTTCAATTGTGCTTTTCTGAATTTCAATTGTGCTTTTCTGAATTTCAATTGTGGTTTTCTGAATTTCAATTGTGCTTTTCTGAATTTCAATTGTGATTTTCTGAATTTCAATTGTGATTTTCTGAATTTCAATTGGGCTATTCTGAATTTCAATTACGATTTCTGAATTTCAATTGGTCTTTTCTGAATTTCAATTGGGCTTTTCTGAATTTCAATTGTGCTTTTCTGAATTTCAATTGTGCTTTTCTGAATTTCAATTGGGCTTTTCTGAATTTCAATTACGATTTCTGAATTTCAATTGGGCTTTTCTGAATTTCAATTGTGATTTTCTGAATTTCAATTGGGCTTTTCTGAATTTCAATTGTGATTTTCTGAATTTCAATTGGGCTATTCTGAATTTCAATTGTGATTTTCTGAATTTCAATTGTGCTTTTCTGAATTTCAATTGTGATTTTCTGAATTTCAATTGTGATTTTCTGAATTTCAATTGTGCTTTTCTGAATTTCAATTGTGCTTTTCTGAATTTCAATTGGGCTTTTCTGAATTTCAATTGTGATTTTCTGAATTTCAATTGTGATTTTCTGAATTTCAATTGGGCTTTTCTGAATTTCAATTACGATTTCTGAATTTCAATTACGATTTCTGAATTTCAATTATGCTTTTCTGAATTTCAATTGGGCATTTCTGAATTTCAATTGTGCTTTTCTGAATTTCAATTGGGCTTTTCTGAATTTCAATTACGATTTCTGAATTTCAATTGTGCTTTTCTGAATTTCAATTGTGCTTTTCTGAATTTCAATTGGGGTTTTCTGAATTTCAATTGTGCTTTTCTGAATTTCAATTGGGCTTTTCTGAATTTCAATTGTGCTTTTCTGAATTTCAATTGGGCTTTTCTGAATTTCAATTGATCTTTTCTGAATTTCAATTGTGCTTTTCTGAATTTCAATTGTGATTTCTGAATTTCAATTGGGCTTTTCTGAATTTCAATTGTGATTTCTGAATTTCAATTGGGCTTTTCTGAATTTCAATTGTGATTTCTGAATTTCAATTGGGCTTTTCTGAATTTCAATTACGATTTCTGAATTTCAATTGTGCTTTTCTGAATTTCAATTGAGATTTCTGAATTACAATTGATCTTTTCTGAATTTCAATTGGAAAAGGTGTAGAGTATTTTCCATAAGAAAATGTTTTAAGAACATTTTTTAATCAGTAAAAGTCAATTTGGGAAAAAATTAAAAATAATCTAATTAATGTTTTAGTAAAGAAAACCTTAAATAAGTAAAACAATAGTGGTTTGTAAGAATAATTGTGTGTTTTACTGTATAATAAAATTCAAAATAAATAAAAAAATATTTTTCAAACACAAAATTTTCAAGAATATTTCTTTTTTTTGTTTAAATAATACGTTATTCATTTGAATTTTTGTGAATAACCAAAAAAAATCACAAATTTTTGTTGATTATTTTGAAAAATTCTATTTTGTTTGTTTGAATAAGCAATCAGAAAAAATTATTTGATTTTTTTGGAAAGAAATATTATTTCATTTTTATGAATTTGAATAAAATAAAATTTTATTTTATTCAAACCAAAATAAATAAAATAACAAAACATTTTATTTTTTGATAGCCAACTAAAATATCAAAGTATTTTATTTTTTTCCAAAAAATCCAAATAAAAAAAATCAATAATACAGCTATGATAAAAACTAAATTAATTATATAACAAATGCTATTTACATCATTAATAAGGGGTTCAAATACCCTTGCCTATTATTTTTTTTAAAGAAAAAATACTGAAAAATGTCTAATATTAGAGATGGGCGCGTGAGTGATTTTTGACTCACTCACGCTAACGACAGGAATTTTTGACTTTTCACGTGCACTCACGCAAGCTTCGCTCACACTCACGTTGACTCACACTCACAAAACTCTTATTTATACAAAAAAAAAAAATTCAAAAACTAAAATTTTGAAAAATCTTTCAAAATTTTAAGCAAAATTTAAAGTTCAGAGAAATTTTACAATTTTTTTTTTGCTTTTTTCGGGATGAAATCTAAAGTTAAGCCAAATTTTACAATTTTTTTGTACGAAAGGAAATATGAAGAGAAAATAAATCATGCAAACTCACGCAAAAAAATCGACTCACGCACACTCACTCACGCAAAAATCTTACTCACGCACACTCACTCACGCAATTTTTTCTCACTCACACTCACTCACAATCACGTGAATAAAATTGAATTCAGTCACACTCACGCGTGAATCAGCTCTAATCAGCTCATGAGCCCATCTCTTCTTAATATAAGAAAAATAAAAAATAAATCATTATTCAAAAATCCACCATGTCCGATCGATGGCTTAAAATCAAAACTAAACTCGGTTAAAAATTGCACATAAACGTATATTTTTCTCCACTGTGGGGCGGACAGAAGGACTACGTACGTTAAATTAATTAATATTAACGACAAAACCTTTTGCATACAAATTCCAAAACCGATATAAGATAAATACCAATACTTATTAAAAACCGATACCGATTCGAGGCTAAAACCAATACCAATACCCAATACCTAAATAATTCAAAACCAATACCGAAACCTATACCAATTCAACAAAAAATGAAAACCAATACCTATACCAATACTAATATAATTTTAAAAACCAATACCAATACCAATACTTTTATCGAATTGGTACCCATCCTTGGTTTAAATAATCAAAAATTACAAATTTACACAAAGTTTTCATGAAGGACATCTTTAACCCTTGTTGGACGAACGCCCAAAAAATTTCAAGCGTTAACCCTTGCCGGCACGGGGTTAAAAAATTCCTCCAATGAAATTTTTGAAAATTTCTCACTTTAAAATAGTGTATGTGTTTAAATAATGAACAATTACAAATTTATACAAAGTTTTCTTGAAGGGCATCTTTAACCCTTGTTGAACGAACGCCCGAAAAATTTCAAACAGCTGTTTTTTTGCTCATAGTCAAATGGACTTTTTTGACATTTTAAATAATATGTTTTTACTTTAAGCTTTACACAGTAAAAACGACGAAGACGTAATGAAATTTCGGATGCCATTTTTTTTTTATTTTATTTAGTTTTAAGCATTTTCCGCTTAAGTGCGCTTACTTTAAAACGTTAATTTAAATGCGATCGTTTAAATGCATTCCCCGCTTAAACGATTCGTCGTTGTTCCTGGGTTAAGCTAAGAGTGAAAAACTTATTTAGAATGTTAAAAAGTCCATTTTGACTATGATTATAAAATGAAAGATATGTACATCTGCGAGTGAATCGTTTGAGCGGGGAATGCATTTAACGATCGCATTAAAATTAACGTTTTAAAGTAAGCGCACTTAAGCGGAAAGTGTTTAAAACTAAATAAAATAAAAAAAATGGCATCCGAAACTTCATTACGTCTTCGTCGTTTTTACTGTGTAAAGCTAAAAGTTAAAAACATATTATATAATATGTCAAATAAGTCCATTTTGACTATGAGCAAAAAAAGCCTATTATTTCAAAGCAGAGTTACTATGGTCCAAAACAAACATTTGAACAAAAAAAGTTGGTTAATTTAAGTAAAATGTTTCTAACAACTACAAATTAGTCAAAAATGTCGATAAAAACACATATTCTGGAAATCCGCTAAATTCAAATCGCTCCACACACCAACTGGACGAAGGAATTTAACTAAGAATTTTTCTCTACAATCCCTGAGATGTATTCAATGGCATCAAGTGGATAAACTAATATATTTAAAAATTTTGTTTCACTAAATTTTTAAAATAGTGAAAAAGTAGTTTTGAGCTCCATGTTAAAAATGTGGGTTATTGATATCCGAAAAAACAAACAAAATTTTTCTGAATATCTTTGAATTAATGCGATACAAAAAAAAAATTTTTTTTTTTAATAATTTTTTTTTAAATATTTAATTTTTTTTTTTAATTATGTCCATTTTTCAATGATGGGTACCAATACCTTTTCGATACCAATACCCGTTAATACCAATTCAAATTGAAAACCAATACCAATTAAAAACCAATACCTTTATTTGTGCGATACCAATACCGATAAAAAACCAATACCGATTCCCCACTACCAATTAAAAACCAATACTTTTATTCTTCAAAACCAATACCAATAAAAAAACCAATACCAATTTATTTTTTCTACTTTCGTATCGGTTTTGTTTCGGTTTTTTGTATTCTTATTTTCGTTTGTTTTAATTGTGACGTCAAACATTTTCTTTCCATCACATTTTTAGGTTTTACCTGACTAACAAATTGCAAAAGATGTTACATCGATCAGTAATCGTTTGCATGAAATGTCAAATAACAAAAAGGAGTTAGCTACTTGAATTTTAAAAGCCATAAAAACATAAAAGAAATATTTTTTGTCACGGTTTTTATGACCCCTAATAAAAGTAGATCTTTAAAAATTTAGACATTTTCTGTGATGAAATTTTTTCTTTTGCAAACATTGTTAATATTTGATATATGTACATTGAATGTCACTGCACTCTTCTTTGCGTTGTAAAAAAAAATACTAATGTCCTTTTTTGGAAATTCCAAAATTTTAATCAAGCAGACGTTACAAAATTTTATGTCACAACACCAGAATCCAGAAAAAAAAAATATTGTTTTATTAGAGGCACAGTCATATTATATAAGAATTTAAGAACGCATAATGTGCAGTTCACACTTGCTATTTTTGAGAGTTTAAGGGCTACGTGTTTAAAAAATTCTTTGTTCTGTATCCATAACGTTTTTACTCTGTTACTGGTGTTTTGTTAAACCAGGGCATTGCTTCAATGGCAATACCGAAAAAAAGTTGTCTACTTTTGTCTCGATGGCAGCACCTGCTAGTGAGACTTTAGTAGCACACTAAATTTTAAAAACTCTGTAACTAACTTTTACGTGCAAAATTTTCAAATTTTAATTTATATGTAAGATATTGGATAGTTGCTACGAGTATGAACTCCATATAACAAAAAAATTGTCCCGTGTAATCGCAATTGGCAAAAGATCTAAAATCGAAAAATGGGTCCCCTGCATGATAACCCATTTCGATCACATTTTTCAAAAAAATATTTATGTATGAAAAGGATGAAGTTCAGGTATATTTTGTTACAAATGTTAAGTCTCATCTTTCTGCAATTAAAAAATATCTCCCCTTGACCACCGGAATTTATATGTGCATTAAATGCAATGTGCATCAGCACAGAAATTGTTTTAAGCAAAAACGAAAAATTAGCTTTTTTTAGTTTAGGCTTTTAATTTTTTTATTAATTAATATTAATTTTTTTTAGATTTAATTTATTATCAAATTCAAATAGCAAATAAATCCAAATATTAAAATTGCATAAAAAGTTGAAATACAGGCTTTTCTGGAATAACGGAACATTAAAATTTTTTTTTTACGAGAGTTTTGAAATCAGCCGGTGCTAATTTTACTAAATAGGTACCTTTTTCCAAAAAAAAAAATTAATCTTTGTCCAAAATGGGTTAAGCATGTACTATTTAGTTTAAAGTTTGACTTAATTCTGACTGCAAATACTGCTAAAAAATATTTTTTTTAAAAGGGGTTTTTCAAAAAGAAAACATCCCTCACGCAAAAATTCGACTCACTCTCTAGACACTCACTCAGAATTTTTCAACTCACAATCACGCGATTTAAATGAAAATCACTTTTTTGAGTCACGCAAATCACGGGACCAGCGACCATCTCCAATTCAAATACATAAACAAGAGACAAGTGTCTCTTCATTTGTTTAATCTATAACACCTTGAAAAAGTTTCCTTGTAGGTCTGAATCCAAAAAATTTCAAGGCACTTATTTATTACCTTAATATAGTCACTTGACTTAAATGAAAATCACTCTATAACCAAATGATTTAAATGAAAATCACTCACGCTCACGCATGAATCATGGGACCAGAGACCACCTCCAATTCAAATACTTAAACAAAAGGCAAGTGTCTCTTCATTTGATTCATCTATAACATCTGTAAATTTTGTTAAAAATGAAGTGTCCACCCTAAAATAGTTTCCTTGTAGGTCCGATTTCAAAAAGTTTAAAGTCACTTATTTATTACTCTAATATAGTACTTAATTTAAATGAAAATCACTCTATAATAACGTGATTTAAATAAACATCGCTCACGACTGAATCACGTGGTTTTTTGAGTCACGCAAATTACGGGACCACAGACCATCTCTAATTCAAATACATAAGCAAAAGACAAGTTTCTCTTCATTTGTTTCATCTATAACTTCTGTAAATTTTATTAAAAATTAAGTGTCCACCCTGAAATAGTTTCCTTGTAGGTCCGATTTCAAAAACTTTCAAGGGACTTATTTATTACCTTAATATAGGCTTATATTCTGAATTTCAAAAAAAAATCGGTTAACATTTACGACCTGTAGAGACTTTTGGCCAAAAAACCTACCATCTCGCCCAGTGTGCACTGTGGGGCGGGCAGAAGGACGCTTACGTTAAATTAATTAATATTAACGACAAAACCTTTTGCATACAAATACCAAAACCGATATAAGATAAATACCAATACTTATTAAAAACCGATACCGATTCGAGGCTAAAACCAATACCAATACCCAATACCTAAATAATTCAAAACCAATACCGAAACCTATACCAATTCAACAAAAAATGAAAAACCAATACCTATACCAATACTAATATAATTTTAAAAACCAATACCAATACCAATACTTTTATCGAATTGGTACCCATCCTTGCCATTTTTTCAAAAACCGCAATTTTGACCCGCGATGCGAGAACGAAAGCCATGGACCGATTTTGTTCATTTTGGTTTTAAATTGCTTGTATTTACTTGTACCAACTTTTTTTCACTATTAATAGTTGATCTGAGCACTTTGTTGGAATACGACCCAGCCTAATGTATATAGCAATATTTATGTTACGTGGTAGAGTAAATATTTTTGTTCGCAATAGTACTAATAAAAAATTATGTAGATAAAAAAAAATAAAGTCAGTTTCACTTGATTTTGCCAACAACATTTTATTAGTGTATTTTCTGTCTGATCTCTGCAATACGTAGAGAATAAAGTTCGATACTCTCATATACATATTAATTGTACATCATGTGTTTAATCTGTCTATGTAGTGGTGACTAATGTTTGGGTTGTTTACATTTGGTTTGTTTACATTTTCTGAATTTCAATTGTGATTTCTGAATTTCAATTGGGCTTTTCTGAATTTCAATTGTGATTTTCTGAATTTCAATTGGTCTTTTCTGAATTTCAATTGGGCTTTTCTGAATTTCAATTGTGCTTTTCTGAATTTCAATTGTGCTTTTCTGAATTTCAATTGGGCTTTTCTGAATTTCAATTGTGATTTTCTGAATTTCAATTGTGATTTTCTGAATTTCAATTGGGCTTTTCTGAATTTCAATTACGATTTCTGAATTTCAATTGGGCTTTTCTGAATTTCAATTACGATTTCTGAATTTCAATTGGTCTTTTCTGAATTTCAATTGGGCTTTTCTGAATTTCAATTGTGCTTTTCTGAATTTCAATTGTGCTTTTCTGAATTTCAATTGGGCTTTTCTGAATTTCAATTACGATTTCTGAATTTCAATTGGGCTTTTCTGAATTTCAATTGTGATTTTCTGAATTTCAATTGGGCTTTTCTGAATTTCAATTGTGATTTTCTGAATTTCAATTGGGCTATTCTGAATTTCAATTGTGATTTTCTGAATTTCAATTGTGCTTTTCTGAATTTCAATTGTGATTTTCTGAATTTCAATTGTGATTTTCTGAATTTCAATTGTGCTTTTCTGAATTTCAATTGTGCTTTTCTGAATTTCAATTGGGCTTTTCTGAATTTCAATTGTGATTTTCTGAATTTCAATTGTGATTTTCTGAATTTCAATTGTGCTTTTCTGAATTTCAATTACGATTTCTGAATTTCAATTACGATTTCTGAATTTCAATTATGCTTTTCTGAATTTCAATTGGGCATTTCTGAATTTCAATTGTGATTTTCTGAATTTCAATTGGGCTTTTCTGAATTTCAATTACGATTTCTGAATTTCAATTGTGCTTTTCTGAATTTCAATTGTGCTTTTCTGAATTTCAATTGGGGTTTTCTGAATTTCAATTGTGCTTTTCTGAATTTCAATTGCGCTTTTCTGAATTTCAATTGTGCTTTTCTGAATTTCAATTGGGCTTTTCTGAATTTCAATTGATCTTTTCTGAATTTCAATTGTGCTTTTCTGAATTTCAATTGTGATTTCTGAATTTCAATTGGGCTTTTCTGAATTTCAATTGTGATTTCTGAATTTCAATTGGGCTTTTCTGAACTTCAATTGTGATTTCTGAATTTCAATTGGGCTTTTCTGAATTTCAATTACGATTTCTGAATTTCAATTGTGCTTTTCTGAATTTCAATTGAGATTTCTGAATTACAATTGATCTTTTCTGAATTTCAATTGGAAAAGGTGTAGTTTTTTATGAATCACTTGAATAAGGAATTTTTTAATACAGACCAAGTAGGACCTGAATCAGTGTTGCCACCAGTGAACCAAAAAATTATCCAGGAGTTTGTCCAAAATTATCCAAAATCCCAAAAATTATCCAAAAAAAAAAAGTAAAAAACAATGTTTAAAAAAATTAAAAAACAATTTAAAAAAAAAATAAATTTTTTTTTATTAACAACTTTTGTTTTTGTTTGATTGATCTTTTCTGAATTTCAATTGGGCTTTTCTGAATTTCAATTGTGCTTTTCTGAATTTCAATTGTGATTTCTGAATTTCAATTGGGCTTTTCTGAATTTCAATTGTGATTTCTGAATTTCAATTGTGATTTTCTGAATTTCAATTGTGCTTTTCTGAATTTCAATTGGGCTTTTCTGAATTTCAATTGTGCTTTTCTGAATTTCAATTGGGCTTTTCTGAATTTCAATTACGATTTCTGAATTTCAATTGGGCTTTTCTGAATTTCAATTGTGATTTTCTGAATTTCAATTGGGCTTTTCTGAATTTCAATTGTGCTTTTCTGAATTTCAATTGGGCTTTTCTGAATTTCAATTGTGATTTTCTGAATTTCAATAGTGATTTTCTGAATTTCAATTGTGATTTTCTGAATTTCAATTGTGATTTTCTGAATTTCAATTGGGCTTTTCTGAATTTCAATTACGATTTCTGAATTTCAATTGGGCTTTTCTGAATTTCAATTGTGATTTTCTGAATTTCAATTGTGCTTTTCTGAACTTCAATTGTGCTTTTCTGAATTTCAATTGTGCTTTTCTGAATTTCAATTGTGCTTTTCTGAATTTCAATTGGGCTTTTCTGAATTTCAATTGTGATTTTCTGAATTTCAATTGTGATTTTCTGAATTTCAATTGGGCTTTTCTGAATTTCAATTACGATTTCTGAATTTCAATTGGGCTTTTCTGAATTTCAATTACGATTTCTGAATTTCAATTATGCTTTTCTGAATTTCAATTGTGCTTTTCTGAATTTCAATTGTGGTTTTCTGAATTTCAATTGGGCTTTTCTGAATTTCAATTACGATTTCTGAATTTCAATTGGGCTTTTCTGAATTTCAATTGTGATTTTCTGAATTTCAATTGTGCTTTTCTGAATTTCAATTGTGCTTTTCTGAATTTCAATTGATCTTTTCTGAATTTCAATTGGGCTTTTCTGAATTTCAATTGTGATTTCTGAATTTCAATTGGGCTTTTCTGAATTTCAATTGTGATTTCTGAATTTCAATTGTGATTTTCTGAATTTCAATTGTGCTTTTCTGAATTTCAATTGGGCTTTTCTGAATTTCAATTGTGCTTTTCTGAATTTCAATTGGGCTTTTCTGAATTTCAACTACGATTTCTGAATTTCAATTGGGCTTTTCTGAATTTCAATTGTGATTTTCTGAATTTCAATTGGGCTTTTCTGAATTTCAATTGTGCTTTTCTGAATTTCAATTGGGCTTTTCTGAATTTCAATTGTGATTTTCTGAATTTCAATTGTGATTTTCTGAATTTCAATTGTGATTTTCTGAATTTCAATTGTGATTTTCTGAATTTCAATTGGGCTTTTCTGAATTTCAATTACGATTTCTGAATTTCAATTGGGCTTTTCTGAATTTCAATTGTGATTTTCTGAATTTCAATTGTGCTTTTCTGAATTTGAATTGTGCTTTTCTGAATTTCAATTGTGCTTTTCTGAATTTCAATTGTGCTTTTCTGAATTTCAATTGGGCTTTTCTGAATTTCAATTGTGATTTTCTGAATTTCAATTGTGATTTTCTGAATTTCAATTGGGCTTTTCTGAATTTCAATTACGATTTCTGAATTTCAATTGGGCTTTTCTGAATTTCAATTACGATTTCTGAATTTCAATTATGCTTTTCTGAATTTCAATTGTGCTTTTCTGAATTTCAATTGTGGTTTTCTGAATTTCAATTGGGCTTTTCTGAATTTCAATTACGATTTCTGAATTTCAATTGGGTTTTTCTGAATTTCAATTGTGATTTTCTGAATTTCAATTGTGCTTTTCTGAATTTCAATTGTGCTTTTCTGAATTTCAATTGATCTTTTCTGAATTTCAATTGGGCTTTTCTGAATTTCAATTGTGATTTCTGAATTTCAATTGGGCTTTTCTGAATTTCAATTGTGATTTCTGAATTTCAATTGGGTTTTTCTGAATTTCAATTGTGATTTCTGAATTTCAATTAGGCTTTTCTGAATTTCAATTAAGATTTCTGAATTTCAATTGTGCTTTTCTGAATTTCAATTGGGATTTCTGAATTACAATTGATCTTTTCTGAATTTCAATTGGAAAAGGTGTAGTACGACATTGGGTTTGTCCGTTTTTAAATGAGTACAAACAGAATTGTATTTACCAAACATGACATTGGGTTTATCAGCAGCAAATCCAATAAGGTTGTCAAAAGGAATATCTTTTTCAATAATAGTTTGCTTTAAAAGTTGATAGATTTCCTTGGCACTAGAAGCTTCACATTCCTTAAAATCGAAAAACGAATGTTCCATTTTTAAACGGGAGTCATCATAAAAAACTACGACAAAAGCAATTTGTTTCTTTGTGCTTACATCAGTCGTCTCATCGATTATGATTGAAAAAAATGTTTTTTTTCAATTTATCAAATAAATCCATAGAAAAACACGGACCCAGCACGTTATTCATTATGCCAGTAGCTTTAGTTC
This sequence comes from Pegoplata infirma, assembly GCA_963921195.1. Classification (NCBI taxonomy): domain Eukaryota; kingdom Metazoa; phylum Arthropoda; class Insecta; order Diptera; family Anthomyiidae; genus Pegoplata; species Pegoplata infirma. The sequence goes on along the minus strand of OY992536.1, from coordinate 157,685,494 downwards.
TATGCATATTTATATTTTTTAAAGTATCTGAGTCTTTAAACAATTCCTTAAGGGTGGGCAACATGTTATCAATACAAAGAAAAGATAGATTGTTAACTGCCAACATTCCAACTACTTTGTACTCTGCTCGCTTTATATTTTCTGCAACATTTTTCTTTTTTTGGAAAGATTCATCAATTGTAGCATTATTTTTAATGGCCGATGCAGCTTTTATGTGCTGGGATGATGTTTGATGTGTTTTTAAAACTCTTTTGTGGGCAACCATTTGTTTTTTGCAAATTTTACAATATCCATATTCTTTTCCATTTTCTGTTCTTCGCTGTAACCAAATCTTAAAATGGGAATCCTCCAGCCATTGACTTACAAATTTATACTCCATGGCCTGTAAAAGTAAAATTATATCACAATTTAAAAAAAAAACAATCTTCAAAACAAAAAAAAAAAAACAATATTCAAAACCAATACCGAAACCTATACCAATTCAACAAAAAATGAAAACCAATACCTATACCAATACTAATATAATTTAAAAAACCAATACCAATACCAATACTTTTATCGAATTGGTACCCATCCTTGAAAAAAATATTTGTTTTATGTTTTTATGGCTTTTAAAATTCAAGTAGCTAACTCCTTTTTGTTATATGACTTTGCATGCAAACGATTACTGATCGATGTAACATCTTTTGTAAACATCTGTAGCAATTCGTTAGTCAGGTAAAACTTAATAATGTGATGGAAAGAAAATGTTTGACGTCACAATTAAAACAAACGAAAATAAGAATACAAAAAAACCGAAACAAAACCGATACGAAAGTAGAAAAAAATGAATTGGTATTGGTTTTTTATTGGTATTGGTTTTGAAGAATAAAAGTATTGGTTTTTAATTGGTATTGGTAGTGGGGAATCAGTATTGGTTTTTTATCGGTATTGGTATCGCACAAATAAAGGTATTGGTTTTTAATTGGTATTGGTTTTCAATTTGAATTGGTATTAACGGGTATTGGTATCGAAAAGGTATTGGTACCCATCATTGCTTCTAAGAATTGATGAAGTTTTTTCTTCAGGTTTAGTAAATTTTATGCAATTTAAGGATTTTTTTTTAAAACTTTCAAAAATTTCAAAAACTAAGCCAGAAAGAGCAAAAATGTGTTCATTTCCGATTCTAAAAATCTCTAAACAATCTCCGGTTCTCTTTCAATGCATGGACTCCTCAATTTGAATCTAACAATTTGACAAATACATTTTTGTAGTTCTTTACACGACAGTCTTAATCCCTCCGTGTAATAGTTTTTTAGTTATCCCGTTAAGATTCTACACTCAAAAAAATACGTTAGTAGATTTACTAATTTTTTTTTGCTAACGCTAGTTAGCTAACTTTTAGCAAATTTTTAGTTGAGATTAGCATGTTAGCAAAAAATTCTTGCAAACTTCATTTAGCACATAAGTAGGGATGAGATTTTCATGCACTAAAAAATCGAAAATATGCGCTTAAAATATGCGCTAAAAAATTCAAAATATGCACTAAAAAACCTAAAAATATGCACTAAAAAATAAAATGTATGCAATAAAAATCTTGTTTTCATAGGAAAAACTTCTTAAAAAGCAAAAAGTAACGCCGGGTTTTAATAGTAACATTTAAAACTTTATATAAACAAGATTTTTTTAGAAATTAAGACAATCTATAAAAAAAAAATTTTAAGAAAAAAAAATAATTTCCAAAATAAATTTTTAAAATTTAAAATAATTTTTGAAACAAATAAATTACAATTTGTGTTTTTGCTAATATATTCCAAAATATGCAAAAATATGCACTTAAAAGTTGGAAATATGCACAAAATATGCATTTAAAACCAAAATATGCAAAAATATGCATTTTCACCAAAATATGCAAAAATATGCAATAACAAATCGATGCCATTTTAACGCAAATTTCTTGATTCGGAAAGATAATTGGTCGATATCGTTTTTAGACCATCGACAAAAAACATGCATTTGCATGGAAATCTCATCCCTACACATAAGCAATTTTAAACAAACTTTGAACTAATTTCTTTTGCTAAATTTGAAATTGAGTTGACTACATTTTTACAAGATATTTTGCTAATATTAGCAAAATAAATGGTAAATTTTTTTTTATTTTCAGAAAACTTAAAATGGCGCTATCTCGGAAACTAAGCCAGATAGAGCAAAATGGAGGCCATTTTTGGTTCTTAGAATCTCCATAGTATCGCCGGTCCTCTTCACATGTGTGGACCCTAATGGTCCCTAACTTTGGATCCAAAAAAGTTAGCATTCCCGAAAATTTTAAAATGCTCATATCTCGGTAAATGTTGCCGACACAACAAAAAGTCCAAAAGCGTTTTTGTAGCCCTCAACACGTAGAACAAGACCGCAAAATAGTCAAAAGCTCTCCGAGTAATATTTTTGAAGTTATCGAGCTTTTTAATTCTCAAGACCCCAGTGGTCCCCTATAATCACGTATCTCAAAAACTAAGCAAGGTAGAGCGAAACGGACACAAATTTTGGATCAAAAACTATGACGATTTTTAAGGAACCCAACAAGGGTAGGCCCATCGGGGTTTGGACCTATCGGGTCCGAACCCAATGGGGTCCTCAGATGTGTATAAACTAAGTTCAAAAAAAAAAAATATTTAGTTAACTAATTATTGGCAAAACATTTTTGCTAACTTTAGCAAAAAAATTGTGGGTTCAAAATCAGCAAATTTTCTTGTAGGTTTACAAGCTTTTTTTGTTAATATTACAGTTTTTTTTAGTGTAAAGACCCTTTTGGGCCCTTAAATTCCCGTATCTTAAAAACTAAGCAAGGTAGAGCGAAAAGAGCAAAGAGGTTGAATCAAAATCTATAACGATCCTTAATAGACCCAATGGGACTGGGGGTAAGGTGGTCTGGACCCATGGGTTCCGAATCTAATGGGGTCTGCCCGCAATCGGAACTTTAAATGAGATATACTCCCATTTTCTTGTTTTTTCTTTTTCTTATTTTTCAGAAAAATTTAGATAAACAGAAGGAAAACATGGCAATGGAGCTAAATCATTATTGAATTTTTTGAGTGTGGTATAAAATTTAATTGCATTTAGCTCCTTTTTAAAAATTGGATTAAAATTTTGTCAAATATGAAATTTTTTTCGAAAAATGTTACATTTTGGTGATGAGTATAAAAAAACAGTACAAAAACAGTACACGATTTAAAAAACAGTACTTTTGCGTACTGTTTTAGGTGGTGTGCATCATAGATGGGACTAATTAATTAAAGGGACCAATTAATTGATCTTTTAATTACCATTTAATTGATGTCAATGGTAATGAAATTTTTTTCATTACCATTGGTTGTATCAATTGTACTAATTAAATTACTTATCAATTTAATTACTAATGAAAATTAAAAAAAAAATAATTACCATTGGTATGGCATCATTTAAAAAAAATAATTACCATTAGTAAAAGTCGTCACAATATTGTCAAAATCGTTAATATTTGGAAATATCCGTTGTTTTTTGTTATATGGTGTATTAGTTTTTCACATTTTATAAACCAAACACACGTTGATTGCCTTTGTATAACACAATATTTGAAATTTTTATTTGCGTTTTGTTTTTTGTCTTTAACATTTTCATATTTTTTTTGTAAAAACATACTTTGATGTTTAAATTTTTAACTTTTCAAAAAAACAAAAATGTGAAAACCAATGGTTTTGAAACCAATTATAATTGGTGTTTTTCAACAATTGGTGCATTTCATTACCATTAGTAATTATTTTTTCAATTAAAAAAATTTAATTACCATTAAATGGTAATGAAAATTTTTTCATTACCATTGATATCAACCAATGGTAATTAAATTTCAATGGTAATTAAAAATTCCCATCTATGGTGTGCATAAAACAGTACTTTTTATAAATAACAGTACATGTACTGTTTAAAACAGTACGAATGGCAACCCTATACTACGCACTTTTTTTGCTGGGTAGTTTATAAAAATTATATTATATTTTATATGAAATAATTAAGATTTATATATGAAGGTTTCTATTTCAAACGTACCACGAAAAAAAAAATGTTGTTGGATCAAAGTCAAACTTTGAGAGCTTATTGCCCTATATGAAAGTAACAAATCGTGGAACAAAAGTTTTCGTTTTTCGGAAAAATGGGCGAGATAGGCGTGGTCAAACATGGTAAAATTGAGCAATTTTTGCATGATGTCGCTTTATATTTAATTTTTTCTACAGTAACTCAGCGATTCTGAAATTTTCGAAACACATCTAATTTATAGTGTTTTGTATGGGCTATCGATTGGCATTATTAGTTTTTGGAAAAAATTCAGAACTATGTCTGAATTTTTCAAATGAAAAATAAAAATCGATGTAGCAAAAAACACGCCATTTTGAATTTTTTTTTTAAAAAATTTTAAATTAAAGTTCATTTCATTCTCCACATCATATCAAATTTTCAGAGAGCAGTTATTTTTGGTTTTCGAGAAAATTAGCTTTAAAGTTTGAATGTCTTATTTTATTTTCCATATCACTCATTCGCCACGATACATTTATTTTTGCACTTACCAAACACTTGTTTAATTCTGTTTAGATAACAAATTTAGAGCTGATTTGTCTTATTTATAGGAATTCGACTGTTTTTTATTGACCAGAGACATACAGTGCCATCGCTTACTCGTTTTCTGTGTAATAAGAATGACAATTTTCTTTAACTTTAAAATCTTTGAAATGATGAAGAAGGTTTGTTAAATTTTTGAAGTGCAGACTATAAAATATTTTTTGGAACTTGTCTACTTCTTATATATTTTAAATTTTTAGTTGTAAGGCAATGTGTTTAATATCAGAGTATTCTTAAAAATTAACAACGACTGTGAATATTGTTGCCTGGATTTATTCCAGTAAATGGCTAAGCGGCTTCCCAGAATTTCAACAATCATAAGGCAAAGATCACTTTTGAAATATTGTCATTTTATGGATATTGAATGCAACCTTGATACGAAGAATCTTGAAAAACAGTTGAATTCTTATTATAAATATGACAAATCAATAGAGTCCGGCCGAAACCAGTTTTTCGAGGCCAAACCGAAACCGAACCAAAACCGAAAAAAAAAAAAATTAATAGTGTCCGACGGAATATTCGGCTTCGGCCAAAAAGCACTATTCGGCCACTATTCGGCTTCGGCCACAATTTTGACCGAACAGGCCGAATACCGAATAATTGTATAAAATTTGTGCTCACGTGTTGAAAAACACACTAAACTAACTTTGAATCACATTAGTAAGCCACAAAAACATTTTACTAAGTGTTTTTGCAACTAAAAACATTTTTTTTTAATATTCGGCTTCGGTTTTGCCGAATAGTGAAAATTTGGCCGAATATTCGGCTTCGGCCAAAAAAGGTGTATTCGGTCGGACACTAAAAATGAATGCCTGGCTGAATAAATTTTTTATATATTTCTTTTTGAAAATAAATATACATCACTTAATGTTTTTAAACCATCGGAATTGTTGTATTTATTAAAAAATATATATTTTTTAAAAAACTTACAAAAAAATCGTATTTAAATAAACTTAATAAAAATTGTTCATTAAATCTGTAGGTTAAGAAAACAAATTATTTGAACTTTAACATTAACACGTTAATTGGAAAACCTTGTTACATTTTTTTAAAATGAACTGAATCAAGTGTAATGATACTCGAAATTGAAAAATTCAGCAACTTTTTTATATATTTTTTAAAATACTTAAATTTTGCCGAATACCGAATAGAGGCCGAAACCCCATTATTCGGCCGAAGTCGAGACCGAAACCGAATATTCGGTTGGACTCTACAAATCAGCTCTAAATCAATAATCTAAATAGAATTAAACAAGTTTTTGGTAAGTGCAAAAATAAATGTATCGTGGCGTATGAGTGATATGGAAAATAAAATAAGACATTCAAACTTTAAAGCCAATTTTCTCGAAAACCAAAAATAAATGCTCTCTGAAAATTTGATATGATGTAAAGAATGAAATGAACTTTAATTATAAATTAAAAAAAAAAAAATAAAAAATGGCGTGTTTTTTGCTACATCGATTTTTATTATTCATTTGAAAAATTCAGACATAGTTCTGAATTTTTTCCAAAAACTAATAATGCCAATCGATAGCGCATACAAAACACTATAAATTAGATGTGTTTCGAAAATTTCAGAATCCCTGAGTTACTGTAGAAAAAATTAAATATAAAGCGACATCATGCAAAAATTGCTCAATTTTACCATGTTTGACCACGCCTATCTCGGCCATTTTTCCGAAAAACGAAAACTTTTGTTCCACGATTTGTTACTTTCATATAGGGCAATAAGATCTCAAAGTTTGACTTTGATCCAACAATATTTTTTTTTTCGTGGTACACTCAAAATAATTCTACAGTAAAAAAATTAGTAAGTGCGTTGGTAATCCAAATCTACTAATAAGTTACCAATTACCAGTATTACAGTAGTTTTTTTAGTATCTTAAAAGTGCTAAAATTAGTATTTCTTACTGTTTATGAGTAATTTTTGTTGGTAGTCGGTTGTACTAATTTTTTTACTATTTTTAGTTCATAAAAGTACTAATATACAGTAATTTATTAGGTTTTTAATTTTTTTTTTGTTAGTAATAATTCCGTAAGGGGGCGCTTGTTTACAAGCAGAGCTACCAACTGTTTTTGCTGCAAAATCGTTAAATTTGAATTCAGTGTTGCCATTATGTTACATTTTGGGTAAGTGCTGGTGCTTTTTTGGTTTTGCCGTTTTTTAAATACGCGTTTTTAAAGATAAGGTATTTATGGTGTTTTTTTCTATTTTTTTTAATTTGTGATTTTTATATTATCAATAGATTTTGCTGAAATTTAAAAGTTAAGCCCAGACCTAATGAAATTTGGAAAATTTTATCCATGTTTGGACCTTGGCCTCATACAAACAACCCCTTTAAATTTGAATTAAGTGACTCTAACAATTAATTTAAATTGTGCCGAAGAGGAACTTACGGTGGTGGCGACTCGCCCCATTTGCTTACAGACGGCGGCGCTTGCTCTCAATCGTCGGCTTATTTAAATTTTTGGTTATGGAGTTGTATTTTTGTAATGACGCAATCAAAATATGTATTTTTGATAAAGTTAAATAAAGAAAATTGGGGTTTATTTTCGTAAAAATTTCAATACAATTTATTGTTTTTACAAAACCAATTTACACAGAATTTTGAACAACGCTATGCGTTGTGATGGAATGTGATTTCATCTTAGGTGTGAATTAGGTATTAGTTCATGTAGTGTGAACGTGGCCTTACTCTATACAGGATTAATGATTTTTTTGGGATAAGACTAAAAATAATGCATGAACCTTCGTAATGCATGAAAAATAAAAAAAAAAATATGGCCTATGGGAAGCGGTAGGGAACAACTAGTACATATTTTTCCATTTTTTGTGGCTATGTATTACATGGTAATGCATACTGTTACTCCCTGTAGATTTAGTCGCCGATATTCAGTTAAAAGAAGCATATTTCTCTCAAAATTGTTTTATATGTGTTTTTTCCAGTAATTAAAGATTTTAAAAAAATATCCAATCGGTCCATGTTTGGACTTTCCTACTTGTATTTGTGTAAAAACTTTTTGGTACATATTTTCTAATTTTTTTTTTTACAACTACGTATTTTTTTAAATGTTTAATGACTGTTGTTTTTTTAAACAATTTTGTTTACTGTCAAAATCCAAATCCGGCGACCAAATTTGTCTATCACGTCAGGATTTTGAGTAATTCGCGGTTAAAGTGCCGAAAAAGGACATTTTTGACCCTTTTTATATTTTTTTATTTTTTATATTTTTTTTATATGCCCAACAAACTGGTAAACATTTTTTTGAGAATTTACAAATAAGGACTTTTGGCCGGAAATCGATCTGTCTGGCCCTCTGTGCATTCAATTAAAGCAGTTCTGTGGCTTGATAATTGAATGTAATAAAAAAAGTTTGTTTAAAATTAAATGTTAACCATTATCTTAATATTACTTGAGTAATATGAATGTAATATTATTTTTACTTTTGATTGTATCAGCTAATTTATTGAATTTATAATAAAAACAAATATTTTTATTTTTTTTTTTTGCTTTTATCCTTTTTACCTTAAAAACACATTTTCAAATTTTTTTTTAATATTCTCTCTTTTCTTGGCGCTGATTTTTGTTTGGTAAATTTTTACCCTTTTCCTACGATTTTTGCGTTTTTTTTTTTCATATTGATAATGGCAACACTGTTTTTATTAGCGATCATTTGCTCCTTCACAATTCAGCAGCAAGCAGCAGACAGCAAAAATTAAGAGTAGACTATTTAATTATAATTTCACTAAAATGCCATATTTTTTATTTCTTAACATTGCAAAAGCACACATCAAGTTCCAAATACAATAAGTACAGCTTTTATAAATTTATAATTTATAATTAAACAGGCACTTTATATTTTTTGCCGTCTGCTGCTTGCTGCTGCAGTGTGTGCGAACACTACGTTTGCTCGCATTAACTGCAGTGCTACCAACTGTTTTTTCTGTTTGTTTAGTGCGAAAAAGAATTAGAAAAAGTAACAACGCGATACCCACTCACGGAGTGTTTATAAAAAAATATATGTTACATTTATTTAATTAAATTGTGTTAAAGTAATTATATATAAATGTTATTTATTTAAATGTGTTTATAATAAAATTAATATGCATTAATAATAAAACTACGTCAGTTTTTTTTTAAATCGTTTTTTCATTGAAATAATGATTGTGTAAGAAAAAAATTCAAGCTGAAGAAGAATATGGATACACACACGAATACAAAAAAAAATGTAGGTATAAAAAAGCGCCCTCTGTAGTAAAATGTTTGTATATACATTTGAACATGTATTGAGAATATATTATTTCTTTCTTATATTTTTAGCAATCGTTTACGTGGTACAATGAACGCTACATTTTTTTAAACAGCTTAAGAAGACATGTAATTAAGTATATCTTATAACCGAAGTGAAATAATAAAATAAAAAACCGAAGTGAAATAAAATCATTTATATATAATATTTTTCTGACTTTTATTTATTAAAATTGATTTAGGTAGTAATTTTAATCACTAAAATTAGTAATTTTATTTACTAAAATTAGTAGTTTTATTTACTAAATAGGACAAAAATTTTAAATATTTATGATTTTTTTAGTAGTAAATTGCAGTAATATTTACTGTTTTGTTAGTATTTCTCATGTACTAGATATTAGTAACAAATTTTAGTAATGATTAGCAACGCCTGCACTAGATCATTTTGGACTAAAACATTAGTACTCGTAGCTAAATTTTTAGTATTAAATACCCACGTTTTTTTTTGAGTGTACGTTTGAAATAGAAACCTTCATATGTTCTAAAGTAAAAAAAATCTTTATTGTTTTATAACAAATTAGTGCAGAAAATTTTTATTAAATGTATAAATAATTTAAATAATATAATTTAAATATATTTAAATATTTTGTTCATTAAAGCTTCAAAAGAAGATCCTTTTTATTTTTATTTATTTCAATGCTACCACAACAACCCAGCAAAACTTTGGTAATGGGTAGTGATTATATAACACATTACCAGGTAATGTATATAACTTATTTGTAGCATTATTTTATGATGTCTTACCAAACATTTGTTCCACAACGTATTATTTTCAAGTGAAAAATAATGCATTACTAATAATTTGCTACGTAATACATGATTATTGGAAAAAATGTATTTCATATTTATTATTTCTAAACATTAAATCATGGATGACTTATATTTGGTTACATTATGTATTATTTGAAAGTTTAAAATAATGCATTATTTATAATTGGATGCATAATGCATTACAATAACATAAAAAATAATTATTTTATAAAAAAATGTATAAGTTTAAACTTATGGGCTCACGACAGGAAATTTCTAACGACACACACTCACGAGCATATTTTATCTACTTACACTCACTTACAATCACGTGAGTAAATTTAATACAAAATTACTTTTTCACTACTCGGAACACCTTATATATTATCTTCTGGTATGCTATATTATTTCATTTCTCGTAACCTATAAAATGTCATATATCTTACACCTTACTCCTATTCTTCGTTATAAATTTATGACTTATTTTATACCTTACTGGTATTCTTTGTGATAATGTGGATCCATTACTTTGAGTCTCATCGCCTGTTAAAATCATCAATGCTGCAATGTATAAAATAAGAGATCCTATGCCTTATTTTATACCTTATTTGGTAATCTAAGTTTTGCTGGGAAGAAATGAATCTTATAAATTACAGTGATAGCATACAACTTTGATTAATCAGATACAAGATAGTTATAATTTTTTTTTAATGAGATTTAACATAAAAGTAAATAATAATTTTAATTATAGATATAAGTGAAAAATACAATACATGAAATAACGTAATTTTTTTGGCTCTATGAAATAAGGCCCCAATGAAATAAGGCCCCAAATCAAAAATGAAATAAGGCCCCACAAATTTTTACTAAAAAAAATTGGGGTGTTACTTCATTATTTGGGGCTTTATTTCATTTTTTGTTTTGGGGCTTTATTTCATAATGAAATAAGTCCCCGAATTTTAGGAATGAAATAAGGCCCCAAATAATATTTTGGGGTGTTATTTCATTTTCTCTGAAATCTGCGGAAGCCAACGACGCAATGAAAAAGACTGCTAATGAAATAGTTTTCACAGAAATAAGTCCAAAATGAAATGAAATTACTACAGAAGCTACATAAAATGAACTTAAAAAGATTAGTGCAATTGCTAACGCGCCTACTGAATCTGCGATAAGTATTTTATAAATTTCGCTGTAAGATCGGATGAGAAACATCTTACGGATATGAATTTAAATCTCTATATTAATTTAAAATTTTTCTCTCAGAACTTAATCAATAATAAATTTTGTCTTTAATATAGTTACAAACCTCGAAAAGGAATTAAAACTGGTTATATCCTTGGGCATTTCTAGGATTCTATTTAATTACTGATGAAATAATATGATGCATGTTTTAAAAATATTTAAACGCATGTGGTGATGAAGGAAGCGCCGCAGGCGAAAAATTTTTACAACAGATTTTAACAAATTAAAAAAAAATCGCGCGATTTTTTTTTAATTTTTTGTTAAAATCTGTTGTAAAAATTTTTCGCCTGCGGCGCTTCTTTCATCACCACATGCATTTAAATATTTTTAAAACAAGCATCATATTATAATTTTATGAAAGATATATTAACGACGACGGTAGGTTGTACAAAATCGAAGAAAATTTCGCCAAGTCCATTGTGCTAACACCTTAAACAATCCAATGTGCCACGCCCTGGTCAATAAAAGCAGTTATTTAGACGTATTCGGAATTTTTTCTTCACTCGTGGCGTGCATTTCGGTTTGTAGTAGATTTAATATATTTTGGATTTAAATTGAGTCCTTTGTATGTATGTGTAAAATTTTTAATTTACAAAAAATTTTGGAGTAATTTTTTAATGAAATAGTAGATAAGCTTATCGAACGGAAATAATATTTACTTTTGTTTTTATTGTTATTGTTATATAATTGGGGTCTTATTTCATTTTCAAAATGGGGCTTAATTTCATTATGAAATAAGGCCCCAAAAATGGGGCGTTATTTCATTTTATCTTTGGGATTTTGTTTCATTTCATTGGGGGCTTATTTCATTTATTTTTTGGGGTGTTGTTCCATAATGAAATAAAGCCCCAAAAAATGGGGCGTTATTTCATTTCTGGTTTGGGGTCTTATTTCATTGGGGCCTTTTTTCATAGAGCCAATTTTTTTGGCAGTTTCTTAATTTCGTATAAACTTTTGAGTTCCTTTTTGAAATGTGATGTGTTACTTTCTAATTGGTATTTAGAGAGTAATTTGTTCCAGAGACGTGTTGAAAAGATGAAAAACTGCCTTTCGGACATAAGGCTTTTTATAAGTGGCTGAATTAGATTCTTACCCCGTTTGGATCTGGCAAATTTAAGTTTCTTAAAGAGTTATTCTGGTTCCTTCAAGTATATTATTTTATGCAACATTATCAGGTTTTTGTATTTTAGAAAGTTGTCAAAGCTAATATTTTGCATTTGATTAGAAAAGGAAGTTATGCTATCCGTGCGTTTTCGATTGAACACATATCTTGCTATGTTATTATACATTACATTTAGTTTATCGGTATCAACTTGATCACAATTGGCAAATATTTCACATCCATACGTAAGAACTGGTATTAAGTACGTTTTCGCCAAAAGCATTCTTATTTCGAAAGGAGTAGATGACTGAACAGCCCATAAGTTCCTCAACATTCCATATACTTTTCCAGACACAACATTTATATGATTCTTCCAGGTAAGGTGAGAATTAAAAGTTATACCCAAATTTGTGGATGTATTTACAAAATTTATTTTAGTGCTATTAATTTCCAGAAAAACTTCATTATCCAAAATTTGTTTATTTTTTGATATAAAGATACATTTTGATTTCGCTGGATTGAGGCACAACGCATTTCTTACTGCCCAGTTGTGAATTTCAGTTAGATCACTATTAATACAATTTACGGTGTTACTAAGATTGCTCCATTTTGTGCTCAGATAGACTTGTACATCGTCAGCATACATTTGAACTTGGCAGTATTGGAGAACATCTGGAAAATCATTAATGTTCATTGAAAAAAGTAAGGGTCCAAGTATTGACCCTTGAGGTACGCCTCTTTCTACATTTATAAAATTAGAAGTTTTGCCACCTAAGAAAACAGCTTGTCTACGATTAGCAAGGTATGACATTATTAGCTTGTTGGCAGAGTTAGAGAAACTGAAAAATTTATTAAGTTTTGTTTGAAGAATTTTGTGGTCTACTGTATCAAAAGCTTTACTGTGATCCAAAAGTACAAGAAATGATACCATATTCTCATCCAGTTTTGACCTGAGATCTTCAACTACGTCAAGAAGGACTGTGACGCAGCTTCTACCTTGACGAAAACCAGACTGTCTTTCTGATAATAAACCACGAGTCTTATGAAACTCATTCATTTGATGTTGCATTAGTTTTTCCAAAACCTTGGACAAAAAAGGCAATATTGCAATAGGTATATCCCAGCAAAACTTTGGTAATGGGTAGTGATTATATAACACCTTATTTGTAGCATTATTTTAGAATGTCTTACCAAACATTTGTTCCACAACGTATTATTTTAAAGTGAAAAATAATGCATTACTAATAATTTGCTACGTAATGCATGATTATTGGAAAAAATGTATGTGGGGGTTTATTTAAACAATTTATCTTTTTATAAAAGTTGTTTATTCTTTCAAAATACAAAATCGAAAAGTGAACTAGAAAAACAAAATAATAAAATCAAATTTTAAAGTAGAAAACTTATATTTAAACACCCTACAATACTCCCCCTCCAGATGAATTAATATTTAATAAATTAAACGTAACTCGTTTCTTAGTTTTTGACGATGTGTTGGTAGGGGTAGTGTTTGTGTGTTCAACGTATGCCGGTTTCAGTCTATCTATTGGAATCGTTTTTATGCTATCCCCTATCTCAAGTTTAAAATATTTTCGATCTCTCTCCACAACTTTATATGGTCCCTCAAATGGTTGTTGCAATGACTTCCTTTGTTCCACGCGTACAAATGCATGTTCGCAACTAGAGAGATCCTTAGGTACATAAACACCAGAGTCCGGGCTTTTGTGATGAGACAAATTTGAACGTACATGTCTAAAATGATCTTTTAATATAGCTAGAAAGTCAGAAGATGTATCACTTGTGTCAGAAACTACAATCTCTCCAGGTAAACGTACGTTTTGTCCAAATACCATTTCTGCTGGAGTAGATTTAAGATCCTCTTTAAAAACTGACCTGAGACCTAGAAGTGCCACTGGCAGAATATCATACCAGTTTTCGGAATGGTCACTTGCCATGATAGTTGCCTTTAACTAGGGTTGCCATTTGCATTTTGAGAAAAAGAGGACGTCAGCCTCAAAAAAGGAGGACATTTGACCCAAAAAAGAGGACAGTTTTTTTTTAATAAATTAATTTAAAAAAAGTTAACAACGCGATACAATATGCAAAAAAAATCATTTTTATTAAGAATAAACAATTTTTTTTTCACTAAGAAAAATATATTTCCAATTATATTTCAATATTTTGGAAATATCCATTCAATTATATTTTGAAAATATCTATTTATAATTAAAAAATTTCCAGTTATATTTAAAAAAATTCTAAATATAAGTCAAAAATGTTCAATGTATATCAGAGTTTTCTATTTGTACCCTGCAAAAAAAGTCATTGCCACTTCCCAGTGGAGTGCTTTAAAACTATAACAAATGTAATGCAATACAACAAAGATAACAAAAAATACACAAACATTTTTTTCTACTCCAGAATACATAGATATTCAGCTCTTAACTCATTACCTATCGCGACACCTTCATACAAATGTAAGTAGATATTCAGTAGATAAGAACTACTTCAGGGAAGTAGTTGGAAGTTGTTTGAAAGCTCGAAGTACTTCTTATCTACTGAATATCTACTTGTACTTGCCCTAGGTTGACACTGGAGACGGAAAATGAAAGAGGAAGATTTCCCCTAATTTATCCATTTTTCTATTTTGACATATCAGGATAAAAGGATGTGAATAAAGTCATTTGAAAACTTTATCAACATTTTTTGTTAAAAATGTTGAATGATATTAAAGGATACATTTTTGAAGGGACGTAACTTACCTCCTTTTTCCTAATATGTAAAAATAATAAAATAGGCAAATTAAGGGAGATCCTCCTCATTCATTTGCTGTCAATAGTGGCATCCTAGGACAAGTAAAAATATTAAAAAAATATTTTATAAAATTTAATCCTCTAAAACTTTGAAGTCCTTTTAAAAGAAAACATGATCACGAATTTAAAAACTGTAAATGCTGTTTTACTACATTTAGTCTGTAGTTTCAAACGTATATTATCCTGTTCGCGTTCAACGACTTTTTTCATTTTTGTCGGACGGTGTAATAAGTGATGTCAACGTAGTTATTTTCGCTCTACATAAAGTGCTTTTTTACTCGAAATATACGAGTATTTAAGTGTTTTTTTTTTATTATATGCGAGTTTTGTTCTCAAAAGGTTGACATTACTGCTAATAAGCAACTCGTGGTATCACAATGGACCTCAGTGTGTTGACGTAAAACGTCAGCAGCCACTTACAACCTAACCTAACCTAACCTAAGCAAAAATACAACAATGCAATAATTCAAACGTTAAGAAGTAATAAAAATAATTTATGGGGAAAAGTACAAAAAGTAGGACAACCCCGGACACTTTCTAAAAAAGAAGTAGGACTGCCCCGGACGCCCTAAAAAAGAGGACGGTGTCCGGGGAAAAGAGGACGGATGGCAACCCTACCTTTAACTGACGATGAAATCTTTCTACAAGGCCATTGGCTTGTGGATGATACGCCGAAGTGGTTATTTTATGACTGCCTAATAACTTTGTTAGTTCCCAAAACATTTTTGATGTAAACTGTGCGCCTTTATCACTAGTTATAGTAAGTGGAACCCCAAAACGACTAACGTAATCATTAAAAAATGTTTTTGCTATTGTCTCTGTAGAAATATCTTTAAGAGGATATGCCTCAGGCCAACGTGTAAATCTATCAATGACTGTCAAAATGTATCTATGCCCACGGGAAGGAGGTAAAGGACCAACTATGTCAATATGTATGTGTTCGAATCTGCCTTTTGGAATGTCAATTTTGACTACCGGCGATTTCGTATGCCGATTTATCTTGGATTTTTGACAGTTAATGCATTCCTTGGACCATATGTTGATTTGCTTAGTCATACCTGGCCAAAAATACCGATGATTTATAAGTCGACGTGTAGCTCTAATACCCGGGTGAGAGATTGAATGTAATTTATCAAATACAACCCTACGTAATTTTTCAGGAACAAAAGGTCTAGACGAACCACAAGATATTTCGCACCACAACTCTATGTTAAAACTAGGAATTTTCACCAACTCTAAATTTAAATGTTTCTCCTTGTTTCGTACGATTTCCTTCAGTTCAATATCTTGTTGTTGTGCGTCAAATAAAAATTTTAAATTTATGTCAGTATTCTGTAAAACATCCAATTCAAAAGCTCTTGAGAGAGTGTCTGCTACTACGTTAGAATTGCCAATTATGTGTCGAAAATCATTTGTATTTTGAAAATCATAATTGAGAAATGTATTCGAGGTGTCTTGTCTGTCTTGGACTTCTATCCGATCTAGAATTTAAAGCGTAAACAAGGGGCTTGTGATCTGTAAAAATTGTAAAAGTTCTTCCTTCCAACATATGACGAAAATGTTTTATATTTAAATAAATTGCCAAAAGCTCTCGATCAAAAGCACTGTATTTAGATTCTGAATTCGATAACTTCTTTGAAAAGAAAGCTATAGGTTCGGCAACATTATCGTGAGTCTGCTGTAAAACTCCTCCTATCGCAGTATTCGATGCATCGACTGTCAAAGTGATTTTAGCTTCATTATTGAAATGATTTAATAAGACGCGTGAAGCAAATCGATCTTTAATGCGATCAAATGCGCTACAGCTTTCGTCATCCCATTCTAAAACTTTTTTCTTCCTTTTTACAGCTTGTGTAATTATTGCATGAATGGGGCTAGATAACTCTGCTAAATTAGAAATGTACCTATGGTAGTAATTTACCATACCTATAAATTTTTGCAATTGTTTTACTGAAGTTGGTCGTTCGAAACTACGAATAGCCGCTACTTTATCCTCTGATGGCCTAATACCCTCTTCAGAGATATTGTGACTAAGAAAATCTATATTCGACACGCCAAAAATGCACTTCCCTGGTTTAATGTTTAACCCGTACACAAAGTCAAGACCATTAAATACTTCATTTATAAACCTCTGAAAGGTTTGGGCTGAATTTCTCAAACCAAATGGCATTCTGGTAAATTCAAACATACCAAACGGCGTAGTAATGGCAGTCTTGTAAATGTCCTCATCGGCCATTGGAATTTGATGATAAGCACGCACTAGGTCAAGCTTTGAAAATATCCGTTTGTCTATCATATTCATATTTAAATCGTGTATATGCGGTAATGGGTATCTGTCCGGTATGGTTACAAAATTTAAGCGCCTGAAATCGCCACATGGCCGCCAATCATTTGGGTCCTTTTTGGGAACTAAGTGTAATGCTGATGCTACACTGGAATTTGATGGTCTACATATTCCAGATTTTACAAGAAAATCAAATTCTGTTTTTGCAACTTTGAATTTAATAGGGTCCAAACGTCTAGGTTTTGTAAAAGGTAGAGGCCCATTAGTATTAAGTCTGTGGACAGTAGAATGTTTTATCGGCTTTGAATAGTCAGGTTCTGAAATAAGTGATGGATATTGTTTTAATAAAAGTGTGTATTGATTGTCAACTGAAAACACCATGGGTAAAGAAATTTTGGAATAATGTGAAAACGCGTTAATTGTCAATTTAGTAAGCGGATCGATTAATGCTCGATTTTTTATATCTATTAAAAGTCCATATTTATGCAAAAAATCGGCACCAATAATTGGTTTCTCAATGTTTGCAATTATAAAAACAAAAAAAAAACTCACGTCGTAGCCCTAAATCTACATTTAAAATTTTTTTGCCAAAAGTTTTAATAGCTGAACCATTTGCCGCCGTTAAAATAATGTCCGAAACTCTTTTGTCACTTTTGAATTTTGAAGAAGGTAAAACAGATATGTCTGCACCACTATCTATTAAAAATTTTAAATTGTTAGTTTTGTCATAAACAAAAAGGCGACGGGTTGCTAAACCTGAATACCCATTGTCTGTCGCCCCGACAATGGGATAATCAAGTTTGACGAATGTTCGGTTACTTTACCATAGGCACAAGGTTGTTCACACCTTCTTGCCTCATTTCCATACCTGTAATGGAATTTACAAAGCCATTCCCTATTGCTAGATCTACCTCTTGATCGAGACCTACCTCTACCAAAACGGTTTAATCGCGGTTGATATTGACGTTCGTCTAATTGCCTCTTTATGGAAGCAACATCCAATGAAAGAGAGTTGAAACTATTGCAAATGTTTGCTGTAGCTTGTACTAAAGTCTCTACCACCTTTTCTAAATTTGAAGTACTAGGATGTTCTGATAATGATGAAGTTTGTTTAACACTAGCTACTTCACTACCATGCAAGACCTCCCAAAGATCATCAGCTAATTTCATCATGTCATTTAAAGTAGTTAAATTTGCGCTAGTAAGAGCAACATTCAAACTTTTGGGTAACTTTCTTAGCCAAAGTTTCCTTAATACATCGGAACTAAAATTTGAACCATCGAGTAAGGCCAGCGATCGATAAAATTCCGATGGCTTGCGGTCTCCGATCTCGGAATCAGAAAAAAAAATATCTAATCTCCTACTCTCACTCATAGAATGACGGTCAACTAATGTCTTTTTGAGATTACTATAACGGTCATCTAAAGAAGGGTTCTGAATGACATCTAATACCATCATAATAACTTCCTGTGGTAAAGCCGTGACGATGTATTCATATTTTGTCTTGTCCTGTGTAATCCCTTTAGTTGCGAATTGCATTTCAGCGTGGACAAACCATGCATCAGGGCAACTAACCCAAAACTGTGGAAGTTTGACCGAAGTAGCGCATAGTTCAATATTTGATTGAGGGTTAAGGTTAGAAGGCGTGGAGTGATTCATGGTCTGAGGCGTCGATTCTGTATTAGGGTTGTCTTGTGTCTGTGTTGTTGTTCCCGAACGAATAGGAGAGTGTAATACCATAGTATTTCTGGAGAACGAGTTTACAAAAGAGCGTAATAAAAATGTAACAAATAAACACAACAACTACTTTAACAAAATTAACAACAAACAAAACAAATGCGTGTAATATTAAATCAAAATGTATTTGTATTTATTTTAAACACAACTGCAACCAAATTTAATAATAATACTTATGAATGCACCATATGACAAATTCGATTTGATTTTCAATGCTTCAATTTCTTGCAGATATCCACAAAATGTCTTCAGATTAAATTAAGCAAGAATTAATATACTTCTTGAAGACAACCCAGAAAAAGATGATATAATTGTACTTATGACTGCAGAAAATGAATACAGGAATACAGCAAATTAATTGCGTGAAATTGATTTGATTTTGATTGTTCCAACTGCTCACAGATATCAACAGAAATTCCTCAAATTTAAATAACTTGCAGCATTTTTTTTTTTGTATAATTTACTTCTTGTAATTCCTCTTAAAATAAATTTTATGGCTCCAGATAAACGAAATATAGTAAACCTTCTCCCAAGCTTTTGTTTTGTAGAACACTGAAGATCGTTACAATGAAATGTTTATGCCACAGCCCACATTAATAGTTCATATCGTCCACGGATCCGAAAAAAAATTAAACGGTTATAAATGTTTCAACCACGTCTCAAGGATCGCCAATTGTGGGGGTTTATTTAAAGAATTTATCTTTTTATAAAAGTTGTTTATTCTTTCAAAATACAAAATCGAATAATAATTATTTGGAAAATATTTGAAATATCACAATACAAAATTTAAAAAGTGAACTAGAAAAACAAAATAATAAAATCAAATTTTAAAGTAGAAAACTTATATTTAAACACCCTACAATGTATTTCATATTTATTATTTCTAAACATTAAATCATGGATGACTTATATTTGGTTACATTATGTATTATTTGAAAGTTTGAAATAATGTATTATTTATAATTGAATGCATAATGCATTACAATAACATAAAAAATAATTATTTTATAAAAAAATGCATAAGTTAAAACTAGAGATGGGCTTACGACAGGAAATTTCTAACGACACACACTCACGAGCATAATTTATCTACTTACACTCACTTACAATCACGTGAGTAAATTTAATACAAAATTATATTTTCACTACTCGTAACACCTTATATATTATCTTCTGGTATGCTATATTATTTCATTTCTCGTAACCTATAAAATATCATATATTTTACACCTTACTCGTATTCTTCGTTATAAATTTATGACTTATTTTATACCTTACTGGTATTCTTTGTGATAATGTGGATGCATTACTTTGAGTCTCATCGCCTGTTAAAATCATCAATGCTGCAATGTATAAAATAAGAGATCCTATACCTTATTTGGTAATCTAAGTTTTGCTGGGATACTCATTGTTGCTCTTAGGGATTGGTAAAATCTTTGCGTATCTCCAATTATCAGGAAATGTGGATTTTGTAAGAATTGTATTAAATAAATACGTTAAAAAGGGAAGAAGTTTTGAAATTATTAATTTTAAGAATCTGGGGTTAATTCCGTCGCTACCAACAGCATTGGATTTGATTGACAAAAAACTTTTAAGCACTTCATATTGTTCAACACACCTAAACGAGAAACAGTTTTCAATAGGCACCCAGGGAACTTGTTCATATGCGTTTTCATTAGGCCTTTCAATTTGGATATCAACAAATTTCCTGTTTAAGCTATTAACATCAATGTCTAAGCTAGAATGACAAATATTTTTCTTCCCTATACCTATGGAACGGATTTTCTTCCACTTACTGTTACTTCCAATGGCTGATGAAAATTCCTGCTGATAGTACGATGATTTTGATTTATTAATAATACTAACTTCTTCCTTTCTGATGTTTTTAAATAGTGTTTGTAGATCTGGTGTTTTGAATATCTTGCATATGCGGCATCACGTTTATTAATTAAGATTTTGATAGTGGAGTTAAACCATGGTGGCTGCTTTGTCCTGACAAGTTTAGTTTTTTCTGGCACGGTATCATTGAATATATCGATAAGGTTTGTTTGAATGAATGCTAGCTGTAAATTAACGTCTACAATATCGTAGATGGAACTGCATCTAACATCGTCTAGCCGTTGATTTAACTCTAAATAATCGATATTTTGAAAATCACGATATTTATATTGAATTTCGTCATTTGAAAAGTATGAGGCATATGCGACAAAAAGAAGGTCGTGTCGTGAGAAAACTGGAGCAGATATTTGATCGTAGAGCAAAATTTTTTGTTTCTGATTTACAAAAATTACGTCTAATAAACTATTCGAGCCATTAGGGAAATGTGTTGGAGTTGTTGTATTCACAGACAACAAACCCAGTACTAGCATCGGTTCAGTAAGCTTTTTATCTATTATTAAATTACTATTAAAATCTCCAGCAATAAAAATGTCATTGTACAGTAATGACAAGGGCTCAATTTCACCTAATAAGTCATCAATTGAAATTTCCTTATCAGGTCTATATACGCAACCAATGATCATTTTGTTCTTATCCATAGTTGTTATTTCTAAGAATAAATATTCAATTTCACTAGTATATTCCGACTTTAGACTTATATCTTTTCTTAAGTAAATCGATACACCACCAGCATGATATTTTCTGTCTGTACGAAAGATTTTATATCCCGGCAATTCAAATATCGCATCACCCACTTCTGGCACGAACCAAGTCTCTGATACACAAATAACGTCAATACCTGTGGCAACAAAGATATATCTGAACTCATCCATTTTATTATTTAGACTTTGTGCATTTATATGTGTAATTTTAAGCCCAGATTTCTGTTTAGCCAAAACCCTAAGCATATTATATACACCTTGAAAGTAGTAAATATCATAATTAAATAGTTTTTTTTTATATTTTTTGCAGTTTATTTAACAACATTATTTATTTATTCATTTTTTGCTATTTAAAATCATATTTGTTACATTACATCAAGTTGAGCTGCAAAACTATCGATGGTACTATCGATAGTTTTATTTTAAAAGGACTATCGATAGTTTTTATCCGATAGCGATACTACCCAGCAAAACTTAGATTACCAAATAAGGTATAAAATAAGGTATAGGATCTCTTATTTTATACATTGCAGCATTGATGATTTTAACAGGCGATGAGACTCAAAGTAATGCATATACATTATCACAAAGAATACCGGTAAGGTATAAAATAAGTCATAAATTTATAACGAAGAATACGAGTAAGGTGTAAAATATATGATATTTTATAGGTTACGAGTAAGGTATATAATATAGCATACCAGAACGTAATATATAAGGTGTTACGAGTAGTGAAAAAGTAATTTTGTATTAAATTTACTCACGTGATTGTAAGTGAGTGCAAGTAGATAAAATATGCTCGTGTGTGTCGTTAGAAATTTTCTGTCGTGAGCCCATCTCTAGTTTAAACTTATGCATTTTTTTATAAAATAATTATTTTTTATGTTATTGTAATGCATTATGCATCCAATTATAAAAAATGCATTATTTCAAATTTTCAAATAATATATAATGTAACCAAATATAAGTCATCCATGATTTAATGTTTAGAAATAATAAATATGAAATACATTTTTTCCAATAATCATGCATTACGTAGCAAATTATTAGTAATGCATTATTTTTCACTTGAAAATAATACGTTGTGGAACAAATGTTTGGTAAGACATCATAAAATAATGCTACAAATAAGTTATATGCATTACCTCGTAATGTGTTATATAATCACTACCCATTACCAAAGTTTTGCTGGGTATCGCCGAAAAAACACTAGCTTCAAAAAGATTGTCACTTGCGGAAAAATTAATCAAAAAGTGAACAGTTTTTAAAATCTTTATAGCATTTTGGAATAATTTTACTTTTTAAAGTATTAAAGCAATGATAGCAATCTCGTATTACTGTTATTGCGAAATTTAAGGTCCGAACAGATTAAGCACGGCATGGTGGAAGATCGCCGAAGTGATTTAAAATTGATTGGAATGGCAGTGAACGGCAAAAACTGTCATTTGTATGTTCAGAAGTACGAAGTTGCAATGAAAAAAACGTAATTTTACACAAAATTTTACAATTCTTTAAAATATCCGATACTATCGATAGTTAAAAAACAAACTATTGAAAATATCGAATGGGACGACTATTGATAGTTTTGCAGCTCTAACATCAAGGCCCCAAAATTTCAAGTGATCATTTTGACACTTCAAGTGATGGAAAAACACTCTCGCGTTTTACAAAATTTCGTTTTCCATACAATTTGTTCTCAAATTTGTATGGAAAACGCGTTTGTCCTCGCGTTTTACAATTTAGAAAATTGTCCAACGCGAGGTGAAAAGGCCCTAAAATTCATCTGTAATTTTACTTATTGCTCTTTAATAGTTTTTAAATAAAAATTTCTTCAAAAATTTCTAAATAATTTAACCCCTCTTTAAAAAGCTTCTTAAATTACAATAAAAGCTGGTAAATTTTAAGAGGATGTCGTGAAAAATTGGAGGAACTCGTTAAAAACTCGTAGTTTTCACAAAAATATTTGGAAGCATTTAAGCGGACAAATTTACTCGATGGCATTTCCCAATTGTCAACACTACTTGCACATTAAGGAAGGAGAAACAAATCAGGAATCATATAGTAACCGTTGTTTAAAAGTAGGCTTGCCAGACGTACATTTTTCAACAGTAGGCGTACTTTTTTTTACTCAATGTACTTTTTTTCTTAACATTTTTATTAAAAAAAACTATTAAAGAAAAATAAAATAACTGATCATTTTTCTTAATTTATTTGAAAAATAAAATGTTGAAAATTTCTAATGTAGTGAAGTACTTTGTTGTAAATATGATTTACAATCCAATTTTTTATATTCTTTGTGGAAAATTGTTATTTAATGAATTTAGAGCAGCGACGAAAATCAAAATCTTCGCCAGAGCCGTTTTTAAAAAAATCGCTGTCAAAAGCCAACAAATTTACATTTTAAGCTTATCTCGAAAACGATGAGAGATATGAAAAAATTACTACAAAACAAAAATTATTCCTCGGGAAAAATGCAATAAAACTGGAAATTCACATTTTGGATTTGCAATGTTTTTATTGCCGAAAGAGCTAAAACCTTCGTATTTTCGGGGAAAAAATAACGAATTGTAAATACCGCGTTTAAAATTCCTTTTTTATTAAATTTGATCGAGTTGTTGCTAGAGCTGCAAAACTATCGATAGTCGTTCCATTCGATATTTTCGATAGTTTGTTTTTAAACTATCGATAGTATCGGATATTTTAAAGAATTGTAAGTTTTTGCATAAAGTTACGTTGTTTTCCATTAAAACTGGGTACTTCTGGACACATAAATGATAGTTTTTGCCGTTCAATGCCACTCCAGTCTATTTTAACTAACTACGGCGATCTTCCACCGTGCCTAGCTTGTTCTGTCCAGACCTTTTATTTCGCAATAATATTCACACGAGATTACTATCATTGTCTTTATACTTTAAAACGTAAGATTATTCCAAAATAATATAAAGAACTTACAAATTGTTCACTTTTTGATTAATTTTTCATCAAATGTCAATTTATATGAGGCTAATGTTTTTTCGGCGATAGTATCGCTATCGGGTAAAAACTATCGATAGTCCATTTCAAAAAAAACTATCGATACTATCGATAGTACCATCGATAGTTTTGCAGCTCTATTTGTTGCTCAAAAACTTTATTTTTTTATAAATGTCGTTTTTAGATAAGCTTAAAATGTAAATTTTTGACTTTTGACGGCGATTTAAAAAAAAATATATATAATTGTGGGGCATCCTTAGATTCATAATCAAGGCATTCACAGTAGGCTGGGTCGTATTCCAACAAAGTGATCAGATCAACTATTAATAGTGAAAAAAAGTTGGTACAAGTAAATACAAGCAATTTAAAACCAAAATGAACAAAATCGGTCCATGGCTTCCGTTCTCGCATCGCGGTGCAAAATTGCGGTTTTTGAAAAAATGGACATAATTTAAAAAAAAAATTAAATATTTAAAAAAAAAAAATTTTTTTTGTATCGCATTAATTCAAAGATATTTAGAAAAATTTTGTTTGTTTTTTTCGGATATCGATAACCCACCCAAACGTGAGGCCAAAAAAAACTCACATTTTTAACATGGAGCTCAAAACTACTTTTTCACTATTTTAAAAATTTAGTGAAACAAAATTTTTAAATATATTAGTTTATCCACTTGATATCATTGAATACATCTCAGGGATTGTAGAAAAAAATTCTTAGTTAAATTCCTTCGTCCAGTTGGTGTGTGGAGCGATTTGAATTTAGCGGATTTCCAGAACATGTGTTTTTATCGACATTTTTGACTAATTTGTAGTTGTTAGCAACATTTTACTTAAATTAACCAACTTTTTTTGTTCAAATGGTTGTTTTGGACCATAGTAACTCTGCTTTGAAATAATAGGCTTTTTGGACAACGTTAACCCTTGCCGGCACGAGGTTAAAAATTCCTCCAATGAAATTTTCGAAAATTCCTCACTCTAAAATCGTGTATGTGTTTAAATAATGAACAATTACAAATTTATACAAAGTTTTCTTGAAGGACATCTTTAACCCTTGTTGAACGAAACGCCCAAAAAATTTCAAACAGCTGTTTTTTTGCTCATAGTCAAATGGACTTTTTTGACATATTAAATAATATGTTTTTACTTTTAGCTTTACACAGTAAAAATGACGCAGACGTAATGAAATTTCGGATGCCATTTTTTTTTTTTATTTAGTTTTAAGCATTTTCCGCTTAAGTGCGCTTACTTTAAAACGTTAATTTAAATGCGATCGTTTAAATGCATTCCCCGCTTACACGATTCACTCGCAGATGTGGAATGCATTTAAACGATCGCATTTAAGTTAACGTTTTAAAGTAAGCGCACTTAAGCGGAAAGTGTTTAAAACTAAATAAAATAAAAAAAAAAAATGGCATCCGAAATTTCATTATGTCTTCGTCGTTTTTACTGTGTAAAGCTAAAAGTAAAAACATATTTGACTATGAGCAAAAAACAGCTGTTTGAAATTTTTTGGGCGTTCGTTCAACAAGGGTTAAAGATGTCCTTCAAGAAAACTTTGTATAAATTTGTAATTGTTCATTATTTAAACACATACACGATTTTAGAGTGAGGAATTTTCGAAAATTTCATTGGAGGAATTTTTAACCTCGTGCCGGCAAGGGTTAACGTTGTCCAAAAAGCCTATTATTTCAAAGCAAAGTTACTATGGTCCAAAACAACCATTTGTACAAAAAAAGTTGGTTAATTTAAGTAAAATGTTGCTCACAACTACAAATTAGTCAAAAATGTCGATAAAAACACATGTTCTGGAAATCCGCTAAATTCAAATCGCTCCACACACCAACTGGACGGAGGAATTTAACTAAGAATTTTTTCTACAATCCCTGAGATGTATTCAATGATACTAATATATTTAAAAATTTTGTTTCACTAAATTTCTAAAATAGTGAAAAAGTAGTTTTGAGCTCCATGTTAAAAATGTGAGTTTTTTTTGGCCTCACGTTTGGGTGGGTTATCGATATCCGAAAAAACAAACAAAATTTTTCTAAATATCTTTGAATTAATGCGATACAAAAAAATTTTTTTTTTTTTAATAATTTTTTTTTAAATATTTAATTTTTTTTTTAAATTATGTCCATTTTTTCAAAAACCGCAATTTTGACCCGCGATGCGAGAACGGAAGCCATGGACCGATTTTGTTCATTTTGGATTTAAATTGCTTGTATTTACTTGTACCAACTTTTTTTCACTATTAATAGTTGATCTGAGCACTTTGTTGGAATACGACCCAGCCTAATTCACAATGCTCGCAACTTGAGGTTAATGTTGGTTCTGCCGAGGTGTGAAAAGCAATGCACTTTTTTTTCTTAATTGTACTTCTTATTTTTCCTCAATGTACTTTTTTTTTCAATTCTATATCTGGCTACCCTACACTGAACCGATATCGCTCAAATGCAATACCAAACTTCTTGGGAGAACTTCCAATAAATATGTTAAGTTTCAGTCATCTCCGTGTAATATTTTGGACGTGATCACCATTTCCACAGACAGACGGACATCGCTAGAATGTCTTAAAATCGATCGGGGATCATGTATATATGGGGTTCCAGACCTATATTTCGATGAGTTGCAAACGTAATGACAAACTTATATCGTCTATTCCATGAGACATTTGGTAATTTTAGGCATTTTTTGACCGAGGGTCTTCCGAATTTTGTTATTTTTTTCATACAGATACTCTATGGAGCCAATTTTAAATTTCATCCATCAGATCGAATATATTCGAAAAACACGCGATTTTATTCACGATTTTCGTTTTTAAAAAAGTAAAAAAAATGCAAAATCTGTGTAACTTTGAGCAGCTGTATTTTCTAAACTACTTATCGCATTTTAACAATCTATAGCGCATACGAATGGTATGTAGGTCTATTTTAATATCTAATAAACTAAAAAATATCGGTGGTTTAAAAGTGCATTTTATATGCAAATGCAGTTTTGAAGTGCATTTTGCGAAACTTTTACCCCTTTTAATTTTTTTTAATTAACATATTTGGAAAATTTAGAATTTTTGCTACAAAAAAATGTTTTCATTACAATGGGCCGAGAATGTATGCTATTTTTAATATTTTTTTTTAAAAAATACTTCCTTAAGTTTCCTTAATAAAAATTTTAATTTTTTAAATTATACCACAATCATGTAAAAAATTCATGTTTTTAAACCGGTATATTTTCAAAAGTACTTATCGCATCTTATTGTTTTTATGCACATTAGAAAGGTATTTTTGACTATTTTTTTTGCATTTAATGACCGCAAAAATGTTGGTGATTCAAAAATGCATTTTAAATGCAAATGCAGCTTTGAAGTGCATTTTTCAAAACTTTTACCCCTTTGATTTTTTTTTTAATTATCATATTTGAAACGTTTACAATTTTTACTACAAAGTAATGTCCTCCTAATAATGGACCCACTGTGAGTGCTATTTTTAAAGAAATTTTAAAAATTTCCTTGAAACAAATTTTAATATTTTAAATTAAACCAAAAAAATCTGAAAAAACATGATTTTTTAAAAAATTATAAAAAAGAACACACACAGTGGGTCCATTATTAGGAGGACATAATTTTGTAGTAAAAATTGTAAACTTTTCGAATATGATAATTAAAAAAAAATCAAAGGGGTAAAAGTTTTGAAAAATGCACTTCAAAACTGCATTTGCATTTAAAATGCATTTTTGAATCACCAACATTTTTGCACTCATTAAATGCAAAAAAGTAGACAAAAATACCTTTCAAATGTGCATAAAAACAATAAGATGCGATTAGCACTTTTAAAAATATAACGGTTTAAAAACATGTTTTTTTACATGATTTTGGTATAATTTAATAAATAAAAATTTTTATAAATATTAAAAATAGCATACATTATCGGTCCATTGTAATGAAAACATTTTTTTGTAGCAAAAATTCTAAATTTTCCAAATATGCTAATTAAAAAAAAATTAAAAGGGGTAAAAGTTTCGCAAAATGCACTTCAAAACTGCATTTGCATATAAAATGCACTTTTAAACCACCGATATTTTTTAGTTTATTAGATATTAAAAAAGACCTACATGCCATTCGTATGCGCTATAGATTGTCAAAATGCGATAAGTAGTTTAGAAAATACAGCTGCTCAAAGTTACACAGATTTTACATTTTTTTGATTTTTTTAAAAACGAAAATCGTGAATAAAATCGCGAGTTTTTCGAATATTTTCGATCTGATGGATGAAATTTAAAATTGGCTCCATAGAGTATCTGAATGAAAAATATATCAAAAATCGGAAGACCCTCGCACAGTGGCCGAAATGGCCAATCTAGCGGCGCTTAATTCGGAAATGTAAAATAATAAAGACTAATGCTTATTTGCGATTATAAAATTTAAAAAGAATTAATTTTTAAACAATATTTATTTATTTTTATGTATTTTGGGAAATTTATGTGAATATTGGGAGGGTGGTTTGTATGAGGCCTAGAAATTAAAATGGTCCGATTCCATTAAAATTTAGAGCGATTGTTTATGAATATAAAAAACATTTATTGGTCAAATTTCAAGAGGATATCTTGAATACTATTGTTAGGGGTATTTAAGTAAAACTTGAAGGGGACATTTACATGAGGGCTATGGGTTAACATGGATTGATTTTGTCAAAATTTAATAGGTTTTGTTCTTGCGATAAAAGAAACTTAAATTTCAAATTTCAGCCAAATCGATTGAAAATTGTGGTCTGTATCGCGTTTATACTGTTTATTTGGACAGCAGATGGACCCTAAAAAACCGAGCAACTTGCGCGAACTAGCACGCCATACTGAAACGTCACAACAAAAATAACCCAACATAATAAACAAAACAGGAATTGGACCGAATACGATCGAATTTCAAAAGTTGCAGTCCATGAAACTATAGTTTTATACCTTTTACTTTTATTTAAAACTTTTTGGCTCAAAATGTGTAAACAATTGACTTAAAAGTGTCAAGAAAAACTCACTGAGTAATTAGGCCCCAAATTCCTTTAATACACTTGCTGCAGAAAATGTATATTTGATAGCTTACAGCTGTGAGAAAATTAAGAGAAAAACAAAAGTGAAAACGTTAATGTTCTCGGTAAAGTATAGGTAATCGATACAGTGCAAAACATTTATCAGTTTAAATTTTTTAATTTTGACTAAAACGCCGCTAGATCAGTGATTTCGGCCACAGTGCCTCGGTCAGATTTTTTAAAATTTCTCATGGAATGGACGATATATACCTTCTATCACTAAGTGGAGGGTATAAAAATACTGCAGATGCTTAATTTTGTATTTATAAAAAAACATTGTTTCACATTAGAGATGGGCGCGTGAGTGATTTTTGACTCACACTCACGACAGGAATTTTTGAATCACGCACACTCACTCACGAGCATATTTTTTCTACTCACACTCACTTACAATCACGTGAGTAAATTTAATACAACTCGAGTGAGTGTTCACTCACGCAAGCTTCACTCACACTCACGTTGACTCACACTCACGAAACACTTATTTATACAAAAATAAAATTCAAAAACTAAAATTTGGAAAATATTTCAAAATTTTCAGCAAAATTTAAAGTTTAGCGAAATTTTACATATTTTTTTTTGCTTTTTTCGGGACGAAATATTAAATTAAGCCATATTTTACAATTTTTTATTGCTTTTATTGGTACAAAAGGAAATAAGAAAAGAAAATAAATCACGCATACTCACGCAAAAAAAAACGACTCACGCACACTCACTCACGCAAAAATCGTACTCACCCACACTCACTCACGCAATTTTTTTCTCCACCCACAATCACGTGGGTAAAATTGAAATCAGTCACACTCACGCGTGAATCACGCTTTAATCTGCTCATGTGCCCATCTCTATTTCACATAGCTCAAGCTATTTTTGGAAAAAACAGTCTTAAAATGTTTTTTTTGTTTTGAAATTAGTATCATATATGACCGGTATGCCAGAGAACATTTTGCCATCAAAAACTAATTTTCGTCAAACAAGCAGACACAGAACAAAGACTTTTGACTTCAAAACAGCGTGAATGCCATATAACGACATACAAATCTTTTTTCGGAGATCAAACTTTAAGACACCCAACAGCTGTTAAGAAGTGATGCCAAAGTAGCACTACATAAAGTGCTTTATGACTCGAAATATGCGAACTTTTAATCGTTTTTTCTTTAAGTATTGTGTACGTGTTGCTCTCAAAAAGTTGACATTGCTGCAGATAAACCTTCAACAACACAATCTAATCTCCGATCGTAATATCACCGAAATCACCTTCGCCCCAAACATTGAGTTACTCGTTCCAGGTGGATATCGGAGATGTACACTAGGGTGGATCGAATTTGGCTTTTGGGCGAATTTCGTTCCGGCTCACCGACAGATGTGTTGGAATAGACCTAAAAACAATGTGGTTAAATTTTCATGCAGATCGGTGGTCATCTTCCGCTGCCGAAATGACGTTGAAAATCCGCGATTTCTTAAAAAATAGTATATATTTCAAAAAATTGCCAAAATTACAAAAATGACTTAATTTTCTTTTTTATTTCAGTCAATCTTTTCAATTCGATCATATTTTCTTAGAAAAAAATTTCAGCTTAATAGGACATTTTTAACCCCTCTAAAACGGTTCCCGAAAATGACCCATTTATTTTACCCTAAACTCAAAACCACCAAATTTAAAAAAAATTTTTTTTTTTGATTTTAAGTTGCACAATCTAAAGTTTTCATTGCATTTATTTCAAGTATATATAATTTCGTTTGACAAAATTTTTTTTTGAAAAAATACGAGATTCTTAAACAGCGCGTGTAACGGTCTGTTTCCAGGACATTTTGGGAAAATTGCACTTTTTTTTAAAAACTCAACATTTTTAGTTAAAAACTTTTCATTTTACACCAGACTTATTATAAATTATAAAACTTAATATAGAAATGTTGGATTTTAAGAAATTCTTTAACCCTAAACAGCTTTGGGCCCTAAATGACCCATGATGAACAAATGCATCTAGCAATAAACCGCTTTTGGCGGGCAACTAACCATTGGAAACATATTTTTTCCATTAAAAATGGGAGCGTGAGTAAAGATGGGAGCGTGAGTGAATTTGACCTACTCACGCTCACGAAGAAAAAACATTTTCGCGCAGGAAATTTTTTAAGTTTGCATACATTTTACGCAGGATCACGTGATTGAAACATATTAAACTCGTTCACGCTGTAATCACGCTCACGAAAACTCAACATAACTATATTTTGACGTGTTTTATTTTTCTGTCACCATAAAAAATCATGCAAACTCTCGAAATTTCACTCACGTTTACGAGTGAATCACGTGAAATTTGTGTCACGTGTGCATTTGTACAAATTATATTTTTAATGCAAAATAAAAAAGTGATCCATATATTTTTTTAAAACAAGTTTAAATATTATTTCCCATTTAAATGCACCCACCCTGAAAGCATTATCCCTTTAAATGCCAGAATACAGCAAGTAAATAGTCTATTGAAATTATTCAGCAATATTCTTGTTTAAATGTGAATTACTTTTTGTGTCAGATATAAATAAATGGTTAATAGTGGATACGAAAAATGCTTTAAGGGTGGGTGCATTTAAGCGGGATACTATTTGAATGCTATTTGAACTTTTTTGTTTTATTTACATTAAAAATATAGTTTTTAAAATTGCACTGTTAAACGTGACTAAAATTTCGTGAGTTTGCATGATTTTTTATGGTGACGAAAAAATGAAACACGTCAAAATTCAGCTTGAGTGAGATTAAAATGTGACACTCATGTAACTTGCGTAAAATGTATGCAAAATTCAAAAATTTCTTGCGTGAGAAATTTTTTTTTTCTTCGTAAGCGTGAGTTGGTCGAACTCACTCACGCTCCCATCTCTACTCACGCTCCCATCCTTACTCACGCTCCCATATTTACTCACGCTCCCATTTTTAATTGAAAAAATATGTTTCCAATGGTAAGTCGACCGCCAAAAGCGGTTTATTGCTAGATGAATATGTTCATCATGGGTCATTTAGGGCCCAAAGCTGTTTAGGGTTAAGGAATATCTTAAAATCCAACATTTCTATATTAAGTTTTATAATTTATAATAAATCTGTGGTAAAATGAAAAGTTTTTAACTAAAAATGTTGAGTTTTAAAAAAAAAAGTGCAATTTTCCCAAAATGTCCTTGAAACAGACCGTTACACGCGCTGTTTAAGAATCTCGTATTTTTTCAAAAAAAATTTTTGTCAAACGAACTTATATATACTTGAAATAAATACAATCAAAACTTTAGATTGTGCAACTTAAAATTAAAAAAAAAAATCTTTTTTAAATTTGGTGGTTTTGAGTTTAGGGCAAAATGAATGGGTCATTTTCGGCAACCGTTTTAGAGGGGTTAACAATGTCCTATTAAGCTGAAATTTTTTTCTAAGAAAATATGATCGAATTGAAAAGATTGACTGAAATAAAAAAGAAGATTAAGTCATTTTTGTAATTTTGGCAATTTTTTTAAATAAATACTATTTTTTAAGAAATCGCGGATTTTCAACGTCATTTCGGCAGCGGAAGATGACCACCGATCTGCATGAAAATTTAACCACATTGTTTTTAGGTCTATTCCAACACATCTGTCGGTGAGCCGGAACGAAATTCGACAAAAAGCCAAATTCGATCCACCCTAATGTACACGCCTTTATCGAGGAGGCAACATCGACTACTGTGTCCAATCCAACAGCCGAAGAAATACTGGTGGTGAATATAGACAATGCAGAAGTCGAGGCTATACAGGAGCTTGAAGGAGAGGAGAATAGCAATAGACCACAAAATATAGAGATGTAGGTGCGTAGACAGAATGAAGAGGATTTTCACAACATATCGGCTGATATGGCGTTGGAGGTAGTGACTGAGTTTATAGCATTAATTGAAGGATCACGGGGACAGGTAGATCGACATAGGCAGATGAATCTTTTGTTTACTCTGGCAAGTAGGCGTTATCGTGTGGTGACGATAAAGCATCTCCCTGATGCTTTATCGTAAATGAATCAAAAGAGGTAATGCAATGTAAAGGCCAAAGTCCAGTGTCATTTTGGAGAACTCTATTTGAAAACTGTACACTCAAAATAATCACTCTGTTAAATTACAGAGATACTCTACTGAACCAGCTGAAAATGCCATAGATTTCCAACCAGCAGATTATTTGTTATTTTACAAAGAAAACTGTGTAAAATGATTTCGAAAAAAAAACGGTAAATTTACAGAATTATCTGTAAAATGTTGATAAAAGCGACCAGAACTTATCCAAAAACAAATGCATAAATTTACAAAGCTTTTGTAAAATTAATTTGATTTCAAACTTGAACACATGAAATAATTGCGTGCATGAACTCCAGAACTTCTCTGCTTCAAAAGCATTAACAGTCTGATAAGCCATCAAAATTATTTTTGCATATTACGTATCTTTTAAATTATTTTAGCTCACATATTTAGTGACGCGTTTAAGCGGTGATATTCACTGAGGTTTTTATTAACCCTTAAATGCATAGCGTACCATATATGGTACATGACTTAAATTACACGATAAACCAACAAGCTAAATTGAATTTATATACCGTTAGTTTTAAACTGAAGCTGACACTATTACTCTCCATAAAAATAACATTTCGACTCTCCTATGACTTATTTTAGTTGTCAGTAAGCCGGCAAAGTGGTCGAATGCAATTTTTGCATATTTTTTAAAAAGTGAATTTCAACAGTAAAAAAAAAATTAATAATATTTATAAATCGTGTGGAAACAAGATTTGGTGAGTACATTGGACTTTGTTTTAGATAATAATAATGGATTTTGGTAAAATTTTATATCTTGGATTAGTTTTTTCCCCTATTTTGTTATGTACCATATATGGTACTTCATGCATTTCCACATGTTTATCATACGTAAATTTTTGACTATTTTCTTTTGTTTATTGTTTGTTTTTTATTGTTTATTGTATTGTTTATTGTTTAATGTTTATTGTTAATTGTTTATTGGTTATTGTTTATCGTTTAATGTTTATTGTTTATTATTTATTCTATATTATTTATTATTGAATATTGTTTTTGATTTTTAGACATGGATTTCCTTATTATTGACGGAAAAAGGTACAACGCTGATGAGGTAGAGGATATGATTCATGATTATGACGATGATGAAGTGGTGGGCATACCAATCAATGGCAATAAGTCTGATGATGAAACAGAATGGGAAGATGACGGAGCATGTGAATTCATTGATGAAACTCATATACTGCCACGCGTGAGAAATCGGGCCAAAACCAATTACGTCAAATTTGATGAAGGGGCAATATCCGAAGAATTTTATGAGGGAGCAATTTCCGACGAATTTCTCAACGTTGACGACCTAGACATATCAATTCTTGAAGCTGCTGGAATTCCTGTTCCTGATATGGGTAAGTCAATGTCAGTTGATTTGTCCATAGTGAGAAAGGAGCCCCCATCTCCTCCAAGAAAAAAAAAATAAAATGGTTTCCTCGACCCCTCTGCGACCTGTGGATGATCTCTATGAAAACGCTGCCACCGAAAATACTCTCATTGACAAATTGGCTCACGTACGCGAAGAATGCAGTAAGTACAAGGACCTTGATGTTGACATAACTTCTAATGATTTTGAGAGAGCTCGTTGGAAAAAAGGAAATTTACAGTTACACGAAGAGCAAATCTCGTTTCTTGGCAGCTCTAAATTAGAACCAGAGTCAGCAGATGATTTCTCAACTCCTTACGCGTGTTTCAATTATTTTTTAACGGACGAGCTAATGGCAAAAATAGTTGACGAGACTATTCATTACGCAAAAGTTGAAAAGAATAATCAAAATTTCTTGTTTGACATCTTGGAACTCGGTAAATACATTGGAATTATTTATTACATGTCATATCACAGACTTCCTTGTGTTAGAGACTATTGGAATAGGCAAAATGGAGTTGATTCTGTTCGTAATGTAATGACAAATAACCGGTTTGAGAAGATTAGAGAGTACCTACATATAAACAACAATGACGAATACGACGCCAATAATTCTGATAGGTTGTTCAAAGTAAGACCAATGATTAATTCCCTTAATGATAGATTCCAATCTATTCCCATGCTGCCTTGCTTATCGATAGATGAGCAGATGTGTTCCACAAAAGTAGGCCATTACATGAAACAATATCTTCCAAATAAACCAAAGAAATGGGGATTCAAATTTTTTGCCCTTTGTGATACAACCGGTTTCATGTACAAATTTGAAATTTACACTGGGGAAGAACATCGTTTACGTCCAGGAGAACCAGATTTGAAGGCTTCTTCGAATGTCGTAGTGCGTATGACCCGTGAAGTTCCACGTTTTAAAAATTACATAGTCTACATGGACAATTATTACACCTCCATACCATTACTAATTTATCTGCGGACCCAAGGAATTCATAGCATTGGAACCATTAATCGCAACCGAATAAAGAATTGTAAACTTCCTGACCCAAAGGCTATGATGAAAATGAATAGAGGGGTTTCAGCAGAGTTTACAGCAAACATTCAAGGTGTTGAGTTGACATCGATATCCTGGAAAGACAGCTTTTAATAAAACTTTGTAACTTAAGTATTATCTGAAATATATTCAGCAGAGCACCTGCATGACATGATAAAGCAACTCTTGTTGGGAAGTTTTGAAATTCAAATGCGAAAGTTAGAACCATATGTAAAAGAATTAAAAGACATAAGTATTTAAACAAACGTGCAAAAGTTCTCCGCGAACTAGGACAAAAAAAATATGGGGTATAGAACTCCAGCTGTTCCACGTGTTCTCAAAATAAGTTTTATACTCCAAAATTTTTTTCACAACAATTCCTAAATTTTTTTTATTTAACCTTAATTAACTGTAGGGGGTATTCAATGAATACTATATGGATTCGGCCAAGTCGAATTAAATTGTGTCTGTAATATAACTTTTTACTTTGTAACCTTCATTTTACAGAACATAAACAGAGTTTTCTGCAAAAGTACTAAATTGCATCTGTAATTCTACTTACTGATCTTATTCAGTTTTCAAAAAAAATTTTACGATGCTGCACTGTGGGCCAGGATTTCCATTTTTTGGCCAATAAGGTCTGTAAGGCAACACATATTTAAAAATATTTTTTCGAAATGTCGACATCTTGAATTTTGTCCACCTTTAATATCTTTTTATTATAGCTCAAAGTTTTTTTTTTTGCTTGAGGTTAAAGTCAAAGTTTGAGATTTTTTTTATATTTTTTATTTATGAAACAAACATTTTTTTTTTGTACTTCGAAACAATATTTTTTCAAATTTTCGGCGAAGTTCTCCTAAAGACATACCTGTTTGTCCATTATTTTTATACCCTACACCACACTGTGGTACAGGGTATAATGAGTTTGTGCTGATGTTTGTAACTACCCGAAATATTGGTCCTAGACCCACTTTTAAGTATACCGATCGACTTAGAATCACTTTTTGAGTCGATTTAGCGATGTCCGTCCGTCCGTCCGTCTGTCCGTCCGTCCGTCTGTCTGTCCATGTAAACGGTGTAAACACGATACAGGTCGCAATTCTCGATCAATTGACTTGAAATTTAAAACTTAAGCCTCTTTTGGCCCAAGGACGAAGCCTATTGAAATTGGAAAAAATCGGTCCATATTTAGACCTAGCCCCCATACAAAGGTCCTCTTTAGTTTTGGCTCAAATGACTCTAATAGTCGCATTTTAATAGGTATCTTTTCAAAATTTGGCAGGAATTAATGTTTTATACACACAAATCACCATTCCGAATTTTAAAGAAATCGAACCAGTTCTTCTAGTAGCCCCCATACAAACCACCTTCCCGATTTTCACATAAATCTCTCAATTTTCATGAAAATAGAAAATATTTAATTAAAATTCTGTTTGTGTATGTTAAACGCGTACTTTAATAACCTTATCAAATCTAATTATCATCGGACCATTTTGGACTTAGGTCCCATGTGGAAATTTCGCCCGATATTCAGTTGAAGCGATTTATTGTCAACAAAAAGAAGCCTATTCCACTCAAATTTGATTAGTGATTGCTTTTTACACTTATTAAAGATTTGACAAAATATAGATCTAATCAGTCCATGTTTGAACTTGGGACCCATGGTCCGGGAAACTCTGGTGTAGGGTATTATATGGTCGGTCTTGACCGACTATATTTTTCTTACTTGTTTTTTAATAAATTATGAAAATTCATACTTTTGTTGAAATCCGGCTTTTTTCAACACCAAAGTCCAAAAAAGTCCAAACAATATTGACAAACCTCGAATTACGATCTGTCTCTGACAATGTATTCTATTCACATTTTTGCGACCCTGTGCGACCGTTCATAAACTTTTGATCTAGAGGCAATAAATCAAAATATGACGTTTAAAAATGCCCTAAAATGGAACTTTAAAATTTTTTTTGATATTTTTGTTTCTATTGATTTCTAATAAAAAATGTCCCACTATGACAACATTGGCGTGATAAGTGGTGATGGGTACGTGAGTCAATTTTGACTTACGCTCACGCAAAAAAACATAATTTACAGAATCGTTTTTTTTTTCTCACACTTACTCACTATTTACATGAGTAAACAAAACACCACTCACATGTGGCTCACGCTCACTCGTAACTCACCTTATTAGAAAGGCATTTTACTCCACATCATAATTCTGTAACCACTTGAATTTATACTTAACTTAAAATACCAAAAAATTGCGAAAACAGAAAAAAATCATATTTTTCGTTGTAATCCGTGTTTTAAACTTCAAGGCCAATGCGGAACGCCTTACCCATGTCCGTTCGTCCTTAAATTATGTGAGACGTATTTTTACCTCCAAATGAATATATTTAGGGTAAGTTAGGATCAGTATCTACCAATTTTATTTTTGTGGATCACCTGGGTTTTACTACAGGACTTTGAACTTGTTCTTCTATAAAAATGCTTCATTTGCTTACCAAAGATATAAGAAAACATGTAAAAATTAAGTTTTTCAGAGGTTGGTTTAGTTCTTCAAGGGGAAACTTTTTCCCCTAATCCGATTTTGTCCGTTTACGAACTAAACCCGCCTATGACCATAAGACATATTTGTGCCACACTTCAGGATCCTAGCTCTTTTATTTTGGGCTACATTGTGTTATCTACAGACGGACGGACAGACGCATATTCATAGAAAGTCTTAGAATCGATCACTAATCAATAATATACATATGTATATACTTTATGGGGTCCTAGACCGATATTTTGATGCGTTACACACGGAATGACAAAGTGAGTATACCCCCATACTGTGGTTGGAGGGTATAAAAATAAAATAAATAAAATAGGCTCAAAAATGTATTTACAATTTTTCGAATCTCCTAAACTTGAATTTCTATTCTATTTTTTTTTCAGATATCGTTTTTTATACATAAACGTGGGAAGTCCTGGAAGGTGCAACGACTCCCAAATATATAAAAAATCATTGCTAAAAAAAGCACTCACTGAATCCAATATTTTAGACGAATATTCTAAATTTATATGTGGAACTGAAGTTCCGGTATATATAATTGGCGATTCAGCCTTCAGATTTTCAAGAAATCTTATGAAGCCCTATCCCTTTAACGCCGAAAATGACGAACAACAAAAAGCTTTCAATTATTTGTTATCTAGGCACAGAAGAGTGGTGGAGAATTCTTTTGGCCACTTAAAGGCACGCTTTCGGCGTATTGGAAAAGGAATTGATAACAAAATAAAAAATGTCAACATCGTTATCATGTGTTGTTGCGTTCTTCATAACTTTTTAAATGAAAATAACGATAAAAAAAATCAAAAATGGGTAAAAGATTTTGAAAATTTTGAAAGAAACCGCCTTTATCCTCAGGATGAAGTGGTTTTGGACAACGTAAGAGCCGATGCTGAACAAATTCGTCATGCCATTAGTTTACATGGTAAGTGTACTTTATCAGTATGACAGTTACCACATGTTAGTTGCTTGTAAAAAATTCCGTATTAGTTATTTTCAACTACAAATGTAGTTGTTTTTCTTTGAAAAATATGAAACAACTATTTTAGTTATTTTATTTCGTTTTTAGAACAACTAACACAACAGTACTGTAATCTAATTACAGTAGTTGTTTTTATTTACCTATAACCTTTTTACATAATTTTTTTTTTTTCAATTATTACAAATATACAGCGAAAGCCCTCTCTCTTTAAACTTTCTCTCATCCTTTACTAAATCTTCCTTTCCAGGGTACGGTACAATGGACTATTTTTAGTCTGAGCGAGATGGACTAGCCTAGCTTTCTTTTAGGCTTGTACAACCCACCTTCAACTCAACTCAGTGAAAGCCCGGTGTAGCGAATTTCTTTTTTAACAATAGTTATTTTTTTTAATTGTTGCAAATATACAGTAAAATCCCGGTTTAACGAATATTCGATATTACGACCGACACAAATTTTAACGTTGACTATCTTTTTTAACGAACATTTGAAAAATTTTACGCTTGATATAAGAATTTTTGAAAATTAACCCACAATAATAGTTAGTAAGTTAATATGTTCTAAGAACCGCCATTAAATTTCACTGAAGACTATTCTATAGCCATAATTGGAAAAATTAATATAAATAAATTGATGATGGCGTCTTAGTCCTTCCAAAAAATCTTCTATCCTTCTCATTTTTTTTTTTTTTTTTTATTTAAATTGTGATCTAGCACAACAAGACATAATCTTAAAAATGAAAGTGCTAGTAAATAAACCAAACAAAATAGTTAACAAACTTGAAAACAGATGTAAAATACATATAAGATATAAAACTGATTAGTTTAAGAATAATAATACTAATAATAATAAAAATCATACGTAAAACATAAGAAATATGATTACAAAAAAGTACAAAAAGCAAAAAAGGTAACAATTTTAAGTTTTTTAAAGCAAACGGAAATTTCATGGCAAACGGAAAGTTATATCAAAATTAATTGTTGCTAACTCCCTTTTAAACGATTTTGCGCTGCCTATCGGGGCGTTTATGAAACCAATGCGGATTGGTTTGACAACACTTTTTCACGGAAATCAGCTGTGTATGTTTATGAATCCAATCCAATTCCAATCAAAGAGAAAATGAGAAAATTTCCGTTCGAAAACGAAAATGTGCGTTCATGAATTCTATTCAGTTGGTTTGACAGTTGGAAAATTTTCGTCAACGTTTGGCTTCGGGGATTTGTAAGAAAAGTTAAGAATAATTAATTTAAAAAAAAATTAAAAACAAAACTTAAATGAAAAAATGTGAGTAAGATGTTCTTTTTTGTTTTCGACTTTTTTAAAAAATATTTTTCCTCTTTTTTTTATAAGGGGAAGGTACAAAATTAATGAGCAAAATGCAGTTAGTTCTTCATGAGTTTGTGGAAATAAATCCCGATATATCGAAGGGATTTGTGTTT
The DNA here is from genome assembly GCA_963921195.1 of Pegoplata infirma. NCBI lineage: Eukaryota > Metazoa > Arthropoda > Insecta > Diptera > Anthomyiidae > Pegoplata > Pegoplata infirma. The sequence goes on along the minus strand of OY992536.1, from coordinate 157,644,533 downwards.
TAAGGCCTTAAATATAAACAAAAGTAATTCATATTAAAAAATGTGAAAATAAAATTTCCAAATTTTTTTTGTGTCCTAGATTTAACTTCCGTAAAAGTAAAACGAATGCACTTTTTTCTATAATTTTAACATTTTAGTTATTCGATTTTAACTTTGAGTGAAAACGTATACAACAGAACACCAAATTGGATTTCATGTGATTCGGAAAATGTGAATTGAAAAGTTATGAATGGCTTTTTTACGAACTTTTTCAAAGGCAAAAAGCCCTTAATAAAATTCTTGAAAAAAGTATCATACACACTTTAGTTTATTAACGAAAAAAAATCTTTTGTCGGACAAGTATTTCGATTCCGAAATTGGGCGCAAAAAATAATAAGAGTCCAAATGGGCAAAAAGTTACCGATGTTTTAAAAAAAAATCATAAAAAAGGAACAAACTGAAGCAACTGGTATTTTTCCATACAAAATACCAGATCCTAAGTATATATTGGACTTAAGGAAAACAAAAGATGGATTTGTATAAAATCCCTTGCTTAGTGGATCAATAATCAAAAAAATTAAATTCAAAACAAATGCTTGACAGTTTATTTATTAAATTATTTTTTTTTACAAACTGCATTATATAACAACTCTGACTTTGACTTTCTAACAGAGTTACTATAAAATACGACTCTGTATTTGCAAAAACAGAGTCGTATTTTGTAAATACTTGTGTCTCCGCTAAGTTCGAACGCAATAGATATTTTTTTTCGAACAAAGCAATTCGTCACGGTTTCATGAACGCTTCGAAAATTGGAAACGGATTTGAATTTCGTTTCCAATCCAATTTCGTTGTGGATTCATGAACGGCCTGTATAATTTGAATGTGATTCGGAATTTTATTCCAAAGACTGGTGGTAAAAATAAAAAATTGTCGTTGCGACAAAAGACTTTTATATCTTTGTTGAATTATGTTCCTTCCGCGGTTGAATCTAGCAAATTTTATTCTATTGAACAAGTATACAGGTTCCTCTGAAGTTATAATTTTATGCATAAATGTAATGCTTTTAAATTTAAGTAAATTTTCGAAACTTTTCTGGAAAATTTTGTACGAATACGTTGAAATATGTTCATGACGCCTTTTCTGAAAGATGTATCTCGCGATGTTATTATAAGTAACATTAAGTTTACGTAAATCATCACTATCGCAGTTCGCAAAGATTTCACATCCGTATAACAATACAGGAATGAGATATGTTTTGGCCAATAGCATTCGTATTTTCAATGGTGTTGAGTCTTTAACAGCCCATAGATTTCGGAGCATGCCATAGACTCTTCCCGCAACCATATTTATGTGATCTGACCAAGTAAGTTGAGTATTAAAAATAACTCCCAGATTTGACGACGAGTTTACAAAGTCAATATTGTTGTCATTGATTTTCACACAAATATCTCCATCTAATGATCTCTTAGATTTTGAAAGAAAGATGCATTTGGACTTTAAGGGGTTAATGCATAATCCATTGGTATTTGCCCAGCTATTAATTTTGATCAGATCATTATTGATATTGTTTACACACAAGGTGATATCATTAACACTGCTACTATTGTAGAGTTGGACATCATCTGCATACATATGCACTTTACTGTTAATTGAAATATCAGGTAAATCGTTGATGTACAGACAGAATAAAAGAGGTCCAAGTATTGATCCTTGTGGTACCCCTCTGTGAACACTAAGTGCATCGGAAATTTGGCCATTTAGATGTACGATTTGAGATCTATTAGAGAGATATGAGGAAACAAGCTTGCAGGCCGAACTAGAAAAATAAAACAGTTTTTCAAGTTTTGATATTAAAATTGAATGATCAACTGTGTCAAAAGCTTTACTGTGGTCCAGTAAGATTAAAAATGCTATCATGTTCCTATCAAGTTTCGATCTTAGATCTTCAACCACATCTATCAGTGCTGTGATGCAGCTTCTGGCTTTCGTAAAGCCAGATTGCCTATCAGATAACAGGTTTTGACGTTTTAGGTAGTCGTTCATCTGTTTGCACATAAGATGTTCCATTACCTTAGATAAAAAGGGAAGAATAGCGATTGGTCGAAAATCACTTCCGGACTTGGGAATAGGAATAATCTTTGATAGTTTCCATTCTTCAGGAAAAGTAGATTTTAAAAGAATAGAATTAAACAAATGAGTAAAGTAAGGCAAGAGCCTAGGAGTTAGAGCTTTTAAAAAAATAGGATTCAAATTGTCCAAACCTACTGCATTTCATTGCTGAGGGGGGATGAAGTAATCTCAAAGTATTAAAAAAAAAACACAGTTTTTTTAAGAGTAATATTCAACAAATTATTTATTTATTTTTTTATTTAAAAAAAAGTAATGGCAGCATTTTTAATTTATTACTTCTAGCAATATTTACAAAATTCTATGCTATATTAGCGGTATTCAGTCTTACTGGGAAGTTCAAGTTTCTTACATTCTAAATTCCTCTAATAAGTATTATAAATTATATAACTAATTAAGAATAATAATAACGATTGGCATATACAGTGGTTCACACCCTAAAACGGGCAGTAAAAGCAGTTTGTAGAAGACTACGTTAACGAGGATGATAAAACAATTCAATCTATGGAATTTTTTTTGAAATCGTGCTGTTTATGTAATTTATCAAGCTTTGTTATAAACAACCAAAAATTATTTTTATTATTTTTTTGAAAATTGATAAAAATATAAAATCCAACCGACCTACTGTACATTAGGGTGAAGAGAATTTTGGTACTTTCGAATTTTGTTTCTCCTGTGTTATGAATTGATACTCCATAGCCTAAAACTTACTGAAGAAAAAAATTTAGCATCCTTGAACAAGGTCTTGAGGTGGCGCAGAGGACATACATTTGTATGTCCTCAAACATACAAATAAGCAAACATTTTTTAGATTTTTCAATTTTTTATTATTAGTGAGCTTTTTTACCTTATTAACGACAAAAAATTTTATTTCGATTGCACATGTTAATCAGTTCCAAAAGTGACCAGTTTTGACAAACATACAGTATTGATTTTTTGCTGTTTTTGGAACTTTTGTAGACCAAAATTACGATGTCACCAAATAAAACAAAAATAAACTAAGAATACATATCTTTTATGAAGACCGACAAAAAATCTTTACTGTATGCTTCCAAAACAAGTTAATCAGTTCCAAAAGTGACCTCAAAATATTTTTTTGCGGTCACTTTTGGAACTGATTAACTTGTGATCAAAATAAAAAATTTTGTCGTTAATAACCCAATAAAACTGATAATCAAAAATGAAAAATCGAAAATTAATTTTTGTGATTGAAGGGTATACAAATTTAAGTCCTCTGCGGCAGATCAAGACCTTGCCGAGGATGTTAAAATTTATTTACTATGTTTCAGGCTATGGAGCATCAATTCACAAAATATAAAAAGTACAAAATTCGAAAAAAAAAATTGAAAACGTTACTTTCAAAAGAAGTAATATTTAAATTATTGTAATATGTATACTAGGGTGGCTCGTTTTTGGGCTTTTCTCTCTGATCAAATTCTAATACCCCCCAAAATGTCGGTCCCCTAAGGGTAACTCACATGCAAAATATCACTTCGATCGGAGTTTATCTTCTGTCTCCACTTTGAGCCAAAAATTGGTGTTTTTGCAAAAAAGGACGTATTAAAAAAAAAATAAAAATTTTAAGTTTTTTTATTAAAATAATTAAAAAAATATTTTTGTATAATATTTGATCGTAAATACTTAAATATGAAATTTAAAGATTTTACGGTATCATTAACCCGTTCAAACTTGATACCAAAAAAATGTCATGATTTTGGGGGCGTTCTTTTTTCAAAATTTGAAAATTTTATTGAAAAAAAAAATTAAAATATATAATTTTTTTTCTGAATTCATTAAGAACACCTTGGAGAAGAAAAATGTGAAATATGGTGGATATCCGTCGGACCACTTTTTGGGAATCGCGGGGGGAAGTTAGCGGATTTCAAGGAAATGTTGGTTTTATCAATAATTTGGATTAATAAAATCTTATAAATTCGGCAAATTAACGGTTTTTTGGTGTCGTGGTATTCTATTAGATAACTGTAAGTCTGTCATGAAATTTTACCGATGTAGGACGTCTTTAACCCACATTGGCTGGGGTCAAAAATTACCCCCGCAGAAAATTTGAAGTTTAGAGCTTAAGTTTTGTGCTATAAACAAGTATAAAACGGCTTTTGTGTTTTCTAACCTAACTATTATTTCGTATTAATATTTTAACTTTAAAATAATCGTTAACCCTTCTTGGCAGGGGGACAAAAATGACCCATTTAGTAAAAAATATATGTTTTGTTGATATCAAAAAATTCAAGCACTACGCCTAAAAGTTTTTTCCGGGGTCATTTTTGACCCCTGGCCAATGTGGATTTAAGTTATCTTAAATTGGTATGATTTTTGGGCTGATTTAAAGTTATCTAATAGATTGCCACAAATTAATTTTCTATAAAAAATTAAAAGTTTTTATTGAATGGGTCATTTTGACCCCTTACCAAGAAGGGTTAACGATTTTTTTAAAGATAATATATTAATACGAAATAGTAGTTGGGGTACAAAACACAAAAACCGTTTTAATTTTGTGCTATACTTGTTTATAGCACAAAATTTTCTGCGGGGGTCATTTTTACCCCCAGCCAATGTGGGGAAAAGACGTCCTAGATGGGTAAGATTTCATGACAGACTTAAAGTTATTTAATAGAATGCCACGACACCAACAAACTGTTAATTTGCCCAAAAATTAAATTTATAAGATTTTATTAACCCAAATTATTGATAAAACCAACATTTCCTTGAAATCCGCTAACTTCCCCCCACAATTCCCGAAAAGTGGTCCGTCGGATATCCGCTATATTTCACATTTTTCTTCTCCAAGGTGTTCTTAATGAGTTCAGATAGAAAAAATTATATATTTTAAGTTTTTTTTAAATAAATTTTCAAATTTTGAAAAAAGGTGTTTTGAGAACGCCCCCAAAATCATGCCATTTTTTGGTATCAAGTTTGAACGGGTTAATGATATCGTAAAATCTTTAAATTACATATTTAAGTATTTACGATCAAATGTTATACAAAAATAATTTTTTAATTATTTTAATAAAAAAAACTTTTTTTTTTTTTTTTTAAAAAAGTCCTTTTTTTGGCAATACCCCAATTTCGAGGCTCAAAGTGGAGACAGAAGATAAACTCCGATCGGAGTGATATTTTGCATGTGAGTTACCCTTAGGGGACCGACACTTTTGGCGGGTATTAGAATTTGATCAGAGAGAAAAGTCCAAAAACAAGCCACCCTAATGTATACTACTATTAGAAATAAAAACTTAAACATTTAAAAACTAATTACAATAGTGTTAAAACCACATATACATTTGTGTACATAGGATCAGATCAGGAGTCTTTTTTTTTTAACTGCTAAGCTTCCCGTACAAATATTGAAGACATTGGCCCTTACCACAAGAAAACAAAAAGTCTATTTTAACAAAAGTTTTATTTTAAATTTCAAATTTTCACTACATTTTTTGAAAGCCGATTTTAAAAACAAAAACAATTTGTATGGAAATAAAATTAAAAGCTCATTTTAAATTTATTTTATTTTCTTGTGGTAAAGCTGATTATTTGTTTTTTAAAAAATTTATTACTGTATTTTTCAATTCTTCATTATCGTTAGCAACCTTTTCTAAAATTTTTTTCTTTTCCATCTCCAGCTTATATATTTTGTCTTCCCACATTTTTTGATCTTTTCTTTCTTTATCTTCCTTTTTCTCTAGTTCTTCATTTTTTTTAAAAACCTTTTCATTAACACCATCTCGACGTCTTCTTTTCTTTTCAGCACAACGGGGGCTATCGGTTCCAGATGTGTCGGTGGTTGATGTGTCTGTTAGTGATATGTCTGTTGCCGATATGTCTGTTGATGATGAAAACTCGTACATAGAACGGATTGGTGTTGATTGTGATACAGACTGATAACAATGCTTAGAACATGATGGAATATCATCCGCAGAGGTTAAATTATCTTCTTCTAAAATTTCTAACATAGTGTATTCCTCATACGACTCTTCAAAGGAACTTTCTGAAAAAAAATTTTAATTTTTAAAATTTTTCGTCTTAATATAAATTTTCATTAAATAAATACATTTTTTTTACTACAAATAAAAATTTATTCAAATTTCCGTTTCAAAATACAAAAATTAGTATATACCTATAAATTCGATTCTGATTTCTAGAGACTTTGTCTTTAGTTCTTCATTTTTCAGAGGTTGGTTTGTGCCAAATTTCGGGAGCCTAGCTCTTTTATTTTGGACTGCATCGTGTTAACTACAGACGGACGGACGGACATAGCATAGAATGTCTTAGAATCGATCACTTATCATATATATTAGAGTGTCCCTTATTTTGGAAATGTTGGAAATGTTGAGACGGTACCCCTTCATTTTTTTCCATTTGACCAAAAAATAACTCATAAACAAATATTATTCATATCTGTGACATCTTTTTTGTATATCGAAAAACATCAAAAATGCATTTTTACCCATTTTTAGAACACGATAAAGATGTCACAGATAGGAAAAATATTTTTTTATGAATATATATTATTAAATGCAACATTACAACTAAAACCGTTGCTTGTCAAAACTAAAAAAAAAATATTTTTTAAAATAAATTAAATTTTTTAAATTTTTAAATTTTTATTGTAGGACCCCAACGCGTCTAAATTTTTTTTTCGAAAAATTTTAGAGCTGAAAGCCTTATCCCACCAAAATCAAATTTTTTGTCGTGAATAAGCTAACCAATTAGTATTATAATTAATAACAAAAAAATTAAAAATCAAAAAAAAAATTTTTTGGTTTGTATGGAAAAATGATTTTGAAGGCCCCGTCGCGTAGGGAAGGCGTGGTCGTATGGGCGTAAAATTTTTCCTGAGTTATTTTTTGTCAAATAGAAAAAAATGAAGGGGTACCGTCTCAACATTTCCAAAATAAGGGACACTCTAATATATATGGGGCATTCCATGTGAAATCGGACACTTTGAAAAAATTTTTTTTTAGATTTTCCCAATTTGTTTACAGTTTTTAGTACCCTTCGAAAACTCCTTCGTGGTAAATTTTCAGATTTTTTTGATGACCCGTTCAAAAGATATCGAATTTTTAAAAATTGGTAGTTTGTTCCTTTACTCAAACTTCTTTTAATCATAACTTCTTCAATAATGGTCCAAATTTCAAGTTTTTTTTTTTCAAAATTTTTGTTTTTTTACGTACTTTCTAAAAAAAATCCCAAAAAATTCTTAAAAGCGCTCTAGTATGCGATTTTTAAGTTTTAAAATTTAAATCTCATTTTTGAAAATGTTTGTACTCTTCGATTTTTTTGAAATTTTTGTGTGTGTAAAACTTCTATCAATTCTACAAATTTTTTGCCCAGGAAGATCGTGGGATAACGATTATTACTATTTCTTAAAATTTTTTTAAAAAATTTTATTGTAATTTTCCAATCTTAAAATCATTTGTACTGCTCCAATGGTGCGTCATAGAAGGGTCATTTATAAGACCGACCCCCATTAATTTTTACGTCTTAACATTTCCTTGAAACAAACTAATACCCTATCTCCAATTTCTAAGGGGGCTCCCACACAAAACGACATTTTTTAAAATTTGTTCCAACCGCTCTAACTGCCCTAATAGTGCCCTTAGAGTAACAAAATGTATGACCGACCCACAATATTTTTTTCGTCCAAACATTTTCTCTGAACACACCTACCCTCTATCTTTAACTGTTAAGGCGGTTCCCATACAATTCTTTTTATTTTTTGTAAATTTGTTTTATTTAATCAGCTTCTACCGGTCCATTGGTGGGTCCGAGAGGGGTCATTAGTGGGACCGACCCCCATTTATTTTTACCCTTCAAAATTTTTTCAAAACATACCTACGCCCTATCTCCACTTCCTAAGTAGGCTCCCATACAAATAACAGTTGGAGCAAATTTTATAAAAATATAATTTTGTATGGTAGCCTACTTAGGGAGTGGAGATAGGGCGTAGGTATGTTTTGAAAAAATGTTGTAGGGTAAAATTACAATAAAATTTTTTAAAAAAATTTTAAAAAATACCCAGCAAAAACTATGTAATGAGTACCCATTCCCAATTGGATTACCTGGTAATGAGTACTAATTACTCGCTGCGTTACTTTATACCCCAAAAAAAAACCTTACTTTTCACTTACATCGTAAATGATTTGCAATCTTAATTTTAAAATCCAGTTAAGTTTCATAAAAATACATAAAAAACAATTTTACTCTTAATTTATTTTCTCTCATTTAATAAGAGCAACTAAACAAACAATGCAGTCAACTTTTCAACTTTTTGTAAGCGAGCTAGGAATGGGATATTATTTTTTAGCATTTTCGTAAGCGAACAAAGAAGGCCTTGCCTCCAATGACATCGCCTTGTTAAAGTAATTAAGAATGAAATTGGGACGTAACTAGTTACTCATTTTCGTTTTAAACCCCAAAGTAAACTACTTGGTAATGGAAGTTTTTGCTGGGTAGTAATAATCGTTATCCCACGATCTTCCTGGGCAAAAAATTTGTAGAATTGATAGAAGTTTTACACAAAAAAATTTCAAAAAAATCGAAGAGTACGAACATTTTCAAAAATGAGATTTAAATTTTAAAACTTAAAAATCGCATACTAGAACGCTTTTAAGAATTTTTGGGATTTTTTTTAGAAAGTACTTAAAAAAACAAAAATTTTGAAAAAAAAAAAATTGAAATTTGGACCATTATTGAAGAAGTTATGATTAAAAGAAGCTTGAGTAAAGGAACAAACTACCAATTTTTAAAAATTCGATATCTTTTGAACGGGTCATCAAAAATATCTGAAAACTTACCACGAAGGAGTTTTCGAAGGGTACTAAAAACTGTAAACAAATTGGAAAAATCTAAAAAAAAGTTTTTCAAAGTGTCCGATTTCACATGGAATGCCCCATATATACTCAATGGGGTCCTAGACCGATATTTTGATGCGTTACACACGGAAGAACAAAGTGAGTATACCCCCATACTGTAGTTGGAGGGTATAAAAATATATTTTTTAAAAAAAAATTCGTAAATTGTGGTTTTGTAAATGTAAAATCGTACTACTAACATCGCGCATGATTAATAGAAAGAGCTTTGGTTATAGGAGGTTTTGTTCGTAAATGGGCAAAATGGATTCAAGGTGAAAAACGCATCGAAATATCGGCCTAGGACCCCATAAAGTATATATTTTATTGATCAGTGATCGATTCTAAGACATTCTAGCGATGTCCGTCCGTCCGTCTGTAGAGGACACGATTAGGGTTTCTATTCGGGAAAAAATTCCCGGGAATTCCCGGGAAATATTTTTCGTAAAATCCCGGGATTTTTTCATCGGGAAATTTCGGGAATTTGCAAAAAAAAAAAAAAATTAAGAAAAAGGTTTTTAAAGTACACACTTTTACCTCAATTTAAAAGAATTTTTTAAAAATAATATTAATACTACATGAAAAAATTTAATTATGGGAGAAAATATTTTGGATATGCTTTAATTTGCATTTTATTTAAGCTTTAACTCAAATTTACTTGAATCGATTGTATGATAAAATACTGAAAGGAACTAAATTCCACTTCGAAGGTTGGTTGCGAATAGGTTAGCGTTTTTCCCATCTTAAAATATAATGGTTTTGAAACTTGATATTTTAAAATTCAGGTAATCAACCTTTATAGTTCTTAAATAAAGTATTAAACAAAAGCAATTAATTAATACTTTTTTTAAATAATTTAAATCCAAAAAAAAAAAATATAATTTGTGGACCAATATTTTTAAAAATAGTTCACATTATATTAGTGCCCCATTTAAGCATAGTTTCCTTAAACCAATCTATAAAAATAATACGAAAGTTTTATAAAATAAATCTTCAAAATACAAATCGGTTGCATATTATTACTTAAAATTAGTCGAATTTCCCAAGAAGTTATTAAAAAAACATTTGTTGCAAAATTTGAAAATCGGATAAGTTAAAAATGTTTCCCGAATTGCGAAAAAATATATCAGATATTTATTTGTTAATAAATTTTAATAAATAAAAAAAACTTGCTATATGGAGCTGACAATGCTATATCAAATGCGACAACCGAGATAAGGTCCAATATTTCTACAAAAATTCGATTTTGTGAATTTTCGACGTTTACTATAAAAGTAAAGAAAACTGTTTTGAAAAAGGTTACATGTGCCTTAAATTAAAGAAAATTTACCATAATTTATAAAAAAACTTAATAATATATGATAATATTCAGAAATTGCGTTATTAAAAAATTCCCGGGAATTATGTTTTTTAAAAACGATTTCCCGGGAATTGAAAACCAACCTAAGACAAACCGCATTTTTTGCAGGATTTTTTGTACTTTTGCTAAGCAAATGCAACATTCTTATCTCAGAAGAAGTTCAAAATCGCAATGGGAAGGTAGATTAAGTTTTTATACCATGGACAAAAACATGTATTTGTATAGAACTCACATCCCTACTGATCAGCATTTTTAAGCCAAATTAGCATTTTTATATTTTTTTTAAATATTTTTTACAACTTCATCATCTTCCAACTTTTGAGGCGAATTTGGTTAAACAAAAATTTTTATTTTTGAAAGTCATCATCTATGGACCAAAATCTGTTTTGTAATTTTTTCAAACTTTGATCGCTGGTTGCCGACTAAAGATGATCTGGCAAATTTTTTCTTAATTTTTCCACAACCAGATTTTCTGTGGCCATCGTTGGGCAGGTGTTACGAAACGAAATTCGAAAGTTTAGATTTGAAAACTAAACCTAAATATATATTTTTTTAAGTTTTTATTTTTATTTTTTGATAATACCGGTATTGACGTTTCGGTATCAGTATTACCGTAACCGATTCCACTCAAATACTGTAACCAATACCGAAATAAAATAAAAAACGATACCAATACCGATATCGATACCGTTATTTGTTTCGATTGCCAACCTTGTATAAAAGAGATGATTTTAAGGTTGGGGTGTCTCGGCTTATAGGCCATATCAGTGTTTCAAAACTTCGTTGTCCCCTTATGAAACAATGAGGACCTCCGGAAAAATTTAGATAGCTCCCGAACTAATAGAAATATCCTCTAGATAAAATATACGTGTCGACTTAAATTTAATAAAGATTATTTCGTATTCATGTGGATATCGTAGGGTTATGTATTATGTATGTATTCATATATATACCCCACACATTTTCTTGAAAAAAGTATTTAACGAAGTCAAAATTCTACAAGGTTATGCCACCGATAAATAGGCATTAAGAAAAACTTTTTTGTCATATGTAAACATCATATGGTTCCTAAGAAAGAAATGGTTGAAAAATCCAAAAAACGATTTTCTTGCCATTTTTTGACCCATGTTTGAACCCTTAAATCCCCGATATGGCCGATAAGCCGAGACACCCCAACCTTGGAATTGTCTCTTTTATATATATTTTACGTTTCATGCAAATCGGTTCATAAGGGTTGAGATACTTCCCTTGTGAGAGATTTTTTTCTACAGAATGTCTCGGAATCTGAGACATTTTTTTAATAGAAAAAGTTTCAGAATCTGAGACATTTTTTCTGCAGAAACACTGAAAATTCTGTCCCTTTTACAGACAAAAAACATATTTTTACTTACTGGAAATGCTTTCCTCCACTACATCCTTTAAATTATTTATTTTAAAACTTCCCAAAATGGAGTGTACTTTTAAGTATAGCTGTCATGAAGATTAGGGTGGATCGAATTTGGCTTTTTGTCGAATTTCGTTCCGGCTCACCGACAGATGTGTTGGAATAGACCTAAAAACAATGTGGTTAAATTTTCATGCAGATCGGTGGTCATCTTCCGCTGCCGAAATGACGTTGAAAATCCGCGATTTCTTAAAAAATAGTATTTATTTAAAAAAATTGCCAAAATTACAAAAATGACTTAATCTTCTTTTTTATTTCAGTCAATCTTTTCAATTCGATCATATTTTCTTAGAAAAAAATTTCAGCTTAATAGGACATTGTTAACCCATCTAAAACGGTTGCCGAAAATGACCCATTCATTTTGCCCTAAACTCAAAACCACCAAATTTAAAAAAGATTTTTTTTTTTAATTTTAAGTTGCACAATCTAAAGTTTTGATTGTATTTATTTCAAGTATATATAAGTTCGTTTGACAAAAATTTTTTTTGAAAAAATACGAGATTCTTAAACAGCGCGTGTAACGGTCTGTTTCAAGGACATTTTGGGAAAATTGCACTTTTTTTTTTAAAACTCAACATTTTTAGTTAAAAACTTTTCATTTTACCACAGATTTATTATAAATTATAAAACTTAATATAGAAATGTTGGATTTTAAGATATTCCTTAACCCTAAACAGCTTTGGGCCCTAAATGACCCATGATGAACATATTCATCTAGCAATAAACCGCTTTTGGCGGTCGACTTACCATTGGAAACATATTTTTTCAATTAAAAATGGGAGCGTGAGTAAATATGGGAGCGTGAGTAAGGATGGGAGCGTGAGTAGAGATGGGAGCGTGAGTGAGTTCGACCAACTCACGCTTACGAAGAAAAAAAAAATTTCTCACGCAAGAAATTTTTGAATTTTGCATACATTTTACGCAAGTTACATGAGTGTCACATTTTAATCTCACTCAAGCTGAATTTTGACGTGTTTCATTTTTTCGTCACCATAAAAAATCATGCAAACTCACGAAATTTTAGTCACGTTTAACAGTGCAATTTTAAAAACTATATTTTTAATGTAAATAAAACAAAAAAGTTCAAATAGCATTCAAATAGTATCCCGCTTAAATGCACCCACCCTTAAAGCATTTTTCGTATCCACTATTAACCATTTATTTATATCTGACACAAAAAGTAATTCACATTTAAACAAGAATATTGCTGAATAATTTCAATAGACTATTTACTTGCTGTATTCTGGCATTTAAAGGGATAATGCTTTCAGGGTGGGTGCATTTAAATGGGAAATAATATTTAAACTTGTTTTAAAAAAATATATGGATCACTTTTTTATTTTGCATTAAAAATATAATTTGTACAAATGCACACGTGACACAAATTTCACGTGATTCACTCGTAAACGTGAGTGAAATTTCGAGAGTTTGCATGATTTTTTATGGTGACAGAAAAATAAAACACGTCAAAATATAGTTATGTTGAGTTTTCGTGAGCGTGATTACAGCGTGAACGAGTTTAATATGTTTCAATCACGTGATCCTGCGTAAAATGTATGCAAACTTAAAAAATTTCCTGCGCGAAAATGTTTTTTCTTCGTGAGCGTGAGTAGGTCAAATTCACTCACGCTCCCATCTTTACTCACGCTCCCATTTTTAATGGAAAAAATATGTTTCCAATGGTTAGTTGCCCGCCAAAAGCGGTTTATTGCTAGATGCATTTGTTCATCATGGGTCATTTAGGGCCCAAAGCTGTTTAGGGTTAAAGAATTTCTTAAAATCCAACATTTCTATATTAAGTTTTATAATTTATAATAAGTCTGGTGTAAAATGAAAAGTTTTTAACTAAAAATGTTGAGTTTTTAAAAAAAAGTGCAATTTTCCCAAAATGTCCTGGAAACAGACCGTTACACGCGCTGTTTAAGAATCTCGTATTTTTTCAAAAAAAATTTTTGTCAAACGAAATTATATATACTTGAAATAAATGCAATGAAAACTTTAGATTGTGCAACTTAAAATCAAAAAAAAATTTTTTTTTTAAATTTGGTGGTTTTGAGTTTAGGGTAAAATAAATGGGTCATTTTCGGGAACCGTTTTAGAGGGGTTAACAATGTCCTATTAAGCTGAAATTTTTTTCTAAGAAAATATGATCGAATTGAAAAGATTGACTGAAATAAAAAAGAAAATTAAGTCATTTTTGTAATTTTGGCAATTTTTTGAAATATATACTATTTTTTAAGAAATCGCGGATTTTCAACGTCATTTCGGCAGCGGAAGATGACCACCGATCTGCATGAAAATTTAACCACATTGTTTTTAGGTCTATTCCAACACATCTGTCGGTGAGCCGGAACGAAATTCGCCCAAAAGCCAAATTCGATCCACCCTAATGAAGATGGCGAACCACCAGACACACCGACATTTGCCCTTTCTTTTCTAAAAAGAGAATGTATCAGAAAAATTTACAATATTCTTAAAAATACTTGCCTATATTTGGAGGTCAGATTGTGGATTTTTGTTTTAATTTCCTCTGTGGTGACATTTATTCCCGTTCCTTCCAACTCCAACCTCATCTCTTCCAAAATATGGGAGTTTTTTCGGGCACCTCTCAGCATATCAATTTTGTTTGCCCACACTTCGCAAAATATTGATTCCTCCCTTGCTGACCACAATTTTTTCGTTTGTTTAATTTTGTTTTCATTTTAGGTGGCATTTTTAAAAAATACAAATTTCTTCGCCCAGCAACAGTCAATTTTTTTTTATAAATGTCAAATATAAATTGACATTTCTTTTCGAACATATATAATAACACAGAGTTGTATTTCATTTTTCGAAATACAATACAGTGTTGCATCGACCAAAACAAGTGGTTGAAATTTTTTTTCGACATGTTTTGTACCAAAACACTAGAGTTGTCAAAACCGATTTCCGAAGTATTCGAAAAATCGATTTTTATCTACTTTTCCGGTTTTTTAAAACAGGTTTTTAAAAAGGCCGGTTTTCGAAGTATTCGAGAAACCGATTTTTTGGTCTCGAATACTTAATCGACTTTTTTATATTTATTTTTTTTTTGTAATTTTGCATTCAGTGTAGTTTTTTAGTAGCCATCTCAAAACTTTGAAGAACGGTTTAATTATACCTTAAAAGAAATTCAAAATCCTGAATTGAAAAGGATTTTACTAGATACAACACAGATAAATTATCTAAAAGATCTTCCAAATCAGATCTGCTTTACAAGGCATTGTGAAGGTGTTCGCAAACAGAATTCCGAACGTTATGCCTGCGAGTTGAAGAACAGAAACTTTACGATATCGTACCGAACTAGGTTAGAAACAAAATAAAGTTCTTTTAGTGTTCTGTTTGCGAACTTTTGAGATTTTTTTTTTTTAAATTTAAAATGGCGATATCTCGAAAACTAAGCAAGATAGAGCAAAACGGAGCACATTTTTGGTTCTTGGGATCTCCATAGTATCGCTAGGCCTCTACACATGGGTCGACCCCATTGGGTCCATATTTTGAATCTAAAAAAGTTAGCATTCCGGGAAATTTAAAAATGCACATATCTCGCTAAATACTGCCGACACGATGAAAAGTCTAAAAGCATTTTTGTGGATCTTGTCTCGTAGTACATGACCGCTTTTAGACTTTATGTCGTGTCGGCAGTATTTAGCGAGATATTTGCATTTTTAAAATTTCTGGAATGCTAACTTTTTTAGATTCAAAATAAGGACCCAATGGGGTCCACCCATGTGTAGAGGCCTAGCGATACTATGGTAATCCCAAGAACCAAAAATGTGCTCCGTTTTGCTCTATCTTGCTTAGTTTTCAAGATATCGCCATTTTAAATTTAAAAAATGTCTCAAAAGTTCGCAAACAGAACACTAAAAGAACTTTATTTTGTTTCTAACCTAGTTCGGTACGTTATCGTAAAGTTTCTGTTCTTCAACTCGCAGGCATAACGTTCGGAATTCTGTTTGCGAACACCTTCACAACCACTAAAAAACTTTTTAGTGAATGAGTTCTTGGAACGATACGTTTCGATAACGTACGGTCGCTCCATAGTTCCGTACAGAACACTAACGTACCGTACGTTAGAGTTTTTTTTCAAACCCTGGGCATTACTGAAATGTAATGGTCGTATGATACTTGCTTTTTTCAAGAAACTAGTTGCTTGTTTTTCTATGATAATTTCGATGGCTTTAACAAAAAATTTGGAATTTATCGTAATTCCCATAGAAAAACCCTAATAAAATAAGCAACTTGTAACACCCATAACCTAACCTCAACGATTAGTGTACGTCGTTTATCAGTATTATTATACCCTACAAGATGCAAAAACTAAAAATTTTACAAGTGCGTTTTTTTTTGGGGGTGGGGGTGCTTGTTTGATATGCTTTTGGTGCTATAGTAATACAATTTTATCATTATTTAAACTAGTTTTTATATACACGCCCACAATAGGGGACTAGCCGAAAAAAAATTTTTTTTTTAATCCTCTAGGTCCAAGTGATAGACTTTGGACTTCTTCTACCATAAAATACCTATTTCTTTTTGTTTTACAAATATACAAAAAACATGTTAAAAAGCGTCGTTTTCTGAGGTTGGTTAAGTTTTTCGGGGGGGGGGGGAACTTTTTCCCCCTAGTCCGATTTTGTCAATTTACGAACGTAGCCGGCCTATGACCATGAGACATTTTTATTTCGGACTGAATCGTGTCTTATACAGACGGCCATGCTTGTTTTGTTTTCCTTTTTTATTGTTTTGTTTTAATTTTTTATTAAATAAATAATTAAAAAAAAAACCGAAAAACCGATTATTCGAAACCGGTTTTTAGTTACAAAACCGAAAAACCGATTTTTTCAAAAGGCGGTTTTTCGAAGTATTCGAAAACCGGTTTTTGAAATAGACGAATATTTGACAACTCTACCAAAACACCCAATTTGAGATGTTTTGCTCATATGAAAAGTGTATGGGATAATATGTAGAAAATGACATGATTTCCTCAAAACACTCTGATTTGCCCAAATCATGCCACTGGAAACATACTATAACTTTTGTGTTTAAAATTAAACGAAAGTGTTCGCATTGCCAGTAGTTTATAAAAGCATCCGCTTCTCTTCTAGTTCGTTTAGCAGCGGATGTTTTTTTGATGACAACTTAACACGGTTGTTATTTCGTGTTTCCGAGATGTTTTGGAAATGTTTTCGAGATGTTTAAAATTAAACGATGTTTTGTTTTGAATGTATGGGAAAACACATGTTTAAATTTAAACATGTCAATGTGAATATGGTATTACACTAGGGTTGCCATTCTTACTGTTTTAAACAGTACATGTACTGTTTTTTATAAAAAGTACTGTTTTATGCACAGTACCTAAAACAGTACGCAAAAGTACTGTTTTTTAAAGCGTGTACTGTTTTTGTACTGTTTTTTTATACTCATCACCAAAATGTAACATTTTTCGAAAAATGTTTCATATTTGACAAAATTTTAATTAAATTTTTAAAAAGGAGCTAAATGCAATTTAATTTTATACCACACTCAAAAAGAAAAATTATTTAAAAAGTGGAAAACTTAACTAAATTCAATAATGATTTAGCTCCATTGCCATGTTTTCCTTCTTTTTATCTAATTTTTTCTGAAAAATAAGAAAAAGAAAAAACTAGAAAATGGGGAAAAAATTATTTTATTGAGTACAATATTTTCTGAGAAATGAGGTCCCAGCAAAACTTAGATTACCAAATAAGGTATAAAATAAGGTATATGATCTCTTATTTTATACATTGCAGCATTGATGATTTTAACAGGCGATGAGACTCAAAGTAATGCATCCACATTATCACATAGAATACCAGTAAGGTATAAAATAAGTCATAAATTTATAACAAAGAATACCAGTAAGGTGTAAAATATATGATATTTTATAGGTTACGAGTAAGGTATATAATATAGCATACCAGAACGTAATATATAAGGTGTTACGAGTAGTGAAAAAGTAATTTTGTATTAAATTTACTCACGTGATTGTAAGTGAGTGTAAGTAGATATAATATGCTAGTGAGTGTGTGTCGTTAGAAATTTCTTGTCGTGAGCCCATCTCTAGTTTAAACTTATGCATTTTTTTATAAAATAATTATTTTTTATGTTATTGTAATGCATTATGCATTTAATTATAAATAATGCATCATTTCAAACCTTCAAATAATACATAATGTAACCAAATATAAATCATCCATGATATAATGTTTAGAAATAACAAATATGAAA
The DNA here is from genome assembly GCA_963921195.1 of Pegoplata infirma. Taxonomy (NCBI): domain Eukaryota; kingdom Metazoa; phylum Arthropoda; class Insecta; order Diptera; family Anthomyiidae; genus Pegoplata; species Pegoplata infirma. The sequence goes on along the minus strand of OY992536.1, from coordinate 157,626,493 downwards.
TACATTTTTTCCAATAATCATGCATTACGTAGCAAATTATTAGTTATGCATTATTTTTCACTTTAAAATAATACGTTGTGGAACAAATGTTTGGTAAGACATCCTAAAATAATGCTACAAATAAGGTATATACATTACCTGGTAATGTGTTATATAATCACTACCCATTACCAAAGTTTTGCTGGGGTACGCCCAAATTTTTAGATTCAAATTGAGGAGTCCATACATTAAAAGAGCACCGGAGATTCTTTAGAGATTTTTAGAATCGAAAATGAACACTTTTTTGCTCTTTCTGGCTTAGTTTTTGAAATTTTTGAAACATTTTTAAAAAAAAAAAATTTCCTTAAATTGCATAAAATTTACTAAGCCTGAAGAAAAAACTATCAATTCTAAGAAGATAAATATGATGAACTAATTGGTTGCAAATTATGTCAAAGGAATTTCAAAATTTTTATTAAATTTTACTAAATTGTGAAAAAAAAACATTTTCCCAAAATTTAGTTAGGCCTTTGTTTGAGTGCAATAATACCGTTTTCGCGTTTGCTTTTTAAAGTCGTGTTTTAATTAAAACACAGTTTTATTGATTTTTTCATATGTTTTTGATAGGAAGATCGGTGTTTTAGTTAAGCGAAAGCATAGACTACAAAAGCTTTTCAAGTAAGATATCGCGGCAACTAAGACAAATGCTCCAACAAATCAATCGCAATTTTTTTCAACACTGATAAAAAAATAGAATAAATTTGAGACGGTTTACCTAAAATGTTCCACCATTCTTAACCTTTTATGATCGTTAACAACCTTTTATGATCGTTTTGGCTGAGATCTGTTTGAAATCAGGCTAAAAGGGCTAAGTTTTTGTAGTTTGATATAAAATAAGACTTTTAAAAAAGTACTGTTTTTATTTGCAATGTACTGTTTTGTGAGACCAAATGTACTGTTATTCCATATTTCAAATCTGGTAACCCTATATTACACTTGCGTTTTAAAATGATACTGTTAAATTTACCATTTTTGTAAAAAAGGTAAGGTAGATAGATACCTTAGTTTTTTTTGATATTTTCAAAGAAAAACTAAAAAAAAATAAATATTTTACAAATTTAAATTTTCTGTGTTATTTTTCGTATAAACCGGAAAATATCTTTAATGGGTTTAAAAGTCTATAATTAAGAATGTCTAAATTTTGAGCTCATCACAGTAAAGATTGATCATCTGGTTTTTGTTTTAGAGCCTTTTAAAAATGGTGCATTTTCTAATTTTTTTTCACAGTGTTTTTTTAAAATACGTGTTTGGCCAACAACAACTTCAAATTTTGTTGATCATATATTTGAGATCATAGTTCAATCTACTCTAACGCTTTATACCAGATTATTCCACTCAATGGCTGCTGTGCAGGCTTTCAAAAAAGAAAAAAATCACGTTTTTCGCATTTTCAACCGCGAATAATTAAAATTCTATGCGTGATGGAAAAATTTGGAGCACAGATTTGGAATCAGCGAGTCAAAATCTTCGTTTTGTTGAGTGGTGTAATCAATATTTATTACGGAAAAATACAATTGTAGTTTTTTTAGCCTGACACCGGATTTTTTCGTTTTTTGGAATATAAAGTTATATATTATTGCATTAAATTTCAAATTAAAGTATACTTATTGCACTATTAAAAAATTCAAAGAAAAAATAAAAACTAATTTATTTTGATCAACATTTTATTTAAAAAACGATTTATATTTTCTACTTACATTTACATAGTTGTTATAATATTAAAATTTATTTTAAATAAATCATTTGAGCTGCATTGTTGATAAAATATTTTTTTCATTTAAAACATAATTAATGCAAAAAATAAAAAAATTAAAAAAAAAATAGACAAACGCGTTTAAACTTTTTGGCAAATTTTCATTTATTCCAATTTTTTTGGTCATTTGCTAAAATTAAGATCACTTAAAAAAGACTATAAGTAGTATATGGGCAAAAATATTTTTCTTTTGCACCTCTTGATACCCGAGTTTAGCTGTCAATTATTTCTTTTGTCCACACATTTACATGAATCTGTGAATACAAAAAGATCAATAATATAAAAAACTAGTCCCAATTTATTTTTTTTTGCCCAAAAGTTATTTTCTGCAAAATTTGTAGCCATTTAAAGTCTAAAAATTGAGTAAAAACGGCTTGAAAACCAATATTTTTTCATTCTTTTTTTATTTTGCGTCCTTTGTTTTTTTGTTTTAGATGTCAACCAGCATACGATAGACTGATTATACCTTGGAGATAAATCTGACATTAATAGACCGGCCAGAATATCATTTAATAAAAAAATATATAGGGGGTCCAAAATTGAAACCAAATTTGAGCTTTTTTTATAATTTTTGTGTAACATAATTGAATTCCGATCAAAGTATTCGATAACTGTTGTAATTACCTACAACTTATGGAAGAACAACTTAATGTGCCCTAGCTAGGAGCGTTGTACCGTCTCCTCAAAAATTAAGAGAATGTGCGAAATTTTTTTGAAAACCGAAAGAGGCACATTCGCAATTTTATTCTTTTTGAGGTTTAAGTTTGTCATTATTAACACGTCCGAGTCAAGTGGGCATCTTAAAATTTCAAAAATTTTAGGGGACATTTTAAAAATGTACAAATTTTGCAAATTTTGTTTTGGCATTTTGCATTAGCAAATAAAGCTAAAATTTAATGTTAAGTGACTGGGAAGTAATGCAGCGATGCAAATAATTGATTTCGTGCATAGCATTGCCATAAAAGTCATTGTAAGCGGAAATATCTGCACTTTTATCTCCAGACATTTTGCGATGGCACATCCAAGGCGCTGCACATTGGGTTCAAATGGTACCAAAGTGGCGATTAATTGAAATTTATAAATGAAGTTTTTGTTGTAAAATTTGGTATGGGGTAAAAGTAGATAAAATTCTGCAACACTAGTTATCAAAATCAATCAACTTAGTGTTTTCCTTTTTTTTCGGTGAGCTGTCAAATTTAGCAAATTATTGCAGTCTTTGAAAAAAGTAAAAAAAATTAAATTTTCAAGCGATTATTAGTAGTATTAAGTCTTTAAAAAGAAAATCTTTTATAATGGAACCTTAAACACCAGGTACTAAACTAAATTGTTAAATTTTTTATGTTTATAAAAATTATGTCTTAACATTTTTAATAATTTTTTTAAAAAGGGTCCGAAATTGGGATTTTTTAATACATTTAATGGGCCACACATATTAAGTTAGTAATAGTTGGATTTAGTTTTGTGGATTTTAAAAAAGTATAGGATATCTGATTTTATTTTGAAGAAAAACAAGTAGAAAAGTTAAATTCGACTTGGCCGAATCTATGAATACCCTCCACAATGCCCTTTTTAAGTGATAGTAAATTTTCTAACGTGAAAAAAATAACATTTTTGGTTAGAAATATTTTATTTTCTGTAAAAAAACTTTTTTTTATTAATTTTTTAAAAAAAAAAAAAAAAATTTACTAATTTTTTTTTTTGAGTGTAAAATTTTTTTTGAGTGTATTTTTTTTTTTGTTTTAGTGTAAAAAAACTTTTTTTTATTAATTTTTGAAAAAAAAAAATAATTTACCATTTTTTTTTTTGAGTGTAAACTTTTTTTTGAGTGTATTTTATTTTTGTTTTAGTGTAAAAATATTTTTGTGTGACAAAAATACCTTTTAAAATATTTTTCTGACTTACAAATGTTTTTAAAACATGTTTAACGGGTTTTCAACACCTGAATTTAAGGTAAAACTAATCTGAAATTTACGGTTTTGCTAATAACTTTTGAACCACTGGACCGATTTGGTTGAAATTTAAAACGAACCGGAGCAGAGGAACGGTTAATATATATGCCACACTTCAGCACCCTCAGAATTGCCGTTCGAAAGTTACCGTGTGTTTTGTCTCGTAAATTCCAGAAAAACCCTTGCCGAAATTCACTCATTTGCAATACCAACCTGACCAGGTAAATGTCCAACATATATGCCAAACTTCAGGAGCCTCCGTAAAGTCTTTCAAAAGTTAGCGTGTTTTCAACAGACAGACAGACAGACGGACGGACGGGCGGACATCGCTAGATCGTCTTAAAATCGATCGAGGATCAAGAATATATATACTTTATGGGGTTCTAGACCAATATTTCGAGGTGTTACAAACGGAATGACAAACTTATATATACCCTCTATCACTAGAGTGGAGGGTATAAAAAGTACAGACAATGCCCGGCCCTTTTTTTTATTCCCATTTTTGTGTAAAAAGTCTGAGTATCATTTATTAAACACGACCATTATATGTGTGTTTATACCTTTCAACTACAGTATGGGCTTACACTCACTTTGTCGTTCCGTATTAGGGGTGGGATAGTGCACGAGTTTTCGATTTCGACACGCTAGAACCACTTATTTTTGAGGTTCGTAAAAAAAATGCATGGGACAAAAAATGGGGCAGATCGGATAGGATCTAGGGGTCGCTCATCGGGGTCAAAGTTGGGCGTAGAGGGGAAAAAATCCACTAAAAGGCCCAAAACTCCCCTGGTTTTGCTCCTAGAGGGGTCAAATGTGAGACCGGCCCCCATTATTTTTTCCCCCTGAACACTTTTGCCAAACATACCTAATAGTGTTTATAAAAAACCGACATTTTGGAAAACCGGTTTCTCGGTTAACCGAAATTCAGCTTTTTCGGTTAACCGGTTTTCTCGGTTAAACCGGAATAAAAAAACCGGTTAACCGGTTTTTTTTTTCTTTAACTGACAAACCCAAAAAATACTTTAAAATTGCTAATTTTTATTAAATAAAAAATCGAATGTAACTAAAGTTAACATATTTGTTTCTTTTAGCAAAGTTAGCAACTGTTATCCTTTAAAAATAGCAGTATTTAAATATCGTGCTTTATTTTCCTATATTCACCGGAGCTTTATTTTAATTTTTATTGGTTTTATTTAAAAAACAAATACATCAATTCGTTAGAAATTGCAGTCCGTATTTTATATTAATGTTCTTTTATTGACATTTTCTCCATTAATAAGAATTTTAGTACCTGGTTAACAGTCACTTATTAAGTTTTCAATGAAACTGTCCAAAAAACGCTTATAACGGGGATAATTCAAATATTTACCAGATTAAAATTCCTATTTGGAAAATTGTTTCTTGAAGACAAAAAGTATTTTAGATTTCCTTTCTCACGTATTTTCAAGGTCTTTTTAATGAAATTTTGAAAATATCATAAAAAAAAGTGCAAACCCTTAATATTTGCAAAATATTCCGTTTGAATGTATTTAAAAAAAACCGGTTAACCGACAGAAAAAAACCGGTTTTCGGTGCACCGGAGTTTTTCAATTTCGGTTAACCGGTTTGCAAAAAAAACCGAAATTTTGGGAAAAAACCGGTTTTTCGGTTAACCGGTTTGTAAACACTAATACCTAAGCCCTATCTCCAATCCCTAAGGTGCACAGTGGGAAAAATTGCCAATCTAGCGGGAAATAATTCAAAATATAACTAACAGATTTTAACAAAGTTTTAATGCGATTTTAAAGCGGGATAGTGACTGCACTTAAAACCGTAAAGAACTTAAAATTTAGTTAACCCATTAGGGAAATACACACTATCAAATGTTGACAATTTATTGGGCTATCACAGTTAATTGTTTATAATAGTAAACTTGTCATTGCCGTGCATCGGAAAGGGTAAGCCGTTACCTACCAAGTGTTTGATTTCTTTTAAAGGGTGCTATTAGGTATATTATGTATAAATTTCCAAACGTTATCTGTTTTGCGAAGGCTCCCTCGTAACGAATTACATAAACAATGTTTTTTTTTAACTTGTTTAAATTCTTATGGAGCTACAAAAAAAACGCTGTCAGATGCTGCTTAATCTTTAATTATAGATTATTCTACATATAATGAAGTATTATTATTCAAAAAATTAGCTGCGTAGGCCTGCGTAGCGATTTTTTAAAATTATTTTTGTAATTTTGGTCTTTCAATAATTATAATTATAAACCTAGGCAGCGATGAACTCGACTCACGTATATGTTGAGAATCGCGAAGGATTGTTAGTAATTTGTTTTTAATATAGTAGAGCGTCGAAATCTTGAAAAAAGTTCGTGCTGAATTAAGATTATTTTTGATTTTATGATTTTTAAATAACCGATTTAATTCGCATTCAGTTGGTGAAAAAATTCTTAATAAAAATATTGTTATAAATAATAATAAATTTAATACTATCATTTGAATTGGTTAAAAAACTCTTTAGTTTTTTTTTAAATTTGTTTAACATGTCATTTCAACAGAGAGATATATTTGAAGTTTGGCGTAAATGCGACAGTGCTTCTGATCGGAACTCAACAGTTATCAATTATATCTTGTCCAAACTTTGAAATAACATCTGCAACGAGAATGATAGCTATAAAAAACTAACTGTTGTGTGCGAGATTTATGTAGTAAATTTAAATGTAGATGGGCCAGTGTTTCTCGCAATTTATATAGTTTTGAAAATCATTACAATATATGGTTGAATGAATATATAGATTTTCTAGTAGAAGACGAAGAACCAGGACCGTCACAACCTCGAGGGCGTCCTTTGAAGACTTTTTTGGAAACGACAAAAAAATCCAAGAGTCATGTTTCGGATCTTGTACAAAATAACATCAAGGAATAATTATTGGTCGCTACGAAAGTAAGTCTGTACAAATCTGGAAAGAGAGATGCAGCCCAATTATTAGATGAAATTAAAAAAACACCAAAAAGGGCTACAAAGATGAAAAAAGCCGTATTTTACCCCTCTGAAGCACCGACATAATACACACCAGAAGAGGCAATGGCACTATACATTGACAAAAGCTTAACTAAAAATTCGTATATGCTTATGCAATCAGGTGCTAAGACTCCTATTTTAGTTATATGCTGGATGTAGGGTATATGTCCAAATGCTATCAGATTTCACTTACAATATTTGATAACCCCATTTACTTTTCAAAAAGTATAAAATTCTTATTTTAAACATAATTTTCCACAGCTAACAGGTACAAAAAAAAAAATACTCCTGAGGTAGTCGTATATAACACCTTTTGGGGCACCCTGTATTGAAAAACAGTTCCTTATTATTCATTATACAAAAAGCTCATATCCTTAGCTAAAAAATCTCCAAGTATTGTTATCGGATCAGACCAATAGTTTAGAAGATATGATTTTTTTCCTGCCAGATTGGTGTTTTTTCCCACTGTGAGGTGGGTCCTATACAAAGGTTCAATTTTTAAAAAATCTTGCTCCTACGCTCTAGCTGTCCTAGAAGTCACCCTAGAGGAATCAAATGTATGACCGACCCCCAATATTTTTTCAACCTTAACATTTTCTTAGAACATACCTACCCCCTATCTTCAATCCTTAGGGTGGTCCCCATACATTTTTTTTATTTTTTCTTAAATTGTCATATTAAATCAGCTCCTACCGGTCCAATGGTGCCTCCTAGAGGGGTCATTATCAAGACCAACCCCTATTAATTTTTAGCCCCCAACACTTCTTCTGAACATACAAATTCCATATCTCCAATTCCTAAGGGGTCTCCCACACAAAATAACATTTTTGTAAAACTTGCTCTCACCGCTCTAACCATCGCAGGGGTGACCCTAGAGAAGTTAAATGTGTGACCGACCCCCAATATTTTTTCAGCCCCAACATTTTCCCCAAACAAACCTACCCTCTATTTTAAATCCTTAAGGGTGTCCCCACACATTTTTTTTATTTTTTAATTTTTTTTTATAAAATCTGCGCCTACCGCTCCCATTCTGCCTTTTATGAACGGTAAATGCAGACTGACCGCCATTAATTTTTGCCCCTACATTTTTTCTGAACATACCTACGCCGTATTTCCACTTCGTAGGGGTGCTCCCCTGGGGAAAACTAAATTAGTAATGTATGTAGAGAAGTCAAACGTATGGCCTGCCCATATATTTTTTTAGCCAAAACATTTTCTTCAAACATACCTACCCTCTATCTTCAAGGTGTTACCCCACAATTTTTTTATTTATTTTATCGAGAAATCCGAGGTCTTTAATTTGTAATTTAATAGTAACTTTTGTTAAGCGTAAAAAAATATTTTTTTTAACTTGAAAATAATAAAAAATGATAAATAATATAACTATAAATTAAATTAATTTATTTTTATCGTGTGATGGATATTGTTTCCGATTTTCGGTCACGACCTGAAGCAAAACTATTTTTTCCTCCTCGTTACGGCACAACACATTGTTATAGTCTTCTATTAATTTTAATCCTCTTTCGGCAGCGTCGTTGACAACATGTAATTTACGTAATATTTGCAGCGCTCGCTGGTAGTCCTGACGATTTTCCCAAGTATTTGGATCGGAAGCAATGAAATTTGTTGTTATTCCGAAGCGTGAAAAAAATGTTGGAGTCTCAGGTGTGACGTAGTGGCTTCAATCAGTTTTCATGAGTTCTTGATTCACTTGTTTCGATGCCATGTTAATTCTTTTCACACCTTCGAATCCAACAACATATACTGGAGGATTACAATCCTTGTTGCCACTGTAGCCGCTATCCTCTGAGGCTACTTCTTTCCCGATATCATCGTCTTCTTCTTCCTCGCTGTCTTCGTTAGACGATTCGTCCATCTCATCGTCAGATAACTCTTCCTCCAATTCCTCTTTCTCTTCTTCAAATATACGAATTGCATTCGACATTTTTCGTTTTATTTCACAAGAGATATTCGGATCAAATAGTGCGAGAGCAACAGCTTCGGCACTGAGATACCAGAGATGTCCACAGAATCTCTTGACCAATCGTTGCGACAGAATCTTATCAATTGAATCATAATTGGTAATCGCTTTCAAAAAATTCAAATCATTATTTCTATTGCTTTGGTAGCGCTAAACCAAGCTTTTACGTAAATTGTTATGATGAAAACGGTCGCATCAAGAAGTGCATTTAATTTTTTTTGGCCAAACCGATATATTTTCGGAAAAAATCAATTTTTAGGCAATATATGCCTTTTGCCATCCATCGAGCATGACTGATGGGTCCTGGTGGGCTAAAATGCTTATTAGGAATATTTTCGCCAAGGTATAATAAAACAATTTCAAGAAACTCCTTGTAGTCGTCTCTGGGTTGCTTTTCTTTTATTTGAGCCCAACAAAACAACTTGATGTCAGTTTGGACTTGAGCTGGTATGTTGCCTGCCACTTCCTCATCTTATATGCCAAGACTGTACGGTTTGTCTTTTATATTTTCCCACTGCTCTTTAAAACGCGCAAACATTAGCACTCCTGGTCCAGACGTTTTGCCGAATTTGGTTTCAAACACTTAGTTTTCCCCAGGGGAGCACCGCTACAAAGTGGAAATATGGCGTAGGTATGTTTAGAAAAAATGTAGGGGACAAAAATTAATGGGGGTCAGTCTGCATTTCCTGTCCCTAAAAGGCACAGTGGGAGCGGTAGGCGCAAATTTTATAAAAAAAATAAATAAAAATAAAAAAATGTGTGGGGACACCCTTAAGGCTTAAAAATAGAGGGTAGGTTTGTTTGGGGAAAATGTTGGGGCTGAAAAAATATTGGGGGTCGGTCACACATTTAACTTCTCTAGGGTCACCCCTACGATAGTTAGAGCGGTGGGAGCAAGATTTACAAAAATGTCGTTTTGTGTGGGAGACCCCTTAGGAATTGGAGATATGGAATTGGTATGTTCAGAAGAAGTGTTGGGGGCTAAAAATTAATGGGGGTTGGTCTTGATAATGACCCCTCTAGGAGGCACCATTGGACCGGTAGGAACTGATTTAATATGACAATTTAAGAAAAAATCAAAAAAAAATGTATGGGGACCACCCTAAGGATTGAAGATAGGGGGTAGGTATGTTCTAAGAAAATGTTGGGGTTGAAAAAATATTGGGGGTCGGTCATACATTTGATTCCTCTAGGGTGACTTTTAGGACAGCTAGAGCGGTAGAAGAAAGATTTTTTAAAAATTGAACCTTTGTATGGGACCCCCCTTAGGGATTGGAGATAGGGCTTAGGTATGTTTGGCAAAAGTATTCAGGGGGAAAAAATAATGGGGACCAGTCTCACATTTGACCCCTCTAGGAGCAAAACCAGGGGAGTTTTGGGGCTTTTTGTGGATTTTTCCCCTCTACGCCCAACTTTGACCCCGATGAGCGACCCCTAGATCCTATCCGACCTCCCCCATTTTTTGGCTCATACTCTTTTTTTACCAACCTCACAAAATGAGCGGTTCTAGCGCTTCCAAATATTGCTGCTTAAAATCTCACACAACACTATCCCACCCTTATTCCGTATGTAACGCATCGAATAAAGTGTATATTATTGATCACTGATTGATTCTAAGACATTCTGTGAATAACCGTGTCACATAGGGCTGCCAATACCGGACCGGTATTAGAAAATCGGTATTTCGATATTGGGAAATTTTCAATACCGAATTTTCGGTATTTTCGGTATTCATAAAAATAAGTATTTTTTAGTTCATTTCATAAATTTATATACTTAAAAAGTGTATCCTTGAAGTCCTCAAAGTGTTACCAGAAATATCAACAATAGTTCTTCAAGTTTTGCAAGTCTCAAAAAAGGTTGTAAAAATCTACTGCAAAATAACACATTTTTATTCAAGTTTTAATAAATTTTTTTTTGGATATTTACCCTCTTTCCACTTAAGCAAAAATTTAAGTCCAATTACTTTGTTAAAATTTAATACATGGGTAGAAGTGAGTTAAATCTTGAAGCTAATGCAAAACAGTTGAAAAATATTGGTTTTTAACCGTTTCCTGCGTTTTGCCCCCTTTGTCCCCTGTAAAATTATAAAAATGGTCTATTCGTACTTATTCCCCTTAGTTAATTAAATTATTTTTTTGATTTTTATTGAGGAAAAAAATTTCATGAACACACAAAAATAATTGTTTGACGTACAAATCACGGCACCACTTTGAATAACAATAACTTTTATATTAAAAATCAGAGTTGGATTATAAAAAGTTTGTCGAAATCATATTTTATTTGAAAACTAAGGAAATTTCACAATAAACTGATAACATACAAATTATTTTCTTCAACTTTTTTTAGGAAATCGTCATATAAATTTTAATTAAAATCAAAAAAAGTTGTACGCAGTACCGAAATCGAAATTGACTAAAAATCGGTATTTCGAATTTGAAAAAACACCTCGAATTTTCGATTCGGTAATACCGAATTCGGTATTGGCAGCCCTAGTGTCACAGTGGGAAAAAACACCAATCTGGCAGGAAAAAATCATATCTTCTAAACTATTGGTCTGATCCGATAACAATACTTGGAGATTTTATAGCTAAGGATATGAGCTTTTTGTATAATGAATAATAAGAAACTGTTTTTCAATACAGGGTGCCCCAAAAGGTGTTATATACGACTACCTCAGGAGTATTTTTTTTGTACCTGTTAGCTGTGGAAAATTGTGTTTAAAATATGAATTTTATACTTTTTGAAAAGTAAATGGTATAGTGAAATCAAATATTGTAAGTGAAATCTGATAACATTTGGACATATACCCTACATCCAGCATATAACTAAAATAGGAGTCTTAGCACCTGATTGCATAAGCATATACGAATTTTTAGTTAACCTTTTGTCAATGTATAGTGCCATTGCCTCTTCTGGTGTGTATTATGTCGGTGCTTCAGAGGGGTAAAATACGGCTTTTTTAATCTTTGTAGCCCTTTTTGGTGTTTTTTTAATTTCATCTAATAATTGGGCTGCATCTCTCTTTCCAGATTTGTACAGACTTACTTTCGTAGCGACCAATAATTATTCCACGCGTGTGTCCGTCTGTTGTTGAGCACACCATAAAGTACATAAAACAAGAGCTAGAATCCTGAAGATTGTCATAAATATGTATAATGGTCATAGGCTGGTTAAGTTCTTGACCGAGCAAAATCGGACCAGAGGGGAAAAAGTTCCCTCTTGAAGAACTAAAACTACCCCAGAAAAATATTTTTTTTTTACAAGTTTTATTTGTATATTTGTTCAATAAATGAAACATTTTAATGCCATATGAAGTTCATCGACCTGAATTTGAACCAAGGGGGATCAGGAAAGCAAATTTTTTCGGTCCGCCCCTTTTTTGGGGCGTGTATAGAAAAAATAATTTAAATAATGATAAATTTTTATTAATTAGGTGCAAAAACTGACATCTATTTTTTTGGCAACGTTTATCGCGAGGGAAGGTGTCCCAAGTAGTCTCCCGGTAAACCCTCCCCCCTACGCCAAAAAACGTCCCCTCTATTTGTTTTTTGTAGCTTTATTACATGTTCAAGGGTTTCGTGTTTTTTTTTTCCAAAAACATAAAAAACGACTAAAAGATTAAAAAAAAAATTTCTCAAAAATAAAAAAAAAAATTTTTAATTTTTTTTTTCTAAAATGCTGTGTTTTTATGTATTTATGATAATTCGTTTATAAAAAACTATAACATTCTCTTATATCACTTTTTTCAGATAAATTTGTACATTTATAAGATTTTGTGAAAAACAAAAATTTATAATAATATAAATACATATGAGGAGTCGCAGAACAAAACGTACTTTTTCGCATTTTTTGACAAATAGATTTTTTGTTCTTTTTATATTATTTTGTTCGAAATCTATCAGAAAAAATGTCCATAGCGTGAATTATTTTTGTTTTTCATCAAGAAAATGGATTCCTTAAAAATTGGTATGTAACAAAACGTCCTTTTTTGTTAATTTTTTATCAAAACGTACTTTTTTTATTGTATTTCCATTTTTAAACAAAACGTACTTTTTTCATTATTTTTTAACAAAACGTACTTTTTCCAAAGTAAAAGTGGTTTTATATTAAACATCCCTAACATATAATGTGGTGACTTATGGCAGTTTGATGCATCTCTTGATAAGCAAAAAACTTGTTACCATATTCAGGTTCATGCAGTTTTTTAAAGGGGCGAAATAAATAAACCTCAATTTCCCAAAAAAATTTAATATGCGAAAAAGTACGTTTTGTTCTGCGGCTCCTCATATTATGCGTTCTTTCTTTAATTACTTTGATAGCACATTATGTACACTTTAATTTCCATTTTTTTTTTTATTAATTTATCGCTTTTCATTCCAAAGTTACAGCAAAAATTGTAAACTAACCCTTTTTTCCGAAAAACAAAAAAAAAAAAACGCCTAACAGGTTAAAAAAATTTTTTTTGTTCAATTTTTTTTTTTGTCAAAATGTGTATTTTTACGTGTTTATATTAGGTCATCAATAAAAAAATAATATTCTAAAACTACTGCTTATTTGAATTAATCGTCATTTTGGGTCCCATCGAACCCATTGTGCGCTGCATCAAATCACTTGAAATAAAAAAAAACCTAAAGCTTTTTCAATGCCTTATTGCAAAATCGGATGGGCGTTAAAAAATTTTGAAGATTCTAAAAATTACAGATAAAACAAAATTTTCCTAACCTTAAAAAGCATCCTCAAAGATTTATTATTTTTTTTATTTTTCTATTATTTTTTGCTTTTGTTTTATTAAGTTTGGGAAAATTGACGTATTTACTCTTAAAAAAAAAATGCGTTTTCTTTATAATTTGTACTAAAAATTTAATAATATGACATGGTAACCCATTTTTAAACCGTTGTAAATTTTGAACGGTTGAAGGAATTTGAATGATATTTTTTGCATAATATTGGAAATTATCTCTTCTTCTTAGATATATAAAAAAAATGTTTGTTTAATGAGTTCTTAGCTGCTCTTAATGAAGGTGAAAAGAATATTTAAAAATATATATTTTTCAGTGTATTTTGCCCAATAATAAACATAGGACATACATTTTGGACTGTATTTATAGCTCTAAGTATATTCTATAAATATTTGCCAAATTTTTAAAATCGACAAAAAAGCTGGATTTTTAAGAATTTTTTTTAAAATCGTCCAACTTAAAACCGCCATAACTTTCGCGCGCATTGATGAAAGTGAGTTACCATAACAGATTTCGCATGTTGAAGTATCAGCTTATAATCGTAAAAAACGATAATAATGTGCCATAAAAAAAATTAAAAAAAAAAAAATGTCAAATAGTAACAAAAAAATATTTTTGCCCATAAACTTATGGTACATTCAACATAATCTAAAAACACGAAATGCTTTAATTCGGCTGCTGACAGAATTGAACACCGAATGGTATTTAAACAAGTACGAACATATTTTTGACAAAAAAATTAACAAATCGAGGATTTTTTTACCAACATTTTTTCATCCCGGGAATTTTTTTTTTCTCAAAATTAATTTCTTTTTAAATAAAGACTTTTGCAATAATCTTTTTTAAATTGTGGAGGGTATTAAACTTTTTTTCTTGTTTAAAGTACAATCACCAAATCTTATTACTTTCCGGAAATGTGTGTTTATGTATTAAATTAGCTTAGTTTTTCTGTAATTTAACAAAGTATTTATTTTGATCGCGCTAAATTTTTACGTAGAAATCCGTAAGTATTCAAAACAACCCCATGTTAGTAAAAATTATTTTTATTACCCAATATTTACCAAATTTTAATTTAATTTTTATTTTTCCTTAAAAGCTCACATTTTTTAAATTTATTTCACTTTTGACATAACTGTTTTTCACTGATTTTCTTAATTACTATTATAATCTTTGTTGAACTCTGAACCACACAAACCTCTCTAGAACCGAATTTGTCTTTCAAATACAAGAACAAATTCGGATCTACAGGGTAGATGTAGAGCATACACAATAAAATTGTGTAAAATTCGTGACACATATTTAAATTTTTGCAGGATCTTGTGTTTAAAATTTAAATCGTCTTAACTGCCACCTTGATTAGTCGGAGTAAGTATTGCATTAGAAATGTTCCACATTCCACCAGTTGAGAAGAACCCTTTAAAGAAAAATTTATTTTAATACTTTTTACACTGAAAATTCTTAATTATTATTATTATTACAATATTTTCTAAATCAATCTATGTAAATTATGTTTGATGAAAATTAAAAGTTTGCTGAAAGATTACACACAGTAAATGAGTGAATCGTGCAACACGTTATAGTAAATTAAAAAAAATATATACATATTTACAAACTGGGTTAATTGCCGCATGGATAAGGTACGCAAATTTATATTTGTTGTAACTCTAGTCTGTCAGGAGTCAATAAAAAATACAAGAACAAGAAATTATTACTCAAAAATTGTGTGTTCTTGTTGTATTTTAATAACATGTTGTAATTTTTGACAAGAACGAACAAAAGAACGTCCATGTTGCACTTATAAAAATACTGCATCGATTGCATGTCCTTTAAAAATTCCTTTATAAAATAATAATTGTAATATCCTTTAATAACCACTTTAAGTAACACTTTTAAGAAATTTTCTTTCTTTTCTTCAATATTTTATAATGTTTTTATTAAGTTTTTTTTTTTTAATTTTTTTTTAACATGAAATTATTGAGGTTGAGGTAATTTAGTGTTCTTTTGTTAAATTTCGTTGTTTCTTGTTTGACTCACTGAATATGACTACATTTGGTTCACTTTCTTTAGATGGCCAAGTTATGTTGTTGATAAGAAATATCACTCACGTATGGGGTACACTCATGTATTTACACACTATAATTTAATCGAGAATTCACACACTCCAACTATAACAAAATTATTATTATTTATAACTTTTGTCAAAAACTTAGTTTTTTTCTTTTCTTTTTTAACAATAGTCTTTTAGTGCGATATTTTTATGTTCGATTTTAATATTTCTAACTTTAAGATTTAATAAATAATATCGAAATGACGAAGTCTTACCTATCAACTTCCTCCATATATACTTAAAAAAATATATATAAAAAACTACAAGAAAAGTGAAAAAGGGATTTTACCATGGGTTAACATACAACAATACCTGCTATATGAGCAACACTGATAAGATTAGATTCCCAACCCATAACATTCATTTCTACATTTACTACTACTAGTTTTTTTTGTGTTGCCATTGGAATGAACGCACTTAGCCAGTATGAAGAAACTTATTTCTCAAGAAAAAAAATTATAATTTCAAATAAATCTTGAAATATTTAAGAAGTCGGGAAGTTAAATAAATTTAAAAACAAAAACGTAAATTGCTTTTTTAATTTACTACTGAATTTTGATATAGAGCTGAAACACCTCAATTCAACCGATGAGATGACCGCACCCCCTTCAAATTTAATGAAATTAAGTACTGGGGTTTACTTTAACAAAAAAGAGATTTTGCCAATTTTTCAGGCTTCTTGTCATTTCAGTATTCGAGATATGCGGTCTTGAAAATTAACAAAATCGTATATATTTGACAAAAGTGTTCTGACATAAATAAAGATATCTCGAAAAATAATAATAATACAGGTCTCAATCAGGTTGCTTTAGTATATGATTTGTAATTATATGTTAAAAATTAAAAAAAAAAATAAATAAAAAGGCGTTTTTGGGAGAAGTTCGACAGTAGGCACTTTTGCCCTCGCGATAAATCTTAGGAAATTAATTTCTTGAAGATTTTGCACTTAAGAAATACAATTATTTATTTTTTTTTAAATCGGTAATTTTTGACACCCTTTTTAACCCTTTAAAGGTTCTTATGTCTTTCAGGAACTTCAGGACCTACGAGGCATAAACCCTTGGCTACCACGGTTGGGAAATGTGGCACAATAGTGCCATTTTTGGCACTATTGAATGATCAGTGGCACCACAAAAAACAGTTTTGGCCCTTTTTCGTCGAAATTTATTTAAAATAAATTTATTTAAAATAATTAAAAAAATATATTTTTACTAAAATTTAATTATTACAAAAAGGACAAAAAGTGTCAGTTGTTCCCATTTTAAGAATCCTAAGATCTTGCTACATTAAAAAGAATCAGTGGTATCGAGTGTGAAAATGCATTATTTTTAGCAATAAAAACAACGATTACCTCGAGATTATACAAGTAAAAATTTCGAGATATCGTAGTTTTTTGTTTTGCTTTCACCAAATTTTCACCCATGATAACCCTTATTCTTTTTACTCTATGATTCTTGAGAAAAACAAAGTATTTTAAATTTTTAATACTAAAAAGTATTTTAATTTTTTTTGGCCCTTTTTAACCAATTTTGGCCCTTTTTAGCCCTCAACTTGGCACTAATTGAAAATTCTCAAATACCAACACTGTTGGCTACTAATGTCATTCATTCAAGCGTCGAAGTGAGAAACGTAAAAATGCGTTTTTTGGGTAAAAACAAAATTGAATGGAGAGAAGGAAGGCAACAATCAGAGTCATAGAGTAATCTAACAAATGACGTTTGAAAAAGTAGTAAACAAAAACCATTTAGTATTGTTTACGAAATTTTATTACAAATCGAAATGTGAGCGAGATGGAAGATACCAGAATGCAGATTGTTTTTTGTCTCTCTTTGCTTTACGTTTGAACTTTAGTTTGGCATTGCCAGAATTTTTCAATTATCTTTGGTGATGCCAGATCTACAAAACGGTCGATGGATTACTTTATAACTTTGGCAACAATAGCGAAATTATAATGGGAAATTATAATTGGCCGCTATGGATGTCATTCCCAAAAATTTTAGTTTTTTGGGATTGGCGTCATCCTTATTAACCTAACCTAAGCCTTTAAAACTGAATAGAAGCCGATTTAAAGTAAAACACAAACTTTGTGGTAATATATATTTGACTTTAAAAATTGTTGTGTGAAATCTCATTTCTTTAATACTTGTTTTTGCATACCACTTTCATTATATTTTTGGTTTTCGTATATTTAGTCAAAAGTTTGTAGATTGAAAACCGAATTAAAGTAAATAAAAAATATATAATAAAATTTTATTTGGCATTCCAATTTCAAAAGTTATCACAGAGTTTTTTTACTTAAAATCTAGGAGAATTCTCTCTCGTCTAATCACGGCTTAAGAGAACAAGAAAATCTAACGGTAGAATTCAATTTTGATGGTGGCATCGAATTGTTTTGTGTGTGTAAGGTTTTTTGACCAATTTTTCCTCCATTACTCCGAAACCAAATAAATATCAACCTTCAAATTATGATAAACATGTATAGGAAACCAGAGGAAACCTAAAATATTATGAAATATGTAGGAAAAAAATATTTTAAAAGTAATGGTTGACTTTGTATAAGAACTTTATTGAAATTTTGACGTTTTTTTTTCAATTTTGAAAACGTCATACCCATTCACAATACAATATTGTTTTGACATGAAACTGACATAAACTGAGAAAATTCTTAAATTGTCCCAAATGAGTCATTGGTGTACCATTGTACTTTTAGATTTCAAATTGTAGCAAAATAAAGTACAATTGTACCAACTTTTGCAATCCTGGGGTACACCGCACGGCGGATTTCTGTCACCTTTACTTTGACTATTAGTGGTAGACCGCCTGTACAGACAAAGAAACGATTTTACAAAATGAAACAACACGACTGATATGGCCTTCTCTTGATCAGGGGCGCACAAGTTAGCTGATGTCGCTTCCAAGAGGAGAGATTTCGACGGTTGTTGCTATAATTACCGGACACTGTCTTATAGGGAAGCACGCAGAGCGGTTAAATGTGCCGTCGAATGACTTTTGCCGGAGTTGCATAGACGAAGAGCAGTTGGAAACTATCGAACCCTTTATCTGCCATTGCCCGGAACTTTTTTGGTCAGAAACTTGCTTCACTGGGATCTAGGGAGCTGTACGATCTTTCTGATTTGTCGGATGTCAAAATTCAATATCTAAGGAGTATCATAAGAAGCTCAAATTGGTTTAACGACAGGGATTAGTAGGGAAACCTATTACAGACCCGTGGTATCACAATGGACCTCAGAGTCTACGTGTGTTGACGTAAAACGTCAGCAGCCACTCACAACCTACCCTAAAACAAAATGAAACAATGAATAATTAGCTGAGTGAACGAAAATACCTTAAAAAGCAGAAAGTATCACAGAAAAATAAATTGTTCTAGTTTGTGCATAAATAACACAATTCTACTCTACATTAAAGTGATATCTTGGTTATATGGCCAATGTGGATGGAAACTACTTGCCTCAAAGTATAGTGCAAAGAGCTCCAGTAATACTCCTAGAAACCATTTTCTGTAAACTGTGATGGAAACAAATTGGCCAGCCTTCTTCTTAGCAACTTTTTTATACTGTCTTCGATAGTACCAGTTAGAAAATGATATTTTCCCAGGAAATAGGGATGACAGGCTATTTTGTTTTTCCCTTTAAAAATAAAATGTTCGGTCTTGTTTAAATAAACTTCACGGTCATTTACCCATTTCGATTGCTCTTCTGTCGGGCATTGAATCTAAAAATAAATAAAAATGGAAATTAAGACGTTAGGAATAAATAAATAAAACATCACAATTTAAAACTTTAGCACTACAGAGACATATTTAAAATTGCTCAACATATTTAAAATTATCTACAGCTTAAATGTTGACCTACATTATTTTACTTACAATATGTCATTTTTTAATCCTTTAAAATCCAATATTGTCAAATAAATGACACCCTAATACTCGGTGTGTGAAAAGTAACTACAAGTTGTTACTCACTCATAAATGTGATTTTGTGTAGAAATTTATCTAATTGATGATTGCATTTGGATTTAAGAATTTTATTTGTATGATTTGTTTTCTTGTATTTCTTTCTTTAAAATGTAAACAATATTTATGAAATAAGCCGCCAAAAGTTGAGATAATGAAGTAGTACTACTAAATACATTTATTTTATTCTGTTAATGAATGATAGTTTTATGATTTTATCTTTGTTTTTATACCCTCCACTCTAGTGATAGAGGGTATATATAAGTTTGTCATTCCGTTTGTAACACATCGAAATATTGGTCTAGGACCCCATAAAGTATATATATTCATGATCCTTGATCGATTTTAAGTCGATCTAGCGATGTCCGTCCGTCCGTCCGTCCGTCTGTCTGTCTGTCTGTCCGTTGAAAACACGCTAACTTTTGAAAGACTTTACGGAGGCTCCTGAAGTTTGACATATATGTTCTTCATTTACCGGGTCAGGTTGGTATTGCAATCCAGCGAAATCGGTCCAGTGGTTCAAAAGTTATGAGCAAAATAGTAAATTTCGGGAAGGGTATTTTTCGAATTTACAAGATTAAAACCACTATAACTTTCGAAAGACAATTCTGAGGGGACTGAAGCTTAGCATATATATTTGTTGTTCCCCAAGGCTGTTTGGTTTTGAATTTCAGCAAAATCGGTTCAGTGGTTCAAAAGTTATAAGCAATGCACTGAATTTCAGATTTGTTTCACCTTAAACTGTTGAAAACTCGTTAAACAAGTTTTAATAGCATGGTGAAATACCAGTTTTGTAAAACTTGTTGTTGTTTGTTTTCTTGTCGTGGGGTGCATTTTAGTTGTTAGACAAGTAAATATTTGTTATTGTTTTGTTATTGTTAGTGTAACTGTATTTAACGGGAAAAAATCAAATAAAGTATGTGTATGATTGAATGTTAATTTGTTTTTGGTTTTTAAAGAAAAGGATGGTAATATAAAAAGAGGAAAATATGTGAAATAGTTTTTTTTTTGTATTACATATATGTAGGTATAAGACAACAAAAATGTTTTACAAAGTAATTTGTTACTCAAAGAATTTGTACACTAAAAAAAATTTACACTCAAAAAAAAATTTACACTCAAAAAAAAAATGTTACACTCAAAAAAAAAAAAAATTACACATTATTATTTTTTTGAATGAAATGGCAGACTCAAAAAAATGTTGACAGTCAAAAAAATTGTACACTCAAAAAAATTTGATTGATTAAAAGAAAGTTTGACTCAAAATAATATACATTCATATTTCTAATAAAAAAATTGTAATGCAATGTTTTTAAATTTTTTTTTAGAAAATTACTATCAGATAACATTGTGGAGGGTATTCATAGATTCGACCAAGTCGAATTAAATTTTTCTACTTGTTTTTTGTTGTGTTGACAAACGGACAGTATAAAGTTTTTGCTGTTGCTGGGTTAGATAAATTTTAAGTAATTTCCAGTAATAAAACAAAATCAATCACTGTAGAAGGTGAATATAATAATAAAGGGGAAGTACTTCCAGGTAAGCACAAAGGAAAGAGGGAATATTGGGTTGACTACTTTAGGGTCGAACCAGACGTAAAAAAAACCAAACATATCAAATGTGAAATTTTTACGTCCGTTTGATTTAGGTACCTCACATTTTAATATTATAAACTTATTATATAAAACTTGTTGGACGTTAAGTCTTACGCGACGTAATTTGATTCAGGTTCGACGCTTAAATGTATACAAAAAAATTTGTCTCTTTTTTTCAGAGGTAAATGAAAGTAACACCCGATATCGTGAAGATACAAATACTGTGAAGTTTGAGTTAGAACTGTAATCAAAATTTTAGTATTATTAAAGCTGGATTTTTTTGCTAACGTGTATAAATTATCCCATACAAATTTAACGTTTTTTACCTATATACGGCAAATTTATGTCAAATTTGTATGGGATAATTTATACACGTTAGCAAAAAAAATCCACCTTAATTATCATTAAATTTGAAACAATTACGAAGTTTCAGGATTTTTTTGAAAAAGAATCGATTATTATTATTCAGTTCGTTTCGTCTCGACAAGAGACCATTGAATCGATATCATATCATATGAGACGTGAACTTGGGGTTCACGTCTCACGAGCCCTAGGGGAAGACAGCTTTACTGTACTCTAATATATAGACAAAATAATCTGGACGTTCTATCGTTCCCTGTGGTCTCATTTCATAAAAAACGAATTTGTTAATGTATAGAAAATACATAAGTAGCCATATCCACATAAACCCATCTTAAGAATGTGGTCACCGTTCTGTTATTCAATATTTCCATTTTAAGGGCATCAGTCCAACCAATATTAAGCCCGAGCTAGATTATACTCAGGGGGAGTTTGCTCCTTCGGTTACGATTGTAAAATATAGTAGAGTTTAAACTAGGCCGTACGAGCTGCCAAGACGAGAACTGTAGTGGTTGCCCAATTGAGGTGTCCACGCCAGACACGGTTAAGAAAATCCACAAAATGGTATTAGATGATCGTCGGCTAAAGTTGCGTTAGCTGGCTGAAATAATAGGCATTTTAAAAAGTGCTTTACATCATATATTGACCAAAGATTTTAATATGAGAAAGCTGTGCGCAAGATGGGTGCCGCGTTTGCTCACAATAGAGCAAAAACAGCTTCGTGAAGATGTCCAGAATGATTAATTAACTAAAGTTTGAATTGCTTCATCAAGCAACTTATTCGCCGGATGTAGCTCCCTCGGACTATTTTCGATTTCCAAACTAGAACAAATGGCTCGGGGGTATAAGATTTGCCAAAAGTGCATATCGCTGGAAAATGTGTATCGAGTTAAAAGGAGTTTATGTTGAAAAATAAATAAAAATGTCGCCAGCCTTTTTGTGTTTTCTTTGTTAGGTTGGCTAATTTTGGAACCACCCTCGTACCTTTAAATACATCTAGCTAAAAGCCTACTAATTACATTAGTTAAATAACAAACATTCTAAACTTAGCCCTTGACTCTAAAGTTACCCTGTATTATTGTACTTTAAAACCAATATGGACTCTAGACTTGTGCTTAATCGTTCAATTGTATGAGCGCTCATTTTCATTTATTTTATATAAAATACCTAGTTCGTTCATCTAGTTCATACGGTCATTTATTGTTTTCCCTTCACAGTTCACGAATGATCATGCCTGGTTTTCGTTCATCTAGTTCAAATCGGTCAATTTGAAAGAAAACTATCGCCTAATTAACAAAAAAAATTGAAAAGCCGACCTGAAAGATCAAAATGAAGAAATGACCAATTAAGGTGACGGAACTAAAAGAGCTAAAATGAACGAACTAGAAAAACGCTCATTTAAGCGAAAAGTTCAATGAACAATCAAGAATTTTGAGCATCATTAAGGGAGCACCCTGGTACGTCAGAAATGTCAACATTCACGAGGTTAGAAAAGATTTTATAATGATTAGAACAAAATACGAGAAGTTCGGCAACCACCCAAATCCATTGGCGAGAGCCCTTACTCCAACCCAAACACACACCATAAATGGACGGTTACATTTAATTAAAAGACCTGTTCTTCAAAATGCATTTGAAAGAATAAATTCCTTTTTATTTTGTTGCCCGCCAAAAAAAAAGCGCCTAGTACTTTTTTAAATCATTTTCTTTCTTTTATAGCCAAAAAACATAATCCGCTCAAAAATCGAAGTAACACAAAAATTTTATTTAAATCCTCTCCAGGGCACCGTGTAGTATTATAGTTAGATTGTAAGACTTATTTACTTATGTTTAGGACAAAAATAGAAAGATTCAATAATCTAAAAATAAAGTATTTAAAAAAGAGAAACTTTACTTGTAGGGTAACTTCTCCTAGTTACTGACACAATTTAATCGATTTTTTTGGGACATGTTGTCTCCAACTACTTAAATTTAAGGTATTTTTTTAAATACAAATAAAAGACAAGACATAAAATAGAAAAATAACAATCATAATAACAAAAAAAAAAAAATAAATTAAATTTATTTTTAAGTGTAACTTACATTAACACACAATTACAATTGAGAGAGCTCAAGTGGATGGCGCCATATTTAATCATATTGATCGTTTTATAAATCGGTTGTTTAACATCAGATAAATGCATTGTTAAAAATAAAAAATAAAATTATTTATTATTATTTACATTCCTAAATTTTAAATAAAATATACAAAAATACATTTTTATAAAAAAAAAAAATATTTTATTAAAATGAAGCCATAAACGAATACGATTGAGTGTGGCTGTGTCCTTCAACAATATACAAAGATATCGAAGGACAATCACAGTTTGATGAAAATTTGTTGAAAACATTTTAAAACTTTTATACACATGCATACATACATACCATATTATATTTTTGTGTGAGTAAATAAATGTTTGTACATGTATGTGTTATATGTTAAGGATACAATAGTTTTAAGGACATCATAAAAATTGGTACACGTCTCAGCTGCACTATTTCTATGTATTTATTAGACACTCACACACATCCACAAAACCTTTATTTTATGCCATTGAGGGGTTGAAAATTAAACAATGACAGCTACAAAAGACAATGGTCTGCAAAACAATAAATAAAATGGCACATGACTTTCACAAATTATTTTCGGATAGATAATGATTGGAAAATATAGAGCAAAATGTTTGATGTTTTGAAGCGCAAGTAAAATATAGAGTTTGCTAAAAAAGCGTGACATTTAAGAAATTATACGGATTTAATAAAAAATTGTTCTAATTAATGTGACTTAAAAGGCTGTCCTGCAGAGTCCAAATATCTGTATAAAATCAAATATTTAAACACTGAACACAATTGGAGAGAAAAGAGGTGTAATTTTATTAATAAACTTACACCCAAAAGATTTTTTTGTTTTATTTATTATCTGTTAAAGGACTTTTTAAATTGGAACACTTTTAGCATATTTGCTTTTATGAATACTTTGACTAAATTCTATGTCATTTAATTTACCCCCTAATTTTGTAAAACGCAACGCTCCACGTTGTCAAAATTTTTGTGTAAACTGTTTTTGTTACATCAATAAATTGCATTGAAATTTTTACAACGCGGCACGTGGCGTTTTACAAAATTAGGACATTAAAAACAAACAAGTAAAAAAGTTAAATTCGGTCTTGCTGAATGTATTGATACCCTCCATAATTTAAAGAGGGTTGTTGCAAAAAACTTTATTTAAAAAGAAATTACTTTAAATTTAAAAAAAAAAAAAAAAAATCCGCAAAAAAAAAAATTTGGTAAACAAAAATCCGCGATTTTTTTCTTTTTTTTGTCAAAAAATATGTTCGAACTTGTATTCAATTATGTTCACATATGTCAACCAGCAGCCGAATTTAAGCATTTTGTATTTAAGGTTGTATTGAATGTACCAACATTTTTGAGGTGTCCTTTAATTTTCGTTCATAACTTTTGAACTGCTGAACCGATTTCGCTCAAATGCAATACGAAACTTCTCGGGGCAACAACAAATAAATATGTTAAGTTTCAGTCATCTCCGTGTAATATTTTTACCGTAATCGCCATTTACACAGACAGACGGACATCGCTAGAATGTCTTAAAATCGATCACTGATCAATAATATATATATTTTATGGGGTGCCAGACCGATATTTCGATGAGTTACAAACGGAATTGCAAACTTATATATGAGAAAATCCATGGGAAATTTAACTGACGGATCACCGATTTTGTTTATTTTTGGTTATTTGCTTCGTAAATGATTAAAAATCATATTTTTTTTTTTATCAATACTTTGGAAGATATGGGCGTTTAAGAAAGCGTTTTTTTGACAATATTAACTTTTAGACAGTTTTTGTAGATTTTTGTACTCGGAAACCGTAAGTCGCACGAAAAAACTTATAGAAACAATATTGTAGATAAAATTATGAAGATTTATTTTTTTTTTCAAAAATTTCAACAAAAAATTTTGAAAACAATATTTGAATGTCCTTTTTTCCTGGGAAGGACACCATGGATTTCCAAAAGCAAAATTTTGTTTTAAAGTTCACAATGCTCTTTTACCGCTGTTAAAATTCAGAGAGGTGTTTTTTCGTATTGTTGAGCAATAAATTTTCAAAGTTTGTTAGAGAGCCAAATATTTGATTTTTTTCAAAATTTTGGCAAAAAATCAATAGTTGGCTCTAGACACTTTTTGTGCTTTTTTTACTCGCAAACCGTTAGTTGTACGAAAAACTTTTTGTGACAATATTGTTGAAAAAATTATGGAGATTTTAGATTTAGAAACAAAAAAAATTTAACAAAATTTGTTTTAAACGTATCTTATCAAGGACACAATGGATTTCCAAAACCAAAATTTTTTAACGCTGTTAAAACTTCAGGGAGGTGTTTTTTTGTGTTGTCGAGCAATAATTTTTTAAAATTTGTGATAAAGCTAAATTTTTAATTATTTGCCAAAATTTTGAAAAAAAAGTATCTGAAAATTTTTCTGTTTGCTTAATTCAAAAATATTTTTGTGGATATTTCAACAGAGTATTTTGCTAATTTTACAGAAATAGTAGTAGAAACGGAAAATTGTCAGAATTAAAAAAATTTAAGTCGGTCAAGACCGGAAAATTACTTTTAAAATTGGAGAACTTTTAGCATATTTTTCTGCTGATATGAATATTTTGACTAAATTCTCTGTCATAAAATTAAAAAAAAAAAAACATCTAAACATTTGTCTGTTTGCTTAATTCAAAAATATTTTTGTGGATATTTCAACAGAGTATTTTGCTAATTTTACAGAAATGGTAGTAGAAAGAGAAAATTGTCAGATTTTAAAAAAAAAGAAAGAAAACTTAAGTCGGTCAATTGATAATTATCAATTGAGGGGAACATATTTCAACAAAGTATTTTGAAAATTTTACAGAATTTTAATTTAGTAAAATTTTATAGTAGTTAAAACGAAAAATTGTCAGAACTAAAAAAAAGAAGAAAATTAAAGTCGGTCAATTGATAATTATTAGTGTCCGACCGAATACGCCTTTTTTGGCCGAAGCCGAGTGTTCGACCAAATTTTCACTATTTGTCCGAAACCGAACCCGAATATTCAAAAGAAAATTATTTCTTTAGTAAAAACAAGTAAAACAAGTAAAAAAGTTAAATTCGGCCTTGCCGAATGTAGTGATACCCTCCACAATTTCAAAAAGATTGTTGCAAAAAACTTTATTTAAAAGGAAATTACTTTTGAAAGAAAAAAATTTTTTTTAAAAAAAAATTTCCGCGAAAAAAAATTTTGGTAAAAAAATTCCGCGATTTTTTTTGTCAAAAAATATGTTCGTACTTGTTTAAATACCATTTGGTATTCAATTATGTTCACATATGTCAACCAGAAGCCGAATTAAAGCATTTTGTATTTTTAGGTTATGTTGAATGTACTAAAATTTTTGAGGTGTGCTTACATTTTCGTTCATAACTTTTGAACCGCTGAACCGATATCGCTCAAATGCAATACCAAACTTCTCGGGAGAACTTCCAATTAATATGTTAAGTTTCAGTCATCTCTGTGCAATATTTTTTCCGTGACAGCATTTTCCACAGACAGACAGACGGACATCGCTAGAATGTCTTAAAATCGATCGGGCATCATAAATATATATACTTTATGGGGTCCCAGATCGATATTTCGATGAGTTACAAACGAAATGACAAACTTATATATACCCTCTATCACTAAGTGGAGGGTATAAAAAGTAAAACTCGACTTGGCGGAATACACAAATGTATAAAAATGTTGTTCAGAACGATTTATTTTGTGAAAAAACTTTTTTTATGCGTTTTGGTAAATAATTTTTTTTTTTAATGTGTAATTTTTTTTCGATCGAAAAATTTTTATGAGTGTAAATCTTGTTTTAGCTGCAAAACACGTAATAAAATGTTTTTGTGGCTTACTAATGTTATTCGAAGTGTGTTTAGTGGGGTTTTTCAACACTCGAGTACAAATTTTATACAATTATTCGGTATTCGGCCATATTCGGCAAAATATGTAGCCGAAGGCGAATAGTGCTTTTTGGTCGAAGCCAAATATTCGGTCGGACACTAATAACACTGTAAGTAAAATTAAAACTTTTGAAATGACACACAAAAACGCCGAGACACCCCAACTTATTTTTAGGTCATAGAATCCAGTGGTATACTCCGTTTTAAAAAGTTAGCTCAAAATAACGAGATATTTCGATTTTAAATTTGCAAATGTAGAGCAAAAATTTAATCAATCCAAAAAAAAAAATATAAAATTCATAAAAAAAAAAAAAAAATTTTTTTGAAAAAAAAAAATTTTTCTTTCACACCTTT
This sequence comes from Pegoplata infirma, assembly GCA_963921195.1. NCBI lineage: Eukaryota > Metazoa > Arthropoda > Insecta > Diptera > Anthomyiidae > Pegoplata > Pegoplata infirma. Next base: position 157,598,606 of record OY992536.1, on the reverse strand, counting down.
CTCAATTCAAACCACATATAACATGATTAAAAAATTATAATACATAATTATAATTAGAGCCTGAGCTCAACTGTCTTTAAAGAAAAACAAAAATTTGAAAATAACGACTTTAAGTCGGCCTAAGTGGCAATATGGTATCTTTGGAAAATGGCAACACCTAACATTTGTGTCTACAAAATATAGACCATGTTCTGGCAAGGTTGCAAAATAAGTACTTAGATCAGAGTTGATGAAGGAGAGGAGGACGAATGATGATTACTAAAAAATTGAATTTATTCACCATAATGCAATTTCACCTTCTTCTGTACGAAAAAACAATAGCAACAACCACACAGAAATTGAAAAACCATGGTTTAGTTGATACTTGCTTAACAGCCAACTTAGCGTATCGGTCTAGAGTGATCGTACCTAAGAGGCAGTTAATAGCAAAAACATTACAGATCATGGGTTCAATCCCTGGCGGCTGCGATCTGTTAATAATTTTCACATATAGAATAAAATTGACTATTAACTGAATAAATTTGACATTAAAAGTTTTTCTGATGATTATAATAACTGGATTATATGAAACTAGTAAAAAACGAACCAGGATGTCTTAAATTTTTAGAAAAATAAATTTTTCTTTCACACCTTTCTCAATTCAAACCACATATAACATGATTAAAAAATTATAATACATAATTATAATTAGAGCCTGAGCTCAACTGTCTTTACAGAAAAACAAAAAAAAGAGCAAGTATTGTTCCATGTCCGCTTGAAAATGGACCTCCATTATTTCTAGATATACATTTTGACAAATAACAAGTTTTAAACAAGTTTTTTAAGTTTTTTCATTCAAATAAAATGACAAATCGCCTTAAATCTACTACTAATTTAAAATCGAAATATCTCGGGATTTTGAGCAAACTTTTCAAAACGGGGTACACCACTGGATTCTACGACCCAAAATTAGGTTGACGTGTCTCAGCGTTTTGGTGTGTCATTTTCACCTACTGACAGTGTAATTATCAATTGAGGTGAACACCAATTTCTACCGCAGAATCGAAATTTGTTTTCATCTACTTATACCTAGAGTAATGCCATTTCATCAAAGGAAGATTCAATAAGCAGAAGTTTGTCAATCGAAAGAAGAGTTTTTCTAACCGATTTGTTTTTTGTTTTTATTACACAGTGCAACATTTTTGAATTCATTAAGTGCAAACTCCTTCTCGTGTGGAATTTCTAAAATTACTAATCGAAAGTTACAAAACCCCATTTGGGTTTTGCTAGTTAAGCAGCTTTTCGGATTTTATGGCCTAATGTATATTTTGGCTAAAACTTGATTTTTTCCGAAGAACATGCAATTTTTTTCATGGCTATATCTCGGAAACCAATTACAATTTAGTTTTCTTGTCCTAAAAAGGCAAGCATTTTTTCAGGCAAGAAAACATTATTAGTTTTTCAGACGATGTACTCGTAAGTGCTCGAAAATATTTTTTTTTTATAAGTACTTCCGCACACTATAAGTTTGCATTTTATGTGTTGCACTGTGTTATAGAATCTCTCCAATTTGCTTTGGTAAAAATTTGACATAAATATGCACGTAGCATTTTATAAAATTTAACTGATTGTTAGATAAGGTTAAAGATAACACAGGCCGACAAAATTTGAAAAAATTCTAAACCATGGGACTAGAGTAGGTATAATTTTCTAAGTGTTTGAGTTACACTGAATCCGACTAGGTGCTCAGAATTTCTCCATCAAATCAGGTTTAAAGTTAGAAAAAAATCCCTGTTTTCGTCATATTCATGCTAGTACTCGCCTTTATTTATAAAACCTGATGTGTAATCTAAAAGTCCTACTTATTGCCTTAAAAATAAATGTTTAACCTCTGTAATATCTTTAGACTTGTGCCTAATCGTTCTATTGAGTGAGCCCTCATTTTCGTTCATTTCAGATAAAACACCTAGTTTGTTCTTTTAGTTCAATCGATTTTTTTATTGGTTTCGGTCAACAGTTTGTAAACGAATCATTTCGATCATGTCTGTTTTTCGTTCGTCTAGTTCCAATGTGTCAATTTTTGCTTTCGTTCAACAGTTCGTGAACGAATCATTTTGATCATCTCTGTTGTTTTGGCTTCGTTCAAATATAAAAAAATGTTGAATAAAAACATGAAAAATAGATGATATTTTAAAAAAATTATGAATTGTTATTTAAAAAAAATATATACATATAATTTTAGTAAAAAAACATAAATGCTGAGAAAGCGTGTCAAAAGAGTAGAGAAAACTGAAGCCTTATGATAAAATTAACAAAAAAATTTAACGACCGAACTGAAAGATCAAAATGAAGTAATGACCAATTGAGCTGAATGAACGAAAATATCTAAAAGAGCTGAAATGAACAGTGTTGCCATAAGAGAATTTTGAAAAAATGCTAAATGGCAGAAAAAAAAGTGCTAAAATGCTCTACAGACCAAAAAAAAAGTGCTAGATTTATTTTTCATTTTTTAAATTAACAAATAATAATTTTTAACAATAACTCTAGTTTACAACGAAAATGCGCACTAACTGCTTCTACATTTTTTTTTTTTTGACCGCTAAACTTAAAAATTTTATCGAAAAAAATACTTCTAATAAACTTTTTTTGCGTTTTTTGGAGTTATTTTCACTGTTTTCCCTATATCTTGAGTAATGTACCTCCGATCTACTCGTGATAAAAACCAAATTAAATTTAATCAAATTTTCAACAAACTTTAACACGTTACTTTCCCATCTGTTTAATAGTTTACGCGCAATAGACAAATATATTGTAAAAATTATTTTTTTTTATCAAAAAAATTCATTTGTTGATTTAATTTTTTTTTTTAACAAATCGTTGCAAATTAACAAGTTTTTTTATTTACCTTAAAAGACTGAACCTATACAAATATAATAAAATGGGTTTCATAAAAATCTATGGGCAATCACCAAAGTTATAATGATTTTTTTGAAACTACGCATAAAAATTTCCTTATATTTTTTTTGTATTTAAAATACAAGAATAAAAACTGGGTTAAATACCATAGTTTTTTTTTGTGTGTATTTTAATTTAATACGTCATAACTTCGGTGATAACCCATAGATTTTCATCAAACCTACTTTGTTATCTTAGTTAAGGATCAGGCTTAAAAAAAACATAACAAATTTTTTTGTTGCGGTTTCAATCAAAATTTTTTCTGAATTTCGATTGCGTTTTCTTAATTTAAACTGGGTTTTCTGAATTTCAATTGGGATTTTTGAATTTCATTAAAAATCTTCTTAATTACAATATGGATTTCTAAATTTCCAATGGTTTTCTTGATTATTGAATTTCAAAAAGGTTTTCTGTTTTTCAATTGGGTTTTCTAAATTTAAAAAGGTTTTTCTCAATTTCATTTTTCTAAATTTCGACTAGGTTTTCTAAATTTAAATTGGGTTTTCTGGATTTTAATTGGTATTTTTTAATTTCAATAATTTCTTAATTTCTATCAGGATTTTTAAATTTCAATTGGGTTTTCTGAATTTTAACTGGTATTTTTAAATTTTAATTTATATTTTCTTAATTTTTGAATTTCAACTTATATTTTCTAAATTTTTGAATTTCAATTTGTACTTTCCTAATTTCTTAGGATTCCTGATTTTCAATTAGGCGCCATGAAATAAGTCCCAAGAAAAAATATTAAATAAATTCCATACGATTTGGGAATTATTTCATTATTCAGGTGGAAAGAAAGCGCCGCAGGCTAAAAATTTTTACAAGAGATTTAAAAAAACAAATTAAAATGTAAAAAAAATGCCAAAAATGCTAAAAAATTTTAAAAAAGTGCTAACTTAGCACTTGGCACTTTTTTCCAAAACTTTAGTGCTAAGTCCAAAAAAAAAGTGCTAGATCTAGCACTAAAAGTGCTAAAATGGCAGCACTGGAAATGAACGAACTATATAATCCGCACACTAAAGTGAATAGTTCAATTGAACTAGTTCGTTCGTGAACGACACAACTCTAAATATCTAGTTTCTTCTCTAAAATATTTTAACACGACGTTTGAACAATTCGGTTTTTTGCTATATTCCTGGTATTTTTGCAATGAATGCAAACTCGACAGATTTTTCGCTACATTTCGCCTTTATTTTACGCAAACTTATAAAAATCTTAAATTCCCAAATTAAAAAAAAAAATGGTTTTTGAATTGTTTAAATATCCTTTCTATTTCTATTTTATATATGATGTGTTTGTAAATACATACTACCACTGTGAGACGAAAGGTTAAACAAATTAAAGCTAATTTGTAGGACTATCAGACGACATATCAGGTTTTATAAATAAAGGTTAATTCGCGCAGTTATAACGAATATGGCGAAAACAGGATTTTTTCAACTTCGAGCTAATATATCTCGAAAACCTGATGTGATTTGCAAATTCTGAGATCAGATTCGGATCAGCGCATTTCAACCCTTAGAAAAATAATTCTGTTCTATGGGTTACAAATTTGTTCGCCTGTGTAATTCTCGTCACAAGTTATTTTTTTTTTCTTTTTTCAACGACTTATGTATGATTGAACATTTATTAATAAATGATTTACAGCTTTTAATACACATTCATATCTTTTTGTGTAGTAGTTTTTTGAATTTATGTATGTAGTATTAGACTGGCATTTTTTTTGTGTGGCAAAAAAACTTTTCTTCCGATTTTGAACGTCCGCCAAATTTTTATTCTCTTAACCTTAAAAATTTGTGGCACAGTGGGAGATTTGGCAATTTTTTTTTGGAAACAATTCAGCCATTCAGTAAGTACTAGACCTATAGCCATGAAATTTTAAATGGTCATAGCTCACGTATTTTTAAGCTTAAATTTGGAAGTTAGAGCCCAGCGGTTGAACGGGAGAGGGAGAAGAACCCCCCAAAGTATGGTACCTTTTGCAAACGAACTCTTTAAACACTTGCCAATTTGTTGTTTGTTATCAGATTTCGTAGAGGCCTAAAAAAACCAGCTTAAGTGTCTGTTTATCTCTTATACTTTCCGAGTTAGAGCCATTCTAGAAAGGAAAATTTATTATTTTGATCGATCCGGGTCCAGTTTTTTGCCAATAGCGCCGCATTTATCCCGATTTATTTCATAAAACTATTTTTATTTAAAAACTAGATAGATTTCTGATTTTAAAAAAAGCGATATCTAATTTCAATCTGAAGTTACACTATTTCAAAGTTTAAAATTAAAAAAAATTAATTAATTTAATCCGATTGGCCTCAAATTTGTAACACTAAATTTTTAGGTCAAGTAGAATAAAGAATTTAGCCAGACACTTGGAAAAATTAAAAGTAAGAGAAAAACTGTCACTCTAATGTAGTATATATAATATTTTTAGCAATCAAAATTGTTTTACTCTATCGGTTTTTATTAACCCATTCAAAATTGGGGATTATGAAAATCAAACAAAAATAAAACTAACAATGAATAATGATTTATAGCGCATTTACACTGTATTTCTTATCCAGTTTAAACAAGATTACATTGTAAATTAAGTTCAAGTGAAGCATAAGAGCCAAAACAAACAATATGGAATTACAATATTACGAACTGGTAAGCAAACATTGAAACCATATGGGACAATCGTAATATAATCTCTCAATAGTCTGTATTTAACTTTCGATAATAGCCAATTCGACGCCACCGGTTTTGATGACATCGTACTTCGCTAATTCGTCAACGCCGAGGAGATTGTATTCTTGTGATAACAACTGTCAAATTAAATGGTTGTGTAAGAATCGGAAGAATTTGCAAAGAAGATTACAATGGGTTTGTTTTACAGATTACCTTTTGTCTAAAAACATTTTTCTTTTAAATTTAAAACAATATTTACTACTTTCGCTTTTCAAATGTCATAAATTCATCATTCATTTAATTCTTCACTGTTAAAAATTAACTACATTGTTCATAAGAACAATCTAAACTATCGGATTAAGTTATTAACTTTGCACAAAAATAAATAAACATTGAAAATTTAGTAACTAACAATAAGTAGTTATATTATCACAGTATATTTAATAAGTTAAACTAAGGGCAACTGCAGAAGTCAACAAACGCCCCTTGAAATGTGTGTTTGTAAATTTACACAAAGTACTACTAGATTTTTATTTGTTTTCGCAATTCCAAAACACTGGCAATTACTTGGAATATTTAAAAACTTAAATCCAGCTTAAGTCTATTTATGACACACACAGTTGTGTAGGTAGTTTAAACTATTAAATATACTATTTTAAGAAAATTTATCTATGAGATACTCTTCTATTTCTCTTTTAACTATACAGAGTAGACCAGAGATGATAAATTAAGTGTAAGTTTGGTTCATTAGGTACTTTTTTTTAAACTAACAAGGTAATTATAACGGCGATACGAAATAACTCCCACCTAAAAAATGAAATAAGTAAAAAAAAAAAAAAAATCCACAAAGTTGGGAGTTATTTCATATGAAATGACTCCCAATTTAATAGGACTTTTATCATTTATGTTGGGAGGTATAAAAAAACTCCCACTATTGTTTCATTGCTGGAGGAAGTATCTGGAACAATTTGCTTTATAGAATATTATTAAAATTCGTTCTGATTTGGTCTATTAAGAAAAAAATTAAAATTCGTTCTGATTTTGGCACAAAATTTTTGGAAGATGTGCTTTTTTTAACAAGTTTGTACATTTTTGATAGAATACAAAATTGTTATAAACAAGTAAGAAAATTATAGTCGGTCAAGACCGACCATATAATACCCTACACCAGTGTTTCCCGGAAAATGGGTCCCAAGTTCAAATATGGATCGATTGGATCTATTTATTGTCAAATCTTTAATAAATGTAAAAAACACTTACAAACCAAATTTGAGTAAAATAGGCTTTTATTTCTGGCCAATAAACCGATTTAATACATAAACTAAATTTTAATTTAATATTTTCTATTTTCATGAAATTTGAGAGATTTAAGTGAATATCGGGAAGGTGGTTTGTTTGGGGCTACAAGAAGAACTGGTTTGATTCCTTTAAAATTCGGAATGGTGAGTTGTGAATACAAAATACGTGCCGAACTTCGAAACGAGATCTAATATAATATGGTTATTAGAGTCATTTAAGCCAAAATTAAAGAGGAACTTTGTATGGGGGCTAGGTAGGGTTGCCAGACGGGCTTGATTTGGCTTGATTGTCAAGCTTTTTTAGCACGTGTCAAGAATCAAGCCAAAATGTCATTTGTCAAGCTAAAATTAAAATTTAGACCATTTCCCACTAAATTGTCAAGAATCAAGAATTATTTATTTTAAAAGTCTTTAAATGTAAATAAATACAAATTCAAAATTATTTTCAAAAATAATTATAATTTTACGAGAAGAGTAATGTATGGAAATGATTTTCCTATATCATTGCAGTTGCGCGAAAAATTTGGGCAGTGCCACTTTTACCAAATGACTGATTCCTTTTTAGCATTCTATAAAAAGTATATTTCTGAAACGGCACTAAAAAAATGTCAATGATAGTAAAAAAAGCTTTAAAATTTTCTCTAAAATTAGCCGATTCAAATTGTTTTAAATTTAAAAAAACTTGCAGAAAGCTTTCAAAATTTTGCTGAAATCAATAAACTTTTTTGCTAATTTTTCGCAGAACAGCGATTAATTTTATTTTCAAGCCCCGTTTTTTTTATTTTTATTATCTAAGTCCCACAAAATTTGTTATGTAACTTGTTTAATTGCGTTTTGGATTATACAAATTCATTAAACACGGTCACCACATTTTCTCACTAAATTTTAAGATTTTTTTTTTTTTTAAATTACCGATTTTTGATTATACGAATTTTTTATTGCACTGATCAGAAATGCTTTAAAAAAATATAATTTTTTCCCGAATTTTTTTTACGTTTCTTTAAAAATGGTTTTGGAAAAAAAATCAAAAATTTTCCAAGTTCCGACATTTTTTTTTGTAAACCCTTCATTTTTTTTGCATTTGGGGTGTAAGAATAAACTAAAAAATTATTATTACTTTCAGTATCAAATTCACTAAAATTCTCAAATTCTCAAATTTAAAAAATACTTTTTTTTTTAATTCTACTAAAATTTCAAATGTCAAGAAAAATCAAACTTTTATTTCTAGATGGCAAGAAAAATCAAGCTTTTCTTTCTAAATGTCAAGCTTTTTACCGTTTTCGATCTGGCAAGCCTAGGGCTAGGTCTTAACATGGATCGATTTTTTCCACTTTCAATCGTCTTTTGGCCAAGAGAGGCTTTCCCGCTTTGTGTAAACGTTTCCCGCGCGGGATTTTAAATTTCCGCTTTTTAAGCGTCAGAAAATTATTCGTAGAAATTTAATGATTTCTGCAATCAGTAGAAAAATTTGCTGCTTCATAAAATTTAATAGTGGTTTTAATATTAAAGCCAAAAATAATTGAAAACCTTCTGAATTTTCCATCTCTGTACAAAAATAAAATTTAGTTTCAAACTGCATATTGTCACCGAAAATGCCAAATAACAGTAGAATCGAAAAACGTTGTCAAAGATTTTTGCATATCGTTGATAAGTCCATCATAATATTGGCTGTCGGACGGTACAACAATACCCAGTTGGCAACGTCCTCGAGCCATCCTCAGTGACGGAGCGGTGGCATGTCTGAGTCACTGCTGACATCCACAAGACATCTCTATGTACTGGGTTGAGGAAAGTTTCATACAAATTTTCAAAATGTCCTCACTCAAAGTCTGCAGTGGTCAGGGCTGACCTTCTGGGGATATATCACCTAAGGCTTCTCTGGGAAAAAGTCTGACGTAGGTCATGCGAAAATACAAACTATTTTCGTATTTCCTTTAGTTTTTACTTTTATCCATTTTCCTTTATAAATTATCTTTCTCATATTTAGAAAAAACTTTTCGCCTTTTTTAGTCCCAACTGGATTTGAAAGTGGAACCTCCAGTTTATTAGTCCCACACCTAACTACTTGTTCCAAACTTTATTTTGGAAATTGTTTGTCTATTTATTACTTTTATTCTTCTTGTTATTTGGATTTTATTTTAAATAAATCGATAATATTGCCATCTTTTTCTTGGAAATTGAAGAGTTGCCCAGATTAAAAATTCTAATTTAATATACTGCTATTCCGAAGACAATTCCTTTTAGACGTCTTAGAGGAATTGTCCACACTCTTAAAGCAAACATTCAGTGCTGACAATGTTAGGACATGTCATCAAGGATTACCTATGATTTGTTAGAGCCTGAAGACATTTCCTCAAGGAATCATTGAGGAAATTTCCTCAGTGACACATTTTCCGGCTGGGTAGAGCACATCCTTTGTTACAGTCTAGCAATAGCAAGGAATTGCTATTCCAAGGTACTCTTAAAGTTTACTGTAGTACTATTTGTAACCTTTTTATCATCCCTGTAATAGATAAATCTAATAAAGGGATGGATAGTGGTGTGTGAAAAGTTTGCAGTTCTCATATTTTCATACACGTGAACATTTCTATCTCTCTTACTCATATTAAAGTTAAAAAGTGTATATCTTAAAAATCTAAAAGATACAAATTCGTATTGTGTTTTATTCGAAGTGGTGGAATTGTTGTAATTACCATATGTCTGTAGTGTGTAGTTGTTCTATTTCATAGCTGTTTACAGGTATCAAGGTAAATATTTTGCTTTTTTATATTTAACGGAATCCACTTCTGCTACTGTGTTGACATATTTATGATAATTTCATTAATATTTATATGTTAAAAAAACATTTATACCAGTATTTTCACGATTTCAATTTTGTTGTCTCGAAAAAGCTGATTTCTTCAATGTTGAAATATTTAGATTTGTATCTGCAAATAAAAATTAAAAATTAAATTAAAAACAAAATATAAAAGATTAATATATTTTATAATTATTGCTATTTAAAGTGAATTGTGTGTTTTTTGTTGGAATTTCTGCGCATAATCACAATTCCTTTTTATCCTCATTCATTCCTTTACCACAATTTATTTTATTTTTTTATTAAAGTGTATTTAACTCTACTAAAATAAAATTGTATTATTTTACTTTGATCTTAAAATGAAAAATTTGTTTTTAAAAACAACATACATAACTCTACTTGCAACAAAGTATACACTTTTTGTGATAAATGAGAAAGGATTTAAATTCAACGCGTTTTGTTTTCACATTTCACAGAGGAGTTTGCTTTTAGCGAACACCGTTAAAAAATATTTATTTTCTGTTACGTACATATTCCCTGATCCAAAATTTGCAATAATTTTTGTGGGCAGTTTAAGAGATCCAAAATAATTTTCATTTTAAAATTATGAAAGGACTCAGCCGCCGCATCAAGTCATATCGCCCTACTTTCTGTCTTCCTGAATATCCTCAGTAATTAACAAAGTCTCTGTGAAACACCACGATCATTTAGATATCCGATATCTAACGGTACGTATGCCACCATATTTGTGCAAAAAAGTTATAAAGTTAATTTCAGTGAAATTGATTTCATTATGCAGAATTTTAAAATAAATTCAATAACTCAATGATTTGGACCCAACTTTGTATGCTACGGAATACTTTTTTTATGTTTCATTTCATAATTCAGGAAACAGAGCGTTTTATTTTTATAATTCAAGGGGAGATTTAGCCCTTACGTCCGGCACTGTGGTCCCCTGTGGGCATTTTGTGCCGAGATTTATAAATTTAAACCAAAAACTTTTCAATGTTCCTAATGAACATAGAACAGAAGATAAAGAAGCCAGCCTTATATATTCATAATCAAGTAATTGCTTAATTTATACAGTTAGTTATGTTTATTAAGGACTATTTACATCTAAGATGCAATCTCGTTCGAACGAGATTTCGATCATATGGTTCTGTATCATTTTATACACAACCGTATGATCAAAATCCCGTTCAAACGAGATTTCACCTCAGGGATGAATTGGGTATTAAGTAGAAATGGGAAACTTTTTTACAAAAACTAAACTTGATAGATTTTAATTTATTTCCCTAACTCCCTTTTACTCCATAAGGTCGTATTTAGGCCGCTAAAAATTAAGTTTCCTCTTCTCTTCTCCTCAACAATTATTTAAAGTTATGTGGCGTTTACATTGCTATTTTTGAGTGTTCAAGATTGAGATCTTTAAAAAAATCGTTGTTCTGTGTCCTTTGCTTTTTTATTCTATTACCGGTGTTATGTTTAACAACTAGTTTATGGTCGTAATTGTGAACTCCACATTAGATCGTTTGTCGCAAACCTTGACGATTTGCTTATAACCGAACTCCACTGTTTATATGTATTTTATAATTTTTGTTTACAAACAAACCCAGGCCAAATAAAGGTGAATTTTTACTTTGAAATGATGGTAGATCATTTACCTTTTTTCGCGTAAACAAAAATTTCAACCATTCAAAAAAAAAAAAAGAACAGCAACAACAAAAACATTAATACATCCGTATTGGGATTTCGCATGATACTGAAATAAAGTAGTGGGGGCATCGTTATTTCCCATGCAAACAGTAACAGTGGAACGTATTCTAAGAAAATTGCAAACAATTTGTTGAACTCTCCATCGGGATAATTGTTTACAAGTTCAGCTATTATAAGATCATGTTTATGATACATATCCACAAAATATAGCGGCCCGAATAAAATTACATTTTCTAACCGTCTTGGTCCAAATACGGGACTTTGAACTTCGTCTGACATAAAAAACGGCGTCAATTAAGTTGAAATTCATCACTCCTAACAAACAAAGCGGCTCCGACCAAACCCTGTCTCTTAAAAACTACATCGAAATCGTCTTTGACCAAATTCGAAAGACAGCGGTCTCCTTCTTTGATTTGACAGCTGCATCTGCAAATTGCCTGTAAGCCTCCGCCCTTGCACTTGTGTGGGTGAACAGCGCTTATGTCAAGAAAATTTATAATCAACTAAACTCTACGATGAGATGAACATCTGAAACCTTAAAGGACACCCCTGTCCTAAAGGTTTCACCCACCCAGATTGGTGGATCGATATGTTCAAAAATACCAATATCATCAGCACCTTGTTTCGCGAGCTCAGGAAGAAGAGAGAACTAACAACATGCAAAATCAGCAGAACTTTGTGGACAACTGGCGCTTCGAATACAGTAACGAAACGCTCAGTATTTATTTACGAAAAGGCTCGTTGGTCTGATCTCAATGAGTTCTACAGGCAATTTAATTGGAAACTATGTTTCCTGGACGATAATGTCGATGCCGCTGCGAGAATGATTGCAAATGTGATAATGCTTGGAATGAAATCTTTTATTCCATCGAATAATATTCCGGTTAAGTCAAGACATAAGTGTTGGTTTAACCAGTCGTGCAAAGATGCAGTCAGATCCAGAGAGAAAGCGTTCAATAATTGGCGTTTGAACAAAAACTCCGTTACTAATCTGCAACGCAAGAAGACGAGATCTGAATGTGCCAAAGTACTTAGACGCGAAAAGACTCTTCACGAGCAGCGTCTCCGTGCTAAAGTTCTTTCTGCTCCACGGGGCAGTAAAACTTTTTGGTCATTCGTTAAAAGAGTACGGGATGACCATGGATGACCAATTATTCGTGGACCCGGTTGATAAAGCCAACCTTTTGGCAGATTTATTTGCAAGGAACTGCTGCGCTCTCGAAGGTGATGGAGAGCATGGTTAATTACCATCTTGTAAACTATTTGGATTCTAATTCACTTCTTAATGATCGGCAATATGGTTTCCTTAAAAGTCTTCTTCGGGAGACCTGATGGCGTTTCTATCGAAACGTTGGAGTCGATCCATTCACCGTTTTGGTGAGAGTAAGGTGGTTGCACAGCGCACTCGTGGCTAAGCTGAATGCTTTTGGTGTTGGTAATGACTTCTCTCGATTTATATGGAGCTTTCTTAGGGATCGTACTATACGTGTTGTTATAGATGGGATCTCATCTAATGAATTTCAGTTGAACGCAGGGGTACCGCAAGGTTCTGTTCTTTCTCCCACTCTTTTCCTTATCTTTATAAATGACCTTTTGGGTCAGACTTTCTATCCTGTCTATTCTTTTGCAGATGACAGCAACATTTGTCATTCATTTTCTTTCGATCATAGGCCAAGCCCTGTTGAGATTGGAGGCATGCGGCAATTTATGAATGAAGCACTCAACCAGGACCTTCGGACAATCTCAGACCGGCTGTGGAGCCAACAATCTGTATCAATGGGTGGTGTCAATATCGAGAAGTCGGATACTCTTGATATTCTGTTTTTATTTTTTTTTTTTGATATTCTCTGTTTTATCGATATTATAATGGAAAGTGTTCTATTGAAATAAGCGAGCTTTCGTTCGTAACACTCGCTTAACTAGTAGAGCACATCCGTTTACAGAGAAAATTCGTTCTTTAGTCGAACTATACGTATTTGGAATAAACTTCCAGCAGATATCTTTCCTGTCACTTTTAACATAAACAAGATTAAATCAAATATCCACAGACACTACTCCTTTTTTCCTCCTTTCCTAAACCTAACTTCTTTCCGTCGACCACTGAGTGTTGGTCGAATAAAAAAATAAAAATAAACTTATGTCCTATCACGTATGAGAAGGGAATGTCTGACTAGGATAATAACTGGCCATTACTTATTTCAGACGCTAGTTGTAAAAGATGCGCACAACCAAGGGCTGAACGATACGATGGCACACATACTTTGACACTGCCCAGCGGTGGCAAGGAGTCGCCGATCCATTACCGGTCAGATAAGTTTCGGTACTTTGTAGGATATAACGCGAATAGATCTTAGGATATTAAAAAGATTAGCAATTACTGTGAACATGTTTAACTTGCGCTGCTAGCAGAAAAAGTTTTGTGGTATCACTACGTACCTAGAGGCCTATGCGTCGTGTCAATCGGACAAAGCATTCCTTACCTAGTAAGGGATGCGGTGTCGGATTTCTAAGTATTTTTCATCATTTTCTTTTACCACGACTGTAAAAGGGAGCTGACCGATTTTGCTCGTTCAAGAACTAAACCAGCCTGTGACCATAAGACATATTCAGACTAAACTTCAGGAGTGTAGCTCTTTTCGTTTGGACTTAAGTATGCATTCTACAGACGGTTATTAACAGAGTGTCTTAGAATCGATCACTATTCAATAATATATACTTTATGGGGCCCTACACGCTTAGTTCGATGCGTTACACGCGGAATGCCAAAGTGAATATACTGTGGTTGGAGGGTATACAAATATTAACATCCTCCTGTATTTATTCACATTCCTTCCCAGCAAATTTTTCCATTACTAGTAATGGATTTTGTAATCAGAAAAAATATTGGTAAGTAATTACATTTTGGAAAATAACCCATTATTTTAACAAGGGAGTGAGACAAAAATAATTAGTTACATGTAAGGGATAAATATGTAGTTACTTTCTCTACTTATGAATACGGTGTTGATATTACACATAAGTACTTTTATAACATGTTATAACTAACTAGTTGCTTTTGAGCTTAAAATCATTACAGTGGTAACGGGATAAATAATGCATGAAGTAATGATTACTTTTGACAACTTATTACCAAAATTTTGCTGGGTTGGTTTTACTTTTTGGACAAAACAAAGCAAGAAACTTCCAAAAGACATAGTAAAACTGCACAATTTTGTTTACACTCTTCTATTCTCCTTTAGGACATACAATGCCATTATAAATTTCTAACAATTTTTGTGTAAATCCCGATAATCTTGTTGTAAGTGTAATAAAAAAAAATATTTGCAATTCCTTTATCTTGCGCGATAGACTTTAAGTACTTAAAGATTAAAGAAAAATAGACCATGATGATAAACATTAATTTCCTGTCTTTAATGGCACATAACTATAAACTTTGTGTAACACAGTTTGCTAAGCTCTAACCGGAAATGACCTTTAATTTTAAACTTTCTCAATATATTGCAGCAACTTGAACCACTGTACAACAATGATAAATAATTTTCTTTCCTTTCCTTATTGACTGTTTGCTGCTGATAATATTGACGGTGTCTTGTTGTTATTGGTATTGCTGTTGTTGTTGGTTGTTGCTAAAGTTGTGTTCTTAATTCAAAACATATTTTTGCTTTTTTCTAAGGAAGGAAAAGAAAAATGCAGAACTCCACTGTCAAGGTTGCTTATTCATCTTGTATTCTCAGTGGGTATAAAGATAGAGGAACAACAAAAACAAACAATAACAAAAAAAATCATACATTGTTGCAAATTGATGTGTATTTCCAAAGTCATGTAGTGTTAGTATGTCATTTAAAAAATGTAAAGAAAAAAAAAATTAAGAAAAAAAACGAAAACAATAAACATTGGTCACTTAAGTAATGTATTCCTGGATTTTTAACGACAATACGTTTTGATCTACACTGTATGATATTCTTTTTATGTTCTTTATAGCGTTACTTTATTATTGTCTCCCTTTTGTTGGGCTGTTTGTTTTGATGATTTTTTGAAAATGTGCACAAAAAAAATAAAATTGGCCATAAAAACAAAAAAAAAAAAAAAGTGAACCAATACTGGCGCGCGAATTTTTTCTCCCTTCATTTGAAAAAGAAAAAAACTAAACTAAACGCGGCCACTGACTCCGTCGCAAGTACATATCGCTCCTTTACTTGTATAGTGTCATAACTCAAAATATTTCATTTTGCAGAAAACACGTTTAAAGTTTACTATTGAAACTGGGTTTTAATTGAAAAATGCCGGTACATAGAAAATGTAATAATGGCGTGTACTCTTCTCAAACGGTGAGTTCAAAAGATATTAATACGAATTTTTGACACAATATAAAGCATGATATAACGAATAATTCTGCATTATTAACTCAAAAAACGCATTTTTTGAGTTATGACACTATACAAGTAAAGGAGCGATATGTACAACTACATACTACGACAAAGTGTATGTAGAAAATTTATATTCATTATAAGTTGTCTGGCTGCGCATGCGCGTAGTACAGGGTTTCTCTAGCGGATCACAAGACCAAGAAATTACTTGGCCATAAGCGCTATGGTAATACATTTTACGAAAGCACTTAAATAATACTTTAATATTATTAATTGTTGGATAAACTTAAGCAGTTTGTCAAACGATTGCGAACCCTTTGAAGTTTATAATTGTACTTCCAAGGAAGCTTCTTGGAAATTATGATTCGCTAAAACATTTACAAGCAATTTTTTTTTTTTTTTGTCGAAATGTCCCAAATTGAAAAACGTTCATGTCGTAAAGTAATTCTGGGTTATAAAATTGCTGATTCTTTTGCAAACTGTGGTCCTTACACAATTCACCTTACTAAGTCCAAGATGGAATGTCATTCACTTAAGGGAGTGATACCTTATTGCTTTACGCGAAAATAATGGAACTTATCTCAGACTCCAATTGTAAAAGATGTCATGATGCACATCCAGATGTTAAAACAGTGGTCTTTGAAGCTCACCCGTATATTAACTAAACTTTTAAGTGTTCGTTCCATGTGGAAGTCTTCCCTCATAATTGAAGGAGTCCAACATTCATTCTTGACAATTACCACCCAATTGCAATTCAGTCTGTGCTCTAAAAGGCTGTGTGTATTTTTAAGGGGAGCCTGTTGCTTTCCTTACTGAATGTTGGAGTCGATCCAGAAGTTTTCCCAATCAGTATCTGGAAATGTTTACACTTAATGTCCATGAACACGGTTTCAACACCATCTTTCATCCTCCTCTTATCGCAAACGAATACTAGGCGACGCAGAACTCAAGAATCTGGAGCAAATTACTTAAGTAAACCATATGATAATACTAATGAGTGTTATCTTCGTCGCTTAAGAAATATGTGGTATTGCTATAGACTATTCGGGCTGTCATCCCCCATCATCGGAATTCTTTTGAACAACTTCCATATAAAATCAATTAATTTGTGAGGAGATATTTAAATGAGTCGACATAAAAGACTACTAACAAGGGAAGTATCTCAACCCTTATGAACCGATTTGCCTGAAACTTAAAATATATATCAAAGAAACAATTCTAAGGTTGGGGTGTCTCGGCTTATCGGCCATATCGGGGATTTAGGGATTCAAAACATGGGTCAAAAAATGGTGAAAAAATGTTTTTTTGGATTTTTAAGCCATTTCTTTTTAAGAAACTATATGATGTTTTCATATGAGAAGAAAGGTTTTTTTAATGCCTATCCAATGGTGGCATAACCTTGTAAAAAATCGGCTTCCTTAAATTTGTTTTTTCAGGAAAATGTGTAAACTTGGGGGGTACTTATGTGAAGACATAGACCTACGATATCCATATGGATAAGAAATAATCTTTATTAAATTTAAGTCGACCCGTATTTTTGCCCTAGATGATATTCCTGTTAGTTCGGAAGTTATCAAAATTTTCCCGAAGGTCCACATGGTTTCATAAGGGGACAACGAAATTTTTAAACACCGATATGGCCGATAAGCCGAGACACCCCAACCTTAAAATCGTCTCTTTAATATATATTTTAAGTTTCAGGCAAATCGGTTCATAAGGGTTGAGATACTTCCCTTGTAAGTTTTTTTTGACAGGAACAGTATAAACAAGTAAGAAAATAATACCCTACACCAGGGTTTCCCGGAAAATGGGTCCCAAAATCAAAAATGTGCCTAATAGATCTGTATTTTGTAAAATCTTTAATAAATGTAAAAACTACTCACAAATCAAATTTGAGTGAAATAGGCTTCGATTTGTTTCCAATATACCGCTTTAAGTGAATATGGCGAAATTTTGACATGGGGCCTAAGTTCGAAAATGTTCCGAAATTTTGAACATGGGGCCTAAGTTCGAAAATGTTCCGATGGTAATGAGATTTGATAATGTTATTAAAGACGCGTTGACGCGAGATGGTGATTTGTGAGGGCAAAACACATTTACCTGCCAAATTTCGAAAAGATACCTATTATAGTACGGTTATTAGAGTCATTTGAGCCACAACTAAAGAGGACCTTTATATGGGGGCTATGTCTAAATATGGACCGATTTTTCCTATTTCAAAAGGCTTCGTCCTTGGGCCAGGAGAGGCTTAAGTTTTAAATCTCAAGTCAATTGATTAAAATTTACAACCTGTATCGTGTTTACACCGTTTACATGGACAGACAAACAGACAGACGGACGGACGGACAAAAGTGATTTTGGGTCGATCGGTATACTTAAAAGTGGGTCTATGACCAATATTTCGGGTAGTTACAAACGTTAGCACAAACTCTTACCCTGTACCACAGTGTGGTGTAGGGTATAAAAAGTGAATAACTATGTACTTAATCTGAGTACAAGCTACGGAAGAACACATTATTGGACATATTGTGGAAGCAGTATACCGCTACGTCGGCAATTCGACTGAATTGCAGACTGTGGCCGTCTCGCGTACTTCAGGAAAATAAAAAATACCACAAAATGTAAACTGTGCTCCCTCTATGAACCATTTTTAGATCTACTTTGCCACTATGATACCATCCAGGGAGTCTTGGATGAGAGGCATTCCGGGTAGTGGAGCCTCCATACATTTTTACACAGATGGATCGAAGCTACACGAACAAGTGGGCTTTGGAGTCTATTCAGAAGAGCGTGGTTTAAGACTAGCTCGAAGATTGCGAGATCATTGCAGTGTTTACCAGGCAGAGATTTTGGCAATACAGGAAGTGGCTGACTAGTTGAGTTACAATGCCTTGTCTACAACTGGAGTCAAAATCTATTCTGACTGTCAAGCCGCGGTCAAGTCCCCGGATTCAATGTTTTTGACAAAATCGTCCCTTACCAAACGCAATTATTTAAATGAAATGGCCAAGCAATTTGACATACTCTTTATGTAAGAGTGGGAACTACCTTGCAAGAGTGGAAACTGCCTTACAGGTTCCAACAGAATTGGAATGTGTTGGTATGCGTCTGGAAACTTGCTAGCAAAATCTTAGGCTTTGTTACGCGACGGAGACTAATCAGAGATAAGCACATGGATGGACGTGTGAGACTGCACGACATATTTGGCCTTCTCTTATCTAGATGCTCTCAAGTGAGCTGATATCGCTTCCAAGAGGAGAGATTTCACTGGTGGTTGCTGCTATTACCGGAAACTGTCTCATAGGAAAGCACGCAGAGCGGTTAATTGTGCCGTCAAATGACTTTTGACGGAGTTGCATGAATGAGGAGGATTGGAAACTACCGAACAATTTGTCTGCCTTTGTCTGGCACTTTCTAGTCAGAGACTTACTTCACTGAGATTTAGGGAGCTACACAGCCCTTGTCGGATGTTAAAATTCAATATCTTAGAAGGACTTTAATTTCGTTTAACGGCAGGGACTAGTAGGGGAACGCCATAACCGTCCCGTGGAATCACAACGGACCACAGAGGCTATGTGGTCTGTAAAACGTCAGCAGCCACTTACAACCTAACCTACGGAACACAACTATTATGTTATTCATATGACGAACGCAATAGTCGTCATAATATATCTGTTCTTAAGATCTGGTTTACGAATTTTTGGGTCAGATATACTTGAAATGAACATATCTTATAGACCAGCGGTTACCAACCTTTTTGGCTCGCGTACCACTAATTTTAAATTTTATCAGCCGCGTACCCCTTAACGAGTTTTTTTATTTTTCATTAAACACTTCTCATATAAATATGGTTAGCAATTTAAATCAAATTATATTATAAATTTTAATTAATTGTAGTACTTTTACTTTTATATCAAAATTAAAGTTTATATAAAAAACACAAAAATTCTAAATTAATGAAAACTTAAAAAAAAACTTTATAATGGCACTGCTGAACAGGTTCATAGAAATTCGCACTCCCATGAATAAAAAATATCTCAATTAAAAAAATGTTGAACTCCTGATTCCAATTTTGCCTTTCAAATTTTTCTACCACGTAAGATTTTTAAGATATTCGCATTTGAATATTGTAAAACTGTAATTTGGCAATTTTGGGTTTCCCCTGTAACGTATTCTTAAATTGCTCACACAAAATAGGACTACATTTAGTATAAACGAGACCTCGTGATTCCAAATCTGATATCCAAATTGTTCAAACGCCTACTGTTTTTGAAATATTGGCGTTTGAAAAACTCAAAATCAACTGTTACGCACTTATATTCTTTATAAATCGTTCTAAAATTATCAACAAGAATATCTCGAAAACGGAACATGCTATAAAAATTTGGATTGCAGTTTCGGAATCAGAAGGTTAATTTTAAGAATACGTAAAATTTAAAAAAACATTTTTTTTTCAAAAACCTCAAACTAAAACCGCTTGAAGAGGACTAAAAGTAACCTCCTAATTTTTTTTTATTATTTTTCCGTTATCAGCTTAAAACCGCGCACCGAGTTTTTGTTCCTTTAAGTTAAAAAACACACTTTTTTCAAAAAAAAATTCATTGTGAGACATTAAAAAAATATTGCTATAAAATTAAAATTCCTTGAAATCCGCGAAACTCAATTATTATTTGCACTAAAGTAATACAATTTTAACATTATTTAAATAAGTTTTTAATAACCACGCCCACAAACGGGGACAAAACAAAACGACTTTTTTGTATCCCCAGCATGACCTTGAACTTTCTTCGATATCAAAATGTTTTATTTGCTTACCAAAAATAAAAAAAAAAAATTCTGTAAAAATGGAGTTTTTCAGAGGTTTGTTTAGTTCTTCAAGGGTAAAGTTTTTCCCCCTGGTCCGACTTTGCCCTTTTGACGAACTTAAACTGCCCATGACCTTGAGACATATTCGTGGCAAACGTCAGGAGTCTAGACATTCTAGAAATATCTTAGGATCGATCACAGATTAATTATATATACTTTCTGGGGTCTTAGACCGATATTTCGACGCGTTACACACGGAATATCAAATTGAGTATACCCTCATGCTGTGGTTGGTACTCTATGGACTTCAACTAGCTCGAATTTTTATATGACAACTTTCTCATTTTTTTTTTTGGTGTAGCACATTGATATTATTTAATGTTAGTACTAAACAAAAAAAAAATGCGAAAATAATAACTAAAATTTCGCGTACCCCCGTGGGCAATTTCGCGTACCCCCTAGTGGTACGCGTACCATAGGTTGGTAACCGCTGTTATAGACTATCCTTGGCTAAATTTCTCAAATTTGGGAAGGCAACTGAAACACTCTAACCAATTACTTTCCAACCCCTTTCTCTCTATTTCTCAATAAATTATATTCCACCCTTAACTAAAGTTGCTTTATTTTACAAGCTTTAAGATTTTAAGAGTACCGCTCTCTTATTGTCATTAAGAAACACTGTTGTAGTTTCTGTTGTTTACATTTTTGTTTAGTGATGAAACAATTATGATTGTGTTTTTATCATTATTCGTATGATGTTTGTTATTTCACATACTCATGTGAACATTAGTGCTACGAGTAGGGTTACCAGCTAGAAATAGATATAAAGCAAAAAAACATTGATTTTTCATGACAGCTGAATAATTTAATATTGGTAACTTCTTGAGAACCTCACATGTTATTAAAAATTTCCAAATGTAAATGTCATTGCTCCATTCCTCTTAATGCTTAATTTAAATAAATTTGGACACCTCTAAGCAATTTGGCATGACAATTTTGAGTTCCCGTTGAAATGCCTACAAGAAATTACTTTTGTGTTCCTATGTAAAAACACATCCATTATGGATTTAGAACTCTCATTTTTTTAGCAAATATTTTGCCTTATACCAGCTAATTGTAGAACTCATTTATTTTTTTTATTATTAACACTTGCCGACAAAGTAAATTTTTTTAAATTTATTTGCATTTTTGAATTGGTTTTCTTTCAGTGTAATTTTAAATTGTAAAACTGTTACGATTTGCATAAAATACACATAAAGATGTCATTCCACTAACCATGTCATGCCTAAGGGATAAATTTATGCTAGAGACTATAGAATTTGTATTAGTTGGCTATTGCAGCAGGAATGTGGTTCCCTTTGTGAAATTATGTTCTAGAGAAAAAAAAATGTGCCACGAAAGCGACTTTTTTTTGTAATAATTTAAAATTGTTATTGTAAGGGTAACTTAAAAAAAAAAAATAAAACAAATATATGTTTATAAAACAAATATATGTTTACAAAGCAGAAATATTGGTTTTTATGTTGAATGTTGTCTAGCGGATGAGGAAAGTGTTTATGAGATTGTATTCTGTTTTTTTTTTTTATAATATAAAATAGCATGTGGTAAATCAAAGTAAAGATATTTTGTAGTGACCGACCGAACAGTTATAAATTCTTAAATACGATTTTTAGTCCGATGAGCTCAAAAGACAAGAAATAAGCTCTAGAAACTTGAGCTTAGACTTTATACAGTTGAATAATGTGGTAGTAATTTGACGATTTGAGATTGAAGGGCTTATTAGTCAACTGGTAAAGTTACAAGTACTCGCTAGTTTTTTCTTACATGACAATCAAAATACATTTTCACGTAACATGTTACTACTTTCATTATCCGTTTACATGTATTGCCATATGATAAAAACAAACAGCTGATTTAATACTGATATTTTTGCTGCGTTACCAGTTGAGTAACGAGCCCTTGATTTTGTTTTGTAACATAGCTTTAAGAACGCGTTTTTTCTAGAACCGTCGCACATTGGTTCCAAATCAAAATCTAGCTGGACAAAAGTCCAAAAATTAGTGTCCTTAAAATTGGGAATTAATAGTGCTAGGGGCAAGCTAAGGGTGTGTTCTGATCAAACTAATAACCATTTTTAGGAATTAGGTCTTTAACTTTGTTAAATATGCGAATGAAATAACATTTTTGCTATCAAATATTTAAAAAAAAAATAATATATATATAAGTGTTTAACTAATAACATCATATTATCCATGTTATATCAATGGTTTCAAAACGGTTTATGTACAAGAAAGCTACAGATTTATACTTATTCTGGACATTAATAAGAAATTTATTATCGATCTTCTTCTTACATTTTTTGTACTTTGAAGTATGGTCAATAATAACAATATTTTTGAGGACTTATGAAACTTCCGCAGCTTGCCAAAACCGAATCCAGGCATATCATGTCGAATTACTACATACAACTTATAGGTAATTTATTACTGAACGTTGTCATGCAGACATTTCTTGCAGGTTTTTGCAGGTTCAAAATTAATCACAGTTTCTATGAAAATAGAATTTCGCCTACAATTTTTTTTCTAAATAAAGAATCGAATTTTTGTAAGTTTTTGATAACTTTTAAGTATTATAATTATGCTTAGCTTAAATAAAGCATTAAATGTGATGTTTCCTATTAAACCGCGGCCAATTACACAATTCGACTAAATTCAAAAATGTCCGTCCGTCTGTCCGTCTGTAGAGGACGCGATACAGTCCAAAATAAAAGAGCTAGACTTCCGAAGTTTAGCACGAATATGTCTTATATTCCTAGGCAGGTTAAGTTCGGAAATGGATAAAATCGGACCAAGGGGAAAAAAGTTCCCCTTGGAGAACTAAACCAACCAAATAAAAATCGCATTTTTGCAGGGTTTTTTGTACTTTTGCTAAGCAAATGCAACATTCTTCTCTCAAATGAAGTTCGAAATCGCAAGGGGAAGTTGATCCCTAACGTCTTCCACCAACCCCCCAAAAAAAAAAACGCCCCTGGATTTTTTTTATTGTTTTTTTTTTACATTTTGGAGGGTATAAACGATTCGGCACAGCCGAATGTAACACTCTCACTGGTTTTTTATTTTTTTTTTACATTTTGGAGGGCATAAAAGATTCGGCATAGCCGAATTTAACACTCTCACTTGTTTTCAGGGTTGGCAACCTAAACGAATAACGGTATCGGTAACGGTATTGGTATTACATACTTTTTATATCGGTAACGGTAAAGGTAACGGTATTTTCGATTATTTCGGTAACGGTGAACCGTTACCGAAACTTCAATACCGGTACGTACCGGTATTATGAAAAAAATGTTAACAAGTCATAAATTTGTTAAAAAAACGTAGAAAATAAAAAAAATATTTAAAAAATTAAAAAACTGTTATGTTCAGTTCATTGTCTATAAATAATTATATTTTTACTAGTGTTAAATAGTATGAATTAGCTCAGAATTAAATTAAAACATATACACAATATTGTAATTCAACAAATACGAACTCATGCTCGTAGAGACATGCGACACCTTTGTCCAATAAGCAAAAAAATCTGCATTTTGAGCCATATGAGAAATCTGCATTTTAAGTCATTTGAGAAATCTTCTGTTTATAGCGATGCGGTTTGCTAAATTTCTGTCTGGATAATCCAGGTAGAATCTGCAGAAAAAAACCGTCAATACAGCAGAAAAATTTTCTGATTTTAACAGAGAAATTTGCTGATTTTAAATAAACAGCGTGAATATCAAGACTGTTTGTCCTGTTGTTAAAAACAAAATCGACAGGAATAAATGAACTTGGCAAGGATGTTTCAGGGGATGTTCTTTAAGGGGTAGGGCGGGCGGAATCGGAAGGACACATTTCCCCTCGTCATAGATGTTAAGAAATTAATTTTATTTATATTTACGCTTAAATAATACAAATTTATCAATATTAAATTTTATTTTTTATAGACAAGCCCCCTTAAGGGGCGGGCCGGAAAAAAATCGCATTTTCTTATATTGGGCAATGTACTTCACACGGTATAAAAATGTTTCATTTTCTAAACAAATAAGCAAAAAAAAGTAAATAAAATGTGTTTTTCTGGGGTTGTGTAAGTTTCTCTGGGGAATATTTGGTCCGATTTTGCCCATTTCGGAACTTAACTAGCCTATGAACATAAGACGAACCAGCATGTATCGTGTCTTTTACAGAAGGACAGACGAACATCACTTACAATCGATCACTTATCAATAATATATAATTTTTATGAGGTGCAAGACTGTATTATACTGTAGACTAGAGGTGATGTTTGACTCACACTCACTCACGCTCGCGACAGAAATGAGCATATTTTTTTACTCACACTCACTCACAATCACGTGAGTAAATTTAACACCTCTCACACTTACGTGCACTCACGCAAGCTTCACTCACATTGACTCACACTCACGGAACAAAAATAGTTCAAAAACTAAAATTTCAAAAATCTTAGAAATTTTATGCAAAATTTATAGTTCAGACGAAATTTAACATTTTTTTGCTCTTTGTGGGACGAAATCTTAAGTTTAGCCAAATTTTAAAGTTTTTTTGTTGCTTTTTTGGTACGAAAAGAAATATGAAGAGAAAACAAGTCACGCAAAAAAATCGACTCACGCACACTCACTCACGCAAAAATCATACAATTCTTCACACTCACTCACAATCATTGTAAAATTGAATTCAGTCACACTCACGCTCAGTCACACTCATGTGTGAATCAGGTAAATCATGCACTAATCTGCTCATGTGCCCATCTCTACTGTAGACTATATTACTGTTTTTAATCCACAAAAAAACTAAAATAAGTAATATTAATACAACCGAAACAAAACCGATTTAATACCGGTAAAAATCCGAATAAAGGTAACGGTTTTTTATCGGTAACGGTTTTTAAAAATTTTTATTTCGGTATTGGTAACGGTAACGGTAGCCAATATTAAAGGGTTTTTAATCGGTAACGGTATTGAAAGGGAACGGTAGCCAACACTGCTTGTTTTTTTCAATTACACTTCTCGACAAAAAATTTTTTTTTTTTAGAGATTACAAAACTTTCAAAAAATAAGTTTTTGCATTTCATATTTCTGTTCTGCATAAAAACCATTTTTGTCATTAATGAATTACTGAAATTAGAAAAAAAATAAAAAGTTGTCGATTAGTGTAATCGACTTAGAAAAATTTAAACATGTTTTTTGAACTCAGCGACCCCATAAACATAAAAAACAGTGATAAAATAATTTTGTCCAGCTAGATTTGGACTTGGAACCACTGTGCGTCGTTAATTTCTGCTTAAATAATTTCTTTTACGAAATTTTTCAAAAATCATAGGCCCTTACCACAAGAAAACAAAAAGTTTATTTTAACAAAAGTTTTATTTTAAATTTCAAATTTTCAATACATTTTTTGAAATTCGATTTTAAAAACAAAAACAATTTGTATGGAAATAAAATTAAAAGCTGATTTTAAATAAATTTTATTTTCTTGTGGTAAGGCTGATAATTTTTGTCTGAAACTTAAAGTATATAGAAAAGAAAAGATTTTAAGGTTGGGGTGTCTTGGCTCAATGGTCATATCAGTGTTTAAAAATTTCGTTGTCCTCTTATGAAAAATTCCGGTAATTCCCGAGTTAACAGTAATATCGTCTTAAATAAAAATAGGTGTCAACGAATAGGCACGAGAAAAACCTTCTCATATGAAAACATCATATAGTTTCTTAAGAAGAAATAACTGAAAAATACAGAAAACGATTTTTTCGCATTTTTTTGAACCCCTAAAACTCTGATAAGCCACCAACCTTAAAATTTTCTCTCTTATATATATCTCAAGTTGCAGGCAAATCGGTTCATAAGGGTTAGAATGCTTAGAATACTTCCCTTGTTAGTACAAGGTTTTTCTAGCAATTATATTCCCTAATATAAAATTTTCCTGAAGCTCCTCAAAATAATCCTTTGCAGCTGCCATTGCATCTTCATTCGGGGTAAAACGTTTGGCAGCAGTTCGAACTTCAATTTGTTGAATTTTGCCATTGTTTAGACAATCTTGTAGGATGAGGCGTTGTCTCAATGAATTTATTTTTTTTTTTGTGTTTTAAACCAAGTCAATTGTCTAGAATTTTCAATTGATCCAAAAAGGTTGCAATAATAATTTGAACTTATGGTTTTACCTCTTTGAAGGCAGTCGATCAATAAAATATAGCCTTACCAGCCGATTGAACTGTTTTTGCCTACTTTGAAGCACTTCCACCAGCTTCAGTCCATTGATTGGATTGTTCTTTTGTCTCAGGTATATAGTGATAGATCTATGATTCATCAATGTTTGAAATCGATCCAAACAATGCGTTTTTGGTCAATAGTTAACAATTGCGGCACCCATCTCGCAGAAAGCTTTTTTATCTGTAATTCTTGATGCCAATTTTCGATGCCACACACAGAAAACAAATTTGCTAATATCTAACTGAAATTCAGTTAATACAACTAAAATACGTTTGATCCATTTGAATAAAGGGTGTCACAATTGAATACCGGTAGTCACAACTGAATTCGGTTAATATTACTGACATTTAATTGTAACAACCACAAAATGCGGTTGTCCGAGCCATATTATAGGAGATGCAAGAGAAAATTAAGTTGGTACAACTAAAAAATTCGATTGAAAATTTATTTTTCTGTGTGCAAATAAATGAGATGCCTATGGAATAAGCTATTTCAAGCACTTTCACTCGTCGGTCATCAAATACTATACCATTGACTTTAGCTATTATTTCTGGCGTTGTTGCAGTTTTTAGCAACCCAATTTTCACACGGTGAGCCTCAGCGATGTTTAGGTTGAACTTTAGTGTCGACGAAAGGTGTAAGCGCAGTTCAATTTCTACAAGATTAAATGTCACAAAACTGTTAACAGCGAAATCGTAGCTGCTCGCTTTCGCAAGATAACGCGAAATTAGTGTTTTTGTATTTTTCGAAATTTTGACATTGAAGTTTCTTAAATATTTTCTAAAACTGAGTATACAGTTTTAATTGTACTTATTTTAAGGTCACAAAACAGTAAACATCAAAATAGTATCGTCTTTAGTTCGCAATTAATCGTGAAATTAGTTTTTTGCTGATTTTGTTTTCGTTTTTTTATTTTTAGATAGGTTTCTTTAAAAATTCGTAAAAACATGGTATGCAGTTTTACTTGTGCTTGATCAAAGGTCACACAGCTGTCGACATGAAATTGTAGGTGTTAAATTTCGCGAAATATCGCGTAATTATATAATTTTTTTTTATTATTTATTTATATTTAAAAACCGGTTCTTTAGAAATAATAAAAAAAAGTGGTATGCAGTTTGATTTGAGCATATTGGAGGAAATTTAAACTGCCCACAAAAAAATTATAGCTGCTCACTGTCGCGAGAAATAGCGAAAAAGAACTTTTTGGGGGTATTTCTTGTTTTGGCTAATGAACGCAATGCAGTTTGATTTCCTATTGATTAAAGGTGATAAGGATGTTAACATTTAAATTCTAGCTGTTCAATTAAAACTGCAAGCATAAAAATTATAGATCAATTTCCCGAGAAATTTCAAAATTACTGTTCTAGCTTTTATATTAATTTATTTATATTTTCTTTAGTGTCTAAAATAAAGGAAAAAAATTAAGAAACTACAAATATATTGTATGCAGTTTATATTATCGTTGGCTTAGTCGGCAAACCTGTCAAGTCCATTTTTAATTTTTGATTTTAGGAGGGACAAAAAACTTTCTAACTTTTTTTTAGTTTGACTTTTTTTAAGTTTATAAACGTAGTTTTTTTCTTTAGATCAACATATTTAAATTTATATTTATTCATTTTTTTCCAAAAGATGTATTTTGAGTTACACAATACATACTAAATTGAAATCTCAATGTTTATAAAAATGGACTTGACAGATTTGCCGACTAAGCCAACGTTATGTGGTTAAGGGTGATAATACTGCTCAAATCAATATCTTGACTGCTAATTTACGCGAAAAATATTTTTTTCAAATTTTTTAGTTTCTTTTTAATTTTGCGATTTCTCGCGAAATTGAGAAGATATGATTTCGATCTAAACTGTTTTGTGACCTGTAAATAAATACAATAAAAACTGCATACTCAGTTTTTGAAGATATTTAAAAAACTTCGTTCTCAAAATTTTAGAAAATACATTTGTAGTGGATTGAGGGAAGCACATATCATTGACAGACCTTCAATAATGCCTCGGAGCAAGATTTTTTTAACGATGCCACTGTGTTTTTATATTGCATACAGACATGCCCACCAAACCTTTTAGAGATTTTTTAAAACTCTCGTATACCTTATTGCAGGTCAGTCAACGATATTCAAGGAGTGGTGTCATAGCACATCTTAAAGTCTACATGTGCTATCGCAGAGCGTATCCTGCCACATGGAACCCAAAAAAACTTTAACAACACAATTTATTAATCACTTAAATATATTTTCACTAACTTTACCAAACTTTCCTTCATACCAATCTATAGTAAAATATTGTCATATTTTATGGTATTTCGATAAAAAATTCGTTTACCATTTGCATGTTTAAAAACCAAGTTTTCTTTTAGAAAATTGTTATAAATCATTATGCTTAAAAGTTGTTAAAAAGGACGACAACTTATGAAACGATGTAATTGTAATACCGCCCTACATAAATTTTGTAAAATTGTTATATTTATGGTGCATACTGCTAAATGGGAGTTTCCATTTGTGTTTCTAAATTAAAAATGTTTAATTTGCAAAAACTTTAACTAGAATATTGCGACGGTGTAAACATATGATAAGAGAAAACTAAGTGGAAAATAAAGTTATGTTAGCTGTAAATCTAGGGATTAAAACTAGCAATTTACAGGTTAAAGAAAGTTTTATAAACTCATTTTAAAGAAGTGTATAAACCCAGCAAACAAATTTAAATAAAAGTAATTGATTATTCGGTTACCTTTAGTAGTCTTTTAACAAAAATTAGTTAATTTTGGATATTGAGATATCGCCCTTAGAATTATCGCCATTTTAGCAAATTTTAAATGAGTTTATTTCAAAAAGCGTTCAACTGAGTTAATTTTTTTTCGCAATCGGCGTGCCCAAAATTAACAATAATATGGAAAAAATATAATTTTGTTTACAAATTTCTCAAAAATCTCAATTCTGTTTTCAGATACAATTGATCTATG
Organism: Pegoplata infirma; assembly: GCA_963921195.1. Classification (NCBI taxonomy): domain Eukaryota; kingdom Metazoa; phylum Arthropoda; class Insecta; order Diptera; family Anthomyiidae; genus Pegoplata; species Pegoplata infirma. The sequence goes on along the minus strand of OY992536.1, from coordinate 157,568,798 downwards.
AACGATTCTAAGAAAATCCATGAATATTTGTCCGAATGACTGTTTGTATACGACACGATGCTGTCTAAGCTTTAAGAGCCACCCCAAGGAGTTTGGCACGAATATGTCTTCTGATCATAGGCAGTTTATGTTTAGAAAAGCGTATGATCAGGCCAGAGGAAAAAAATTACCCATTTATGTCCGAAAAAGTTCAAAGTCCAGCTCTGGGTGGGACCCAGGGGATTTAACTTTTTTTTGGCCCATACCTTTTGTGGCAGTGGATACAAAAATGTATTTAAATAATGATTAAGGCTGGATTTCTCAATGCTTGACATAAGGCTCCGGTAGCTCGACATTTAGCAACTAACTGTATAATACTCAAATATATCGTAATAAATCAACAATTACCGCGAGGGGGAAGGTGTCGCCTAACGTTTCCAGCGGACCACGGCAAATGTGCAAGCACAAGATTGATGCCAATATGACGACCTCAGATCAGTTTGTGCGCCACTGCAACTCCGACGTGCAAAAACTGAACTTCGTAGTACTAAGCGGATCACGGCCGGCAAATCGGAATTACTAGAAACACGCCCTCCACATTATGTGGTGCGGCTGTGAGTGGTACCAAGACTTGCGGGGGTCTAACCACCAAAGCCAAAAAGGAGACGCTAAATCGAAGGAGCAAGCCGTACATACCTCGAACAAAGGTGATACTGCAGGAACCAAGGTAAACGCATCCAAATCTGGTGGTAACCTGAGCTGCAATTAGCCATAATTGACCGAATTCATCCAGAAGGCAGGCTGACTACGGACAGATGGCTGCTTATAAAGGAACGGAACCTTAGATCACTAGTTGACGCGCACAAAGACGCTGAATATGATTCTTTTACTGAATTTGATCACGCCAAGTGGAACAAGGGTATCAAGATCATGCATGATCATGCCCATGATCATGGGCTGAAGCATTGATAAAAAAAAAAAAAAAAAACTGCATCCAGGGTCTTGACGACCTTTGCCCTCGGATGAAGGTAGATGTCATTCCTGTTGATCAGGTTCGTTACCAGGCAGCAGTGAAGGTATGCATTCCTTCGCCACTTATAGAGGGTGAATTCATAATTACGTTGATTAACCGCCAATATAAGGGGTTTGGTTCTGATGATTTGGGAATCATCAGGGAACGTGCGAGGGAAAAGGGAGATGGTAAGGATCTCTGGCTAAAAGTCAGCTCAGAGTCCTTGCATCGTCTGCGCCTCTTCAAGGTGAAGTCCGAATTGAACCAACTGAAGATGATTCTTTCCAAGAAAAAACGCCAAAATGGCTCCTAGCTGGATGAAGGTGATGCAGATTAATCTGCATCACTTTGAAGCAGCTACGGACGTATTTGCTGCGTTTCATGGAGACGGAATAAACGTGGCTTTGATCCAAGAGCCCTGATTGATATCCGACAAGTGTAGTGTTTTTCAGGCCAAGGTACTTGCAATTGATTAAGCCGCGCAGATGATTGTGATATGGTACCTAGGTCCTAGCGCCATTAACATTGTCTTGCAGCCCTGACGGCTTTAGAATCAAACACTGTAAAATCGGGAATTGTATACAATACTTTCATAGAATCATTCCGCACACAGTCAAGCTAATCTGGGTCCCTGGGATGGGGTCACTGGGAACGAATTGGCTGATAAATGTGCAAGAAATGACTCCGAGTCGGTGGGGGATGGAGTCGAACCTGATAGATCGAACGCGAAATTGATAGGATATCAGAGAATAGAACGAAGCATAGGTGGATATCACTGACTGCGTACAGGATATAGCGAACCCTGTGGCCACGATGACCTAGATTGTCTAAACTGTGTCTCATTGACATCTCTAACAGAAAATCTTAGAGAATTGGGATGGTTTGAGAAGTAGGAGAATTTTTGTATCAGAGGGGGAGTAGGGAAATGATAACTAAGGGAATTACAAAATGCCTTATGGTTTCCAAGTGAATTCACCAAATTGGCAGACGCCCATCCAACCTTACCCAGCTCAAGTTTTTTTTTTGCGTGTAGTAAAATTATTTGACGTTTGAAGAGATTGTGAAGAGAAATTCCTTGAATATCGCAAAATCTAAAAATTTTCAATTTGGATTGGATGTATTGAACAGAAAATAAAGTCAGTACGATATACCTAAACAATTATGTGATGCTGATCTGATTGAAATCTGCAATGAATTAAAAGAGTTATATTTCTAAGTGGGCGGATAAAAAGATAGGTATCTAATAACTTCTGATCTCAACAACTAAATTTAGGTTCTTGACAATCTGAGTAAACATCTTGTGAGTGTAAATAAAAAAAAATATTCCCAGAATAATTTCAAATACACGGTTAACTTTAAAGAATATTTATACAATATATTAGCTTGTTATTAAAAAAACTTGCATACATACATATCTTAACTTAAAATGGAATCTCCAGAATTAAATATGTATTCAAAACCAGACCAACCCCAATTTAACTATTTGTAACAAAGTTTTTTTTTTTCTTATATTTTATTTCTCTATGGGTCAATGACATTTATCTCAATAAAACAATATGTATTTTTGTGTATGGTTTTTCTTTTGTTCTTTTAAATTTGTATCATATAATTTCAATTTTACTATTGTTTTCTCTTTAAATATTTGAATTTCATTATGATAATTTTATCGTTTCAAATTTATGTCATTTGTATAATTCATTCCATAAATGCGGCAGATATACAAACGTAAACTTTTGTTACTGGTTAAACATTCTAGTGTAAACTCGTGCAACTTGTTTTATATTTTATGACATATTAAAATTAAAATGGTCATAACTACAATAAATATTTTTGTGTTATTTGGTCATAAGGTGTTTAGGACACAATATTAAACATTTGTGAACAATTTATTTTGAAACGTCATAATCAGACAGGACAACAAAAAACAAACAGCAAAACAGGAGAAAATTAAGCATAAAATGAAGAAAAGAGATGTGGGTGTGTATTAAGGGTGGGATAGTGTTGTGTGAGATTTTAAGCAGCAATATTTGGAAGCGCTAGAACCGCTCATTTTGTGAGGTTGGTAAAAAAAGTGTATGAGCCAAAAAATGGGGGAGGTCGGATAGGATCTAGGGGTCGCTCATCGGGGTCAAAGTTGGGCGTAGAGGGGAAAAAATCCACAAAAAGCCCCAAAACTCCCCTGGTTTTGCTCCTAGAGGGGTCAAATGTGAGACCGGCCCCCATTATTTTTTCCCCCTGAACACTTTTGCCGAACATACCTAAGCCCTATCTCCAATCCCTAAGGGGGGTCCCATACAAAGGTTCAATTTTTAAAAAATCTTCCTTCTACCGCTCTAGCTGTCCTAGAAGTCACCCTAGAAGAATCAAATGTATGACCGACCCCCAATATTTTTTCAACCCCAACATTTTCTTAGAACATACCTACCCCCTATCTTCAATCCTTAGGGTGGTCCCCATACATTTTTTTTTATTTTTTCTTAAATTGTCATATTAAATCAGCTCCTACCGGTCCAATGGTTCCTCCTAGAGGGGTCATTATCAAGACCAACCCCCATTAATTTTTAGCCCCCAACACTTCTTCTGAACATACCAATTCCATATCTCCAATTCCTAAGGGGTCTCCCACACAAAACGACATTTTTGTAAATCTTGCTCCCACCGCTCTAACTATCGCAGGGGTGACCCTAGAGAAGTTAAATGTGTGACCGACCCCCAATATTTTTTCAGCCCCAACATTTTCCCCAAACAAACCTACCCTCTATTTTTAAGCCTAAAGGGTGTCCCCACACATTTTTTTTTTTTTTTAATTTTTTTTTATAAAATTTGCGCCTACCGCTCCCACTGTGCCTTTTAGGGACGGGAAATGCAGACTGACCCCCATTAATTTTTGCCCCCTACATTTTGTCTGAACATACCTACGTCGTATTTCCACTTTGTAGGGGTGCTCCCCTGGGGAAAACTAAGTGTTTGAAACCAAATTCGGCAAAACGTGTGGACCAGGAGTGCTAATGTTTGCGCGTTTTAAAGAGCAGTGGGAAAATATAAAAGACAAACCGTACAGTCTTGGCATATAAGATGAGGAAGTGGCAGGCAAAATACCAGCTCAAATCCAAACTGACATCAAGTTGTTTTGTTGGGCTCAAATAAAAAAAAAAGCAACCCAGAGACGACAACAAGGAGTTTCTTGAAATTGTTTTATTATAAATTGGCGAAAATATTCCTAATAAGCATTTTAGCCCACCAGGACCCATCAGTCATGCTCGATGGATGGCAATAGGCATATATTGCCTAAAAATGTTTTTGTTCCGAAAATATATCGGTTTGGCCAAAAAAGAATTAAACAATTTACGTAAAAGCTTGGTTTAGCGCTACCAAAGCAATAGAAGCTCCAAATAATGATTTGATTTTTTTGAAAGCGATTGCCAATTATGCTTCAATTGATAAGATTCTGTCGCAACGATTGGTCAAGAGATTCTGTGGACATCTCTGGTATCTCAGTGGCAAAGCTGTTGCGCTCGCACTATTTGATCCGAATATCTCTTGTGAAATAAAACGAAAAGTGTCGAATGCAGTTCGTAAATTTGAAGAAGAGAAAGAGGAATTGGAGAAAGAGTTATCTGACGATGAGATGGACGAATCGTCTAACGAAGACAGCGAGAAAGAAGAAGACGATGATATCGGGGAAGAAGATGCCTCAGAGGATAGCGGCGACAGTGGCAACAAGGATTGTAATCCTCGAGTACATGTTGTTGGATTCGAAGGTGTGAAAAGAATTAACATGGCATCGAAACAAGTGAATCAAGAACTCATGAAAACTGATTTAAGCCACTACGTCACACCTGAGACCCCAACATTTTTTGCACGCTTCGGAATAACAACAAATTTCATTGCTTCCGATCCAAATACTTGGGAAAATCCTCAGGACTACCAGCGAGCGCTGCAAATATTACGTAAATTACATGTTGTCAACGACGCTGCCGAAAGAGGCGTAAAATTAATAGAATACTATAACAACGTGTTGTGCCGTAACGAGGAGGAGAAAATAGTTTTGCTTCAGGTCGTGGCCGAAGATCGGAAACAATATCCATCACACGATAAAAATAAATTAATTTGATTTATAAGTAGTTATATTATTTATCATTTTTTATTATTTTCAAGTTAAAAAAAATATTTTTTTACGCTTAACAAAAGTTACTATTAAATTACAAATTAAAGACCTCGGATTTCTCGATAAAATAAATAAAAAAATTGTGGGGTAACACCTTGAAGATAGAGGGTAGGTATGTTTGAAGAAAATGTTTTGGCTACAAAAATAAATGGGCAGGTCATACATTTGACTTCTCTACATACATTACTAATTTAGTTTTCCCCAGGGGAGCACCCCTACAAAGTGGAAATACGGCGTAGGTATGTTCAGAAAAAATGTAGGGTGCAAAAATTAATGGGGGTCAGTCTGCATTTACCGTTCCTACAAGGCAGATTGGGAGCGGTAGGCGCAGATTTAAAAAAAAAAATAAAAAATAAAAAAAATGCGTGGGGACACCCTTAAGGCTTTAAAATAGAGGGTAGGTTTGTTTGGGGAAAATGTTGGGGCTGAAAAAATATTGGGGGTCGGTCACACATTTAACTTCTCTAGGGTCACCCCTGCGATAGTTAGAGCAGTGAGAGCAAGTTTTACAAAAATGTCATTTTGTGTGGGAGACCCCTTAGGAATTGGAGATATGGAATTGGTATGTTCAGAAGAAGTGTTGGGGGCTAAAAATTAATGGGGGTTGGTCTTGATAATGACCCCTCTAGGAGGCACCATTGGACCGGTAGGAGCTGATTTAATATGACAATTTAAGAAAAAAATAAAAAAAAATGTGTGGGGACCACCCTAAGGATTGAAGATAAGGGGTAGGTATGTTCTAAGAAAATGTTGGGGTTGAAAAAATATTGGGGGTTGGTCATACATTTGATTCCTCTAGGGTGATTTCTAGGACAGCTAGAGCGGTAGGAGCTAGATTTTTTAAAAATTGAACCTTTGTATGGGACCCCCCTTAGGGATTGGAGCTAGGGCTTAGGTATGTTTGGCAAAAGTGTTCAGGGGGAAAAAATAATGGGGGCCAGTCTCACATTTGACCCCTCTAGGAGCAAAACCAGGGGAGTTTTGGGGCTTTTTGTGGATTTTTTCCCCTCTACACCCAACTTTGACCCCGATGAGCGACCCCTAGATCCTATCCGATCTGCCCCATTTTTTGGCCCATGCATTTTTTTTACGAACCTCACAAAATAAGCGGTTCTAGCGTGTCGAAATCGAAAACTCGTGCACTATCCCACCCCTAGTGTGTATGTGATTTTCGACTCAAACTCACGAACAACTGTTTTTGCCTTTCACGAGTTTTTGGGTTGTCAATAAAACTTAATACGCTAACTTTCGGAAGACAACTCTAAAGGTACCTACAGAAGACGCAATATTATGCACAATATTTTTGACGTTTACCCACAAATGGCATACATAAAAATACTGAATAAAATATTGTACTGAAAAAAATACATGCAGATTGTGCATAATATTGAATCGTCTGTAGAGGCCTTAAGGTAATGGAGTAATGGAGAACATCTTAACCATGCTCTCCATCTTGTGAATTATTTTATGACTATTTAACTTTAAAATGATCGACAGTGTTACTTCCGTAGCGGTTGACCTATGAAAAACCTGTTGGCGTTTCTTTCCGAATGTTGAAGTCAGTCCTAGAGATGGGCACATGAGCAGATTAGAGCGTGATTCACGCGTGATCACGCGTGAGTGTGACCGAATTCAATTTTACTCACGTGATTGTGAGTGAGTGTGAGTGGAGAAAAAAATTGCGTGAGTGAGTGTGCGTGAGAAAGATTTTTGCGTGAGTGAGTGTGCGTGAGTCGATTTTTTTGCGTGAGTTTACGTGATTTATTTACTCTTCATATTTCCCTTCGTACCAAAAAAGCATCAAAAAAATTGTAAAATTTGGCTTAACTTAAGATTTCGTCCCAGAAAAGCAAAGAAAAGTGTAAAATTATGCTGAACTTTAAATTTTGCTGAAAATTTTGAAAGATTTTTGAAATTTTAGTTTTTGAAATTTTTTTTTGTATAAATGAGAGTTTCGTGGGAGTGAGTCAACGTGAGTGTGAGTGAAGCTTGCGTGAGTGCACGTGAGTGTGAGTTGTATTAAATTTACTCACGTGATTGTGAGTAGAAAAAATATGCCCGTGAGTGAGTGTGCGTGATTCAAAAATTCCTGTCGTGAGCGTGAGTGAGTGTGAGTCAAAAATCACTCACGCGCCCATCTCTAGTCTGTCCCTCCACCATTTTGGTGAGTGTAAAGTGGTTGCTCTGGATATTTTCAAAGCGTTCGATCGTGTGTGACACGAAGCACTCGTATCTAAGCTTATTGCTTCTGGTGTCGGTTAAGAGTTCTCCCGATTTATCACGAGTTTTCTCAGAGACCGCACTATACGTGTTGTTGTAAATAGGGTCTCATTAAACAAGTTTCAGATAAATTTAGGGTACCGCAAGGTTCTATTCTCTCTCCTACTGTATTCTTAATTTTATTTAATTTGCTGATAGCAGGGGTACTCTTTTGCTGATAGCAGGGGTAGATTAGGGGTACCGCAAGGTTCTATTCTTTCTCCTACTAAGTATATTCTTAATTTTTTTAATGACCTCTTGATCAGACTTTTAATCCTATGTACTATTTTGCAGATAGCAGTAACATAAGTCATTCATTTTTTGTTCGATTACTGGCCAAGCTCTTTGGTGATAAGGGGAATGCGGTAAAATATTAATACACACCCAACCAATACCTTTAAGAAACTCCGAGTGGTATCAAGCTTATAAGGACGATTTTTGTGCACGCAAGACCTAATGTTGAATGTAAGAATCGGATAGAGTGTCATGTCCGTTGGAATAAATACATATTTTAAGTGTCGAAAGAAGCAATAAAGCGTGCTTGTTTTCTAAAACGGTGGAAGACTTACTTTACAAGGATGCTGTATCAAAAATAAGCAAGCCCAAAATTCTACGTGGATAGTCAGGCAGCTCTTTTACTGTCACTCCAGCACGCAGAGAAAAAATATGGTTGCGACATGATCACGGCAACTATACTATGATCTCTAAACCCAGTTGTGATTGCAGCAATCAAGTTATTGTTTTTAAAATTGTATTTTTTGAAATGCAAAAATCTACTTTATATAATTTATTTATTGTGCGGTTTAAAAATAACTTTCCATTTTTAAATAAAAATTTCAAATCGAAAATGTTAAAGTGTTTTTTGTGCATTTTTTGTTTACTGAATGTGTTATAATTGCTGACAATAATTTTAATTTTGTAACAAATATTTTATGATTGCAGCAAATGTGTTATGATTTTGTCAATAACTTAATGGTTTATACAATCATTCAATGTTAGCTGACAAAAATTTTATCGTTGATGAATTTTTTTTAGAAAAATGCCATAAGTTTATTGCACATCATTGATGTAAAACGCAGGTTGCCACTAAATTGAACCAAAATTAATAAAACTGGTCTCATATTTATAAAAACAACATTTAGAAACAAAAAACAAGTAAGAAAATTATAGTCGGTCAAGACCGACCATATAATATCCTACACCAGAGTTTTCCGGAAAATGGGTCCCAAGTTCAAACATGGACTGATTAGATCTATATTTTGTCAAATCTTTAATAAGTGTAAAAATCACTCACAAATCAAATTTGAGCGGAATAGGCTTCTTTTTGTTGACAATAAACCGCTTCAACTGAATATCGGGCGAAATTTTTACATGGGACCTAAGTCCAAAAATGGTCCGATGATAATCAGATTTGATAAGGTTATTAAGTACGCGTTTAACATACACAAACAGAATTTTAATTAAATATTTTCTATTTTCATGAAATTTGAGAGATTTATGTGAAAATCGGGAAGGTGGTTTGTATGGGGTCTTCAAGAAGAACTGGTCCAATTTAAAATTTTAAAATTCGGAATGGTGATTTGTGTGGATGAAACATGATTATCTGCCAAATTTCGAAAAGATACCTATTAAAATGCGGCTTTTAGAGTCATTTGAGCCAAAACTAAAGAGGACCTTTGTATGAGGGCTAGGTCTAAATATATACCGATTTTTTGCAATTTTAATAGGCTTCGTCCTTGGGCCAAAAGAGGCTTAAGTTTCAAATTTCAAGTCAATTGAATAAAAATTGCGACCTGTATCGTGTTTACACCGTTTACATGGACAGACTCAAAAAGTGATTCTAAGTCGATCGGTATACTTTAAAGTGGGTCTAGGACCAATATTTCGGGTAGTTACAAACATCAGCACTAACTCATTATACCCTGTACCACAGTGTGGTGTAGGGAATAATAAATTATTGGTGTAAACTTTATAAAAAAAAAAAGTAATGAAGAATTTCTACAAAGGTGTGGTATTAAAGCATAATATATTTTCTCAATTTCAAAAAAAAAAAAAAAATATTAAACTGGAATCATATTATGATAATTATATAACATTTAGGCCATTATTGCCACAATCATATAATGATTAACATTCCTTGTTGCCTTCAATCATATTAACATTATTGTAACAATCATATTCCCAATCATACTATGACGCTCTTAAATCATGATCACCGCAACCATGTTGTGAGCATTACAAACTAAAACGAAATTGCCTTATTGTCGTCAAGGCTAACCGAAAATGGAGGGAACTTGGGAAGAGTCGTATAAGCAGAATTTTGTGGTCATGTTGCGATTTAGGAAGGATAAAATCGTACTTTCACTCAAGAGAATAGAATGTCGTCTGTTGACAGGTTCACCAACGGGTCACATGAATCTTATTACGGAAGCAAGCTGCAAAAGGTGTGAGACATCAGGCGTTAAAGAATCAATTGAACATATCCTGTGTCACTTCCCAGCTTTGGCACGGAATGGACTATCAATTATAGGGTGTTTATAGCTCGAGACTTTGAAGCAAATTACAAGTGTAGACCTGAAAAGTTTAAGGCAATTCGCAATTAAAGCCAATGTATTTAGTTAACGTCGATAAGCTGAAAAAGTTTTGTGCTAGCGCTATAGACTGGAGTGCCGACACACACGCTGGTAGTGTGCTAGACTCGTATCATGATCGTTGCCAGTTCGATACAAGGGCCGCTAGGTAAATTATTTTTGTATTTCTATTTTTAGATGTTTTTGGCATTAGAGCAGGTTTATATCTTGACAGTTCGATAGTGTGATAAACAGGGAATTAAACTTTTATGTTGAAATATGAGCTGATCTAAAAGCTCTTAGAAGCTTTTGTATCAAGTCGAAAGTAGTTTTCGAATGCTTCGAGAACTAGTAAAGTTTAGGGAGTATGAACATGGTGAAACTTATATGGGTACCAGGCAGAGTTGGGCCCAAATCATTGAGTCATTGATTTTTTCATATAAAATGCTCAATGAAATCGATTTCATTGAATTATTATTCCATACAAATGTCTATCATTGCCCAATTATGTTACCAGGTCACATAGGTAGGTATTTAAGGGAACGAGATAGCGGGCGGTACATATCGATTTACAAATTTATATAGTGATATTATGCAAGAACAGGCCAAAGGGCGAAAACTTTACCATAGAAAGAAAATAGTACTTATATCCGATATCCAGCTGTAGAATCCGTGTAGGGTGGTCATGCTACAATCTGAAGAAAACAGGCTATTTATTCTCACTTACCAGATGGAACTGTTGTACACTCCCTGTAGTGATCAGCGGGTACTGCCTTTTCGGCTATCAAAGAAAGAAAATAGTACTTATATCCGATGCCAGCTGTAGGAGGTGCGATGAACCTAACACTGAGAAAAAGGTCGCACATATTCTTTGCCACTGTCCTGTCTTGGCCAAACCAGCCTGCACATATTGGGAAGACATGTCTTCGAGAACTTGGGAACGGTTTCAAATATCGATTTAAGGCAAATAATATAATTCGCGATAAACACGATCTATCTGCATCGCTGAGAAATTATAGTGGATTCGCTAATGACCATTCGGTCATGTGAGGAGTCTTTGACTCCGCCACCTCTAATCAAACCTATTGCTAATGCAGCAATGAATTTAATTGAAACAATAAGTTGATATATTTTTTCAAAAGTCATTTTTGAATTGACAAAATCTAGTGTAGGCTTAGTTTTAATGAAATGTTTAATTGTATTAACAATGAAATTAATTGTATTGCCAATATTTTTTCTGTGTAATGTATTTTAATAATAGCTACAAAAAACCTTTAAGGGTTAAACAAATACTACATACATACTAAAATTTTCTACGTAATCATAACACACATCAAATTTATTACACTACATTAGGTAGGTAAGTATGTTGGTATAAATGTTCAAAGACTGTTATCGTTTACGTGGAAAATGTTGATTTTCCTAAAATTCTACCTAAATAAATGTTTTTAAAACGAAAAAATTAGTTACACACACTAAACGCTGAACGTTAAACAATGTAAAATTACCTAAAATTGTAACGAAATTTCAAAATCTTATTGTAACGAATGTTTGTTTCACTGTGAGTATCGTGTTAGAATAACAAAATTGTTTAGGATTTTAAAGCAATATCGAATTTATGTCATATTCGTACGTATATTGTAGCTAAAACAGTATTTATTCATTAAAATTGTCCTGGTTCACAAAAAATATAAAGCAAACTAAAGAAGGTCCTTGTTTTTAAATGGGTGCGGTTCCTTTTTAAACATGAAAATTAAGGAATAACCAAAAAAATAAATTGTAACAGTTGTTCACCAAATATAGTTCGTGCTATATGAGCGCGCGTAATTTAAACAGTTTGAATTTGTAAAATTATATTATGAGTGTATGCAAGTGAATGTATGTGTGAGTATGAGAGTGTGTTAAATTGAACATTTAAAATCACTGATAACAAGAGAAAATGAATTTCAAATAAATATGCACTTTTTTAATGCAGTATACATAGATGCAGCAACAATCGCTATTCAATTCCAAATTCACCAGCTAGTGCAGTACGTACGAGTCTACCATATATGGCCAGTTTAAAAGGAGAGTTTGTGATTGAGATTGATTTTTATTAAAACACCCAGCCGGAGGCAACCTATTATAACGATAACGAAACAGCTAGGAGAGGAGAGTAAAACGTAGTTGTGGATTTGCAGACAACGCACTTTTTCTTGTTGTTTTTTTTTTATTAAAAGAATGACCTTAACTAAAAAAATGGATTTTTCCTTTATGTACATGAAAACAAAAAGTTAATCTGATGCGCCATATTGTACATACACTAACACGCAGAAAACAAACAAAAAACCAATGACACATACACGCACAAAAATAAAAATTCACACATTGTTGTGCATCTGCACATATTGCAGGGTTGCAAAGTCATCCATAAAAAAGGGGTTGGTTTTTCATATTGGGAGTTTTTTGTCGTAGTGTGTTTAATTAAAAACAATCTATACAATGTTTTTTATCGAGTTCCACAATTTAAACATGTTGTTGAAAGGATATTGCAACTATTAAAAAGGGTAAAAGACAAGTGTTTGTAGAATTATAGATTTTTTTAATTTAATAAAACTTATGAAATATGGTTTTGATTATTGCATTTTTTGTCTCTCTTAGCTCAATTTTAGGCAAAACTTAAATAACCTTCAGAAATATTTCGCACTTACAAAAGTCCAAATTCATATATGAACCATTAGGATTTTGACTTTCTGCCTCCATTCATTGAACATTTTTTTTGGAATGTTGTCTTTTCGAGAAATTTGCGTTTGATGACGAAACTTTCAGGATCGACTCCTAACAAAACCCTTTTGAATAATTTCCGGCAATTTAAGAGTTTAATTTGTTGACAATTTATTTTTAAAGTATGGCTCCCCCTCCATATGCAAGTCAACTTATTTGTGAGGGTCGGGCTTGTAAAATTTTTCTAATACACGGTGTTTAAAGGGGAGATCAAGCCCTTACGGCCGTCTCTGTGACACTTATGGGTATTTTGTGCCAAGATCTATAAATTTAATTCAAACTGTTCAATGTTCCTAATGAACATATGAACAGAGGATGGAGAAGCCACCCACTCAGAATTAAGTAATTCCCTTTTTGCTAGTCTGTTTGCCATGGAGTTGCCTAGCTTTCTTTTAGGCTTGTAGAACTCACCTTCAACTCAAGTAATTCCCTGTATAAGAACCGTCTTCTGATCCTACAAATTGTGGCGCACTTACACAATATGTGTTGCGTTGGTTCTACTTCCTCCAGACAAAGTCGACACAATGACGATTTGCAAAGTTATAAATTTAAAACACTTTGGTGTCAGTTTAGATTTAAACTCCCAAGACGGCAGCGCTTGAAGTGCTGCCTGGCTATCAGAAAAGAGTAAAATATGAGTACCCTATATACTTTTTGCAATAATAATTCGAGCGCATATTATAATATCCTTAGTTTCAACCTGAAAAACTGTGCTTTGAGACCTGCGTGTTTGCACCATAAACAACAGCTCCCACTACAGAGGATATTTGTGATCTGTCAGTATATCGGTTTAGGTCTCTAGTGTCAACATATGCTACCTTCATTCCACTCTAGTCTACTCGGTATCATAATTTCAAATTTCCATTCAAAGCGAAGCTCGGCGTTTATCCTATCCGTCGGCATATCTAAGCTTTCCCTACTATTTCCCTAATTACTACTCCTCATCTGAACAAGACAACCAAAAAAGCCACCAGGGCAATTTACGCCTGCCAAAGGCTATTTGGAAGGACATGGGGGCTTAAGCCTCACATGATATATTGGTCATTTCTTACGATCGTAAGCTCTGATTTGGTTGCCAAAAGTGGAACAGAGCACGGACAGATCTATACTGGACAAGGTATATCGTCTGGCCTGCATCGGCATAACAGGGGCGGGAAAATCCTGTCCAACCTATGCCATGGGGGCTATGCTAAACATTCCACCCTTACATATATCTGTAAAGGAGGATGCTAGCAGAATTATCACCAGACTACCGGAATTTGGGAACATAATGGGCGGGGACCTACAGGGCCACATGAAGATAGCGGGACGATTCATAGGGGACCCATACGCTAAGATCTCTGACAGAATGCTACCCAAACAAGTCTTTATAAGACATTTTAGAATTGATATTCCTGAAAGGAGCATATGGTCTACTAACTCTTGGAATCCAGAACCAGGATCTCAAGTGTGGTTTACTGATGGCTCAAAACAGACCAATGGGGATACTGGCGCGGGGATTTTCGGTCCGAATTTCCAACGCGCACTACCTTTGGGGAAATCCCCATCGATATTTCAGGCAGAACTTTATGCCATTTATATATGCGTGTCCGAATGTTTACGTAGGTGCACAAAAAGGACAAACATATATATACTATCTGACAGTCAAGCAGCATTTAAGGCTTTATCAGCCTACGATGTATCTTCGAAACTTGTCATGGATTGTATTCTTTCCCTAAACGAACTAGGCCGTAACAATGAACTTACTCTCAGTTGGGTCCCGGGCCATGAGGGGCACTTGGGCAACGAACGGGCAGACTGTTTGGCCAATCGTGGTGCAAGTCGCCCTTTTATCGGTCCGGAACCCTTCTGTGGTTTGCCCATTGGGCATATCAGGAAAGTTTACGATCATGGAGAGAATCTGAATTTGCCAATTACTGGAACCATTGTTCTGGACAGCGTCAGACAAAAAGATTTATCTCTCCATCCCCTGGGGTATCTAAACGACTACTGAATCTCGACAAAAAGGATCTAAGGATTCTAACTGGTTACCTCACTGGACATTGTAATCTTCGCTATCAACTTAGGAAGAAAAATTTATCGGACACTGAAATATGTAGATTCTGTGAAATTGACGCCGAAACTGCGGAACACATCCTTTGTGAGTGCCCAAGACTCAACATCAGACGAATTCGACATCTAGGGCGACATTCATTAACTCCAAGTGACATGTGGGAATCCATGCCAAATAGGATACTTGGCTTTATCAAAAGCCTTAACTTATAGGGCAACTGCTAGGCTGCACAAAAGATCATATTGGTCGCAGTGCATAGGGCCTTTTCTAATCTAATCTAATTACTATTCAAGCTGGCAGGTCAGAGTAATTCATAATCATCATAGATCTGATGAAAATGTCGAGAGCTGTAAGACCTAAAATGGCTTCTTGGGCTAGGCTTTAATAGCGCCCCTGATTAAAGTACAAGCCAGACGCTGTACCCAGCCAAATTTTGCAGTAGCAACCTTCTGCATAGTTTTCGACCACCACACTATGGTATAACAATCATCTTGTAGATGCGTATAACCATTCTCGATCCCCGGGTCCAACCAACAATTCTATTTGCTGCCCATAATGAATTCCAAGTGAATTCCAAGTAAGTTTTGTATCCAAGATTACTTCGAGATATTTAACCTCCTCAGAAAGTTGAATAGCAGTATTTCCTACATAAATTGTTCCTAAATTGAGATTTCTTCTCTTACTATAATAGTGTTGTTAGGGTCAATGGAAAAACCCTGTTCAGTGCACCAATTCATGTTCAAACGAAGAGCGTTGCGCATAATATTCGAAATGATATTGTCGAATTGACCAGTTACTATAACTTCTAAATCGCCCGCATATCCAATTGCCTGATAACGCCTATTATCTAGCCTATTAAGCAAGTCGTATATCACCAAGGACCATATCAGTGAAGATAGGACGCCGCCCTGAGGAGTTTAATGTGACTCGAGTACTAACCATAGATGCGGTTATTTCCCTGCTCTCTAGAATATTCCTAATCCATCTACACGTACCCTGACCTACATCTCTACAGAAGTGCATATTCAATGAAGTCATAACCAGTATTTTTGAAAGTTCCGTCAATATCTAGAAAGGCCCAAAGAGCTATTTCCTTGTCCCTGTGGACTTTTTCCATCTCTGTTATTAGATGATGTAAAGCCGAGTCAGTAGATTTGTCTTTTGCATATTCATACTGATTTCCGTGCAAAGGATATTGGTCCATTTATGTAGATCATAAGTGAAGTTCCAATGACCTTCTTACAGTCTTCAGTGGGAAGGATGTTATACATATGGGGCTATACGATTTCGGCAATTTAGCTGGTCTATTTTCTACCTTAGGTATAAAATTCATATACAAAATACAAAAATTTGACGGAACAGCATAATTTTGATTAAAATGTTGGTCTTTATGGAAATAAAACTAAATAAACCACATTTCGCCGGAAGTATCATGGTTTCAGACTAAGGTTTAAACTAAGTTCAAACTTAATCCACATCCCAAAAATTCGGCATTAATATATTTGATTTCTAGAGTAATACTGAATACAAATTTGGCTGCTAAATTATTCGATTACATCCACTTTTTGGAAAAATAAGCTCAAAGTTATTTAAAAAATCGGTAGCCCATTTACCGGGTCTCTTTCTTGTATCAGTATTTTTTTATCTTTTCACGATTCATCTTGAGTTTTTTTTTTGGAGATGGCAAAACACATGTTGTTATAAATGGGGCCTTATCTAACGATTTAAAGCTTCGGAGTCTTAATTTTGTTGCTGATCGAAAAGTTTCCTGAAGTTTCTTTAGAACAACTTGTACTTGAGAATTTTAATACAATTGGTATTCAAAGTCCTGCTTGCCATCTTTGTTACTTGTGGCAAATAAGTACTTTTTCAAAATACTTTCAAAAGTACATGTATTTTTTGCAGGAAGCACTCCTTGGCATGTTGCCAAAAAGTACCTACTTCAGCATTGACGGTAAGTCACTTACAACCTATGGCAGAAAGCTCTCCTAGCGATTGATTCTCTTCCATAGATTGATTCTCTTCCATAGTAAAAATAGGATTACTACAGAGTCTCTTTACTCTCATCTACTCTTTAATTTAATTTTCTTAGCGATCTCCACGGTCTTATCTTCATACCTATTTACTGATTTGGTAATGGTAGTATCATTGATCACATGAATGATACGCTTGACTGGGATTTATTTGTCATATCCGAGTAGATTCGAATGAATGGGGTCGATTTCAATGCTACTACTTTTGTTTCCTAACCAACAAATATCTTGAGAAAGCAATATCGTTTTCTCTTACTCGAAATTTTAAATGTACTTGACACAGAGTAGTTTTATTTTCCGTAAAAATCTAGAAGCATTAACTTTATGCGCTATCCTTTGTTAAGACAAGGAATCAAACTAACACGTATGAGTAGGTGTCTTTTTTGAATCTACTGGTCATTAGTATAATAGCGGGCAATGTTAAAGGGGACCATGGAATATGAAAAACAATTATGCAAAACAAATCTCCTAAAATTGTGATGCTTTTTAATACGACAATTACCGTCGAATTAAGGGTTTCTAACTATAAGAAGACGAACAGACATTGTTAAGTTCGTCACCCACGATATTTTCAAAGCTAATGTCTGAGTATGGCACAAAGATTTTCTAGCGGTTGTTGTCTTACATAGATGATAGATAATTAAAAGAATTAGTACAGACTTTCTGTACTCTCATCTATTTTTATACCCTCCAACTACAGTATGGGGGTACACTCACTTTGTCATTCCGTGTGTAACGCATCAAAATATCGGTCTAGGACCACATAAAGTATATATATTTATGATCAGTGATCGATTCTAAGACATTCTAGCGATGTCCGTCCGTCCGTCCGTCCGTCCGTCCGTCCGTCTGTCCGTCTGTAGTTAACACGATGCAGTCCAAAATAAAAGAGCTAAACTCCCGACATTTGGCACAAATATGTCTTATATTAATAGGCAGGTTAAGTTCGTAAATGAGCAAAATCGGACCAGGGGGAAAAAAGTTCCCCCTTAAAGAACTAAACCAACCTCTAAAAAAATACACTTTTTTACATGATTTTTTTTTTGTATTTTTGTTAAATAAATGAAACATTTGTTATATTTATCGGGATGGGAAGGTGCTGTCAACATCCCCCACTGACCCCCATCACCCCCCCCCCCAAAAAAAAACGCCCCTGACAATTTTTTTTGTTTACATTTTGGAGGGTATAAAAGATTCGGCACAGCCGAATTTAACACTCTCACTTGTTTTTTTTAATTTTTCTTAACTATCTTCACGGTCGTTACTGCATACCTATTTACTGTTGTGGTAATGACGGTCCATTTGAACAGGCCTAGGATAGAGCAGGAATGATATGCTTGACAAGGATCTATTTATCATGTCGGAGTGGATTCGAATGAATGGTGTCGATTTCAATTTGACTGAGAGAGCAGTATCGTTTTCTCTATCTATGAGAAACGTAAACACTTATGAGTTGAAAGTTTTTAATATTCTCGGCATAAAAGCAGTTTTTATATTCAGTAAAAATCCCGTAAAATATCATTAAATGTGTCGAAAAAAGAAATAAAATTTTAAGGCTTTTTTAAAAGGTGATTTTAACTTCATTCGGTATCCTTTATTTAGACAAGAAACTAAACTAACAAGTGGTAATAGCATCAAAACAATGAAATGATTAAATAGGCGGCCCTAATGGTTCTTTTGTGGGTGACATATTATCATGATAGTTAGAGCCACTGCACTCAAAAAAAAAAACTGTAATGTTAGCAAAAAAAGCTTGTAAACCTACAAGAAAATTTGCTGATTTTGAACCCACAATTTTTTTGCTATAGTTAGCAAAAATGTTTTGCCAATAATTAGTTAACAAAAAAAAATTTTTTTTGACACATTTGAGGACCCCATTGGGTTCGGACCCGATAGGTCCAGACCCCGATGGGCCTAGACCTAGTTGGGTTCCTTAAAAATCGTCATAGTTTTTGATTCAAATTTGTGTCCGTTTCGCTCTACCTTGCATAGTTTTAGAGATACGTGATTTTAGGGGACCACTGGGGTCTTGAGAATTAAAAAACTCGATAACTTAAAAAATATTACTCGGAGACCTTTGGACTATTTTGCGGTCTTGTTCTACTGAGTGCTACAAAAATGCTTTTGGACTTTTTGTTGTGTCGGCAATATTTACCGAGATATGAGCATTTTAAAATTTTCGGGAATGCTAACTTTTTTGGATCCAATGTTAGGGCCCATTAGGGTCCACACATGTGAAGAGGACCCGCGAAAGTAAGGGGATTCTAAGAACCAAAAATGCCCTCCATTTTGCTCTATCTGGCTTAGTTTCCGAGATTGAGCCATTTTAAGTTTTCTGAAAATAAAAAAAAATTACCATTTATTTTTGCTAATGTTAGCAAAAAATCTTGTAAAAATGTTGTCAACTCAATTTCAAATCTTAGCAAAAGAAATTAGTTCAACGTTTGTTTAAAATTGCTAATGTGCTAAATGAAGTTTACAAGAATTTTTTGCTAACATGCTAATCTCAACTAAAAATTTGCTAAAAGTTAGCTAACAAAAAAAAATGAGTAAATCTACTAAGGTATTTTTTGAGTGTGCCACCACCTAGCAACGATGGTTAATGTGATAATCGGTCACTGTGTAAGGGAGATACACTGATCGAGTCAAGTGATTTATTCTTCCAAGGGAAGTATCTCAACCCTAATAAACTGATTTGCATAAAACTTGAAATATATAAAAAAAGAGAAAATTCTAAGCTTGGGGTGTCTCGGCTTATCGGCCATATCGGGAATTAAGGGGTTCAAAACATGGGTCAAAAACTGTCGAAAAATCGTTTTTTGAATTTTTTAGCCATTATTTTCTAAGAAACTATATAATGTTTACATATGAGAAGAGACGTTTTTTTATGCCTATCCAATGATGGCATAACCTTGTAAAAATTCGGCTTCGTTAAATATTTTTTTCGTAAAAATGTGTAAATTTGGGGGGGGGGGGTAAGATAACAAGACATAAAGCTACTATATTCATATGAATACGAAATAATCTTTATTAAATTTAAGTCAACACGTATCTTTGCTTTAAACGATATTCCTGTTAGTTCAGGAGTTATAGAAATTTTCCCGGAAGTCTACATTGTTTCATAAGGGGACAGCGAAATTTTTAAACACTGATATGGCCGATAAGACGAGACACCCCAACCTTAAAATTGTCGCCTTTACATATATTTTAAGTTTTAGGTTAATAGGTTCATAAGGGTTGAGATACTTCCCTTCTTACAAGGGAAGTCTCCCTAGTGTCACCCGCGGATCTTTATGGAATTGGTTTTATTTTGTAGATCAGAAAAAAATAAAGGGACACGTATTTTTTTTTTTAGCGGCCCAAATTCCTATTTAGGGGGTAAAAAGGAGGGGGAAAGACAAGGCCATTTTTCAGTTTTTTCATTTATCTCCTATATTATGCAAAGAAACCTAGTCATGTTACATACCAAATGAAAGGTCTTTGGAAAACCTATCTACGTGTGCTAAGAACGTGTCCAAACATGCACAACTTTTCATCATATTCAGTAAAATACAAACATTTTTGGACATTTTTGTTAATAAGTCAACAAATATTAACTTCTTTGGCCCGTTGTTAGCACCACGAGATAGGTATTTTTAATACCTTTAAATTGATACCACACATGCCTATATTAGTTTTATTTAAATAGGCGTAAATCGTAAAAAACTGAAAAATGTCAATTTCCCCCCATACAAATCGACCCCCCAAAAAATGAGTTTGGGCCGCTAAAAAAAAATACGTGTCGAGGGTGACACCAGGGATACTTCCCTTGTTAGTTAATTGGTTACTTTCGAACTCTTTTCTGCCATAATTCGGCTTTTCTCAGGGATAAGCATTATTTATTGGAATGTTACTGGTTTAAGATCTCATTGTTCTCTTGGATTTCAGATTTCCAAGTCTTAACAGCTTCATTGGAAGCTCATTTTGATTCTTTGTTGGGAAGCTTGGTGCTCTACCTACTATTCAATTCGAATCACACCAAACTAGAGATGGGCATATGAACTTTATTATTATTGCCATATTCACGTGATTCACGCGTGATCAGTTTGCGTGATTTTTTTTTTTAAATTTACTTTAATCCCGAACAAAGATTGTAAAATTTAACTAAACTTTAAACTTCGTCCCGAAAAAAGCTAAAAAAAGACGAAAATTTGGCTGAACTTTAAATTTTACTAAACATGTTGCAAGATTTTAAAAATTTTGATTTCTTATTTTTTTTTGCATAAGAGGTTTGTGAGTGTGAATACACGTGAGTGTGAGTTGTCTTTAATTGTTTCACGTGATTTGGAGTGAGTATACGTAGAAAAAATATGCACGTGAGTGAATATTATGCATAATTGGAAAATTACTGTCGTGAGTGAGTGTGAGTCAAGAGTCACTCGCGAGACCATCTCAACACCAAACAACAATATATCTTGGCTGAGGCACAGAGATCGTAGACATACCAACATTAAGGGGCACAAAAAAGAAACCTCTTAATGTACCTACGTATAAAAAAGTCTCATAAAACTTTCAACAAATGATACACACATTTTTATATTTTTTTACTATATTTTTTGAATACAACGCTTAGTTCAAGATATTCCACCCATTATATGAACTGTTTGTATTTAACGCATATTGTACAATTGTCCACCACTATTCCCAGTATTATCGTTACATTTCTGATGTCCGTTTTCCAATGACACAATCCAACAATAAAATCTATACGAAAATTAATTTTGACACTTTTGTTTTATTGAAACTTTTTTAACAACCCATTCCACAAACTGTTTGATGGCATCCCTGATTACAACACTGTGTTATGTTTCCGTAAAACGAGTACAGACGACAATGAGACGAGACAGCAATAATAATCAACAAAAAAAAGAACAACAACAGCAAAATGCAACAACACTTAAACCAAAACGTTGCAAGATTTTAAAAATTTTGATTTCTTATTTTTTTTTGCATAAGAGGTTTGTGAGTGTGAATACACGTGAGTGTGAGTTGTCTTTAATTGTTTCACGTGATTTGGAGTGAGTATACGTAGAAAAAATATGCACGTGAGTGAATATTATGCATAATTGGAAAATTACTGTCGTGAGTGAGTGTGAGTCAAGAGTCACTCGCGAGACCATCTCAACACCAAACAACAATATATCTTGGCTGAGGCACAGAGATCGTAGACATACCAACATTAAGGGGCACAAAAAAGAAACCTCTTAATGTACCTACGTATAAAAAAGTCTCATAAAACTTTCAACAAATGATACACACATTTTTATATTTTTTTACTATATTTTTTGAATACAACGCTTAGTTCAAGATATTCCACCCATTATATGAACTGTTTGTATTTAACGCATATTGTACAATTGTCCACCACTATTCCCAGTATTATCGTTACATTTCTGATGTCCGTTTTCCAATGACACAATCCAACAATAAAATCTATACGAAAATTAATTTTGACACTTTTGTTTTATTGAAACTTTTTTAACAACCCATTCCACAAACTGTTTGATGGCATCCCTGATTACAACACTGTGTTATGTTTCCGTAAAACGAGTACAGACGACAATGAGACGAGACAGCAATAATAATCAACAAAAAAAAGAACAACAACAGCAAAATGCAACAACACTTAAACCAAAACGAAAATAATATGGGGACACCATTATGAATTTTGATAATGTTTTAAAAAAAGGATTTTCCAGAACCTGCGCACAACAATTTAAAGCACACAAAAAAACAAATATACAACAAATATTAAAGGAAAATTATGTTAACCGGAAAAAAACTTCTTATACTTGTCGCAATTTAAACAAAAAAAAAAATAAATCGATATTTATTTAATGTCGGTATTAATATATTATTACAAACAACTTACCTCTTATATTACAAAAGCAAAGGCCGACATTTAATATGGATTTTAATTTAAGCACAAAACTATTTGTTTTTTAGAATTTTCCACTTTAAATTTAATTGAAGTTTTTAGAATTATTCTTTTTTTAAGTTTTATTTAAAAAACACTTTTTTTAATTAAACTTTTTAATTTTTTATAAGACGCGCCCATTTTTGCAGCATCTTTTTGTTTTTAAATCTCCAGCCAGCGAAAATCCATCAACACAAGGATTTATTTCTGTGTTCATCAAACAAAATTCTTTTTTGCGACGGTGAATGAATTAAGACTACAGCTTAATACCGTATTCAGTCAACTCCTACTAAAAGTGGTTGTTTAAAGATTTGTTTGGGCTGCTGCTTAATTGCGAAGAGCTGCTGTCGTTTTTTGATAACTTGCTTGCTCAACGACAAATACTAAACTGAAATATTGCAATATGACCAACGTGTGAAAAGACCTTAATGCTCGCTCGCTCAACACTCATGCGACCTTAGGTGGTATGTAGTGGAATATACTAACAACAAAATTGACATATAGCAAGGAAGGCATACAGAGGCAAGCAGCAGACAGGCACAATGGTAACCCTCAAACGAACCAAAATAAACAGACAGCCAAGTTTGCCAGCCATCTAACAGCAGCCAGTAAAATATAACTAGACCAACACCAGTATTTTACAGTCATAGTAACATTAACAAGAGTTTAAGCTTGTTCTCTGCAAACATAAGACGATTCTCAATGTCTGTAGTGGAAATATACACGTGTGTGGATGCGATGCTAAACTAACGTGTTTTATGTAGATAAAAATAATTGTATATAATTATACTTCATAAGCTGGAATGCAAAACCGTGTAACATATCAGGAAAAGGTTAGGTTTTAAGTGGGTGATGACGCTTTAAGTCAGCACACATAGACTCTGAGGTCCTTTGTGATACCATGGATCGGTAATAAGGTTCCCCCACTAGTCCATGCCATTAAACCACTTCAATTTTGACATCCGACAAATCAATATGGTCGTGCAACTCCATAGATCGCAGTGCAGCATGTCTTTGACCAGAAAGTGCCGGGCAATGGCAGATAGAGTGTTTGGTAGTTTTCAAAAAATTTAACAATTCGGGAACTCTAGAAAGTCGCTAGAAATTTTTAGATATAAGAAAGTCAAGTCTGTACTACAGACTCTGTAGTAGAGATGCGAGCGTGACACGAATTGAAATTTGTGTTCACTCACGTGATCGTGAATGCGCGTGATTAGAAAAATAAGTTTCGTGCGTGATTAATTTTTGCTTCGTGAGTTTGTGTGATTGTTTTGTGCTGTCGGAAACAGAAAACAAGTAAAAAATCGTCATTATGTTGAATTTCAAGGAGGGTAATTAATACATAATTGTGATTTAACCCTCTAACCGGCAGCCCCACCTTTTGACGGGGTATACTAAATTGGCCCAAAATGCATCAAATCATTTTGTTACGACAATCAAGTGTTAATATGGACTTACGTTAGACTTTACTTGACCCGTACATGTTTTCACTGTAGTGATCAGACATATGGTTAAAAAGTTATTGTCAATTAAAGTGCAAGTTTAAGGGAAATAACCAAAATTAAATAATTAAAAAAATATATTTTTAATTGATCCAGAGCTTTAAAAAATTGCAGGTGCGTAGATCAAAGCCTTTAAAAGGATTTTGAAAGTTCTGCCAATGGATTACTTAAAAGGATATTCCAGGAGATGCCAAGAAGGATAGCCCGTCTAAAGGCGGTCTTGCCCATTATAGGGTGCTTTTTTCTTGTTATTTCTGATACGTTTTTGTTTTGATTTTTTCTATTTCTACACAATTTCTTTAATAATCCTATTTTTATACCCTCCACTTAGTGATAGAGGGTATATATAAGTTTGTCATTCCGTTTGTAACTCATCGAAATATCGATCTGGGACCCCATAAAGTATATATATTCATGATGCCCGATCGATTTTAAGACATTCTAGCGATGTCCGTCTGTCCGTCATTCTGTCTGTCTGTGGAAAATGCTGTCACGGACAAAATTTTGCACAGAGATGACTGAAACTTAAAATATTTATTGGAAGTTCTCCCGAGAACTTTGGTATTGCATTTGAGCGATATCGGTTCAGCGGTTCAAAAGTTATGAACGAAAATGTAAGCACACCTCAAAAATTTCAGTACATCCCGGGATTCGGGATTTGAAAATTTAAATCCCGGGATCCCGGGATTTTTCGGGATTAAATTTCTTTGATTATAAAAGTAAAAAATAGTAGACTTTATGTTTCAATTTTATTGTGCATATTAAGGGGGCTACTGTGCGTTAGTTGGTATCGTGCTAGCCTATTAAGCAGGGAGTTGTGGGTTTGATTCCCACGAAAACCCTTGGATCGATTTCGCTACAACGAAATTATTAACAAAAATGATTTCTAATTATTCATATTGTTATTTAAAGGCAATTAAAAAATAATGTATACGCCACTTATGCAGTTTTCAAGTAATTATTAATATTAAATATTTAGCAATGAACTAAAAAAAGTCTTGAGGTGTTTATTATGGAAAATGACAACTTTGCTTTTGGTTTCATCTCATTTCGATTTTGGTTGTTGCACTGTATAATTTTAAAACTAAATTAAAGAAAATGTAAAATAATAAAAACATTTAAGAGGGAAATGTAATAATATAATCCCAGCAAAACTTATATTACCAAATAAGGTATAAAATAAGGTATATGATTGCTCATTTTATACATTGCAGCATTGATGATTTTAACAGGAAATGAGACTCAAAGTAATGCATCCACATTATGACAAAGAATACCAGAAAGGTATAAAATAATTGATCAAATTTATAGCAAAGCATAAGAGTAAGGTATAAAATGGTATGCTGGCCAGAACATAATATACTATAAGGTGTTACGAGTAGTGTTATTGTATTAAATTTACTCACGTGATTGCAAGTGAGTGTAAGTAGATAAAATATACTCGTGAGTGAGTGTGTGTCATTAGAAAATTCCTGTCGTGAGCCCATCTCTAGTTTAAACTTATGCATTTTTTTATAAAATATTTATTTTTTATGATATTATAATACATTATGCATCCAATTATAAATAATACATTATTTCAAACTTTAAAATAATACATAATGTAACCAAATATAAGTCATCCATGATTTAATGTTTAGAAATAATAAATATGAAATATATTTTTTCCAATAATCATGCATTACGTATCAAATTATTAGTAAAGCATTATTTTTCACTAAAATAATACGTTGTGGAACAAATGTTTGGTAAGACATCCTAAAATAATGCTACAAATAAGGTATATACATTACCTGGTAATGTGTTATAAAATCACCACCCATTGCCAAAGTTTTGCCGGGAAACATTTTTGCATTTTTTTGTATAAAAAAAGTTTTTCTTCCAATTTTGAACGTCCAGGAAAATGTTTATACTCCTAGACGAAAAACTTATGTGGTACAAATTTGAGGCCAATCGGATAAAATTTACCCGTGGCGCCCTTCGATCAAAGTTATGGTTTTTTAGACAATTTTCGCCTAAATCTGCAAACTTTGGTCAAAGGGCTCCGTGACTGTGGCTTAATGGTTAGTGCGTTGGACTATTATTCAGCATACGTTGAAAATTCAAAAATGATTTAGTTTTAATTTGTTGATGTAAATGTAAAAATATTTGAACAAAGTTGTAGTTTTAAAAATAAATTCTCATACATTTTTAATATTTCAAAGATCCCGGGATTTGAGCTTAAAAATCCCGGTATTCGGGATTCATTTTATGACAAAAATCCCGA
The DNA here is from genome assembly GCA_963921195.1 of Pegoplata infirma. Lineage (NCBI taxonomy): Eukaryota > Metazoa > Arthropoda > Insecta > Diptera > Anthomyiidae > Pegoplata > Pegoplata infirma. Next base: position 157,542,237 of record OY992536.1, on the reverse strand, counting down.
GATTTCGGGATTTCGGGATTGACAGCCCTACATTCAACATAACCTTAACATACAAAATGCTTTAATTCGGCTTCTGGTTGACATATGTGAACATAATTGAACACCAAATGGTATTTAAACAAGTACGAACATATTTTTTGACAAAAAAAGAAAAAAATCGCGGAATTTTTCTGCGTAGCCGAAGGCCGGCTACGCAGAAAAAATTTGTTGACTATCTTTAAATTAAAAAACCACATATACCACGAACCTCGGAACTTAGAGGGGTCTAGAGGCACCAATTTTTTATTGGCAGGGTTTTTAATTTAAAGAGTTTAATGCATGGAGTTTTAAAGCCATATGGCTTTATTACCAATAGTGGTTGGTAATAAAGCCATATGGCTTTATTTCTCAACTCATTGGGAAATAAGGCCATATGGCCTTATTGCCTATGGCTTTATTTCACCCCCCCAAAAAAAAATATATTTTTTTTTTTAAAGTAATTTCCTTTTAAATAATGTTTTTTGCAATAATCTTTTTGAAATTGTGGAGGGTATCACTACATTCGGCAAGGCCGAATTTATTTTTTTTACTTGTTTTTTATTGCTCTATTTATTTTTTATATGAAAACAAAGAATGCACTCAAAAAAATATTTTTTAACAAAAATTGTTAGAAAAAAATTAAATTTTTAAAGTAATTTTTATATATTTTTTTATCCGTAACTAGGCAAGACCGCCTCTAGGCGGAGTACCAACAATTTCATCTGGACGAAACTGAAAAATGACCGTTTCATTTCCCCCTTATTTGCACCACCAAAATATGAATTTAGGCAGCTAAAAAAAAAGTACGCTTCCTTTTATTTTTTCTGCTAAAAGATCTATTGTACTACTAAAAGATCTATTGTAATTCGAAGATTCTACTTGTAATTGGAAGATTATATTTGTAATTCAAAAATTCCTTTTGTATTTCTAAATTTCCACTTGTAATTCAAAGTTTCTATTTGTAATTTGAAGATTCCATTTATAACTCGAAGATTCCAATTGTAATTCGAAAAATACCAATGGAAATTTATTTATTTTGTGACACTAACTAAAAATAACGTAAAAATAGAGTCTCAAAAAGTACTGGTTATGCGGTTATTGAATTTTTAAATGGGTATATTTCTAAAAACAGTACGATCAGTTGTGGAATCAGAGTTCAAATGTACCAAGCGCATGTATTTTGTTTTAGGAAGTGTGATTGTTTCTGAATTTGCTGCTTAGCGAAACTTATGCTGACACGTTGTTATTTATATTTTTTTGGTAAGTTGACGGCCGTTTTATTGACCGGTCAATAAAAATAAATTTAGTATATTATCATTACTCAATTTCTTCGCAGTTTATGAAAATATATTTTCGATTAAACTGTCGATGCTAATTCCGAATCCGCTTTTAAAATTTTTCCTCTACATCAAGTTTTTGAGAAAATTGAGGTCAAAGTTGAAAACAACGTGTTCTCGAGATCGTTTTAAGATTTTTCTTAACTTTGACTTAAATTTTCTCAAAATTCAGAAGTAATGAAAAATTTGAAAACCAAATTTTAAATCAGCATCTAAAGTTAGTGGAAAAAGTGGTCAGACCCCAGACTCATCCAAAAATTTCACTCATGTCAGCATGTGTAATCAATAAGCAGCTTTTATATACACTCAAAAAAAAAAAAACTGTAAAGTTAACAAAAAATGTAGTTAAATTTAACTAAAAAAGCACCTGATTTTCGGCCTACTAAATTTTTAGTTAATTTAACTAAAAATATTTAGTTAACTTTTCGTAGAATGAATGTAGCAAAAAAAACCGTAACTTTAACTAAAAATTTAGCTGAAATTTCGTAACGTTTTTATGTACATATATTAACAAAAATTACAAAAATTCGTAAACTAAAATTTAGAAAATATTTTGTAAAAAATTAAAAGATTATTTTTTATATTTTTTCATCAGCTTAAGTAGAACTTATGAGATTTGCTTAGGAGGCTTCACAAGAAATTCCACTTAACAAATTTGTTACGAAAAATCAGCAAATTAATTAGTAAAAATTCCTAAACTCAGTTTTGAAGTCAACAAAAAAAATTAATTCAAAATTTGTTCAAAACTAGTATTTTCGTAAATTGAACTTAACTAAAAAAAGTAGTTAAAACGCTGATTTTAACTAAAAATTTGCTAAAAAGCCAGCAAACTCGAGTTAACAAAAAAAAAATTGTTAACTTTACAGTTTTATTTTTTTGAGTGTACATACAAAGTTTATTGAACAAATTTAGATTTTTCAGAAAAAGACAAAAATATGAAGTTGGTACCTCCCGATTTCAATGATCATTACTTAAACATGGCGATGTCATTGGAGGCAACCATTTTTATTACTCATTTCCATTTGCATTACCTGGTACTGGGTATAAATACCACTAATTAATATCATCATTGCTTTTTTGGGTAAAAGGCAAAAAAGTGGTTGCTTCCAATGACATCGCCGTGTTAAAGTAATGATCATTGAAATTGGGAGGTAGGTTAGATTCGGGTTGCGGCGTATGGTTGACACCTTGCATAGACCTCTTGGTCCATAGCGATACTCCTAAAAAGTATCGAAACTTGTCTGACCGGTAATGGATCGGCGACTCCTTGCCACCGCTGGGCAGTGACAAAGTATGTATTCCATTGTTTCATCTAACCCTGATCAAGCGCATCTTTTACAAAACGCGTACAACTAGCGTCTGATTATTATCCCAGTCAGAGCTCGACATTCTCTTCTCGTAAGTGATAGTTTATAGTGTTGAAGCGGCGGTAAAACTGGCAATATGGTACCTATACCATTAGCTCCAAGTTTCGCGAGTTCGTCTGTCCTTACATTTCCCTGTGTTCTGTTGTGTTTCGGTAACCATAATAAATTAACCTGGTTGTATAGACACAACAAATAATGCAAGTTCTTGTAACATTGTGCAACTATTTTAAATTTAATATAATATCTTTGAAGTACACTCAAAAAAAAAAACTGTAAAGTTAGCAAAAAATTTAGTTAAATTTAACTAAAAAAACACCTGATTTTGAACCTACTAAATTTCTAGTTAATTTAACAAAAAATATTTAGTTAACTTTTCGTAGAATGAATGTAGCAGAAAAACCGTAATTTTAACTAAAAATTCAGCTGAAAATTTCGTAACATTTTTTATTAGTTGAATTCAGCTAAACTCTTTGTAAAATATTTTAAGTTTGTTAAATATTGGTTTTAAACACTAACACTTCACTTATTTTTTCTAATTTTTTTCACAGCATTAAGTTCAGCTTAAGTAGGACTTATGAGATTTGCATAGGAGGCTACACAAGAAATGTTTAAAATTTTTCACTTGACAAAAATGTTACAAAAAATCAGCAAATTAATTAGTAAAAATTCGTAAACTCAGTTTTAAAGTCAACAAAAAAAATTTATTCAAAATTTGTACAAAACTAGTATTTTTGTAAATTGAACTTAACTAAAAAAAGTAGTTAAAACGCTGATTTTAACTAAAAATTTGCTAAAAAGCCAGTAAACTCGAGTTAACAAAAAAAAATTTGTTAAATTTACAGTTTTATTTTTTTGAGTGTACCTTTAAAGCGGCCTGACTATCCGCGTAAAAATTTATGATTGCTCCATTGGTTTCCTTGAAATGTCCACAGCTTTAAGGGCAGTTTACACGTTAACTACCCTCGACCACCCTTATCTCCTACTTTCCAGTATTAGTGATACGATTTGCCGGGTTTAAATAATTTTGTATGAAAAATTGTTTGAATTTGACAATTGTTATCCCCCAATACTGGGAAATAGTAGATAAGGGTGGTCAAGAGTAGTTAACGTGTGAATCAAGCTTTAGTTATGGTAACAATTACAGACTGAAATATACTCGTTTACAAAGGTATGTTAAATGAAAAGTTCAGATTCAGTTCCACTTCAATACAGCTCCTTTAGAAACCAGCTTCCGTAAAGACAATGTGTTAGATTATTCGTCGCGGTTTAGTTTTATAATATCGAAAAGTTAAGAAACTTGCTCTATATAAACGTAGAAGTCCAAAAAAATAAAGAATAAAATCTTTTAGCAAATGGCGCCCAAGCAGGGGCCAGAGCCCAAAACGCATAGTTCCTTTAGTCCTGGGCATTGACACAGAAAGTTTGTACACTTTACACCAGTTCCTACTAAATGCGTTTATTTGAATCCGTTGGCAAAGGTATTTCTGGTGTCTGCAGGGGAGTTTTGCCATTTAGACCAATATACTCGAGTCGGAAATCTTACTTCATATTTTCGGTCGAAAAATGTTTGGGGCATAAACCATAAACCGTTGAAGTCCTTAAAACTGTTTTAGTATCACATCCCTTTCAAGTTCCCTATAACTTGTATTAATGTATAAATAAGATAATACCGCACATTTTCTTACATGCGTAGTAGGCATTATGCACCTTATTTATTCCCTCAACTGTGTCAAGAGAGCTTACTGTCCAAAATCACTCCTAAAAATTTCGCATAAGGGGATAGTGGAATCTAAACTCCCAACATTTGAACTTTCCAAAAATTTGGGATCTTGTACTTTCTCGTGAAAAGTACTACTTCCATCCTTTTTGGGTTAACATTAAGTCCGTTATCTGATGCCCACTTCCAGATGTCTTCATTGACCCCTCTAGTAAATTGGGTATCGTGTCCGGATATTTCAACCAAGATAATATTATGGCGTCGTCCGCATCAGCGATGGTTTAAGTTCCCAGTTTTTTCCGTATATTTCTTCAACTAGCATCCAGAATAAAAGTGTCAAAACTCCGTCATGCTGTGTACCCCTAGTCGCGTAACGTGAGGCCATAGCATAGCCCCATTCAGCGGCAATTTCCCGTTTGGAAAACATTCACTAAACCCACACTATTATGCAGTTATTAGTCAATGCATAAAAACGGACTCATATTTTTGGTTTTTGCTGGGTTGATTACAAATTGTAATTTCCCTTGAGAACAAGTTAATAAAACAATGCAATTGTGAAATATTAATATTATGCATTTTTTACTTCTCTAAAGTTAGCACCACTAATCTGTAGTATAATAAATGTTAAAATTCATCTAGTCTAACCGAAGACTCCTCTGTTATTAAGCTCTCTCTCTCTCTCTCTCTTGATTTTATTTTAAGCAAATACTTTTTTGTTTTACAGTTTTCTGTTAGAATGTATTTGCGTCGTGTAAGGGTAAGTGTGAAGGGTTTTGTGTTTTGAAAATTTCTCTTATGCAGTTAACACTAGTTTTAAACTGGAACGAGTTTAAAAATTTTAATAATTTAGGTTAAACTGTCTACGCTCTCACTCTCCTTTAGACCCTCGTCTGTATAAAGTTAAAAAAATTCCCAATCTCTTCAAGTATAAATTTATACAGAATGATTTGCTTTTGTGTGTGTATTTGATCCTTTTTGTTAACGCTTCTGCATGTGTGTGTGTCTGAATGAATGTGTGATTTTTTTGGTGAGAATAACATATTTATTTGGTAAATTTGTTGGTTTATTTCTTTTATTACTCTTTATTAATTCAGCTATAAAATTTTTTTGGCCATATTTATTTATTCCATTTAATTTTCTGTTCATGTATCTACAACAACATAATGTCAATGAATCCTTTCCGTGGTACATACACATTTACGCAAGTACATCATATTCATTATTATTGTGGTTTCTGTTGTTTCTATCGTTTCTCTTCTTTGGAAAGGAGTCCTTTCGCATATTTAAAGAATGAAAATCAAAGTGGCGTAATTTAAAGCCTCATTAATCAAGCCAGTTTAAAAAGTTGTTGACTGCGTTGTTGAAGTACAATTTAAATGTTTTTGTTGTTGTTTGTTTAGTTTTGATGTCTGTGAGAGGTGGAAAAAGACAAAATTGCATCTCTACCAACTTCACATACACAGATACATATTTAAATGTACATCCAGGATAATGTCATTTCATTTTAGAGATAGTCGTATGTATACAATTTTACAGCTTTAGTTAATGCGCCATTTATTAAATACAAATTTAACACACAAAAAAAGAGAAAAATTTAAAACTTGTCTGTTCGTGTATTGATGATTGTTATTATAGTTACGAGCGAATGTCATGTACTTAACATTACAAATTAACCACTTTTTAATAGTTTAAAAGGGAGTTGCAGTTTATGTAGTTACAGGTCATCAATTTTGTCATTAACTTGTTGTTAAGATGTTATCAAGTTAAATGAAACTTTAGTTTTTTTTATACTGTACAGTGTACACCCTACGCTATATATAGTCGTTTATAGTCATCATTTGGTAGCTCAGACATGGTAGACGTTTTGGAATACATTTAATTTTTAACCCTTTGCGGGTTTAATTTTTCGCCGGTTACATCTCTTGCATAGGCGTAGAAAGGACTCGATTTAATCCCACCCCAGACATTTTTCTATTTAGCCCACCCCAGACAATTTTCCTTTTTTAATTAATTAAACTTTGATATGTTAAAATCCAAAATTGACAGGAATATTTATTCAACTTTTACAAGTAGCAATAAGCGTTGCTATTAGTTCTGATAGTTGCGAAATTAGTTCCTTAGCTATGCGTAGAATAAAGATATGGTTACGTGCAATGCTCCAGGAACGATTTTCAAATTTAGAAGTTTTAAATATTAAAAATTAAAAGTTTATGTAAAAGTTATTCGTATTTTTTTTTATTCGAATTATTAAAAAAATTACCTAATTTTTGCAAGAAATCGATCAAAGATACCAGCTGGGCATTATAAGGAAGTTTAAAATGTCCTTTTTATGGTTATATCCTCATAAGTATTTGAATTTTGCAGTAATTTCCTGTTCAAAGCAGATGTGTAAAGAAGACACTTTAATAAAAAGAACCTGGGGTATATCCAGAAATATTTGCAAAAGAAGTCAAATTTTTTGTGAACCAAGTTCAAATAAAAAAATATATGAATTACTTTCAATTTTAAAAAAATTTTCGATTTTGAGGGCTTGGTCCACAAAAAATGAAAATGCCTTTATCTCGAGAAGGCAATTCGATACAACTTTTCTGATGAAAGATTCGTGTTTAGGAGGACAAAATACTTTCGAAAATGTATTCAACATGTCTGTGCAAAAACCGTGTAGAGTAGTGTTATTGTTTATATATTTTTAACAAAAATAGTTATCTTTAATTTTTTCAAATACTTTTTTTGTGATTTCTTTCTTTTGCCCACCCCAGAATAATAATGGTCTAGCTGCGCTTATGATCTCTTGCTTACACTTCATGTCAGCATACATAGATTCTGTGTAGGGCTGCCAGACGATCAGGATTGTCCAGTTATTTCAACTCTGGTTCAGTTTCCAGCTAAAGTATAATTGGTCCAGTTAATAATTTCTTTAGATTTAACAATAATTATTTTTATACCCTTCAACGACAGTATGGAGGTATACTCACTTTGTCATTCCATGTGTAACACATCGAAATATCGGTCGGGGACCGCACAAAGTAATATTGATCCATGATAGAATCTAAGACATTCTAGCGATGTCCATCCGTCCGTCTGTAGAAATAACCATGCAGTTCATACCAAAGAGCTATACCCCTGAAATTGGGCAAGAATATCTATTATGCTACTGGTAAAAAAAAATCGCAACAGGGGGAAAAAAGTTCCCCCTTGAAGAACTAAAATCGCAACAGGGGGAAAAAAGTTCCCCCTTGAAGAACTAAAATGACAATCCAGTAGAATCTCACAAATTAGAACTGTCCAGAAATTAGAACCGGCTATTTTAATGCATTGGTCGCTCTGAAATTAGAACCTGTGGTTCTAATTTCTAGAAGTTTTTTTTTTTATTTTCAATACAAAATATTTTTTTTGTAGTTTTTTTAAACTAAATAGGGGAAACCCCGATTTATATGAAGTTAACGCTCTAAAATTAGAACCAGTGGTTCTAATTTCTGAACTTTTTATTTTGCGTAAGAGAAATCGAAAAATGGAATGAAAATTTGTTTAATGACGGATCAGATAGCAGTGACGATGATATAATCGATGTAACGCCTGTTATTTCTCATTTCAAAGCGCTTAAAAGCGTTTTTCTACGAATTTAATGTGTTAAATTAATTAAATATTAACAAATAAAAATAGTTTTGCGTTAAAATAAAGCATGCGTAACTGTTTTTATTGTTATTTTGTCATATACTTTGAAAAAAAAAAAAATGTCCAGAAATTAGAACTTTTTAGAAATGTGAACTGCCCGAGGAACAAAGTGGTTCTAATTTGTGAGATTCTACTGTATTTTATCGAGTTTTTTTTAATTTTTGCTTAACAAATGTAACATTTTTATGCCGTATTATGTTCATAGACCTGCGCTTGAACCAAGGGGGTTAGGAAATTAAATTTTTTTTCATTCCGCCTCTCTTTGGGGCGTGGTTATAGAAATTAATTAAAAATAACGATAAAAATGCATTATTTAAGCATAAATTTCATTAACAAATAATTTGTAAACATATATTTACAATTTAGCAACAAAAAAATTTAGCAACAAAAATCACAAACTTTGATCGAAGCACTTTTTGCAAAAATCGCATTTTAAGTGCAAAAAATAAAAATACCTTCACTATTAAGAATTCAATTGTATGACTTAATAGATTTTGACCTCCTGATTCCATTCTGCTTTCAAAATTGTTCTAGTACACCGTTTTTAAGATATTCGCGTTTGAATATTCCAAAAACCACTAATTTAGTACTTTCTGTAGTTCCACTGTACCGTATCCAAAAGTTAGCATCAACAAATTGTATAGTAAATGGACCTCCTTAAACCAAAAATCCATTCAAACTTTTCTAGCACGTTTCAGTTTCGAAATATTTGAATATTATAAAAAATACCGTATTTTATGAGTATTTTTTTATGAGCTGTTTTTGCTTTGTTGAACTTTAAAAGAATAGGAAAATATTGTATCCACGTGTCCCACGGCTATTTTTATTTGTATATAAAAGCTACGATATAAAGCTTAATTACCATGGTAATATACCCAGCAAAACTTTGGTAATGGGTAGTGATTATATAACACATTACCAGGTAATGCATATAACTTATTTGTAGCATTATGTTATGATGTCTTACCAAACATTTGTTCCACAACGTATTATTTTCAAGTGAAAAATAATGCATTACTAATAATTTGCTACGTAATGCATGATTATTGGAAAAAATGTATTTCATATTTATTATTTCTAAACATTAAATCATGGATGACTTATATTTGGTTACATTATATATTATTTGAAAGTTTGAAATAATGCATTATTTATAATTGGATGCATAATGCATTACAATAACATAAAAAATAATTATTTTATAAAAAAATGCATAAGTTTAAACTAGAGATGGGCTCACGACAGGAAATTTCTAACGACACACACTCACGAGCATATTTTATCTACTTGCACTCACTTACAATCACGTGAGTAAATTTAATACAAAATTACTTTTTCACTACTCGTAACACCTTATATATTACGTTCTGGTATGCTATATTATATACCTTACTCGTAACCTATAAAATATCATATATTTTACACCTTACTCGTATTCTTCGTTATAAATTTATGACTTATTTTATACCTTACTGGTATTCTTTGTGATAATGTATATGCATTACTTTGAGTCTCATCGCCTGTTAAAATCATCAATGCTGCAATGTATAAAATAAGAGATCCTATACCTTATTTTATACCTTATTTGGTAATCTAAGTTTTGCTGGGTATCTTTGCACACGCTTGCACTTCAGGTATTTTATGAGCGATGTCCGTTCGTCTGTCTGTTTATCTATTTGTTAAAAACACGAAAACTTTCGAAAGACATCTCTGAAGATACTAAAGCTTGGCATATATATTTGAAATATTTCGTGTTATATTGGTAGTGAATTACAGCGATATTGGTCCAGGAGTTCAGAAATTATGATTAAAAACGTCAGTTTTAGATGGGTTTCATACCGAATTAACATGTTCAAAAAAAAAACCCTAAAAAGCTTTGAAAAAATTCTTATAGTGCATTTACATGGTCCTCTAATCTAGCTTAAAGAAGATTGTGGCTCCAGTCTAGTTTCAATCTATTAGATTGTCCATACAAATTTATTTTTTTGCAATCTAGTAACTGAGACTCTAATAGGCAAATGCAATCTCTTAAAGCAGGCGCTGATCCAGCTCTTGGGTTTGGGGAGGGGGGGGGGGAAATTTTGTTTGCTCAAAAAAAATTTTTTTGCGAGTCTTCAGGTCGAATTTGAATCATTGGTTGAGGTTTTTTATTGTTCAACTCTTATTTGTTATGATTTTTTCTATAGAAACGTTTTCAAATTTTAAAAATTTATTATAATAATAAAAAAAACTTAAATGTTTGATATTTTTAAAAATGTCTCTTCAAGAAATTTAAAGGTTCTAAAGCATTTTTCTGACAGCAAAAGACCCAAATTCTGACATAATTTTCTAATAGAAAGTTTATGATTCTGAGACGTTATCCCAATAGAAAACTTCTCAGGTTCTGAGGCATTTTGATACAGAAAAGCTTTTAAAATTTATACAAAAATTTCCTTTACTTATTAAAGCTATGATATTCTCATAGGATAATTTTCAAAAAATTATTCTATGAGAATATCAAAGTCTAAATAAGTAAAGGAAATAATGACCTCGAGCTAGAATAAACCTAATAAAAATATAATATTTTAAAGTTAGAATGTAACGATTTTTTTTTTAATAAAAATTAATCAGAATTTATACAAAAATTTTTAAATTCTGATACACCTTCATATAGAAAATTCTCAGATACTTATACAATTCTCACACCAAAAATTTCTATATTTAGAAAAAATTTTCGTAATGAAAAATTCTCAGATTTAGTGAGTTTTTTTCCCATTGAAAACTTCTTAGGTGCTGAAATATTAAAAATTTTTTCTATTGTATTTTTCTATAGAAAAGGTTTAAGATACCGAAACGATCTTTCTACACCAACATTTTTAGGGTTTGAATAAATATTCCGTAGAAAGTACCTGAGATTAGAAAAATTGAAGACTTTAATGCTTTTTAAAATTTTTGGAGGCAATTTTCTAGATCTGAGACATTTTTCTATTAAAAAAGTTTTGTTTTCTGGGAAACTTTTCTCTAAAAAAAGTCTAAGGGCTGGTAACTTATCAAATGCTAATCATTGATTAGCATTAATCATTGATTATTTCCATACAAACTTGACATTTGGAAACATAGTTAAGCATTAATCATTGATTATCTTGTGATAAGTTACCAGCCCTAACAATAAGATAGTCAAGCATTTTCTGAAAATATTTTCATAAGAGAGTCTAAGAAATGTTTTCCTTAAAAAAATGTTTTGGTTTCTGAATCATTTTTCCCATAGAAAAAGTCCCAGAGTCTAAGTCTCCGAAATTTTTCCTACAAAAAAAGTCTTAGATTCTGAGTCATTTTTCAAATAAAAAAAAATTTCGGAATCTACGACCATTTTTTAGATTCTGTGATATTTTTTCTAAAATTCTCAGAATATTTTTTCTGAAACTCTTAGAGTCTAAGGCAATTTTTATAGAAAAAGACTTGGACTCCGAGTTATTTTTCCTATCGAAAAAGTCAGGATTTTTTTTCTAGGATTCTAGGACTTTTTTCCTATAGAAAAGGTCTTAGCTTTTCTCATTAAAAAGTCTTAGAGTCTGAGACGTTTTTCTAATAAAAGTAATCTTAGATTCTGAGACATTTTTCCTAAGGAAAAATACTTAGATTCCGAGACATTTTTCCTATAAAAGTCCCAGATTCTGAATAATTTTTCCTATAGAAAAGGTATTGGTAACGGTACACTCAGAAAAAAAGTTTCCAATCGAATTTATCTGTTGTCTCAACTAAAAATTCGGTTGCTGCTACTATATTTGGCTTTGACAACCAAATTTTTTAGTTGTCCCAATTAAAAGACAGTTATGACCGACGAAAATGAGTTGTGACTACCGATATTTAACTGTGACGACCTATATACAAAAGTTCCAACCGATTTTTTGTTGCAATAACTGACTTTCAGTTGGAAATCGTTAAATTCGTTTTCTGTGTGTAACGGTAGTCAATATTAAAGGGTTTTTAATCGGTAACGGTATTGAAAGGGTAACGGTAGCCAACACTGTTTTTAATTAATATTTTTGTTGTTTTTTTAAAAACGGTGAAAAACTTTGTTTATAACTGTAGGCATACATTTTTCATAAAATCAGTAATGTCCCAGCAAAACTTTGGTAATGGGTAGTGATTATATAACACATTACCAGGTAATGTATATAACTTATTTGTAGCATTATTTTATGATGTCTTACCAAACATTTGTTCCACAACGTATTATTTTCAAGTGAAAAATAATGCATTACTAATAATTTTCTACGTAATGCATGATTATTGGAAAAAATGTATTTCATATTTATTATTTCTAAACATTAAATCATGGATGACTTATATTTGGTTACATTATGTATTATTTGAAAGTTTGAAATAATGCATTATTTATAATTGGATGCATAATGCATTACAATAACATAAAAAAATAATTATTTTATAAAAAAAATGCATAAGTTTAAACTAGAGATGGGCTCACGACAGGAAATTTCTAACGACACACACTCACGAGCATATTTTATCTACTTACACTCACTTACAATCACGTGAGTAAATTTAATACAAAATTACTTTTTCACTACTCGTAACACCTTATATATTATCTTCTGGTATGCTATATTATTTCATTTCTCGTAACCTAAAAAATATCATATATTTTACACCTTACTCGTATTCTTCGTTATAAATTTATGACTTATTTTATACCTTACTGGTATTCTTTGTGATAATGTGGATGTATTACTTTGAGTCTCATCGCCTGTTAAAATCATCAATGCTGCAATGTATAAAATAAGAGATCCTATACCTTATTTTATACCTTATTTGGTAATCTAAGTTTTGCTGGGGTACTTCGATTATACATGTTAACTAATAAAAAATAATTAAATTAAAATTATTTTAAAAGATTGCGGTCAACCGTTAACCGTGGTTAATCGCTTGAATTTGAACCGTAACCGCGGTCAGCGGTTAAGAAAAACTGCGGTTATTTGCAAACCCTACTCTTAATGGACATATTGAGAGGTACCTGGAATTCACGGAGAAAACTTTGGCTGCCTTTAATAATGTCATACTTGTGGCACTTGGTTCGCTCTGGGGAACTTAGGGGGGGGGGGGGGTAAATCATACTATAACCAGTTTTTTCATGAACTTTCTCGGACATAGCGTTATTAGGTAAATTCTTGACAGGTCCGTAGTGGGCAGGGCTGCAGTAATCTGTAAGAGATCAGGAATTTTATCACCGCTTCAAATTATCCACGATTATTTTTAGCGTGTATAATTGTCGGTGTTATTTTAAGCTTCGATAAAAAGTGAAGCCAAGTTTTTCTGGGAATTATGTCCGTTTTTATAGGGATTATGTCCACATTATTTTCGGTCTTAGTCCCCACCACTATTATGGGAATTATGTCCGTGGGGATTATGTCATGTCATCTGTTTTTCAGTGTTGGAAAATGAAAATAAAAGAAATACAGAGTTGTACCAAACTTTAAGCAGGCGCGGATCCACGGGGGGGGGGGGGGGGAAGGAAACCGATTTCGAACGAAAAAAAGGAAAAAAGAAAGGAACACTGAAAAAAATAACCTTCCTGATATTAATGAAACGGATTCATTATTTTGTTTTCATTACTTAAATGAAGGAATTCATAAGCTGATTGAAATTTTATGCATGTTATGAACAAATTTTATGAAACTTGTTTCATTAGATTTCATAATTTCATTAAAAAATATCATAAGATTTTTTAGAACTAAATACAACTCTGCGTTGCGAATTAGAGAAAGAAAACAGAACAAAAACATACGACGTTTTATTACACCACGCGTGTTTAGTCTAATTGTAATTTTTACATGTGTGTTAACTTTTTTCTAATTAAATAAAATAATTTCATATTTTTTTGCTTTGTTATTGAAACTTGTGTCTGTGTTATGCTGGTTATATCTAATTGAAATTACAAGTGAAAAGTTCCGTATAAGTGTTTCTTTTGACTGTTTCTTATAAAATATAATATAATTTGCAACAGAAAAATAGTTTTTTAAGTCATTAAACGTAGCAATTTAAGTTTGGAGTAAAATTTTGTTGTGTGTAAAAACTAGGTGAAAACCATAAAAAGTGTGCAATTAAGGGTCATGTCACAGACTCAATTCCGTTCGGAAGTGGAATAAGTGGTTCACTCGTAAAACGCAAAGCAAATACTTTTTTTCGGAATGAAACCACTTTTAGCAATTCAATTCCACTTTGATTTTTGCAAGTGATTTCATTCCGAAAAAAAAAATTTTTTTTGCGCTTTACGAGTAACAACTTTTTTTCAAATCCGATTGGAATTGAGTCTGTGACATGCACCTAAATAAAATTTCAGTGACGGTTACAGTGATGGTTACATGTGACTTACCAAAATTGTTATTAATGCAAATTTTCACTTATGGGTGTATGATACGTGCTGTTTTTAGGTAACTTGTTCCTAACTTTATTAGGGGCTTTCTATGGAAATTTTGATAACTATAACCAACATGAATTTATCGTAATTCCCATATCAAAACCTTAATAAAGTTAGCAACAAGTTACTTGTAAAAAGCAATTATCATACGCTCATTACCAACTACTATTCCACATTTAATCAATGGATATTTTCATACATTTTATGAAAAACTTTATAAAACGTTTCAAACAAGTTCTATGAATATTTTCATTATTAAATGCAAGTTTTCATTGAAAGGAACTTTAATGACACCAGTTTCATTAATCGCATGAAATCTGTCTTGGGTTGAAAACGTGAGTCATTTTTCATTAAGGTTAAGTCAATTTTCATTAATTTCACGAAGCTATTTTTTTCAGTGAAAGAAAAGCAAAGAAAGAGAAGAAAAGAAGAGGGAAAAAGGAAAGTAAAAAAAAATAATCTGAAAAAAAAAATTTCTATGAAAAATTTCCAAGGATCTGAAAAAATTTTCTATGAACAATTTTAAAGAATCTTAAAATTTTACTAGAGGAAAAATGTTGCGGAATGTTAAAATTTTTCTAGAGGAAAAATGTTGCGGAATGTTAAAATTTTTCTAGAGGAAAAATGTTGCGGAATGTTAACATTTTTCTATATGAAAAAATTTGAGAATTTTTTTAGTGAAAAAATTGAGAATTTTTCTATAGGAAAATCCTTAAAAGTTTTCTCCGATTTTTTCTATAGGAGAAATTTTTTTTATAGAAATTATTCTATGAAAAATGTCTAAGAATCCTTAAATGTTTCTGAATGTTCGAATTTTTCTATGTCAAAAAATTAAAACTTTTTTTTATAACAAATAAAAAAATTTTTCTAGACGAAATTTTTGGGAAGTTTTCTAGACGAAAAATTTTTACGATCTTTCTAAATGAATAATTTGGGAATTTATAGAAAAAAGTTGAGAATTTTTCTTAGAACTTTTTTATAGAAAAAATCTTATAATTTTGACAATTTTTATATGAAAAATCTAACAGTTTTTCTATATGAAAAATCTGAGAGTTTTTTATAGGAAAAATCTGAGAATTTTAAATTGAAAATTGGTCAATTCAGAAGAATTGAATCTGGATGAAAAGAAAAGAGGAAATGATATAATTTTTATTTATTTATTTATAATTTTATCAACAATTTTCAAGAATCTCAAAAGTTTTCTTTAGAAAAATTGTTTTTAAATCTTAAATTTTTTTATGAAAAAAAAAGTAAAATTAAAATAAAATTTTTCTGTAGGAAAAATAAGAAAATTTTCTTTAGGGAAAATTTGAGAATTTTTTACACAAAAAATGCAATAGAGACTTTTTCTATAGGAAAAATTATACAGAATCTGGGACTTTTATAGGAAAAATGTCTCGGAATCTAAGTATTTTTCCTTAGGAAAAATGTCTCAGAATCTAAGATTACTTTTATTAGAAAAACGTCTCAGACTCTAAGACTTTTTAATGAGAAAAGCTAAGACCTTTTCTATAGGAAAAAAGTCCTAGAATCCTAGAAAAAAAATCCTGACTTTTTCGATAGGAAAAATAACTCGGAGTCCAAGTCTTTTTCTATAAAAATTGCCTTAGACTCTAAGAGTTTCAGAAAAAATATTCTGTGATATTTTTTCTAAAATTCTCAGAATATTTTTTCTGAAACTCTTAGAGTCTAAGGCAATTTTTATAGAAAAAGACTTGGACTCCGAGTTATTTTTCCTATCGAAAAAGTCAGGATTTTTTTTCTAGGATTCTAGGACTTTTTTCCTATAGAAAAGGTCTTAGCTTTTCTCATTAAAAAGTCTTAGAGTCTGAGACGTTTTTCTAATAAAAGTAATCTTAGATTCTGAGACATTTTTCCTAAGGAAAAATACTTAGATTCCGAGACATTTTTCCTATAAAAGTCCCAGATTCTGTATAATTTTTCCTATAGAAAAAGTCTCTATTGCATTTTTTGTGTAAAAAATTCTCAAATTTTCCCTAAAGAAAATTTTCTTATTTTTCCTACAGAAAAATTTTATTTTAATTTTACTTTTTTTTTCATAAAAAAATTTAAGATTTAAAAACAATTTTTCTAAAGAAAACTTTTGAGATTCTTGAAAATTGTTGATAAAATTATAAATAAATAAATAAAAATTATATCATTTCCTCTTTTCTTTTCATCCAGATTCAATTCTTCTGAATTGACCAATTTTCAATTTAAAATTCTCAGATTTTTCCTATAAAAAACTCTCAGATTTTTCATATAGAAAAACTGTTAGATTTTTCATATAAAAATTGTCAAAATTATAAGATTTTTTCTATAAAAAAGTTCTAAGAAAAATTCTCAACTTTTTTCTATAAATTCCCAAATTATTCATTTAGAAAGATCGTAAAAATTTTTCGTCTAGAAAACTTCCCAAAAATTTCGTCTAGAAAAATTTTTTTATTTGTTATAAAAAAAAGTTTTAATTTTTTGACATAGAAAAATTCGAACATTCAGAAACATTTAAGGATTCTTAGACATTTTTCATAGAATAATTTCTATAAAAAAAATTTCTCCTATAGAAAAAATCGGAGAAAACTTTTAAGGATTTTCCTATAGAAAAATTCTCAATTTTTTCACTAAAAAAATTCTCAAATTTTTTCATATAGAAAAATGTTAACATTCCGCAACATTTTTCCTCTAGAAAAATTTTAACATTCCGCAACATTTTTCCTCTAGAAAAATTTTAACATTCCGCAACATTTTTCCTCTAGTAAAATTTTAAGATTCTTTAAAATTGTTCATAGAAAATTTTTTCAGATCCTTGGAAATTTTTCATAGAAATTTTTTTTTTCAGATTATTTTTTTTTACTTTCCTTTTTCCCTCTTCTTTTCTTCTCTTTCTTTGCTTTTCTTTCACTGAAAAAAATAGCTTCGTGAAATTAATGAAAATTGACTTAACCTTAATGAAAAATGACTCACGTTTTCAACCCAAGACAGATTTCATGCGATTAATGAAACTGGTGTCATTAAAGTTCCTTTCAATGAAAACTTGCATTTAATAATGAAAATATTCATAGAACTTGTTTGAAACGTTTTATAAAGTTTTTCATAAAATGTATGAAAATATCCATTGATTAAATGTGGAATAGTAGTTGGTAATGAGCGTATGATAATTGCTTTTTACAAGTAACTTGTTGCTAACTTTATTAAGGTTTTGATATGGGAATTACGATAAATTCATGTTGGTTATAGTTATCAAAATTTCCATAGAAAGCCCCTAATAAAGTTAGGAACAAGTTACCTAAAAACAGCACGTATCATACACCCATAAGTGAAAATTTGCATTAATAACAATTTTGGTAAGTCACATGTAACCATCACTGTAACCGTCACTGAAATTTTATTTAGGTGCATGTCACAGACTCAATTCCAATCGGATTTGAAAAAAAGTTGTTACTCGTAAAGCGCAAAAAAAATTTTTTTTTTCGGAATGAAATCACTTGCAAAAATCAAAGTGGAATTGAATTGCTAAAAGTGGTTTCATTCCGAAAAAAAGTATTTGCTTTGCGTTTTACGAGTGAACCACTTATTCCACTTCCGAACGGAATTGAGTCTGTGACATGACCCTTAATTGCACACTTTTTATGGTTTTCACCTAGTTTTTACACACAACAAAATTTTACTCCAAACTTAAATTGCTACGTTTAATGACTTAAAAAACTATTTTTCTGTTGCAAATTATATTATATTTTATAAGAAACAGTCAAAAGAAACACTTATACGGAACTTTTCACTTGTAATTTCAATTAGATATAACCAGCATAACACAGACACAAGTTTCAATAACAAAGCAAAAAAATATGAAATTATTTTATTTAATTAGAAAAAAGTTAACACACATGTAAAAATTACAATTAGACTAAACACGCGTGGTGTAATAAAACGTCGTATGTTTTTGTTCTGTTTTCTTTCTCTAATTCGCAACGCAGAGTTGTATTTAGTTCTAAAAAATCTTATGATATTTTTTAATGAAATTATGAAATCTAATGAAACAAGTTTCATAAAATTTGTTCATAACATGCATAAAATTTCAATCAGCTTATGAATTCCTTCATTTAAGTAATGAAAACAAAATAATGAATCCGTTTCATTAATATCAGGAAGGTTATTTTTTTCAGTGTTCCTTTCTTTTTTCCTTTTTTTCGTTCGAAATCGGTTTCCTTCCCCCCCCCCCCCCCCGTGGATCCGCGCCTGCTTAAAGTTTGGTACAACTCTGTATTTCTTTTATTTTCATTTTCCAACACTGAAAAACAGATGACATGACATAATCCCCACGGACATAATTCCCATAATAGTGGTGGGGACTAAGACCGAAAATAATGTGGACATAATCCCTATAAAAACGGACATAATTCCCAGAAAAACTTGGCTTCACTTTTTATCGAAGCTTAAAATAACACCGACAATTATACACGCTAAAAATAATCGTGGATAATTTGAAGCGGTGATAAAATTCCTGATCTCTTACAGATTACTGCAGCCCTGCCCACTACGGACCTGTCAAGAATTTACCTAATAACGCTATGTCCGAGAAAGTTCATGAAAAAACTGGTTATAGTATGATTTACCCCCCCCCCCCTAAGTTCCCCAGAGCGAACCAAGTGCCACAAGTATGACATTATTAAAGGCAGCCAAAGTTTTCTCCGTGAATTCCAGGTACCTCTCAATATGTCCATTAAGAGTAGGGTTTGCAAATAACCGCAGTTTTTCTTAACCGCTGACCGCGGTTACGGTTCAAATTCAAGCGATTAACCACGGTTAACGGTTGACCGCAATCTTTTAAAATAATTTTAATTTAATTATTTTTTATTAGTTAACATGTATAATCGAAGTACCCCAGCAAAACTTAGATTACCAAATAAGGTATAAAATAAGGTATAGGATCTCTTATTTTATACATTGCAGCATTGATGATTTTAACAGGCGATGAGACTCAAAGTAATACATCCACATTATCACAAAGAATACCAGTAAGGTATAAAATAAGTCATAAATTTATAACGAAGAATACGAGTAAGGTGTAAAATATATGATATTTTTTAGGTTACGAGAAATGAAATAATATAGCATACCAGAAGATAATATATAAGGTGTTACGAGTAGTGAAAAAGTAATTTTGTATTAAATTTACTCACGTGATTGTAAGTGAGTGTAAGTAGATAAAATATGCTCGTGAGTGTGTGTCGTTAGAAATTTCCTGTCGTGAGCCCATCTCTAGTTTAAACTTATGCATTTTTTTTATAAAATAATTATTTTTTTATGTTATTGTAATGCATTATGCATCCAATTATAAATAATGCATTATTTCAAACTTTCAAATAATACATAATGTAACCAAATATAAGTCATCCATGATTTAATGTTTAGAAATAATAAATATGAAATACATTTTTTCCAATAATCATGCATTACGTAGAAAATTATTAGTAATGCATTATTTTTCACTTGAAAATAATACGTTGTGGAACAAATGTTTGGTAAGACATCATAAAATAATGCTACAAATAAGTTATATACATTACCTGGTAATGTGTTATATAATCACTACCCATTACCAAAGTTTTGCTGGGACATTACTGATTTTATGAAAAATGTATGCCTACAGTTATAAACAAAGTTTTTCACCGTTTTTAAAAAAACAACAAAAATATTAATTAAAAACAGTGTTGGCTACCGTTACCCTTTCAATACCGTTACCGATTAAAAACCCTTTAATATTGACTACCGTTACACACAGAAAACGAATTTAACGATTTCCAACTGAAAGTCAGTTATTGCAACAAAAAATCGGTTGGAACTTTTGTATATAGGTCGTCACAGTTAAATATCGGTAGTCACAACTCATTTTCGTCGGTCATAACTGTCTTTTAATTGGGACAACTAAAAAATTTGGTTGTCAAAGCCAAATATAGTAGCAGCAACCGAATTTTTAGTTGAGACAACAGATAAATTCGATTGGAAACTTTTTTTCTGAGTGTACCGTTACCAATACCGAAATAAAAAATTTTAAATACCGTTACCGATAAAAAACCGTTACCTTTATTGGGATTTTTACCGGTATTATATCGGTTTTGTTTCGGTTGCATAATTATTACTTATTTTAATTTTTTTGTGGATTAAAAACATATTAAAATATTTTTAAAATACTTAAAATAAAAAAAAAATTCGTCATTGCCAATCCAACCAATGATCACATTCGCAATTAACTAAATTCGAATATCGGTCTTGGACCTCAGAAAGATTTTATATTATTGATCAGCAGGGAAACCAAAATATGCAGTATCATGTTTTTTCCTGCGCATTGTATTGATAAATGGGTAAGGTATTTATCCGTTTTAGAAGATTTTAAGAAATCTGGCATCGATTTGTTAGAGCATATTTTTGCATATTTTATATCAAATTCGCATTCATTTTTTTTTAAACATGTTTAACCACTTAAACATGTTTAAATTTAAACTTGTTAAGGTACATAAACATGTTTAAGTACTTAAACATGCTTAAAAATATGAATGCGAATTTGGTATTAGCCTTAAGAGCATATTTTAGCATAATTAAGGTTTAAGAGCATATTTTAGCATAAGATCATATTTTTAGAGCATTTTTTAAATTTTTAGAGCATTTTTTTCACGTTTTAGAGCATTTTTTAAAATTTTTGGAGCATTTTTTTAAATTTTAAATTTCTTTTTCCAATTTTTTTATAACAACACTTATTTTTGAAGTTTTTTAATTTTTGTGGGATTTTTTTTTTTTAATTTTGTAAGTGTATTGAAATGTTTGTTTTTTGTTTTTTTTTTCCAAAATTGCGGGGTTCTGACGAATGAGACGCCTGTGGCCTGTTCTTGCTTCATATCGGTATATGAAACCATGTTTTCTTTAGATCTGAGTTTAGGGTATAATCAGCAACTTTGTAGAAAATATTAAGGAACATTTTTTTTTTAAAACATATTAACCCTCTAACTACCCTGACAAATTCACTAACAAATTGGAAAAAACAACGCGAAAAAGGGGACATAATTTTTTTTAAGAGCATATTTTTATTGTTTCTAAGAGCATTTTTTAAGCGCATAAAACGTGTTTTTTAGAGCATATTTTTGGTTTCCCTGTTGATCAGTGATCGATTGTAAGCGACGTTTGTCTTTCCGTCTGTAAAAGACACGATACGGTCCAAAATAAATGTGCTACACTGCTGGTACGAATACGTCTTAGGCTGGATAAGTTCCGAAATGGGAAAATCGGACCAGATGAAAAAAGTTCCCCTCAAAAACTTACAAAACTCCAGAAAACATATTTTATTTAATTTTTTTGTCTATAAAACATTTTTATGCCGTGTAAAATTCATTTACCAAGATTAGAAAATGCTATTTTTTTCGGTTCGACCCTTTTGGGGACTTGGCTAAAGCAAATAAAATTAAATATTGATAAAATAGTATTTTTTATGCGTAAATATAAATAAAATTAATTTCTTAACATCTATGGCGAGAGGAAAGGTGTCCCTCCGATACCGCCCCCCTTAAAAATATATCCCCTGAGACATCCTTGCCAAGTTTTTTATGCCTGCCGATTTTTTTTTAACAACAGGACAAACAATTTTTATTATTTTAACAGAGAAATCTGCTGATTTTAATTTGATTTCTCATATGGTTCAAAATGCAGATTTTTTTTGCACACAAAAGTGTCTAAAGACACAAAGTGTCAAAAGACACAAAGGTGTCTACGAACGTTTTTAGTTTTTTACGCGTTTTTAGCAAATTTGTGACTTGTTAACATTTTATTTGTAATACCGGTACGTATTGATGTATCGGTATTGATGTATCGGTAACGGTTCACCGTTACTGAAGTAATCGAAAATACCGTTACCTTTACCGTTACCGATATAAAAAATATGTAATACCAATACCGTTACCGATACCGTTATTCGTTTCGGTTGCCAACCCTAATTAAAAACAATAAAAATTAATTTTTTTTTTGATTAAACAATTTTCAGATTCTGAGAAATTTTATACTTCAAAAATGTCTCTGATTTAAAGCCTTTTTTTTCTTTAATAAGAATATTGGATACTAGGAATTTTTTTTATAGTTTTCAATTTCAACTGCTGAAAAGTGTTTTCTTAGCATGTCTTAGATTCTAAGATTTTCTTTTTTGGTAGAAAAACAGAAATTTGTTCTGAAAAAGACTCAGGTTCTGAAATATTCTTTCCATAGAAAAATTCTTTGATTCTGAGATATAAACTGTCTCAGATTCTGAGTATTTTTTTCTATAGAAAAAGTTTCAGACTCTGAGACATTTTTTCAGTAGAAAATAATTCAGACTCAGAGGCATATTTTCTAAATAAAAAAATAAGAAGCATGTTTTCATTAGAAACTGTCTCAGAATCTAAGACATTTATATACAGAAACATTTTCAGATTCTGAAATATTGTTGCAATAGGAAAGGTTTTATATTCTGAGGCAGTTTTTGTATGCATTGATAGACATCTATTTATTGATAGATATTCTAAGATATGAATCGATTATTCTCTCCAGAGTCTTCAGGAAAATACGGAAAGACTGATCAGTCAATAGTAATTCGGTTTCGTATGGGATGTCTTCCCTCCCTTTCGTAAGACGACTTCCTCAGAGGCATTCCATGGCCTAGGGATGTAAGGCCAACTGAGACAATACTGTTATATACTGGCAAAGCCATGATATAATCCGATAGGCGTTCCATTGAAGATCGGCTGGGATGATACCGTCCGGACGCGGTGATTTGTAGGGTGCGAAACTCCATATAACCAACAGAAGCTTCGTACTAGGGTTTCTATTCGGGAAAAATTCCCGGGAATTCCCGGGAAATATTTTTCTTAAAGTCCCGAGATTTTTTCTTCGGGAAATTTCGGGAATTCGTCGCTAAGTTTTTTAAGAAAAATATATTTAATTTATAAATTTTTTACACAATTTTAAATGATTTATTAACAATAACATTACAACTTGTAAAAAAATTAAATTTTTAAAGAAAAACTATCAACGATATGCTTGCGTATTAATAATAGTTTTGATCACATGATCATTTATTTTTATTTATTTTTTCTAATTATTTACAACTCATTTTTAATAAATTCCACCTAACCGAGAACTGGTAACAATGACCGTCGTCTCGTTGTAGCGAAAAAAACCAAGGGTTGTGGTGGGAATCGAACCCACGACCGCCACGTTGAAAGGCTAGTACGCTACCAACTAGCCTACGGGGGCTAGTTGGTAGCGTGCTATTATTTAGGCCTTATAATTATTTTAAGATCTTACAAACAAATTTGTTGTAAAGTTTTAAAATCGGATAAGTTATACAAATTTTCCAAACTCTGAAAAATTGTTTATGGAATGGAGATACGTCTATGCCAATACTACAACTGTGATAAGGTCAAATATTTCTACAAAAATTAGATTTTATGAACTTTCTATGTATAATTTTGAGGTTAATAAAACTATTTTACAAAAGAAGACATCTAAAATGGTTTTAAATTGGAAAATACGACCACAATTTGTTATATAATAATTTTTATATGATAATGTTCAAAATTTGTTTTAATTAAAAAATTCCCGGGAATAAAATTTTTTTAAAACGATTTCCCGGGAATTGAAAAAGTCCGGGAATTTAGAAACCCTACTTCGTACCCGTAGTCTACAATGGGTAGATTAATAACGCAGGGGTCGGGCGTGTATGTCTTCCATGTAGTGTTTATAAAAAACCGACATTTTAGGAAACCGGTTTCTCGGTTAACCGAAAATCAGCTTTTTCGATTAACCGGTTTTCTCGGTTAAACCGGAATAAAAAAACCGTTTTTTTTTTCTTTAACTGACAAAACCAAAAAATACTTGAAAATAGCGAATTTTTATTAAATAATATAGCGAATATAGCTTAAGTTAACATATTTGTTTCTTTCATCAAGGTTTGCAAATAACGGTATTTAAATAATGTACTTTATTTTCGCATATTCACTGGAACTTTAATTAAATTTTTATTGGCTTTATTTTAAAAAATACATCAATTCGTTATAAGTAAATTGGAGTTCAGTATTTTTTTTTTCATGTTCTCCTGATTTTAAGCCGGTTGGCTTGTTTGACTGTCTAGTTAACAGTCACTTAATAAGTTTTCCATAAAAGTGTCAAAAAACGCTTACAACGGTGAGTATTTCAAATATTTATCTGATTCGAAATAAAATTCCTATATGATAAATTGTTTCTTGAAGTGAAAAACTATTTTAGACTTCCTTTCTCAAGGATTTTCAAGGTGTTTTCAAAGAAATTTTGAAAATTTCATAAAAAATAAGTGTAAACCATTAATATTTGCGAAAATATTCCGTTTAGAATGTATTTAAAAAACCGGTTAACCGACAGGAAAAAACCGGTTTTCGGTGCACCGGAAATTTTCAATTCCGGTTAACCGGTGTGCAAAAAAACCGACATTTTGGGAAAAAACCGGTTTTTCGGTTAACCGGTTTATAAACACTACTTCCATGTCAGGGACGGGAAAACGACCAGGAAATTACGCATTTATTAGTTCGTCAATGAGCTCTTTGTCGCTGATTGCTTAAACTGCCGCCATGCCTTAGAATACACCTAGGGGAAGAGGAAGCTTTCAAATCGATCTTGCTTGTGGAATGAGTTTGCTTCAAAAAATAGTTGTCTTGCAAAGCAAAGAATCAGATTTTAAGATTTTTTTTACATAAATTTTGCATACAATTGACAACATACTAACTTTTGACAGAAATTTCTGATTGGGAAAATTATAAAATAACAATTTACTAAGACATGTTTCTTTAATTCTGTTCAAGGATATTCATTATACATAATGTATTACTCAAAATATATATTGCATAATATAAAAACTAAATATTTGAAATATTACCTTGAAATTAAAAATTTCACCTTGACTTTAGGTACCTGAACTAACGGAAGAGAAATTCCCATTTTATATTTACTAAAAGAAACAAAAACAATTAAAAAACATTTTTCGTGGACAATGGACGATCACTGCGAAAATTTTTCCTAAAATAAAAACAAAAGTGTATCCTGTAGCTAAAGCATATAAATTATGAAACAATATTTTTTAATAATATTTTTCACATTTTTTAAAAGATTCTTAGAAACTGTACTAAATTTAAGATATGTCAGGTAAATTAAGAAAACATACATAGATTTGTTGTTTTTGGTTCACAAAAAATGTGCCATTGAAAATATTGTTTTTTTTTTAGAAATTGACTTTAACTATTAACACATTTTTTATTGTTTGTCGATATCAATGATACGACTGTGTATTTTTTTATATCATTTGTTAAAAAAAAAATACCCATACTATACTAGATTTTACGAATGTGTATTGTGTTAATGTTATCTTTAACTATTCAGTCATTTATTATTAAAACTTTAGTTTGCTACTGTTTCAGAAAATGAAGTAGTTAAAATACACTTATTCCCTGATTTGCATGAAGATCATTTCCAAATGGATAAAAAGGCATTTCAAATATCGCACACTTTTGGTTAGCACAGAGTGCTTTATATCCTTGAAAATTAGGCTTGCCAGATCGAAATTTCCAAAAAGATTGACGTTCAGAAAAGCTTGATTTTTCTTGGCTTTTACAATTTTAGATTAATTTAAAAAATACAAAAAAAGAAAGAAAAACACTACATAAAAATTTGCCGGTGGTCGAACAAAAGACCGTGTTATTTAAAAAAAAATATTTTTTTTTTGTAGAAAAAATTTTTTGGATAATGTTTTTTGTAGACTCTTATTTATGACTGGTACTTTTTATCTTTCACGTCATACTTAAAGCTTTATGATAATTTTAAATTCAACAAATATTATTTATGTTAAAAATAAAAAATTTAAAATTAAACAAACTCATCAAATTCTGTACAAATTTGTTTTTTTTTCGTCAGGATCAGTCATAAATTCGTACTTTTTGTTGAAAGAGACGAAAATCGTAAGATGGATCATCGGTCGGGGATAATGTATATTAGGGCGTTTCACCAAAAAGGTTTTTTTTTGGATTTTTGCAACTCTTGAAGCGGAATATGAATTCCTATGGCCTAAAAGATTTTTGAGGTCAAATGGATTTTATCCAAAAAATGCGGTTATGAAACATAATTTTTTTTTTATTTTTTATTCTCTGGTGCTTTTTTTACAAAACTGTATACATTACTTCTAAATGTTGTTTGCCTTCTAAAAAATATTCGCGGTCAAAATATAAGTTCGAGGGTCAATAAGATGACCTTAAAAGTCAAAATTCAGAATTTGCCGAGCTCAAACCTCAATAACCTTAATAATTCAAAAAAACCTTTAATTTAAACCAATCTGACAATTGTAACGTTTGTAGAAATGTAAAAAAAATTAAAACTGGGAAAACTCATTTTCTCCCAATAGGTAAATGGGATTTATTTCCGATGACATCTTTACGAGGTGCGATGAACCTAACACTGACAAACGTTCGAACATATTCTTAGCTACTGTCCAGAACCCTTCTGCACATATGTATTGGGCCGACATGTATTCGAGAACTTGGAAACGGTTTGGAATGTCGACTTAAGGCAAATAATACAATTTGTGTTGAGGACTAGCGCGTTCTATCAGCGTCGCTAAGGAATCATATTGGTTTTGATATGGACCATCCGGTTTATGTGAGGAGTCTTGGACTCCGCCACCTCTAACCTAACCTAAATACATATAACCTTTTAAGCTCAAATGAAAGATAATATTATGTTCTTTCGCAATGTGTAAACAAAAAAAACTATTTTCGCAAAAAACTTAAACTGCAAATATCTTGAAAACGGCAAAAGCTATATCCGAAAAATTTTGCAAAACTGTTAATTTTTGAGCAGGAATAGCATTCCCAGCAAAATTTGGTATTACCAGTAATGGGTTTTGTAATCCGAAACAACCGTTAATAAGTAGTTACTTATCCCAGCAAAAAATTAACGAAGTGGTCCAAAAAGAATTAGTAGTTTCACTACATACAAAGTAGCGATAGGTGCCGAACTTCATATTCCGTAGGAAGTACTTTTAAAATCACTTCTAAAATTGTTACAAAATAACAATAAAAACATCTTTTAGCATTTCTTTGCTTAATGATTTTGAAGTACCTCTTTCATATGTTCTTAGGAATTAAATCAAATCAAATTAAATCAAATCACCATAACATATGAACTTCTTTTTCAACTGAAACACTTAGAATGGGGGGGGGGACACACGAAGTATGCAATTTTTTCTACGTCCAGCTTCGAATAAATTTAGGTTTTGCAAAAATGGTGACAAAATTTTGTAACGGCATTTCAATTCTCTTTATTTAGAGCTTAAAAATCGAAAAGACGAAAATCGATTATTGATAAATTTTTCACATTTCATACAAGCAATTTGACGTTGAACTACCATTCTATATCTTATATCGAAAAAAGTTGGTCATAAATTAAATAAATACATTTACAAGATTGTTTAAGCTTTTTAGAAAATTGAGGTCTAAGCTTGTAGTCAGAACAAACTGGAGGCTAATCACGTAAAACGAAAACGATAGACGATGCATAAACGACATCAAAATACGAGCTGATGGAAACAATTGGATAACACATTCGGAATCAGCACACTAAAATCCATATAAATCAGTTGTCAAAGGTCAGGCAAATTGAAAAAGTTCAAATTTTGTGAACCTGTGTTATCAATGAAATTAATTTTTCTATCACGTAAGGTTTTTAAGATATTCGCGTTTGAATATTGAAATATTTGGGTCTCCTCTGTAACGTATTCTTAAGTTGCTCAAACACAATAGTACTCGATTTAGTTAAAATAAGACATCTTAATTCCAAATCTGGTATCCAAATTTTTCTATCGCGTACTATTTTTGAAATATTGGCGTTTGAAAAACTAAAACTTAAAAAATTTGGATTGCAGTTTTGGAATCAGGAAGTCCATTTTATATGAAATCAAATCCAATTTGTTGTTTATTTTTTTTTTACTTTTTAACAGCGAATATCTCAAAAACGGTACTTGCTAGAAAAATTTGGACGGTAGATTTGGAAGCAGGACAACAAAATCTACAAGGACCAGTTAGAAATTTCACTGGAAGGTTTTTGCTGTCGAACAGTGTTTTAAGTGTAAATATTACAAAAAAATACTCTTTCAATCAATCTAACAAAAATAAGTAAAAAAAGAACTTCTAATTTAGAAGTTCTAAATCACCAAATAAAAATGACATAATCACACCCACCTTCTAAAGAAGTGATGAAAAAAGCGCTTCCAAAAAGTCAATTTATATTAACATCCGGATCACTACTTCAGAAGTTGTGATAAAAATGTTAATATATATGTACATAATAAACACTAGTGATATATGTTATACTTAAGTGTCAATCTTTCGCTACTGAAAAGTGGCGAAGAAAAAAGAACATACTTTGTGTGTCACGCCCATATTAAATTCATCAATGTTTCAGTTGAAGAAGAAGTACATCTGGTTCATAAGTTGTGGTGAATTTTGTAGTGAATGGTAAGCTCTTTTTTTGCTGGGTATTGAATGAAACACTAATTATTTTAACAAGGGCGTGAGACAAAAATAATTAGTGAAGAGTATGGAGTTAAATAAGTAGTTACTGACTCGGATTACTAATAAGGAGTAAACACCCATTACCAATAAGAAGTAAAATAATTAGTTAATTAAAACATTTAAAATTTAAATTGTTTTTACTAAAAATAAAAAATTTAGTAATTTTTATTAAGTTTTTAAGTACTTTTTAAGTTAATTGAATTGTAAAGGTTAAAAAATGCAAGTGCAAGGAGATATTATTACTTGAAAGTACTTTTAGAGCATATTACTTAAAATAATGTTAATGGTAATGTGTACTCATTATAAATAATGTACTTGGTAATGATTACTTTTCACAACTCATTGCTATGTTTTTGCTGGGATTCTTACAAGATTTTGTATAGAGTCGATAATTCGATATTTAATTAACAAAATCAAAGTTAAAAAGAAAAAATAACCGTAAATCGATTACTAGGTGTGCGAATACAATTTCATGTATATAAAAATTTTTGAACATTTCATAATTAATGCTAATTGATTGCACTGATTTTCTAGTTCAATTGTTGGTACAACCTGGTATTAATGTGGTCGAACATCGAAGCACCAGAAACTTGATCGTTTCACGTAGTAAACACGTACACATGATTGTTTCGATACATATACAAAATAAGATTGATATTTGAACAATTTGTTTAATTTTTTATTTTATTTATTTATTGAGTTTGTTTTTCTACCTTTAAACTGTGTCAAAATCCTCTAGCGTATCGATGTCTAAAGAGATGATATATATTTTTTTTCCAAAGTTATTTCTAAAAAGAAACGTAAACACTTTTACAAATTCACACTGACATACATAGTTACTCAAAATTATTTGTATCTAATAAATATTCAATACTGTTGTACAATACAATAAATATAGTCTGAGGTGTTAATTTCATGAGGGTTCAATTAGACTATCAATATTTTCCGATAACGTCAGCTTTTTTTTTTCATTTGCCGCTTATTTGTAGCTAATTTATGTTTACTTAAAAAAAAAAAAACTAATTCAAGTTTTGTCAGTGCAATAAAAGTATTTAGTAAGGTTTATATAAAGGAACACTTTCCTTTTAATACCATTAATGGAGGTTTAAAAAAAGTATCTACTAGGATATTCAATCGATTAACCGGTTAACCAATTAGTTTTGGTTGATTAACTGTTAAAATAATTTAAAATGACCAAAAATCAAATAACAAACTATCGGTATCAAAACATTCTAGTATCAGTTTGGATTTAAGCTCCCAAGAAGACAGCGCTTGAAGTGCTGCCTGGATATCAGAGAATATTGAAATATGAGTACTCTTTGCAGTAATAACTTAAGCGCAGTATCAATAGCCCTAATTTCAGATCTGCGTGTTTGGACCGTTGACAGCTGCTCCCACTCCATAGGAGATTTTTTATCCGTCAGTATACCAGTTTAGGCTTCTAGTGTCCATGGGCCACCTTCATCCCACTCTGTCTACTCGGGGTATCATGATCTAAAAATACCGTTGAATATTCGATATTCATTCTACACGTTGCTGTAGATTTGATGAAAGTGTCGAGAGGTGTGATATCTAAAATGGCTGCTTGGGCGAATGTTGGGCAGGTTTTCATAGCACCCGTGTTTAGAGTACAAGTCATGATAGGTCTAACAAATTTTGTAGATACACATGACCATTATGAGGCTCAATTCCCAGATCCTACCAACAATTCAATTCGCTTCCAATAATGCCACAATAGCCTTTTTTGATAGTGAGGTCTAAATGTGAATTCCAAGTATGTTTCGTATCCAAGATTACTCCTAGTTATTTAAACTCCTTAGAGAGTTGGAGAGTACACTGATAGAAAAATGCTTCATATTACTAATGAATGGAATTCATTAACGTTGCTTCATTACAACAATGAAATATTTCATATGCTGAATGAAATTTCATACATATTGTGCAAGATTTTCATTAATTTTGATTCATTAGATTTCGTAGTTTCATTAAAAAATTTCATTAAGTTTTATTTATAAAATTTGCTGTTTTTTGACACCTTTCGTGTCGCGTCTGTTTAGTTTGTTGGTTTACGTGCGCAAAAAACAGCTGATCAAAGTGGCACGAAATATTTTTATTTTTTTTTATTTTTATACGAAATTTAAAATGAAATGTTATTGATTAATTATAAGAATTTATTAAACTCGCGTTGTTTTATATTATTTCGGGGTTTTATTTACATATATATTAAAAGTCAATGTTAAAGTAAAATTTGTGTGAAATCTATAGATAAAATAAAAAAGTGTGAAAGTGTTTTTTTAACTTGGTTACTCTGTGATTTTTTCAGACTTTTTTGTGAAATTTGAAATAAAAAGCAAATTATTAATTTTATATTTACTAAATTCGCGCTGTTTTATATTACTTCGTGATTTTAATAATGTATTACAATTTAAAGTTGGAGTAAAATTTTGTGCGAGAAAACTAACAAGGAAAGTCTTTAACAGGGCACCCACCGATTGTCCTGAAAATTTAATATGGGAATGGGGGGGACAAAATTAAATGTACCTGTTTTTTTTAGCTGCCCAATCTCAAATTTAAAGTTGGGTTGCCACCTTATGAAAAAATAAGGGCTTTCGGGAAAATCCGTATAAAAGCCAAACTTGCCGAAATTTCGGCAAACGAAAAAATACTGGTCAGCTCAATTTTGAAAGAGATTATTATATATGATTTTGGCGGTCGTACGTATATACATCTCCATATAACCTACCCCAACGAGTAGACATTTTTGACAATAACGAACTTAACGAAGCCTTATTTGGACACAATCTATGGATTGCACGAATTTCGGGTTTTAATGTTTGTTTTTAAATGCATTAACCATATTGGTCACCAAAGCTTAACATTTTCTCAACAACAATTTAATTTTAACACCCGAAATAGAACAAATTTAATAATTCCTAGATGCAGATTAGAATCGACCAAGCAACGCATTGATTACGTAGGTGCTGTAAAATTTAATAGTTTACCTGTTGATTTTAAATCAATTAATCGAGTTTCGTTATTTAAATCATCTTGCAAACAACATTTATTAAACAACTTAGGAACGCTTTTGTAATAATTTTGTTTAAACCTGTTTTTTTTTTTTTTTATATTTATAAAAATTTTATAATCTTTTAACTTAAGTAAAAAATTTATTTGTACTCATAACAATGAATTATTATGCCAACTTGCCTCAATAATGCCTATAGGGAAATTGAAATGTAATTAAATTTTTTTGTACAAATAAAATTTTTTCTATAGAAAAGTTTTTCTATGGGAAACAAAAAAAAAAAAAAAAAAAAACCATTGGATAGACCTTCAAAAAACCTTTCGACCTGTATCAAATGTTCATATAGTTTCTTTTAAAGAAATCGGGAAAAAAAAACTCAAAAAACGAAAAAATAAGGTTTTTATCCATCCCCTTTGAGCCGCTAAATGTGAGATTGGGCAGCTATAGAAAAACTGATAACTCTTATTTTGCTCCCCTCTTTCCTATATGGAAGTTTCAGGACAATCGGTGGGTGCCCTGTGAAAGACCTTCCTTGTAAGTGAAAACCATTTTTTGTTATTTTTAATTCTATAAAAAGATCTTTACAATTTCATACATACATATGTTTCATTTTTAAAATAATAATAGCATTTATTCAATGAAAGTATTTCATTTCAAAAATAAAAAGTAGGATTTATTCAATGAAAGTATTTCATAACAATTAAATACTTTTTTCATTAAAGTAATGAAAAATGTTCATAAAATACAATTTATATTTTGTATGAATAATTTTGATTAATTTAATGAAACTTGTTCTTGCAATTACATTTTATGATACCTATTTCATTAGAAAGCTTATATCATTGACTTTATTTGTACCACTCATAATGTTTCAATCTGATAAATAGTTTGAAAGAAACATATACCCAGCAAAAACATGGTAATGAGTTGTGAAAAGTAATCATTACCAAGTACATTATTTATAATGAGTACCCATAGGGCTGCCAATACCAAATTCGGTAATACCGAAATCGTCGAAATTAGAGGCCTTTTTTCAAATTCGAAATACCGATTTTTACTCAATTTTCGGTATTGCATACAATTTTTTTTGATTATAAATCAAATTTATATGACGATTTCCAAAAAATATTTAACAAAATAATCTTTATGTTATTAGTTTATTGTGAAATTTCCTTAGTTAGGTAACACTGTGCAACAAGAAAAATGAGCCTCAATGGACAAAATCACCAAAGGGTTTTGCAAAGTCAGTTCGAATGTATTTTTTATAGCCCACTGAAGTTTTTATTTTTTTATCAAAGGCGCTTGGAAAACGTAGAAAATACTATAATAAGAACACATCTGAGCTTCAAAATATGATTTGATGCCTTCAGTGAAATTTTATGGCGATTCTTTTCTTAGAACATTTTATCCCTCTACCTACCATTTTAAGGGGTCATTTTAGTCCTTTTTCAAAAACTAAACACAGAAGTCTAATAAAATGTCCATTTAGAGGGTTAAAATGTTCTACAAATATTTTCCTCATAAAATTTCAATGGGGGTTGTCAAATATTCAAAGTTTGTGCGACATGCGCAAAATGCTTAAAACGGGTCTTGTATCTTTGCCGTTCCCCGGGTCTGTTTGGTATTAAATTTCAGCTCAATCGGTCCAGTGGTTCAAAAGTAAAACCCTGAATTTCAGATTAGTTTCATCTAAAATGCCACGTGTTTTAACAAGTTTTAAAAGCATTATGCTTTTTAAACTTGTTCAATTTTAAAGCAATGCTTTTTAAACTTGTTTAGTTTGAAAAGCATTGGTAACTTAAAAATTACACTCAAAAAAAATTTACACTCAAAAAAAATTTTACACTCAAAAAAAATTTACACAAAAAAAATTTAGTTTTTTTTTTTACAAAAATGACAATATTTTGTGTACATACGTACGTGCATTCACTCAGAAATATTTTTACAGTAAAAAAAACATTACAATCGAAAAAAATTTTACACTCAAAAAAAAAAAAAATTAGTAATTCTTCTTTTTTTTTTTTAATGACAAAAAAAACAGTTTTTACTCAAAATAAAATATTTTTAATCAAAATTGTTATTTTTTTCACGTTAAAAAATGTACTACCCTTTAAAAAAATGCAATGTGGAGGGTATTCATAGATTCGGCAAAGTCAAATTTAACTTTCTACACTGAAAAAAACGTTCCTGATATTAATGAAACGGATTCATTATTTTGTGTTCATTACACAAATGAAGGAATTCATAACCTGATTGAAATTTCATGCATGTTATGAACAAATTTTATGAAACTTGTTTCATTAGATTTCATAATTTCATTAAAAAATATCATAAGATTTTTTAGAACCAAATACAACTCTGCGTTGTGTGTTAACATTTTTCTGATAAAATAAAATAATTTTATATTTTTTTTTGCTTTGTTATTGAAACTTGTGTGTGTGTTATGCTGGTTATATCTAATTGAAATTACAAGTGAAAAGTTCTTTATAAGTGTTTCTTTTAACTGTTTCTTATAAAATATAATATAATTTGCAACAGAACAATAGTTTTTTAAGTCATTAAAATTTTGTGATGAAATGTAGGATAATTTGTGTTGTTCCATTGCTACGTTATTGCTGCGTTTTGACAGCACGTGTTTTTAATTTTAAAGTCGTCTCGTTTTTGTCTTTTATAGTTTACCTCATATGGCAATTCAGACCAATTTAAGGTTGGAGTAAAACTTTGTTGTGTGTAAAAACTAGGTGAAAACCATAAAAAGTGTGCAATTAAGGGTCATGTCACAGACTCAATTCCGTTCGGAAGTGGTTCACTCGTAAAATGCAAGACAAATATTTTTTTTCGGAATGAAACCACTTTTAGCAATTCAATTCCACTTTGATTTTTGAAAGTGATTTCATTCCCAAAAAAATATTTGTTTGGCGTTTTACGAGTAACCCCTTTTTTCAAATCCGATCGGAATTGAGTCAGTGACATGCCCCTAAATAAAATTTCAGTGACGGTTACATGTGACTTACCAAAATTTGGTATTAATGGAAATTTTCACTTATGGGTGTATGATACTTGCTTGTTTTCGGTAACTAGTTCCTAACTTTATTAGGGGCTTTCTATGGAAATTTCGATAACTTTAACAAACATGAATTTATCGTAATTCCCATAGAAAAACCAAAATAAAGTTAGCAACTACTTGTAAAAAGCAATTATCATACGCTCATTACCAACTTCTATATTTTCATACATTTTATGAAAAACTTCATAAAACGTTTCAAATAAGTTCTACTAATATTTTCATTATTTATATGTAAGTTTTCATTGAAAAGAACTTTAATGACACCAGTTTCATTAATCAAATGAAACCTGTCTTCGGTTGAAAACGTGAGTCATTTTTCATTAAGGTTATGTCAATTTTCATTAATTTCACGAAGCTATTTTTTTCAGTGTACTTGTTGTATAAATGTGTTTGTTGCCGCGTTCAAAATTGCAGCATAAACAACCACAGCTGTCTTCATTTTTATGTTTTTTTTTATTTGCACACTGGATTTTTTTTTTAGAAAAGGTTTGAGTTGGGCATTTTGAGAAAAATATGCCACATTCAAATTGGCATTTTTTTTGACGTTTGGCACATTTGCCAAATACCAAACTAAAAAAGCCAAATTTAATCGTCACTGTGAAAACCCCAAATGTTTGTTATTTTTTTTACCAAAGCAGTGTTAAAAAATATCGACAAAAAACAGTGCAAATATACTTTTGAACTAAAAATGATGTTCTGATGTGTTTTATAAAATTTTATGATGATTCTTTTCTTTGACCAAATTAACCCTCTAGCTCCCGATTTAAAGGGTAATTTTTGTCCTTTTGTAAAAGAAATACAAAAAAGTCTATAAAAAAGGCAGTTAGAGGGTTAAAATGTTTTACAAGTATTTTCTGCATCAAATTTTACTGGGGCACGTCTAAGACAGAAAGTTCGTCCATCATATAGAAAATGCTTAAACATTTTAAAGTATTCAAATTTTTTTTTTTTTAAATTTTTTTGGGCCGAAATAGAAAAAAAAAAAAACAAGTAAATAAGTTAAATTTGACATTGATGGGCGCTTGAGTGATTTTTGACTCACACTCACTCACGAAACGACAGAAATTTTTGAATCACGCACACTCACTCACGAGCATATTTTTTCTACTCACACTAACTCACAATCACTTGAGTATATTTAAAACAACTCACACTCACGCAAGCTTTACTCACACTCACAAAATCTTATTTATACAAAAAAAAAAAAAAAAAAAACTAAAATTCAAAAAAACTTTCAAAATTTTCCGCAAAATTTAAAGTTCAGCGAAATTTAATTTTTTTTTTCTTTTTTTGGGACAAAATCTTAAGTAAAGCCAAATTTTACATTTTTTTGTTGCTTTTTTTGGTACGACTCACGCACACTCACTCACGCAAGAATCTTACTCACGCACACTCACTCACGCAAAAATCTGACTCACGCACACTCACTCATTTTTTTTCCAATCACAATCACGTGACTAAAATTGAATTTAATCACGCGTGATCACGTGCGAATCACGTGAATCACGCTCTAATCTGCTCATGTGCCCTTCTCTAGTCGAATGTATTGATACCCTCCACAATGTAAAAAAGTTTATTTGCAAAAAAAAAAACAAAAAATTTTTTGTTGTTGTTGCCCTAAGCAGTTTGGTATTGCATTTGAGCGAAATCGGTTTTGCGGTTAAAAAGTTATGAACGAAAATGTAAGAACACCTCGAAAATTGTCGTTCATTCAACGAAACCTAAATACACAAAATGCTTTAATTCCCCTGCTGGTTGACACATGTGAACAGAATTGATCACCGAATAGTATTTAAACAAGTACAAACATATTTTTTTTACAAATTTTTTGCAAATAAACTTTTTTAAATTGTGGAGGGTATCAATACATTCGACAAAGTCGAATTTAACTTTTTTACTTGTTTTTTTTTTATATTTCGGCCCAAAAACAATATAAAAAAAATTGAATACTTTAAAATGTTTAAGCATTTTCTATATGCTGGACGAACTTGCTGTCTTAGACGTGCCCTAGTAAAATTTGATGCAGAAAATATTTGCCAAACATTTTAACACTCTAACTGCCTTTTTTTATAGACTTTTTTTGTATTTCTTTTAAAAAAAGGACAAAAATTACCCTTTAAAACGGGAGCTAGAGGGTTAATTTGGTCAAAGAAAAGGATCATTATAAAATTTTATAAAACACACACACAGAAAATAAATTCAGTTTTTGCAACTGAATTGTTTGCCAACTGAATTTTTGCGGTTGCACCAACTGTCACAACATTCAGTTGCCTCTACTGCCAATTCAGTTGTCTCTACCGGTAAATATCTATCATAAGAACCGAATATTTTTATGTTAAAATTGACATTGGTTAGAGTGATCGAATTTTAAAAAGCGTTATATAGTTGTACCAATCAATATTTTTATACCCTACACCACACTGTGGTACAGGGTATAATGAGTTTGTGCTGATGTTTGTAACTACCCGAAATATTGGTCCTAGACCCACTTTTAAGTATACCGATCGGCTTAGAATCACTTTTTGAGTCGATTTAGCGATGTCCGTCCGTCCGTCCGTCTGTCCATGTAAACGGTGTAAACACGATACAGGTCGCAATTCTTAATCAATTGACTTGAAATTTGAAACTTAAGCCTCTTTTGGCCCAAGGACGAAGCCTATTGAAATTGGAAAAAATCGGTCCATATTAAGACCTAGCCCCCATACAAAGGTCCTCTTTAGTTTTGGCTCAAATGACTCTAATAGACGCATTTTAACAGGTATCTATTCGAAATTTGGCAGGTAATCATGTTTTATCAACACAAATCACCATTCCAAATTTTAAAGAAATCGAACCAGTTCTTATTGTAGCCCCCATACAAACCACCTTCCCGATTTTCACATAAATCTCTCAAATTTCATGAAAATAGAAAATATTTAATTAAAATTCTGTTTGTGTATGTTAAACGCGTACTTTAATAACCTTATCAAATCTGATTATCATCGGACCATTTTTGGACTTAGGTCCCATGTGGAAATTTCGCCCGATATTCAGTTGAAGTGATTTATTGTCAACAAAAAGAAGCCTATTCCACTCAAATTTGATTAGTGAGTGCTTTTTGACAAAGTATAGATCTAATCAGTCCATGTTTGAACTTGGGACCCATTTTCCGGGAAACTCTGGTGTAGGGTATTTTATGGTCGGTCTTGACCGACTATAATTTTCTTACTTGTTTTAAACTGTTTCTTTTGAAATAAAAATTTTTAATATTTTTTTCAAGGAATTTTACTAATTTATTTGATTGTAAAAATTTTAAAATTTAAAAAGTGAAATAAATACATACAATAGAAAAAATAAATTAAAGCTGGAAATAAATAAAAAATAAAATAGAAAAAATTTAACATCTAAGAAATTTTTCCTATACAAAAAATCTCAGATTTGGAGGAAAAGTTTCAGGTTCTGAAAAATTTTTCCTACTGAAAAAGTCTCAGTAATTTTTCCTATACAAAAAGTTTCCGATTCTGAGAATAGTTTTGGATGAAACTTTCTTAATTTCAATATTCTGGCATTTACAAACCTTAAATTTGTTACCACTCTCTGGACACTTTGGACTCTAAGGATTTCTTGGAAACTGCACCAAAGTTTTTTATAGTTGGCTCAAAAAACGATTTTATTGTCGACTTCTGGGTAAAATATCATCTTTAGCATCTGCATTAAAGTTGCGTGTGCAAATACCTAAAATAAGATTTATTAATTTAAATTGATTGTATTTCGGCAGTGGTATCAACTTACCGTCAACATTTGTAACATTTTTTACGAAATTTTACATGAATTTTATTTAAAAATTTAAAAAACGTCTGAACACAATAACATTTTAGTTTTAAATGATTACTATTTTAATTTTTTTGACGCAAAACGTTTTGTAATTGAAATGAAATCCTAACGACCAATTATTAATTAAGAATACCAATACAAACTTATAATTTAGTAATATTTTTCAAAAATAAAAAATATTGAAAATTTGGTTAAGGTTACCAACATTTTCAGTTGTTCAGTTACCTAATGTTTTTGGAATTTATCAATTTAAACAAATGATTATTGGTCGAGAGGGAAAATAAAGACTAAAA
This sequence comes from Pegoplata infirma, assembly GCA_963921195.1. Taxonomy (NCBI): domain Eukaryota; kingdom Metazoa; phylum Arthropoda; class Insecta; order Diptera; family Anthomyiidae; genus Pegoplata; species Pegoplata infirma. The sequence goes on along the minus strand of OY992536.1, from coordinate 157,502,898 downwards.
GAAACGGTTGTACTTACTGAATATTTTTCAAAAACTTTATTAGTTTTTAGTTTGGGTATATTAACCAAATTATTAGTTGTTGATACATCCATTCGGTCACGATTGAAAATTATTTATTTATTTCGTTTTTGAAAAAGGACTAAAATGACCCCTAAATATGGCAGTTAGAGGGTTAAAATGTTATATGAAAAGAACCGCCATAAAATTTCACTGAAGACATTAAATCATATTTTGAAGCTCAGATGTGTTCTTATTATAGTATTTCTGACGTTTTCCAAGAGCCTTTGATAAAAAAAAATAAAAACTTCAGTGGGCTATAAAAAAGAAATCCGAACTGACTTTGCAAAACCCTTTGGTGATTTTGTCCATTTGATGGTCAACTTTCATATGGCGTTAAAGGCATTGAGGCTCAATGCGATGACCCAAAATTTGTTGCACAGTGTAATTAGACTTCAATTTTTGCTTTAATGGAAAAAGGGGAAATATAAAAAAAAATATATTAAACTTTGAATAAAAATGTGTTTTTTGCAGATAATTTTGACTACCTTTTTTTGAGACTTGCAAAACTTAAAGAACTATTGTTGGTATTTTTTTGAAGACTTCAAGAGACACTTTTTAAGGATATAAAGGAAATGAAAAAAAAGTTTTTTATATATAGAGGCCAAAAAATAGGTGCTGGTGTCTCCAACTGTATTGAATGAATTTTAGTATTTTTGTGGGTCGTTTAAAAAATTATTTGACAACCGAATAAAAACGTTTGGAGTATTACCTGCTAGCACGAATCTGTATTAAAATTTCTTATAAAAAATCCTAACATATCCAAGAAATCCGGGCTCGATACGATCAGGGATACCATCAGGTAATGTCAATAAATATCCAAATTTTGCAAGAAATTTCCTGTTCAAACCAGATATGTTAAGTGAACACTCCAATAAAGAGAACCTGAGGTTAAAATTTAAAATCCATTGATTATATCCAAAAATATTTGCAAAAAGTCAAAATTATGAACCAAATATGCATATTTTTAAAGATACGTTTTTTTGTGCCAATTTTTTTTGTTTTTTTTAATATTGAGAGAAAAAATTAAAAAGAAATTTTCTTAAGTACTCCTGCCTCCTGAATACGAATCAGTCATCAGAAAAATTAAATTTCTTAAGATTGGAAAAGTGTGTGTTAAAGTTACATTTTTCCCCCCAATAAAATTACCTATTTTTTGCAAGAAATCCAGTCTCGATACCATCAGGACATGTAAGGAAGTTCAAAATGTACTTTTTTAGTTTTATCCTTAACTAGCTATACCCGGTCCGCGTTGCTGGCCCGAAGAAATAAACTGTTTTGTATTGCATCGTAATTTAAATATGTATAGTGTCGGATAAAATTAAAGCACAGGTCCGGGTCCAGCTAGTAACCTTTGGTTCCACTCTCGGTTAGCACTATCCATAGAGAAATCTCAACAAAATCGGTTCAACCTTTTTTGCGTGATTTGGAAACAGACAGAGATAACGTTAAGTATAGTACAAAGGGGCGTGTCACTTAACGCATTTTTATCGAATCGTGATAGTCTAAAGTTCCATGCTGCATCCTCGATTAGTACTATGTGTGCTGCAAATTTCATTGACATCAGTTTTGCCGTTTTTGTGTGATTGCGAAAGAGGAAGAAATAATTTTTTATTTATGAGAAACGGGAGTAGGGTTGCCATTCGTACTGTTTTAAACAGTACATGTACTGTTTTTTATAAAAAGTACTGTTTTATGCACACCACCTAAAACAGTACGCAAAAGTACTGTTTTTTTAAGCGTGTACTGTTTTTGTACTGTTTTTTTATACTCATCACCAAAATGTAACATTTTTCGAAAAATGTTTCATATTTGACAAAATTTTAATTCAATCTTTAAAAAGAAGCAATTAAATGCAATTAAATTTTATACCACACAAAAAAAAAATAATTATTTAAAAAGTGGGAAACTTAACTAAATTCAATAATGATTTAGCTCCATTGCCATGTCTTCCTTCTTTTCATCTAAATTTTTTTGAAAAATAAGAAAAAACTAAAAAATGGGGAAAAAATTATTTTATTGAGTACATTTCATTTAAAGTACCGATTGCGGGCAGACCTCATTAGGTTCGGAACCCATGGAAACGGACCACCTTAGGCCCAGTCCCATTGGGTCTATAAAGGATCGTCATAGATTTTGATTCAACATCTTTGCCCTTTTCGCTCTACCTTGCTTAGTTTTTAAGATACGGGAATTTAAGGGCCCAAAAGGGTCTTTAGAATCTTAACGGGATAATTAAAAAAACTATTACACGGAGGGATTAAGACGGTCGTGTAAAGAACAACAAAAATGTATTTGTCATTTTTTTGTTTCGGCAAAATTTTCTGAGAAATGAGCATTTTTAAATTTTGGGGAATGCTCAAATTTTTAGATTCAAATTGAGGAGTCCATATATTGAAAGAGGACCGGAGATTCTTTAGAGATTCTTAGAACCGGTAATGAACACTTTTTTGCTCTTATTGGCTTAGTTTTTGAAATTTTTGAAACAGTTTTAAAAAACAATTTCCCTCAAATTGCATAAAATTTACTAAACCTGAAGAAAAAATTTCATCAATTCTAAGATAAATATGATGAACTAATTGGTTGCGAAATAAGAAATTTCCAAAATTTTTATTTAATTTTACTAAATTGTGGGAAAAAAAATATTTTCCCAAAATTTAGTTAGGCTTTTGTTTGAGTGCAATAATACCGTTTTCGCGTTTGCTTTTTTAAGTCGTGTTTTAAATAAAACACTGTTTATGGGTTTTTATACCCTCCAACCACTGTATGGGAGTATACTCACTTTGTCATTCCGTGTGTAACGCATCGAAATATCGGTCTAAGACCCCATAAAGTATATATTTTATTGATCAGTGATCGATTCTAAGACATTCTACCGATGTCCGTCCGTCTGTCCATCTGTAGAGGACACGATACAGTCCAAAATAAAAGAGCTAGACTTCCGAAGTTTGGCACGAATATATCTTATATTCATACGCAGGCTAAGTACGGAAATGGGCAAAATCGGACCAAGGGGAAAAAAGTTACCCCCTGTAGAACTAAACCAACCTAAGAAAAACCGCATTTTTTACAGGTTTTTTTGTACTTTTGCTAAGCAAATGCAACATTCTTATCTCAGATGAAGTTCAAAATCGCAAGGGGAAGGTGCTCCCTAACGCCTACCACCAACCAATCCTCCCCCCCCAAAAAAGACTACAAAAGCTTTACAAGTAAGATATCGCGGCAACTAAGACAAAGCTCCAAAAAGTCAATCAGCATTTTTTTTAACACTGATAAAAAATAGAATAAATTTGATACGGTTTACTTAAAATGTTCCCCCGTTCTGTAAACAATCTTTTATGCTCGTTTTGGATGAAATCTGTTTAAAACCTGGGTAAAAGGGCTAAGTTTTTGTAATTTGATATAAAATAAGATTTTTAAAAAAGTACTGTTTTTATTTTCAATGTACTGTTTTTTGAGACCAAATGTACTGTTATTTCCTATTTCAAATCTGGTAACCCTAAACGGGAGTGACATTTTATACCCTTTTGCCGACTCGCGCTCTACATATGACCTACAGTTCCTGCTCGTATAGTTCTATCAGTAGTGACAGATTCGGCTTTTCCGTTTTTGCGTGATTTCAAAACAGACAGATATAACGTTCAGTATAAAACAAAGGGGCGTGGCAATTTACGCCTCTTTGTTCAATCGTGGTCAGTATAGTACAAAGGGCGTTGCAATTTGAACCCTTTTTCCAATAATGATCTCATATGGCCTACATATGCACTTGGTTAGCACTGTATGTAGTAAAAATGTCAAGAGAATCGGTTCAGCTGATTTTGCGTGATTGCGAAACAGGCAGACAACGTCCAGTATAGTACAAAGGGGCGTGGCATTTTACGCCCCTTTTTCCAATCGTAGTATAACATGGCCTAGAGTTTCGCACTCGGTTAACACTATCAGTGCTGAAAATTTAATTAAAATCGAATCAAGAGTTTTTGCGTTATTGCGGAGTATGCAGAAATAACATTCAATTCAATACAAAGGGGCATGGCATTTTACGCCCATTTGTCCGTCAAGCTCTAATTTGGCACATAGTTAGTACTTGGTTAGTACTATCGTTGGTTCAAATTTCATCCATCAGTTTTTTATATATAGATGTCATTACTGGTGCAATGTAAAAATTCGATTTTGCCCACCCTTCCGCCCACAGGCAAAAAGCGTGGCATTTTACGCCCATTTGTCCGATCACGCTCATATTTGGCATATAGTTAGTACTCGGTTAGTACTATCTTTGGTTTAAATTTCGTCAAAATCGGTCAATCCGTTTTTGTTATATATAGATGTCATTATTGGTGCAATGTGAAAATTAGATTTTGCCACGCCCCTCCGCCCAGAAGCTGAAAATCAAAAATCTGGCCATACAGTGTTACTCCCCAGGCTATTCTGAATATTCCCTGAAAATTTCATCAAGATCGGTCCAGCCGTTTTCGAGTCCATTCGGAACATACATACACACATACATACATACATACACACATCCATTTTTATATATGGGCTATTTCATGTCAACGGGAGACCCCCCCGCCCCCAAAATTCTATTGGTCGTAGAGAGTTGTATTATGGCTTAAAATTTAGCCAATGATCTCTACTTTTGAAAGCTGAGTGGCGGAAGTTGAACCCAATGGTAAGTGAGCCAATATGGCGGCGCGAATCGGGATACCCCGATCGGGATATGCTGAAAACTAATGAAGGAGTTATCGGATTTTTCTGAAATTTGTTATCAGGGGGTTTATTGGGACGCTTATTTCAAATTTTCATTCAGATTTCAAAAATTCAAAATGGCGGATCCAATATGGCGGATGATTTTTTCGAGATTTTCGCGTTCAAATAAAACTCGGTTTCCGGGTGTATTATGGGTCACTAAACACGATTCTGAATTTTGATTTTCAAAATTCAAAATGGCGGATCCAATATGGCGTTTTTTAATTTTTTTTTAAATTTCGATTTTCTTGAAACTTGGTATCCGGGGGCTATTTAAAAGGCTGATTTCGAATTTTTATTCAGATTTTAAAAATTCAAAATGGCGGACTCAATATGGCGGATGGTTTTTTTTTTAAGTTGTCGCATTCAAATAAAACTCGGTTCCCGGGTGTATTAGGGGTCACTAAATACGATTCTGAATTGTGATTTCTAAAATTCAAAATGGCGGATCCAATATAACGTTTATTTTTTTTTTTTAATTTCGATTTCCTTGAAACTTGTTATCCGGGGGTTATTTGGGACGCTTATATCAAATTTTTATTCAGAATTCAAAAATTCAAAATGGCGGAACCAATATGGCAGATTTTTTTTTTTTTTTAATTGTCGCATTTATGTTAAACTCGATACACGGGAGTTTTATGAGTCACTAAGTACAATCTGACATCAGATTTAAAAATCGTTATTAAAAAAATATAAGAGCCATGTTGGATCCGCCATTTTGAATTTTGAAAACCTGATGTCAGATTCGTACTAAGTGACTCATAATTCTCCCGGGTATCGAGTTTAACTTAAATGTGACACCTTAAAAAAAATCATCTACATTATTGGTTCCGCCATTTTGAATTTTTTAAATCTGAATAAAAATATGAAATAAGCGTCCCAAATAACCCCCGGATAACAAGTTTCAAGGAAATCAAAATTAAAAAAAAAAATAAACGTCATTTTGGATCCGCCATTTTGAATTTTGGAAATCAAAATTCAGAATCGTGTTTAGTGACCCCTAATACACCCGGGAACCGAGTTTTATTTGAATGCGACAACTAAAAAAAAAAACCATCCGCCATATTGAGTCCGCCATTTTGAATTTTTAAAATCTGAATAAAAATACGAAATCAGCGTCCCAAATAGCCCCCGGATACCAAGTTTCAAGAAAATCGAAATTAAAAACAAATAAAAAAAACGCCATATTGGATCCGCCATTTTGAATTTTGGAAATCTAAATTCAGAATCGTGTTTAGTGACCCATAATACACCCGGAAACCGAGTTTTATTTGAACGCGAAAATCTCGAAAAAATCATCCGCCATATTGGATCCGCCATTTTGAATTTTTGAAATCTGAATGAAAATTTGAAATAAGCGTCCCAATAAACCCCCTGATAACAAATTTCAGAAAAATCCGATAACTCCTTCATTAGTTTTCAGCATATCCCGATCGGGGTATCCCGATTCGCGCCGCCATATTGGCTCACTTACCATTGGGTTCAACTTCCGCCACTCAGCTTTCAAAAGTAGAGATCATTGGCTAAATTTTAAGCCATAATACAACTCTCTACGACCAATAGAATTTTGGGGGCGGGGGGGTCTCCCGTTGACGTGAAATAGCCCATATATAGATTATTCGAATTGTGAAAAAAAAATCCTGTAAATACTCAAATAAAGAGAACGTGGGGTTAAAATCCAAATTTCGTTGAGTATATCCAGAAATATTTGCAAAAGCAAATATCTGATTTGAACAGTATTTTTTCTTTTTTTCAAAAGAATAGTTATAAGGATAAAACCAAAAAAAAAATACACTTTAAACATCTTTACAATGTTCTGATGGTATTCCTGATGTTATCGGGCCGGGTTTTTTGTTCCAAAGTTATGTAATTTTTTAGGGAAGAGGAATAAAAAGACAACATTTACAAATATTTTCTGGCAACACTGATCAGATGTTGAAAAACCAGCAGTTTTTTTTGTGAAGCTAAATTGGAAATTAAATAAAATAAAGAACTAAACCAAGAAAATGTGTTATTTCAATACAAAAAAAGATAATTTGTTATAAAAATAAACTTTTATAACACTGTGCAACAAATTTTGGGTCATCGCATTGAGCCTCAATGCCTTCAACGCCATATGAAAGTAGACCATCAAATGGACAAAATCACCAAAGGGTTTTGCAAAGTCAGTTCGGATTTCTTTTTTATAGCCCACTGAAGTTTTTATTTTTTTTATCAAAGGCGTTTGGAAAACGTCAAAAATACTATAATAAGAACACATCTGAGCTTCAAAATATGATTTGATGTCTGCAGTAAAATTTTATGGCGGTTCTTTTCTTAGAACATTTTAACCCTCTAACTGCCATTTTAAGGGGTCATTTTAGTCCTTTTTCAAAATCTAAACACAGAAGTCTAATAAAGCGTCCATTTAGAGGGTTAAAATGTTCTACAAATATTTTCCTCATAAAATTTCACTACGGGTTGTCAAATGTTCAAAGCATGTGCGACATGCGAAAAGTGCTTAAAATGGGTCAAGTATAAATAATCCATGTTTTTTATTTTGTTTTACCACAGCAGTGTTAGAAAATATCGACAAAAAACAGTGCAAATATACTTTTGAGCTAAAAATTATGTTCTGATGTGTTTTTTTAAATTTTATGGTGATTCTTTTCTTTGACCAAATTAACCCTCTAGCTCCCGTTTTACAGGGTAATTTTTGTCCTTTTTTAAAAGAAATACAAAAAAGTCTATAAAAAAGGCAGTTAAAGGGTTAAAATGTTTTACAAATATTTTCTGCATCAAATTTTACTAGGTCACGTCTAAGACAAAGGTCGTCCAGCATATAGAAAATGCTTAAAAAGTATTAAATTTTTTTTTTTTTATATTTTTTTGGGACGAAATATAAAAAAAAATCCGGGAATTTTATAAAATAAGCCATTGAGGCTCATTTTTCTTGTTGCACAGTGTAATTTGTTTTCTTGTTTAAAGTAATTTTTCTTACGAAAATATTTTAGCGTTATTGGATTGTTTACATTTTCTATTATTTGGGCTTGAAATATGGTTTTTAGCGTTCCCGTACTTTTGTGCATTTTTGTGGTATCGTGAGAGGTTTTTTGATTTTCTCTTATTTTACCGAACTTTACCCGGAAAGTTCTGGAACACACCTAATATGTGCATTTACTTAAAGTAAATAAATTTATGAAATAAAAAAAAAAAAATTTTATCAATACCGAAAATTCGGTATTGAAAATTTCCCAATATCGAAATACCGATTTTATAATACCAACCCTAGTACCCATTACCATTATTTTAAGCACAAAACCTCTCAGTAATATGTTATAAAAGCCCCTCTAAGTAATAATATCTTCTTGCACTTGCAGTTTTTAACCTTTACAATTCAATTAACTTAAAAAGTACTTAAAAACTTACGCAATTTTTAAGTTTTAGTAAAAACAAGTTAAATTTTAAAAGTTTTAATTAACTAATTATTTTACTTCTTATTGGTAATGGGTTTTTAATCCTTATTTGTAATCCGAGGCAGTAACTACTTATTTATCTCCATACTCTTCACTAGTTATTTTTGTCTCACGCCCTTGTTAAAATAATTAGTGTTTCATTCAATAAGTAACTACTTATTAACATCTGTTTCGGATTACAAAACCCATTAATAGTAATGCCAATTTTTGCTGGGTATATAAGCAATTTTTTTTTTGCAAACAATATTTACCGATTTTTTCAAAATGACAATATCTCGAAAACTAGACATTAGATATCAAAATCTTTACCAGATTCGTGTTCAGCATGGCAATTGCAATAAGAAATGTGGTCTAATTAAAAAATTTTTTTTTTTGGAAATTTACAATGGGAGTTGGCATTTATTTTCACCAAAAAAATATGTATGTATAATATACATACACATTTTTGTTATATATACATTGTATATGTAACAAAAATGGATGTAAAACTACAACAATTTATTTTTTTGCTCTGAAATTTTTATCACAGACAGGGCCGTCTTAAGGTATGGCGGGGGCCCTGGGCACACAAGAATTTGGGGGCCCCCTGGAATGTTAAAAGGTGCAACACAAGAAAAAAGATTGTTCTGTTTTTGTTTTAAGAATTAGGACCTACAAAAAATTAAAAAATATATATATGTATATTGTGAGTAGTGTTATTCTAGCTCGAGGTATTTTTTTCTTTTCTACAAGAAAAGGGTCCCGAAGCAGATACTTTTTCTATCGAAAAAATGAATCAAAATCTGAGACTTTTTCTATTGGCAAAGTTCTTAGGATCGGATACTATAGGAAACCTTTTTTTATAAGAAAAAATGTCACAAAATCTGAGGGTTTTTCTCCAAAACAAAGGTCGCAGAATCTGAGACTTTCTAGAGTAAAAAGGTTTTAGAATCTGAGACTTTTTTATAGGAAAAATCTGAGATTTCTGAGACTTTTTCTATAAGAAAACGATCTAATAATCTAATACTCTTTCTATAGGAAAAAGGTATCAGAATCAAAGACTCTTTCTATATGAAAAAGGTCTCAGAATCTGAGACTTTTTCTTATAACCTAAGACTTTTTCTATAGTAAAAAGATTTCAAACTCAGAGACTTTTTCTTAAGAAAAAATATCTCAGACTCAAAGACTCTATTAATAGATAAATGGTCTCAGAATCTGAGATTTTTTATAAAGGAAAAATTTCTTAAAATCTGAGACTTTTTCTATAGGAAAATGGTATTTTTCTATGAGAAAAGGTTCTTAGATTCTAAAAATTTGATTTTTTTTCTATAATAAAAATATCTAAATCTGAGACTTTTTCTATACGACAAATGTCTCAGTACCTGAGACCATTTATGCAGGAAAATGAGTTTAAGAACTTCTGCCATAGAAAAATTCTCAGATTTAAACTTTTTCTGAATCTGAAATTCTATACGAAAATTTTAAATTAAGTTTTAAAAACAAATCGTTTATTCTCTTAAAAACAGCAGTATAAAGGGAAAAATTATTATGAAAAATTAACATACGTTTTTGGCTTTTCGGGGCCCCCGTAGTGTCGGGGCCCTGGGCACGTGCCCAGTGTGCCCTAATGGTTAAACCGGTACTGATCACAGATGGGTATTGCATAGGGGAGCTATTTGCCATCGGAAACTCATTTCCGTCAAATTAAAGTTGCCATATTTTAAATATAGGTTCACGATATGCATATTGATTTCTGTGCAAAGGATATTGGTTTAAATTTGTGAGTCTTTAGTAGGGTGATCAATTATTCGACTTTTTTCAAATACCGGTTTTCGCTTAGCTCGAAAATCAGCATTTTTAAAAAAACCCGGTAACGGGTTTTTAAATTGACAAAAAACCGGTTGAACCGGTTTTTTGCAAAATAAGGCAAAAATGACGATCACGGCCAATATAAAGCAGAGGCTGTCGGTGTTTCGAAAAATTTGGTACTGTATATCACCATTTCCAATTCTTTTTTAGAAAATACAAGTTGTATTAAAGAAATTTTCATTTATATTTCAGAAATTCATTTATGTTTTTGAAATTTTCAATTGTATTTTAGAGGTTTCCATTTCTACAAATTGTAGTGCAAATGAAAATTTCTGTAATACAAATGACAAATTCTTAAACACATTTAAAAAATTTTGAAATATAAATGGAAAATTTTGAAAAACAAATGGAATTTTCTTAAAAGCATTCAGAAATTTTTGAAATACATGAACATTTTAAAATACTAATGAAAATTTTGAAATAGAAAGGAAAATTTTTTAATACAATTGGAATTTTATGAAAAGCATTTTAAAAATTTTGAAATTTCAATGGAAAATTTTTTATTTTTAAACAAAAGTAACTTCCAAAAATAATTTGCACTCAAATTTATGTATTCGGCCAAGGCGAAATTTTTTTACTTGTTTTGCATTCAGTTTGGCTCGAGGTCATTATTTTATTTACTAATTAAAACCATGATATTTTCATAGCATAGTTTTCAAGAAAATATTTTTTTTGTTTTAAATTTATGGACTATCATATGTAAAAATATTTTAAGTATTTTCGTTGGTTATTGACAATCGTTGCCTTACTAGTATAGTACAATTTCTTCGTCTTTCTAATTCCCATTGTGGATAGAGTCGAATATGTATTAATATATTAGTTTGTGCACAAACGATTTGTCATTAGACTCGTTTGCTACTTTTAGTAAATCGTTTCTATTTTTGCTCAATAATCTTGACAATGGAATCTGACAAATTCTGAAACACGTGTCGATTAAGTCTTGCAAAAATGACCAACAAAAATATATTTAAAACAAGAAAATAATTTTCTTGAAAATTATGCTATGAGAATTTCATGGTTTTAATTAGTAAAGAAAATAATGACCTCGAGCCAGAATAAACATCCCTGCAAAAAAAGTCATTACCACTTCCTAGTGGAGTGCTTTAAAACTATAACAAATGTAATGAAATACAACAAAAATAACAAAAAACACAAGGACGGACGTATTTTTTTTGGTTAAAACTTCAATTGGCTATATCTCGAAAACTAAACCAGATAGAGCAAAATGGAGGGCATTTTTGGTTTTTTGAATTACCATAATTTCGCAGGTCCTCTTCACATGTGTGGACCCTAATAGGTCAAAATTTTGAATCTTAAAAATTGGCTCTCCCGAAAATTTGAAAATTCATATACCTTTAGCATTATCTTGCTTAGTTTTCCAGGTACTGTAATTTAAGGGCCCAATAGGTTCTTGAGAATTTTAGAAACTGAATAACTAAAAAACTATTGCTCTGAGGGTTTTCGAGTATTGGCAGACGAGTTCTAGAAACCAAGAGCTACAAAAATGCTTTTAGAATTTTAGTTGTGTCGGCAATATTTAACGAGATATGAGCATATCTAAATTTTCGGAAATCCCAAATTTTTTGGACCAAAGTTATTGGGGTCAACACATGTGAAGAGGACCGGCGAAACTGAAAATTCAATGCCAATTAAAAATTCCCATGTATGGGCTGGGGGACATAACTCAAATATCAATATCATATTTTTATTCGTTTGTTTTCAATTTGATCATTTGCCGCTAGTTACCAAGTAATTATAGTGTATTTGTTTTTGTTTCTGGCCATACAGTGTTACTCCGCCATTTTGAATTTTAGAAATCACAATTCAGAATCGTATTTAGTGACCCCTAATACACCCGGGAACCGAGTTTTATTTGAATGCGACAACTTAAAAAAAAACCATCCGCCATATTGAGTCCGCCATTTTGAATTTTTAAAATCTGAATAAAAATTCGAAATCAGCCTTTTAAATAGCCCCCGGATACCAAGTTTCAAGAAAATCGAAATTAAAAACAAATAAAAAAAACGCCATATTGGATCCGCCATTTTGAATTTTGGAAATCTAAATTCAGAATCGTGTTTAGTGACCCATAATACACCCGGAAACCGAGTTTTATTTGAACGCGAAAATCTCGAAAAAATCATCCGCCATATTGGATCCGCCATTTTGAATTTTTGAAATCTGAATGAAAATTTGAAATAAGCGTCCCAATAAACCCCCTGATAACAAATTTCAGAAAAATCCGATAACTCCTTCATTAGTTTTCAGCATATCCCGATCGGGGTATCCCGATTCGCGCCGCCATATTGGCTCACTTACCATTGGGTTCAACTTCCGCCACTCAGCTTTCAAAAGTAGAGATCATTGGCTAAATTTTAAGCCATAATACAACTCTCTACGACCAATAGAATTTTGGGGGCGGGGGGGTCTCCCGTTGACGTGAAATAGCCCATATATAGATTATTCGAATTGTGAAAAAAAAATCCTGTAAATACTCAAATAAAGAGAACGTGGGGTTAAAATCCAAATTTCGTTGAGTATATCCAGAAATATTTGCAAAAGCAAATATCTGATTTGAACAGTATTTTTTCTTTTTTTCAAAAGAATAGTTATAAGGATAAAACCAAAAAAAAAATACACTTTAAACATCTTTACAATGTTCTGATGGTATTCCTGATGTTATCGGGCCGGGTTTTTTGTTCCAAAGTTATGTAATTTTTTAGGGAAGAGGAATAAAAAGACAACATTTACAAATATTTTCTGGCAACACTGATCAGATGTTGAAAAACCAGCAGTTTTTTTTGTGAAGCTAAATTGGAAATTAAATAAAATAAAGAACTAAACCAAGAAAATGTGTTATTTCAATACAAAAAAAGATAATTTGTTATAAAAATAAACTTTTATAACACTGTGCAACAAATTTTGGGTCATCGCATTGAGCCTCAATGCCTTCAACGCCATATGAAAGTAGACCATCAAATGGACAAAATCACCAAAGGGTTTTGCAAAGTCAGTTCGGATTTCTTTTTTATAGCCCACTGAAGTTTTTATTTTTTTTATCAAAGGCGTTTGGAAAACGTCAAAAATACTATAATAAGAACACATCTGAGCTTCAAAATATGATTTGATGTCTGCAGTAAAATTTTATGGCGGTTCTTTTCTTAGAACATTTTAACCCTCTAACTGCCATTTTAAGGGGTCATTTTAGTCCTTTTTCAAAATCTAAACACAGAAGTCTAATAAAGCGTCCATTTAGAGGGTTAAAATGTTCTACAAATATTTTCCTCATAAAATTTCACTACGGGTTGTCAAATGTTCAAAGCATGTGCGACATGCGAAAAGTGCTTAAAATGGGTCAAGTATAAATAATCCATGTTTTTTATTTTGTTTTACCACAGCAGTGTTAGAAAATATCGACAAAAAACAGTGCAAATATACTTTTGAGCTAAAAATTATGTTCTGATGTGTTTTTTTAAATTTTATGGTGATTCTTTTCTTTGACCAAATTAACCCTCTAGCTCCCGTTTTACAGGGTAATTTTTGTCCTTTTTTAAAAGAAATACAAAAAAGTCTATAAAAAAGGCAGTTAAAGGGTTAAAATGTTTTACAAATATTTTCTGCATCAAATTTTACTAGGTCACGTCTAAGACAAAGGTCGTCCAGCATATAGAAAATGCTTAAAAAGTATTAAATTTTTTTTTTTTTATATTTTTTTGGGACGAAATATAAAAAAAAATCCGGGAATTTTATAAAATAAGCCATTGAGGCTCATTTTTCTTGTTGCACAGTGTAATTTGTTTTCTTGTTTAAAGTAATTTTTCTTACGAAAATATTTTAGCGTTATTGGATTGTTTACATTTTCTATTATTTGGGCTTGAAATATGGTTTTTAGCGTTCCCGTACTTTTGTGCATTTTTGTGGTATCGTGAGAGGTTTTTTGATTTTCTCTTATTTTACCGAACTTTACCCGGAAAGTTCTGGAACACACCTAATATGTGCATTTACTTAAAGTAAATAAATTTATGAAATAAAAAAAAAAAAATTTTATTAATACCGAAAATTCGGTATTGAAAATTTCCCAATATCGAAATACCGATTTTATAATACCAACCCTAGTACCCATTACCATTATTTTAAGCACAAAACCTCTCAGTAATATGTTATAAAAGCCCCTCTAAGTAATAATATCTTCTTGCACTTGCAGTTTTTAACCTTTACAATTCAATTAACTTAAAAAGTACTTAAAAACTTACGCAATTTTTAAGTTTTAGTAAAAACAAGTTAAATTTTAAAAGTTTTAATTAACTAATTATTTTACTTCTTATTGGTAATGGGTTTTTAATCCTTATTTGTAATCCGAGGCAGTAACTACTTATTTATCTCCATACTCTTCACTAGTTATTTTTGTCTCACGCCCTTGTTAAAATAATTAGTGTTTCATTCAATAAGTAACTACTTATTAACATCTGTTTCGGATTACAAAACCCATTAATAGTAATGCCAATTTTTGCTGGGTATATAAGCAATTTTTTTTTTGCAAACAATATTTACCGATTTTTTCAAAATGACAATATCTCGAAAACTAGACATTAGATATCAAAATCTTTACCAGATTCGTGTTCAGCATGGCAATTGCAATAAGAAATGTGGTCTAATTAAAAATTTTTTTTTTTTGGAAATTTACAATGGGAGTTGGCATTTATTTTCACCAAAAAAATATGTATGTATAATATACATACACATTTTTGTTATATATACATTGTATATGTAACAAAAATGGATGTAAAACTACAACAATTTATTTTTTTGCTCTGAAATTTTTATCACAGACAGGGCCGTCTTAAGGTATGGCGGGGGCCCTGGGCACACAAGAATTTGGGGGCCCCCTGGAATGTTAAAAGGTGCAACACAAGAAAAAAGATTGTTCTGTTTTTGTTTTAAGAATTAGGACCTACAAAAAATTAAAAAATATATATATGTATATTGTGAGTAGTGTTATTCTAGCTCGAGGTATTTTTTTCTTTTCTACAAGAAAAGGGTCCCGAAGCAGATACTTTTTCTATCGAAAAAATGAATCAAAATCTGAGACTTTTTCTATTGGCAAAGTTCTTAGGATCGGATACTATAGGAAACCTTTTTTTATAAGAAAAAATGTCACAAAATCTGAGGGTTTTTCTCCAAAACAAAGGTCGCAGAATCTGAGACTTTCTAGAGTAAAAAGGTTTTAGAATCTGAGACTTTTTTATAGGAAAAATCTGAGATTTCTGAGACTTTTTCTATAAGAAAACGATCTAATAATCTAATACTCTTTCTATAGGAAAAAGGTATCAGAATCAAAGACTCTTTCTATATGAAAAAGGTCTCAGAATCTGAGACTTTTTCTTATAACCTAAGACTTTTTCTATAGTAAAAAGATTTCAAACTCAGAGACTTTTTCTTAAGAAAAAATATCTCAGACTCAAAGACTCTATTAATAGATAAATGGTCTCAGAATCTGAGATTTTTTATAAAGGAAAAATTTCTTAAAATCTGAGACTTTTTCTATAGGAAAATGGTATTTTTCTATGAGAAAAGGTTCTTAGATTCTAAAAATTTGATTTTTTTTCTATAATAAAAATATCTAAATCTGAGACTTTTTCTATACGACAAATGTCTCAGTACCTGAGACCATTTATGCAGGAAAATGAGTTTAAGAACTTCTGCCATAGAAAAATTCTCAGATTTAAACTTTTTCTGAATCTGAAATTCTATACGAAAATTTTAAATTAAGTTTTAAAAACAAATCGTTTATTCTCTTAAAAACAGCAGTATAAAGGGAAAAATTATTATGAAAAATTAACATACGTTTTTGGCTTTTCGGGGCCCCCGTAGTGTCGGGGCCCTGGGCACGTGCCCAGTGTGCCCTAATGGTTAAACCGGTACTGATCACAGATGGGTATTGCATAGGGGAGCTATTTGCCATCGGAAACTCATTTCCGTCAAATTAAAGTTGCCATATTTTAAATATAGGTTCACGATATGCATATTGATTTCTGTGCAAAGGATATTGGTTTAAATTTGTGAGTCTTTAGTAGGGTGATCAATTATTCGACTTTTTTCAAATACCGGTTTTCGCTTAGCTCGAAAATCAGCATTTTTAAAAAAACCCGGTAACGGGTTTTTAAATTGACAAAAAACCGGTTGAACCGGTTTTTTGCAAAATAAGGCAAAAATGACGATCACGGCCAATATAAAGCAGAGGCTGTCGGTGTTTCGAAAAATTTGGTACTGTATATCACCATTTCCAATTCTTTTTTAGAAAATACAAGTTGTATTAAAGAAATTTTCATTTATATTTCAGAAATTCATTTATGTTTTTGAAATTTTCAATTGTATTTTAGAGGTTTCCATTTCTACAAATTGTAGTGCAAATGAAAATTTCTGTAATACAAATGACAAATTCTTAAACACATTTAAAAAATTTTGAAATATAAATGGAAAATTTTGAAAAACAAATGGAATTTTCTTAAAAGCATTCAGAAATTTTTGAAATACATGAACATTTTAAAATACTAATGAAAATTTTGAAATAGAAAGGAAAATTTTTTAATACAATTGGAATTTTATGAAAAGCATTTTAAAAATTTTGAAATTTCAATGGAAAATTTTTTATTTTTAAACAAAAGTAACTTCCAAAAATAATTTGCACTCAAATTTATGTATTCGGCCAAGGCGAAATTTTTTTACTTGTTTTGCATTCAGTTTGGCTCGAGGTCATTATTTTATTTACTAATTAAAACCATGATATTTTCATAGCATAGTTTTCAAGAAAATATTTTTTTTGTTTTAAATTTATGGACTATCATATGTAAAAATATTTTAAGTATTTTCGTTGGTTATTGACAATCGTTGCCTTACTAGTATAGTACAATTTCTTCGTCTTTCTAATTCCCATTGTGGATAGAGTCGAATATGTATTAATATATTAGTTTGTGCACAAACGATTTGTCATTAGACTCGTTTGCTACTTTTAGTAAATCGTTTCTATTTTTGCTCAATAATCTTGACAATGGAATCTGACAAATTCTGAAACACGTGTCGATTAAGTCTTGCAAAAATGACCAACAAAAATATATTTAAAACAAGAAAATAATTTTCTTGAAAATTATGCTATGAGAATTTCATGGTTTTAATTAGTAAAGAAAATAATGACCTCGAGCCAGAATAAACATCCCTGCAAAAAAAGTCATTACCACTTCCTAGTGGAGTGCTTTAAAACTATAACAAATGTAATGAAATACAACAAAAATAACAAAAAACACAAGGACGGACGTATTTTTTTTGGTTAAAACTTCAATTGGCTATATCTCGAAAACTAAACCAGATAGAGCAAAATGGAGGGCATTTTTGGTTTTTTGAATTACCATAATTTCGCAGGTCCTCTTCACATGTGTGGACCCTAATAGGTCAAAATTTTGAATCTTAAAAATTGGCTCTCCCGAAAATTTGAAAATTCATATACCTTTAGCATTATCTTGCTTAGTTTTCCAGGTACTGTAATTTAAGGGCCCAATAGGTTCTTGAGAATTTTATAAACTGAATAACTAAAAAACTATTGCTCTGAGGGTTTTCGAGTATTGGCAGACGAGTTCTAGAAACCAAGAGCTACAAAAATGCTTTTAGAATTTTAGTTGTGTCGGCAATATTTAACGAGATATGAGCATATCTAAATTTTCGGAAATCCCAAATTTTTTGGACCAAAGTTATTGGGGTCAACACATGTGAAGAGGACCGGCGAAACTGAAAATTCAATGCCAATTAAAAATTCCCATGTATGGGCTGGGGGACATAACTCAAATATCAATATCATATTTTTATTCGTTTGTTTTCAATTTGATCATTTGCCGCTAGTTACCAAGTAATTATAGTGTATTTGTTTTTATTTAATTAAACATTTTTTACTACATACTTTTTTATTGTTTGCATTCCAAATGTTTTAATTAACAAAAAAACAACAATAAATATCGATATTTAAGTAAAACAGCTGATTAATCATTATTAGAAAAATTATTTGGGTGCAATGCTGAATCTCATATTACCAATTGTACCAACAAATTCTTAACAAAACGTTTTAAACCATCTGTTAAATATAAAAAATTAAGTAAAAATAAAATTAATATTAAAAAAAAAATCAAAAAATTATTTCGCCCGAGCAGGGACTTGAACCCTGGACCCTTGGATTAAAAGTCCAATGCTCTACCGACTGAGCTACCCGGGCATATGTTTCATGGTTGACAAATTGCTTATATGAGACAGCAGAATGTATATAACGATTGCGTCCTCTAGTGGTGAGTAGAGGCACCTATTTAATGGGAGAATTAGCCAGTTCCACCACCATGTATTGGAGACCTCTTAAACCTATTTTCCTACTACTGCCGTCTAGATGGCGCTGACACTATTAGATTCCAAAGAAGAAATGCTTCTTCTTTTTACTGTTCACTAGATGGCGTTTTTAACTGTTACCGGCAGTTTATTAAAAGTTCTTAATTTCATTTACATTTGTGTTGGGCGTTTTTTAGCTATTTGGGCGAGTTATTTTGAAAATAAAAGTTGGCAACATTGTTTTGTTTTGTTTTTATTTTATTGTATTTCTTGTTCTTTCTCGCATTTGTTGTTTCATTCGATCAATCCTAAACAATGTTGGCAATCGATACCTTTTCAATACCGTTATCCGTTTCAAAACCCTTTAAATTGAATACCGGTACCAATACCAATACCGAAACTCAGTTTTGGTATCGGATACCGGTATCCAAAAACCTTTTCCTTCGGTATCGGTACATACCGGTATTGAAACGGTTTTTCTTAAAAAACATGTTTTAAAAAAAAAAAAATTTATAAAAAATTTGTAAATTTTTTGGTTTTTGAAAATGAAAAATCGTACTCCAAATGCCTCACCGAAGTCTCATAAAAATCAAAAAAATCTTTTGGCACCCACATCGTGAATTAAATAAAAATTTCAAAAAAGTCATATTTCAACCGCGATGCGAGAGCAAAAGAAAACTATTGATTTTCACGAAATTTTTATGGATTCATTTGACTCCCAATAGAAACTTTCTGGACCCCTTTTGTATAGTGTAGTTTTTTTTGGAGATTTTTATTTAATGATGGTGTCCAAGGATTTTTTCATATTTACAGGACTTCGGGGAAGGCATTTGGAATAATAGCAGGAGGTTTTCCACCATAGTATAATTTTTTGAAGTGGCTTAACTCGTAGAAATCGTCCATAAAGGTCCCATAATTCGCGAAAAAAATTGTTTGCAATATTTTTGAATGTGATCTTGTCTAGACAGAGAATACCCATTTTTCCAAATCCAACAACACAAACAAAAAACTTGGTTGCCTAGAAATAAAATGAAATAAGTAATTTGTTGGGGTTCTTATTTTAACCGCGATGCGGGAGGGAAATATTTTTTATGGAGTCATTTTGACACCCAATAGAAACTTATTTGACCCTTTTCAGCTCAAACAAAAAAGAAAGGTAGAAATCTATACGGCCTTATATTTATGTACTAAAGACATAGGAAAATGTCCAGCAAAAGCAGTCCAGTGCTTCAAAAATTATGAGCAAAAGACTGAATTTCGGCAACGGTTTTTCGTGAATTTTCGAGATAAAAAACACGCTAACTTTCGAAAGGCAATCCTGAGGATGTTGAAGCTTGGCATATATATTTGCCGTTCCTCTGGCCTAGTTCGTTTTGAATTTCAGCCAAATCGGTCCAGTGGTTCAAAATTATTAAGAAAACCGTGAATTTCAGATTGGTTTCACCTTAAATTCACTTGTTGAAAAAACCGTTAAACCAGCTTTAAAAAAAAATTATGAGTCAGGAAAATATTTTTCAAAGTATTCTTGTCACTCACAAAAATGTTTATACTAAAACAAAAAAACTTACACTCGAAAAAAAATTTACACTAAAAAAAATGTTGGAAATTTTTTTTTCAAAAATGACTAAAAAAAGTTTTTTACTCAAAATAATATATTTCTAATCAAAATTATTAATTTGATTCAAGTTATAAAATTAACTATCACTTTAGAAGGGCATTGTGGATTCGTCCATGACGAATTTAACTTTACTACTTGTTTTTACAATTTTTTTTAAAGTTTTTATACGTTTTTTTTTATTTTTTTTTAGCATTTTTTCGATAATACCGGTACGTACCGGTATTGACGTTTCGGTATCGGTAATACCGTAACCGATTCAACTCAAATACCGTAACCGATACCGATACTGAAATAAATAAAAAAGCGATACCAATACCGATATCGATACCGTTATTCGTTTCGATTGCCAACCTTGATCCTAAAACAATCCAATACAGAAATTAGCAAGTATCATACGACCTTAAGGGGGGTTTAAAGGAAAAAACGGAGCCTTCATGTAAGCAATTTTTAAACAGCTATAAAAAAATAAATACGCAATATTTTTTAATGCTGTTTTTTTTTTTTTTATTTGAAAGAAAATAATTGTAATATTTTTAAAATTTTATAACACAAAATTTGGTCAACTGAAATTGTCACTCAATCGCAGAATGCTTTGTTTAAAGGACAAAATCGGCTGCAGTTATACAACAAAAAGTACTGGACCGATTTTGATGATTTTATTTTTTTGGATTGGTAGATTATTAAATTCCTTAGTACTTACCGTGGCAACTTTTTTGAAATTTTTATCTAATTATGTTTTTTATGAAAGAATAATATTAAATTTTTTAAGTTTACATTAGCACAATTTCAACAAAAATCTATGGCCCGTAGCAAAGAAAAATAAAAAGTATATGTATTTTAACAAAAGTTTTATTTTAAATTTCAAATTTTCTATACATTTTTGAAAGTCGATTTTAAATTTATATTGTTTTTATGTGGTAAGGCTGAATATTTTTCAAATGGGCACGGTAAGTACTAGGGTGATTAAAACGGTTTTACCGGTTTTTTGTGGATTGCAATGGTCGTTTTTTTTTAATTTTAACTATTCGAAAACCAGTGTTTTTACTGTCGGAACCAGGTTTTTTTAAATCAACCTTCAAAAGCAGTTAAACTCGATTTTTTTAGTGTAATTTGATTACACACTTCAAAAAACATCCAACTGAATGCAAAACATGTAAAAAAAAAATAATTTCGCTTTGGCCGAATCCATAAATTTGAGTTCAAATCATTTTTGAAAGTGGCAAATTTTTACGTATAAAAAAAATTAGTAAAAATAAGTTTTTGTCGACTATCAAAATTTTAAGTAATTTTTTAATGAAAATTAATCAGAGTTTGCTAGTTATTTTTGTTTAAAAATAAAAAATGCTTGAGATTAAAAATTTTCTATTGAAATTTCAAAATTTTTTAAATGCTTTTCATAAAATTCCAATTGTAATTAAAACATTTCCCTTTGTATTTCAAAATTTCCCTTTGTATTTCAAAATTGCCATTGGTTTTTTAAATTTTTCATTTGTATTTCAAAAATTTTTCATTGATATTTTAAAATTTTCTAAATGCTTTTAAGAAATTTTCATATGTATTTCAGAAATTTTCATTATAATTTGTAGAAATGGAAACCTCTAAAATACAATTGGAAATTTCTGAAACGTAAATGAATTTCTGAAATATAAACGAAAATTTATGAAATATATTTTTTGTCTTATTTTGCAAAAAAAACGAAAAAAACCGGGTTTTTGTCAATTTAAAAATCCGAAACCGGTTTTTAAAAAAAGCCGAATAATTGATCACCATAGTAAGAACTACACTCAAAATAATTACTCTGTTGAATGCATTGTAAAATGACTGTAATCTCAATTCGACTGATATTTGACAAAGTTATCTACCGAAATACAGAAGGTTAGTTTCTGAAATACAATTGATAATTTCTGAAATACAATTGATAAATTCTGAAATACAATTGATAACTTCTGAAATACAATTGATAATTTCTGAAATACTATTGATATTTTCTGAAATACAATTGGAAATGGTGTAGTTTGTACTCTTTGAATTTTTTTGAAAATTTGTTGTGGAAAAATTCTATCGATTCTACAAATTTTTTGCCCAGTAACATCGTGGAATTACGATTTTTATTTTGTTTTAGATTTTTTTAAAAATTTATATTGCAATTTTCCAATCTTTAAATCAGGTCTACTGCTCCAGTGGTGTGTCCTAAAGGCGTCAACAAGACACAACCCCACAAATTTTTATTTCTTTAACATTTTTTTCATACAAACTAACACTCTATCTCCAATTCCTAAGGGGGCTCTCATACAAAATGACTTTTTTATATTTGTTCCTACAGCACTAACTGCCCTAAGAGTTTAAAAATGTTTAAAATGTCTAAAACAAAAACACCTACGAGCATTTTTTTGTTAAATTCCTTTACACCTCCAAGGCGCCAAAAGGTTTCGATTTTTTTGCCTGTATAGTAGATATAAGCGCGTGAATGATTTTTGACTCACACTTGATCACGCACACTCACTCACGAGCATATTTTTTCTACTCACATTCACAAAGCTCTTATTTATACAAAAAAAAATTTCAAAAACTAAAATTTCAAAAATCTTCAAAATTTTCAGCAAAATTTTAAGTTCAGCGAAATTTTACTTTTTTTGGGACGAAATCTTAAGTTAAGCCAAATTTTACAATTTTATACCCTCCAACTACAGTAGGAGGGTATACTCACTTTGTCATTCCGTGTGTAACGGAATGACTTAAAAAAAAACTATTTATTTTCGATATACATATGAGGCATTCCACACCAACTGTTCCACTACAGAAAAACCATAGTGGTTTCAATGGGATATCATTTGCAAAGTATTCGCTCTTAGGGTACTATTAAATAACAAAAATAAAATTTAAGTTTTTTCAAAAAGTGGGCCTTGTAGGCGTGGTCATATATTGAAAATATCAAACTTGTGTGGCTGAGTATCTTTACTTCAATATTTATGCAAATAAAATGAAACACAGTAAAGTCTTTAAGACAAAAGTTTTTTATAGATTTGTGTATGGGCTATCGAATAAAAAAAATAAAAATTGGAAAATTTTCAGAAGAAGTTCTGAATTTTTTAAATTTAATCTTAAACTTTATTTATCAAAAAACATGCCGCAATTTTATTTTTTTTTTTTAATTTTTTAAAAAAAAGTTAAAGTGCTTTTCTATCTGTTCTGAAATTTTCAGAGATGTGTTTTGCCTTGTTTTCGAGAAATCAAATATTGAAGATTGCAATACGCTAATTTTATACAATAATGGTGTATATAACGTGTGCGTATGAGTAATAAAAACACTTATGGCGTTTTCTTTTCTGGCAAAAAATGTAGCATTTTGTAACATTTTTTTTATTCTTTGAATTTTTTGTGTTCTTTTCTAAAAAAAATGCAAACTTTTGAAAAAATATTATGTTCTTTTCTCAAATTATTGCCTGCCCGTGAGGTAAAAAACAGAGTAAGTATTATCTCACCATGAATAGCTCATTTCATCTCTTTCTTTAATCATTAACAGAAATTGATATTTTTGTATTTGCTTCTTTTTTTCTTTGCTCTGAAATGATTGTGTTTCTTGTTTGCTCGTTTTGTGTTTTTTCGAAAAATGAATTTCACAGCAAAGCTCAATATCGTGATAATTCAAATGGTGTTCTGTTTTCTTTGAACAGAAAACGAGATGAGCTGAAATTGAAAATGAAAAATAAAATGAGCTGATAGATAAAACGAGATTGAGATGAAATGAGCTATCAATGAGATCTCGCGAGATCTCATATTAAACAAAATTATTTTTTGTTTTTTTTTTGCAAGCATAAATGGAAACGTGGTTGTTTATTGCTTATGATGTGTAGGGAGATAAAAAACAGCAGAAGGCAAGTAAATTCTAATAATAAATTAGAATTTTTACAGAATTATTAATTAAAAATATATACCATTTAATGTTGAATTGTTTCTAACCATTTTTAGTTTTTTTTTGTACGTAACACGTAATAAGACATAATTCAAATTTTATACAACTGCTTTTACTGCTTTTATATAAATTAACACTATTTAAAACAACACTAGCTAAGAAATACAATTTGCAATGATTAACAATTATTCACTTCTTAAACTTAAAAGCAGTAGTAAAGTTGTATGAAATTTGAAAGTACAGTTAACCAAAAACACCACTATTGTCTTATTATGTGTTATGTACAAAAAAAAAAAATGGTTAGAAACAATTCAACATTAAACGGCATATATTTTTAATAAATAATTCTGTTAAGATTCTAATTCATTATTATATTACTTACTTTTTTCATATCCCTACATATCATAAGCAACAAACAACCGCATTTCCATTTATGCTTGCAAGCAAAACAAAAAAAAAAACAAAAAAAAAAATGATTTTGTTTGATATGAGATCTCGCGAGATCTCATTGATAGCTCAATTCATATCAATCTCGCGAGATCTCATTGCTAGCTCATTTTCAATTTCAGCTCATCTCGTTTTTTTGTTCAAAAAAAACAGAACACCATTTGAATTATCACAATATTGAGCTTTGCTGTGAAATTCATTTTTCGAAAAAACACAAAACGAGCAAACAAGAAACACAATCATATCAGAGCAAAGAAAATGAAAACAAAAAAGAAATTTTTTTCTCAATGAGATTGATAAAATCAAAATCACCATTTACTTACTCTGGTAAAAAATGCATATTTTCAACCCCGAAATCAAATGACGGGGTGAAAAACTGCCCTGATATTCTCTCATGTAGCAAAACTCAAACTAAGCGAACAAGTTAACTGGTGCTGTTGTGGTGCAGAGGATGGTGTCGTGGCATGTGACACTGGAGGTCCGGGGTTCAAATCCCGGTATGGACAATTTTTTTTTTTTTTTATTTTCTGGTATTTTTTTTTTTTATTCAATTATGTTTTATTTTTTTTTATTTAATAATGTTTTTTTTTTAAATAATTTA
Organism: Pegoplata infirma; assembly: GCA_963921195.1. Classification (NCBI taxonomy): domain Eukaryota; kingdom Metazoa; phylum Arthropoda; class Insecta; order Diptera; family Anthomyiidae; genus Pegoplata; species Pegoplata infirma. The sequence continues at coordinate 157,477,855 of OY992536.1, read as the reverse complement.
ATAATTTAAAAAACCAAAAAAGTAAATTTTCATATAAAATCGACTAAATTTGTTAATTTTTTGGTATTTTTTTTTTTAAGTTTAAATAATTAAAAAAAAATAATTTAAAGCAAAAAAAAAAAAATAAAAAAAATATGTGATATCCATCGCCGGGATTCGAACCTGAGCTGCCGGCAATATAAGCGAAAAACACATCCATCGAACCAGCAAATCAGGGCAATTTGCGTACAAAATAGCATTTTTTGTGTTCTTTTCTGAGTGAAAAAAATGCAACATCGTTTCAGGGCCATGTCAACATTTTAAAATTTAACATTTTAACAATGCACAATTTTTTGTTCAGAAAAGAAAACACCATTAAACAATATTGAAAATAGAGATGGAATCGTAAATGAGTTTTTAATAACGATTGCGCACGCTCATGAAAGAAAAAATTTGGTCACGCACGATATTTTATTTTGCTCACGCTTATTCACTCACACGTGAGTAGAAAAAAGTAAGTCACGGTCACGATGTTCACGTGAGCGTGAGTAAAATAAAATATCATGCGTGAATATTTTTATACCCTCCACTCTGGTGATAGAGGGTATATATAAGTTTGTCATTCCGTATGTAACACATTGAAATATTGGTTTAGGACCCCATAAAGTATATATATTTATGATCCTTGATCGATTTTAAGTCGATCTAGCGATGTCCGTCTGTCTGTCTGTCTGTCTGTCCGTCCGTCTGTCTGTCTGTCTGTTGAAATCACGTTTTTGGCAATACTCCGAAACCGATTTAAACGCTTGGGGTACCAAAAGTTGCGGAATTTATACAGGCAAAAACTCATGTATTTTTTTTTTAAATCGGTTAAGTATTTAAAAAGTTATGAGTGAATTACTAAAAAAACTCTTAGTGGTTTTCAACATAACCCTAAATTAACTCATATTTTGTGTGATACATAAGAAAGAAAACGGAAATGAAAAAAAAAAAAATGAGAAAAAGGAAAAAAATCTTAACAAAAAAGGTTTAAAATATGTAAAACAATATCTATTTAATTTAAAAAAGTTCTTTAAGAAAAAAGTTCTTTAAGAAATAATAAAAAAAAATATCTTAATATGTTCTCATTGATAGATGTTTTTGTGCATATCATGAGTGTGTGTGTCCGTTTTTTTGCTTCGTCATATTAACGGGGTTGCCAGACATTTTTTTTGGCTTTGTCGCAAAATCGGATGTAAAATATCGCCAAAATTCACTTTTTTTTTTTCAGATTTCTTAACAAAAAAATATTTTCATTTAAAAAAAATTAATTTTGTTAAATAAAAAAAGACAGAAATAAACATTATGGCAAAAATCGCCCAAATCCGGAAAATCTATGTATATAAAAGAGTAATGTGAGTGACTGACTGACTGGCATACTCATTCATCATCGTCCAGCCATAACCGCTGAAGCTAGAGACTTGAAATTTGGACTGTAGGTTCACCTCCCGCAATACAGATCCACTATGGCTGCAGTTTTGCCAATGTTGATTCTAAGGGGGTAAAAAGGGTAAAAAACTGTACGTTTGGTACTTTTTAAATCTCGTGATATAACGATCATAGAGACTTGAAATTTGGACTGTATGTTCACCTCCCGGAATACAGATCCATTAAGGCTGGATTTTTGCCAGTGTTGATTCTAAGGGGGTAAAAAACTGTACTTTTGGTGCTTTTTACATCTCCTGAAATAATGGTCATAGAAACTTGAAATTTGCACAGTATGTTCACATCCTGGAATATAGATCCAGTACGGCTGGATTATTGCCAATGTTGATTCTAAGGGGTAAAAAGGGTAAAAATCTGTACTTTTGGTACCTTTCATATTTCCTTAAAAAAATGTCACATAGACTTGAAATTTGGACTGTATGTGCACCTCCCGGAATATAGATCCCATAAGGCTGGGTTTTTGCCAATGATGATTCTAATAGGGTAAAAAGGGAAAAATGTGTACTTTTGTTACATTTTATATTTCCTTAAATAATGGTACTAGAAAATTGAAATTTGCAATGTCGGTTCACCTTCCGGAAAAAAGATTCACTAAGGCTCGGGTTTTGCCAATGTTGATTCAACAGGGGTAAAATGGGTAAAAAAGTACTGTTGGTACTTTTTTTTATTTACTGAAATAATGGTTATTTAAACTTGAAATTTAGAACGTAGGATCCTTTAGTGAAATAAAACATTCTGGAACAAGTACTTTCTGAAAATTCTGTACCGTTTTCAAAAAGTACCTTTCATAAAAAGTACCTTTTATAAAAAGTACATTTATAAAAAGTACCTTTTATAAAAAGTACCTTTTATAAAAAGTACCTTTTATAAAAAGTACCTTTTATAAAAAGTACCTTTTATAAAAAGTACCTTTTATAAAAAGTACCTTTTATAAAAAGTACCTTTTATAAAAAGTACCTTTTATAAAAAGTACCTTTTTTATAAAGTACCTTTTATAAAAAGTACCTTTTATAAAAAGTACCTTTTATAAAAAATACCTTTTATAAAAAGTACCTTTTATAAAAAGTACCTTTTATAAAAAGTACCTTTTATAAAAAGTACCTTTTATAAAAAGTACCTTTTATAAAAAGTACCTTTTATAAAAAGTAAATTTTATAAAAGTACCTTTTATAAAAAGTACCTTTTATAATAAGTACCTTTTATAAAAAGAACCTTTTATAAAAAGTACCTTTTTATAAAAAGTACCTTTTATAAAAAGTACCTTTTATAAAAAGTACCTTTTATAAAAAGTACCTTTTATAAAAAGTACCTTTTATAAAAGTACCTTTTATAAAAAGTACCTTCTATAAAAAGTACCTTTTATAAAAAGAACCTTTTATAAAAAGTACCTTTTTATAAAAAGTACCTTTTATAAAAAGTACCTTTTTATAAAAAGTACCTTTTTATAAAAAGTACCTTTTATAAAAAGTACCTTTTATAAAAAGTACCTTTTATAAAAAGTACCTTTTATAAAAAGTACCTTTTATAAAAAGTACCTTTTATAAAAAGTACCTTTTATAAAAGTACCTTTTATAAAAAGTACATTTTATAAAAAGTACCTTTTATAAAAGTACCTTTTATAAAAAGTACCTTTTATAAAAAGTACCTTATATAAAAAGTATCTTTTATAAAAAGTACCTTTTATAAAAAGTACCTTTTATAAAAAGTACCTTTTATAAAAGGTACTTTTTATAAAAAAGTACCTTTAGTAAAATTTCTTTTTATAAAAAGTACCATTTATAAAAGTACCTTTTATAATAAGTACCTTTTATAAAAAGTACCTTTTAAAAAAAGTACCCTTTATAAAAAGTACCTTTTATAAAAAGTACTTTTTATAAAAAGTACCTTTTATAAAAAGTTTTTTTATAAAAAGTACCTTTTAAAAAAAGTACCTTTTATAAAAAGTAGCTTTTTATAAAAAGTAGCTTTTTATAAATAGTACCTTTTATAAAAAGTACTTTTTATAAAAAGTACCTTTTATAAAAAGTACCTTTTATAAAAAGTACCTTTTATAAAAAGTACCTTTTATAAAAAGTACCTTTTATAAAAAGTACCTTTTATAAAAAGTACCTTTTATAAAAAGTACCTTTTATAAAAAGTACCATTTATAAAAGGTACCTTTTATAAAAAGTACCTTTTATAAAAAGTACCTTTAATAAAAAGTACCTTTTATAAAAAGTACCTTTTATAAAAAGTACCTTTTATAAAAAGTACCTTTTATAAAAAGTACCTTTTATAAAAAGTACCTTTTATAAAAAGTACCTTTTATAAAAAGTACCTTTTATAAAAAGTACCTTTTATAAAAAGTACCTTTTATAAAAAGTACCTTTTATAAAAAGTACCTTTTATAAAAAGTACCTTTTATAAAAAGTACCTTTTATAAAAAGTGCCTTTTATAAAAAGTACCTTTTATAAAAAGTACCTTTTACAAAAAGTACCTTTCATCAAAAGTGCCTTTTATAAAAAGTACCTTTTATTAAAAGTACCGAAAGTACACTTTTTGGTACTTTTTTATTTCCTGAGGTATAAATAAAACAAACTTTTTTGTTTTTTAAATCATTACATTGGTGGAGGGTATTTAAAGATTCGGCACAGCCGAATATAGCTTTCTTACTTGTTTTGTCTTTCATTAGCGTGCGTGATCGTAAATAAAAATTCACTCACGCTCCTATCGCTTCTTAAAATATTTTTTAAGTATTGATATTACTTATACGCGCACACGTTTTATACACCATAATTGTATAAAATTAGCGAATGGCAATCTTTAACATTTGATTTCTCGAAAACAAGGCTCACATCTCTGAAAATTTCAGAACAGATAGAAAAGCACTTTAACTTTTTTTTTTTTAAAATAAAAGGCAAGGCAAATCACATCTCTGAAAAATTTCAGAACAGATAGAAAAGCACTTTAACTTTTTTTTTTTTTAAATAAAATTGCGGCATGTTTTTTAATAAATAAAGTATAAGTTTAAATTTGAAAAATTCAGAACTTCTTCTGAAAATTTGCAATTTTTAATTTTTTAATCGATAGCCCATACAAAAATCTATAAAAAAACTTTTACCTTAAAGACTTTACGGTGTTTGATTTAATTTGCATAAATATTGAAGTAAAGATACTCAGGCAAAAATGCTTGATATTTTCAATATTTGACCTCGCTTACAAGGCCCACTTTTTGAAAAAACTTAAATTTTATTTTTGTTATTTAATAGTACCCTAAGAGCGTATAATTTGCAAATGATATCCCATTGAAACCACTATGGTTTTTCTGTAGTGGAACAGTTGGTGTGGAATGCCTCATATGTCATTTAATATTTTTTTAGAAAAAGTTTCTTTTGGTTCTGATTTTGGAAAAAAATATTTTTCAACTTGCGATAAAAATAAAAAAATATTACAAAAAATATCTAAAAATAAAAAATATCAGATCGCCCGAGCAGGGACTTGAACCCTGGACCCTTGGATTAAAAGTCCAATGCTCTACCGACTGAGCTACCCGGGCACATATTAAAACCTTGTCAAATTATGATTTTGCTTCATTAGCTAAAAATTACCATAACATGTTTTTATATGTTTATAAATAGAACCTGATAAAAATCTTTAAAAATGTATAAACGATCATTTAGAATAACTAAAAGAAATAACAACACAGTTTTATTACATTTTTAAATAATAATTTTATTGATTTTTTTTGTTTGCATTTTATTTTAGATTTCTTTAAATTTTTTTATCAACATACGATTTCATTATTATTATAAATTATGTTGTTTGTTGTTTAACATATTGCGAAACTATAGTAAAATTTAATTATAATTGTTTATTCGAATTGTTTTTTTTTATTTAATATTATTTTCTAATAATAAAATTATTTTAATAGTTTTTTGTTTAATACATTTACAGATGATGATAAAAATGTTTTTATTTATAGAAATTTATCATTTTTTTTTAAGATTTTTATAAAATTTTACATGGAATGCAGTTTAATTTTGCTATAAAAATTCTGCAATATTTAAAAAAAACAAAGATTTTATTACAAATTTTTAAAATCATTTTTATTACAAAAAAATATGATGCCTTAAGATTTAAGAGCGCGAGTGGGAGATGCCCATTTTTAAATATTTTTTTTTTTGTTATTACAAAAAAACTAAATAAAATTTTATAAATAAAAAATAATAATAAAGAAAACAATGAATTTGTGCTAAAATATTTACTAGTTTTATGTTGTTTTTTGTTTTATTTTTTGTAAGGTTTTTGTTTTAAAATTTTATATTTAAAAACTTAAAACTTATTTCTAGAAAAAAAAACTTATATCGTTTAAAATGATGCACTAACCTTATAGTATAAATATTACATTTCAAATTATATATAATAGATACTAAGGATCTTTTTAAAGTTATTTAATTTTTTTATTAAATATAATTACGTATACATATTTGTAGTTTGTTTTTTGTTTTAATATTAAACTAGTGATATTTTTTTTTTGTTTTTATATTTTTTTTTATTATTAAAACAACAATTAAACCTGATGTTTTTCTTAGTTACTTAATAAAACCTACTTAAATTAATTTTTTTTTGTTTTATAAATTATTAACATTTTTACATAGATGATTTTATTTTCTTTGTTTTTCTTTTAATGTAATTGTTAAGTAATTTAAAATTTAAAAACTATTGCAAATTATTGTAATTAAATAATAAAAAATGTATCACTATTTAAGAAAAAATAAGATAACTAAACACAAAATTCTAAAGATTATCGGCCCTGTGTTCCCGAATTTGTTTTTTTATTTATTTAATATTATTTTTTAATAATATTTTTAAATTTTAACTTAAAAATTTTAAAAATGTAAAGCATTTGTGTTACGTAGAAGAAAAATATATATAACAAAATCATGATTAAGTAAATTAAAGTTTAAATAAAAAAAATTTTCTTTAAAAGAGTTGTCTCACTGTTTTTTATTTACAAAACAATTATTTTTTTTTTAAATAAACAAAATTTTTAAAATAGATATAACTGATTTTAGAAAACATTTAAGTACTTGCAGGAGTTAAAAAAATAGTTTTAACAAAATTTAACACACAAATTATTTTTTAAATAAACAAGAAAACATATTAACAATATAAAAATATTCTGAATTTTTTTAAAGTGGAAACTGATTGATAGACATGCTACAATATTTGATAAGAAAAAAAAGCAGAACTGTTGCAATTAGTTTAAATAAAAATTAAAGATTCTAATATCCACAAACACTACTCCCTCTTTCCTCCTTCCCATAACCTATTTTCCTAATTACCAACACAATGCACTGCATTTATAGGGGACATCCCCTGAGTGTTGGTTAAGTCAAAAAAAAAAAAATCTCGTCAGGTTTTTGAGATATTTAACATAAATTGATATATCAAAAACTTAATGAGATAGCGCAATTTCAAGGTCAAATTCGAATTTAGGAGGTCAACAACCTTTAAAATAATGATACGTGACCTCTCAGTATGTTCGTTTATTTTTTTATTTTTTTGCCTGGGTTATCCGCACGGCAATTTCATACAAAATCTTAATTTTCTTTTTTAGAAAAATTATCACAACTCTGTCAATTGTTATCCGATTTTTTTGACACAAAGCTCATCGTATTCACAATTAAATTTTCTTTAGGAATACGTTTATTAATATAAATGTTGTTGAACAAACTATAGCAGCAAAAAATCGATAAACTCAAAACATTTAAAAAAAATAACAAAAAATTAGATATTGTTGGAAAAATCAATACATATCTTTCTTATATGTATAGACCAATTCACACACATAAAAAGCCCAATCCTTATTCTATCCAAAACAGTTGAAAAATTTAAAATCGGTTGAAAAATGTTTAAAATACACGTGGTTTAGTGAGAAAAGTCCGAAAAAATCGTTTTTTGACAATAACTTTAAAATTTGAGGGTGTCTGGCAAGTTTGATGGGCATTTTTGTGATCTTTTCAACGAGACCTACAACCTTAACTACCTCATTTTAAAAGTATATTCGATTTTGTGTTTTTTAGCACAGTGTAATTTAATAAAAAAAAATTTTTTTTTTTAATTTCTTAGTTTTTTTAATTTTCATTCAAGCTCAAAAGAACATTTCCATTATTTTTTTCGACACCTTTGAAAAAAAAAATGAAAAATTCAGTAGGATATAAAAAAATTGAGACGTTACAGATCAAAACACATTGGGGGTTTTACTACTACACACAAGTACTTTCAAACGTCTTGGTTTGGCTGAGGCCCTAAGAAATGCCCCTTCAATTGTTTCACAGTGTAATTTATTATATATTTTTTTAAGTTCTTATAAAAAACTGCCTTTTTATACAAAAGCTTGAACATTAACTCCCTTTTATACAAAATCTTAAAAGATCTCTTACTAACAAAAACTTAAAAAAATATATAATAAATTACACCTTTTCAAAATTTCAAAACACTCTGCTTTACCAAAATTGCTCTACGAAAACTTCATAAATATTTTTCCTCAATGTATTCTACTTAACGAAACTTTTGGCAACAATTTTAAAAATAAAAAAAATATTTTTTTTTACCAAAATGCACTACGGATGCAAACTTTAAGCACTGGTTGTGCCCTGAAGATGACTTCCAAAATTTTTTAATTTGTTTTCCGTAATCAGCTCGTTAATTAGTATCGTTCTAGGGATATGCCCTAAAATTTTTCATTTTCGGGACACGCTAATGGCCATGAAACGATGTAGCACTTTTTTACACTCTCAAGGGAAGTATCTCAACCCTTATGAACCGATTTGCCTGAAACTTAAAATATATATAAAAGAGACGAATTTAAGGTTGGAGTGTCTCGGCTTATCGGCCATATCAGTGTTTTAAAATTTCGTTGTCCCCTTATGAAACAATGTGGACCTCCGGGAAAATTTCGATATCTCCCGAACTAACAGGAATATCCTCTAGAGCAAAAATACATGTCGACTTAAATTTAATAAAGATTATTTCGTATTCATATGGACATCGTAGGTCCATGTCTTCATATAAATACCCCCTAAAATTTACACATTTTCATAAAAAAGTAGCCAACTTTTACAAGGTTATGCCACCGTTGGATAGGCATTAAAAAAAACTTTCTTCTCATATGTAAACATCATATAGTTTCTTAGAAAGAAATGGCTGAAAAGTCCAAAAAATTATTTTTTCGCTTTTTTTTGACCCATATTTTGAACCCCTAAATTCCCGATATGGCCGATAAGCCGAGACACCCCAACCTTAGAATTGTCTCTTTTATATATATTTTACGTTTCATGCAAATCGGTTCATAAGGGTTTAGAAACTTCCCTTGTCAGAATAGAATATAAAAAATACTGTTTTGTACACAAATTGCCCTGTTTTCCTGGTTGTATGGACATGTTTTTTGCTTATGGTGCCGGCACCTCAGGTTCGAATCCCATCACAAATATTTATTTTTATTTTTTAGCGTTTTATTTTTTTTTAATTATTTAAACTTAACCAAAAAACCGAAAAATAAACTAATTTAGTCGATTTTATATTAAAATCTATTTTTTAATTTATTAATTATTTAAAAAACATAATGAAATAAAAATAGTAGGTACGTAATTGATTAAAAAAAAATTAACGGAATAAAAAAAAATGTTGCCCACACCGGGATTTGAACCCTGGACCTCCAGCGTCACATGCCACGACACATCCTCTGCACCAACACAGCACCAGTTAACTCGTGCGCTTAATTCTAGTTTTGCTACATACGAGAATAATAGGGCAGATTTTCAGTTTGTCATTAAGGATTAAGGGATGGAAAATGTGTCTTTTTTACATCACGGAAAGGGAATATTTTGAGAAAAGAACATATTACTTTTTAAAAAGTGTTAATTTTTTTAGAAAAGAACACAAAACAAGCAAATAAATATTTAGGAATAAAAATTCTGTTCGAAAGGATTTCCTTTTCGTTAAAAATAACGCGGCAATTCTTTTACGAATTCTCATTGATTTTTTTCAATTTCAAATTAATGGAAAATCGGTGTTTTGAAATGACTCCAGTATCAATCGTTAACATAAAAAGTACATTTTTGAACTCGCGGTACTAAAAATAGTTAATTTTATCAAAAAAACGTTTTTAAATTGACGAGATCTAAATCCTTTAATTTTTATGTGAAAGTCCCATTAAAAATTGTCTTCTCCTTTAAAAATTTAAGTTCAGTAAATTACTAATTTTTCCTAGTAAAAATTACGAGCTTTTTTTGTAATTATAGATGCTTTTTACCAATAAAACTGTAAATTTTCAACTTTTTTGATGCAATAAAACTTACAAGAAATTCTCGTGAATTTGCTAGATTTTTTTTTTTGTAAAATTAACTTCGTTTACGAAAAAATTGTAAAATTACAAAAAAATTTAAATTTCGATCGAAAAAACAAGGAAAATAGTCAAAATATTGGTAAAATGGGATTACGAGACTTTTTCTTGTAATTTAACAAAGGTTTTTTTGAGTGAAACACTGTAAAAGCGAAGACTCGTGAGCCCATTTTGAAAATTAAGATCTAGAGTAATTTGTTCTATTAAAGAAATTTCAGAATGAATTCTTAAACATCTGGCATTAAAAAGCTAAATTTAAAGCTTTCAGAAAAACGGCAGATTTATCGAAATTCTTTTTGATTTTGTTAAACAAATACATAAACACGTTTGGAGTAGAAAAGGTTCTAAATCTGTCGCGTGGGTACTGCGGTATTTTGGAGAGTGAAGAAGTACCAAAGTACTGACTTTTCCATTATCTATTTTATTTGAAATCCTCAAGTTACAAATTCAAAAAGGAAATTTAAAATTTAATTGATCTTTAACGATTTATATCTGAAAATGTTAGTTGCTCAAAAAAATTCAGTTATCCCACAAAACGTTCAAATTGTACATGTTGTTTCATCCCTGGCGGATAACTTTTTAAATAAAAATGTTTGCGAAGCACTGCATATGTTTACAGTCTGAGAGCGATAAGGTTGAAGGAGAAACTAAATAACAACAGTTTGAAAACATTTGAAAATATTGTTAGCATAAACATAAACCATTTTAATTTGAATGAGTTGAGAAAATCATCAATACTTCTTAAACTATAGACCTAGATGCGAACTGCAATTGGAACGATAGGCGATGGCAACAAACAATATTAAATTTCAGAGCAAAAAATTGTTAGAATAACATTTCACAACAAGAATAACAACAAAAAAAAGTAATGAAAATTTAAGTAATTTTCTTTATCGGCAAGAAATTTGTTTTTTATTATCGTTAAATCTCGTAAAATGTAAGTTTTTTTTAAATCATTTTAAGAAAAAAAAATAAAATTTTTGCTCAAAAAACGAAAAATTTTTAAAAGATTTTTAAATTTGTTATTCTTGCAAAAAAAATTAAATTTCTGTTTACATTTTTTTTGGCCTTACTTCAAAGCTGTATCTTTCCAATTGCAGCTCGCCTCTCTGACTTAAATACACTTAAATAACTACCCTAAAACAACTTACAAAACTAAAGGCTCTTTTCGAATACTGCTTAGAGAATTAATGGGTTGGTTTATTATACTGGACGGTTTAAATTTTACAAAAAATTTTGTTATATTAAAAAATTTATTAAAGGAAACAATAATATTTAAACAAAAAATATACAAAATCTAAAAATATATATAATGAAAAAGTAATTAAATTAAAAGTTTTGAACTAAATAGCATTTTTTTATTACAAAATTTTGAACCAGTATTATAAACCAAAAAAAAACGAGCTTTTTCAATAGCATACCAGTAAAATAATGAAATTTTACCCCCCCAAATAAAAACAAAATTAATAAGAAAATCCCCTTAGTTCATTATTTTACAGTATGCTATTGTCTATTGGAAATTTGTATGCAATAAGCTCGTTTTTCTAAGTAGCTTAGCTCAAATCAGTTGTATTCGGAACTTCATAATTAATATTTTGATATCATTTTGATCACATTTTTTTCTTATTACAAAAAAAAACTTCAACAGCAGCTGATGTCATTTTTAGCAGCAATACAAGTCGTTATCATTACTGATCTCATTATCATTATTGTGTGTATCGCAGGCAGAGTCATTTAATAAAGAACTCGTATCATACTCCTCTTTACAGAGTTGATGCTGATTTTGAAGATGATGATGACGATGAGAATGATGAAAATTTTCATCATCTTCTAAGCCCACATTATTGTCAATATCTGATAATGACGCTATCGATGCTGATGACAATAACCGCTGTTGCGGTCCAATGATAACTTGAGATCAGAATTCTTGCGGATATTTAACACAATCGCTATTTGATGTCGTTGAAGACGCCACAGCTGCAGCAGAGGCAAATAGTGCATTAGTGCTACCCACACCACCACCGGATACACTACCGCCTCCACCGCCGCCGCCAACACCCCCAACTAAATCTTGAGAGTTTTGTGTTTGATAACCGCCGGCTACACTTGCTGCTGCCGCCGCTTGATATGGTTCCTGATACAACTGATTGAGCCTCTAACCAGTACCCGAAAAGTGCCACGCGTCCTATGCGCTCAAATGAGCAAACTGTGACGGATGAATATCGAATTGATGATAGGGATGACCGTAGGGACCCATATGATATGGTACAATATTCATTGAAGCCATTTTATGTTCCTTTTTCCATTTCATACGACGATTTTGGAACCAAATTTTTATTTGTCGCTCCGTTAAACAGAGAGCATGAGCAATTTCTATGCGTCTTCGGCGGGTCAGGTAACGATTGAAATGGAATTCTTTTTCAAGTTCTAATGTTTGATAGCGGGTATATGAGGTCCGCTGTCGTTTTGTTTCACCATTGGCATTTACAGTACCTGAAAAGAGAGAAGAAAAGAAATAAAATTAGAAAAATAATGCTTAAACAATGAAGGGTAAAAATATTTATATAAAATTTTAGATTAAATAGGAATATTGAAAATTTACTTAACTAAAAAAACATTTTCTAGTTTTTTCATTTATAAGAGAAACAAAAATTATAATATATATGAAGGGCTTATTGTTAAAACTCGATAAGCAACATTTCATTTAATGGTGGTTTTTGCCTTAAAACTTTTGAAATTATGTAGAAAATAGATCTTTTGAAGAACTTTCATACTTAAGATACTTGTACGAAGGGTTTTTGCAAAAATTCTGCCAAAAATCTGTAAATGAAACATCAGTAGAAGGCAAAAAACACCAAAAAATGAAATGTTGCTTATCAAGTTTTTGCAGTAAGCCCTTCATATATAATAGATTCTAATACACTCAAAAAAACCTTGTAAACTGACAAGAAAAGTTTGTAACTTTTTTTTGCTATCTCCTATTTGACAAGAATTCCTTGAAATTTTACAAGCTTTTTACCAATAATTTTGTAATTTAACAAGCTTTTTACAAATAAAATTGTAAATTTACGCGATAAAACTTACAAGGCGGTTTCGTGACTTTACCAGATTTTTTTCTGCCTCCTAGTTTACGAGAATTCCTAGTAAAAATTGCGAGCTTTTTTCTAATTTTACAGGTTTTTTACCAATAAACATTTAATTTTTTAACGCTTTTGACGCAATAAAACTTACAAGTAATTCTCGTGAATTTACTAGATTGGTTTTGTAAAAAAACTTTGAAAATTTGTAAAATTACAAAAAAAATCAAATACAAAAAAAAAAAAAAAATAAATTTCGATCGAAAATTTGTTGTTAAAAAACAAGGAAAACTGTCAAATATTTGTAAAATGGGATTACGAGACTTTGTCTAGTAATTTGACAAGGTTTTTTTTGTGTACAAAGGTAATTGGAGGCAGAAAATTGGGAAGTGGCTGACCGGTTGTGATGCAATGTGTTGTCTACAACCGCAGTCAACATCTATTCTTACAGTCAAGCCGCGGCCAAGACCCTAAAGTCAATGTTATGGAAATCAAGGTCTGCTCTTAGATGACATGCGACCCATATGGGTTCCAGGACACAGGTACATTCCAGGAAATTGCAAAGCCGATGAGCTTTCAAGGCTGGAGCTACCCACATGTTCCTACGAAATTGGAATGTGTTGGTATGCCTCTAGAAACTTCCAAGCTAAATCTACTGCTTTGTTCCGCTTACATCCATTAATGGATATGTTAATAAAAAAGAAAAAGGTTGGTCGTGTGAGACTACAGACATATTTGGCCTTCTCTTAGTTAAAAGCGCACAAGTGGAAACACGCTGAGCGATTAAATGTGTCGTCAAATGACTTCTGCCGGAGTTCCATGGACGAGGAAGAGTTGGAAACTATGAAATACTTTTTCTGAATCTAGGGAGCTTCACGATCGTTGAACCAACACTCATGGGATGTGCCAATTAATGCAGTGCATTGTGTTGATATCAGGAAAAAAAAGTTATGAGGAGCATAAAAGGAGTAGTGCTTTTGAATATTTGACTTGAAATTATCTACATTGAAAGAAACTGGGAAAACCTGTGCGATCAACTGGAAAATCGAGAACAAACTGGTGTGATATACTAGACAACCGAGTGTTGCAAACAAAAAATCGGGCTCTACACCCAAAAAAAAACGTGGGTATTCAATACTAAAAATTTTACTAATGAACTAATTTTTTAGTCCAAAATGATCTAGTGCAGGCGTTGGTAATCAATACTAAAATTTTTTACTAATATTATTCAAAACCAGTAAAAATTACTAATTTTAGTACTTTGAAGATACTAAAAAACTACCGTACTACTGGTAATTAGTAACTTATTAGTAGATTTTGGTACCAAATCACTTACTAATATTTTTACTGCAGAATTATTTTGAGTGTAGGGATAAGTTCACTTATCTTAGAAAAACACTTTCCATGGTAATATTAATAGAACAGATTCACACAACCTGCATTCCAATGATGCTCCAATGAGCCAATAGAGTTGGATACCCTATTGTCATTGATAAGCTCCATATCTGGAAGTAGTATTTCATAGACTTGTGCTTAATCGTTCAATTGAGTGAGCGCTGATTTTCGTTTATTTCAGATCAAAGACCTAGTTCGTTCTTCTAGTTTAATCAGTCATTGGATCATGTGTGTTGTTGGTTCATCTAGTTCAAAACGGTCAATTTTAGATTTCGTTCAACAGTTCGTGAACGAAGCATTTTAATCATAACTGATATTAGGAAAAATAGATGATATTTTAAAAGTAACGAATTATTATTTGAAAAAAATATACATACATATATAATTTTTGTAAAAAAAACATAAATGCTAAGAAAGCGTGCCAAAAGTTGAGAGAAAACTAACGCCTAATGACTAAATTAAAAAAAAAATTGAACGACCAAACTAAAAGATCAAAATGAGCTAATGGCCGATTGGGCTGAATACACGAAAAGACCTAAAAGAGCGGAAATAAACGAACTAGATAAACCGCTCAGTTAAGTAAATAGTTCAATTGAACTAGTTCGTTCGTGAACAACACAACTCTAGTATTCCATCTTCGGTCGGATGCGGATGGTGTAAATAGTAAGAAGATCGGATGAGGTGAAGTACTTCTTACACCGGTTTAAAAAACCGAGACACTTGAATACTTTCGACACTTAAAAAACAGTTCTTTTCCAATGGACATAACACTGAATTTTCAAGCCCAAAGCATCAAGAGTGTCAGATTCCTCGATACCCATGTGTACAGATGACGCTTATTGTTCTACTGTGAATCAAAATACAACATTGAGTACATTAAACTTGCACCTATTCACAAGACCTAACTCGGAGATTGTAAACAGGTCCTGATTAAGTGTGTCATTCATAATCTGCCTTGTGGCCTCAACCTCAAGAAGGGTTGGCCTACGACCAAACAAAATGAATGACAAATGTTGCTTTCATCTGAAAGCAGCATTTGAAGTTCTACTTAGAATGTCATTTGTTGGAGGTGTTTTGTACATATGCACTGACTATTTTTGATCCACAAAAAGATTTTCTATTAAAATTTAATTTTGTGACGAAAATATTTCAAAACACTTATCCACTTCCGTTTCCTTTCTCTTTAGCTCACTTTGTATTAAATTTTAAATTAAAAACATCACCGAACCTGTCCAAATCTAAACATCATTACTAAAAAACTAATTTTCCATTCCTATACTCCACTTACAAAAAAAAGTGTAAAGAAACCTTTAAAACTACTACCAACTTGAGTGATAGATGGTGGAAGTATATTTTGCCAGCATGTTGTTTGGTTGTTTCTAGTGGTGTTTTGTGCTTGTAGTCTGGTTACTGTCTACTGTATTATGAGGTGGTCATTAGTTTTAGTTTCTTTCGTCTTTTATGTCTTTCTTCTACTAAACGTACGTACGTATATGACTACACACAGTTCTTTGATGCACAACTCTTTTTCTTGATGGTTTTTGATATTTTTTTTAGTATAATTCAAGGATAGAAAACAGAGTCAACATATATAGAGCAGTTTAAATATGGACTACTGATTACACATACACACTGGCATGTTTTAAACTACATACATATCGGCAAACCAAACTAAAATTTCTAAAAAAAAAATTATATTCGACAAAAACTAAATTGGCGCGTTTTTTTTTTGAAAAAAAAAATGTGTCGTCTTCTTGTGAAGTAAAGCGTATAGTTTTTGTTCAATGTGTTTGTTGGTTTGCTTTTGAGTCTGTAAGTATGTGTGGTTTTTGTAGTTTTTTTATGCTTAAATACACTTTAATTAAATGAGAGATAATTAATTTTAAGTTTAATCGGAAATTCCATTTAGATAGATATTTCCTTTGTGATTGATGTACTTTTGACAACATTTTAGTTAGGTTGTAAAAATAGAAGAATTATTAACCCTTTAGGGATCCACTTGGGCAATAATTTGTTTTGTAGAATTTCAAATTTGATTTCCCATTTTTTGTTAGGGTTGCGTTCGTGAGCAAATATCTGTAATGCAAATTTTTTTTATAGTAACAAAAACAAAATACATGCAAATTTGTGATATTCGTCGTACGATCGTCATACAGAAACTGGAGGTAAGTCTTAATCTCGTCTTCAAACGTTGGCAAAGTGATGCTCAATGAAAATCTTTAACAATAACCTAAATGACAGATTTAAAATTTTATTTTAGGGATATCTCGGAAACTAACAGACCTATTCACAATTATGACTGGTAATGATTGATTTTATTATTTTAAACTTCATATTTCCTATTTTTGTTGTAAACACAATCATAAAAAGTCTTAAAATTCAAAATTATTTGTCAACTTAGAGACCGTCTGGGTAGCAGGTTTTATTTTTTTTTGAAATTTTCAAACAAAATTTTAAATTTTTTATGATTTATCGGCCCCTAAATATGACTTAAAAAAATTAGACATTTTTGTAATCAAAATATCCGACATACCTGAAATCGTCTTTCATTATTTAGACCAGTGGTGGTAAATTTGGACTCACAAACATGCCAAAAATATTCCGTTTTAAAGTTTCATTAGGGTGTATTCTCGAAAACTAGAGCGGACCCGAAAATCCGTTACCAGATTTTAGATCAGCGTACCCCAATTACCCAAAATAAGCTACAAGATTAAGCTACAAGATTGATTATCTTCCCTTTGCTACTTGTACTATAGGGTTTTTATATTTGCTAAATAGTCTTGACAATGGAATCTGACAAATTCCGAAACACGTGTCGACTAACCCCCAGTTTCTGTATGACGAACGAACGGCGAACGTAAAAAATTTGCATGTTTTTTGTTATTGTAACAAAAACAAGGTTAGGTTAGGTTAGGTTAGGTTGTAAGTGGCTGCTGACGTTTTACGTCAACACACGTAGACTCTGAGGTCCATTGTGATACCACGGGATCGTAATAGGTTTCCCTACTAGTCCCTGTCGTTAAACCAGTTTGAGCTTCTTATGAAACTCCTTAGATGTTGTATTTTGACATCCGACAAATCAGAAAGATCGTACAGCTCCCTAGATCCCAGTGAAGCAAGTCGCTGACCAGAAAGTGCCGGGCAATGGCAAATAAAGTGTTCGATAGTTTCCAACTCCTCTTCATCCATGCAACTTCGGCAAAAGTCATTCGACGGCACATTTAACCGCTCTGCGTGCTTCCCTATTAGACAGTGTCCGGTAATTATAGAAACCACCGTCGAAATCTCTCCTCTTGGAAGCGATATCAGCTCACTTGTGCGCCCCTGATTAAGAGAAGGCCAAATCAGTCGTGTTGTCTAACACGTCCATCCATTTGCCCATCTTTGATTAGTCTCCGTCGCAGAACAAAGCCGTAGGTTTTGCTTGCAAGTTTCTAGAGGCATACCAACACATTCCAATTCTGTTGGAACCTGTAAGGTAGTTCCTAGTCTTGCAAGCTCATCGGCTTTGCAATTCCCTGGAATGTCTCTGTGCCCTGGGACCCATATGAGTCGTATGTTAAACTGCTTGGCCATCTCATTTAAAGACGTGCGGCAGTTAAGGGCAGATCTTGTTTTCAGAAACATTGAATCCAGGGACTTGACCGCTTAACAAAAACAAAATACATGCAAATTTTTCACGTTCGTCATACATTCGTTATACAGAAACTGGGGGTTAGTCTTGAAAAAATTACCAACATAAAAAAATTTAAAACAGAAAAAAAATTTTCTTGAAAATCATTTTATGAAAATATCATAGTTTTTATTAGTAAGGGAAATAATGACCTCGAGCTGGAATAAACCTACTCAAAAAAATAGAAATTATACTCAAAATATATTATAATTTTAGTTTAATACATTTAAAAACTTCATATGCATCATTTTACTAAAAAATCTGTTAATTTATAATTCTTTTTTTTTTTGTAATATCTGATAACAATGGAAACCAGGGTATTGCTTCAATGGCAATACCGGAAAAAAAGTTGTCTACTTTTGTCTCAATGGCAGCACCTGCTAGTGAGACTTTAGTAGCACACAAAATTTTAAAAACTCTGTAAATTACTTTTGCGTGCAAAATTTTCAAATTTTATTTTATATGTAAGATACTGGATAGTTGTTACGAGTGTATGGAAAATTACATAGTTTTCTGAGCAGTAATTCCTGATTTATTTGAGCCCTTACTAAAATTTAGTATTAGCTCAAGAATATTCTTGAGATATTATTAAGACTTGCGCCCCCTAGAAGGTAGTAGAAGAAATAAATTTGTCTTATCTCTATATTATAAAGTCTCTGATGGAAACCACATTAAATTACAAGACATTTTGGTTATACATATTTTACGAAACTTTTTCTTGTAAAATTACAAGTTTTTTTTTTTTTGAGTGTAGTCAGTAACATAAATATGTCGCATAGAAACGGTGCTAATGCTAACGTCTGTTAATTTAAGATTGTTTTACTTTGCGTGAAAAAATATAGCATAATTTTAGGCGCTCATGATATATCGCCTACTGAATATTGTTTTGCTTCATACGCGAAATTTATTTACCACCAATTTGCTTAAAATTTATTTATTAAAGGAAATAGAGACCTGAAACTTGGAAAGAAATAGCATGAATTGGGCTTGGGGCAAAAAGTTATACATTGTAAAACTGAAGCCATATCTAACAACTAACATAACTTCGAAAAGAGATATCGGAAGATGGCTTTTGAAATTAGAACAAGTAAGATTTTAAATACCCTGTGGCATAAAAAAAATAAATCCAGGGGCGTTTGTCCCATTCGCGGGTTAGGTTTACACATTCATTTATTATGATTTTTGCACTTAAGTAACACAATTTTATCATTATTTAAATGATTTTTTAAAATCCACACCCAAAAAAGGGGGCGGATCGAAAAAAACACTAATTATACAATACAATAATTATCAATAATCCCCAAGGATTTAAGTACAGGACTTACAAGGGAAGTCTCCCTAGTGTCACCCGCGGATCTTTATGGAATTGGTTTTATTTTGTAGAGCAGAAAAAATAAAGGGACACGTATTTTTTTTTAGCGGCCCAAATTCATATTTAGGGGGTAAAAAGGTTTATCTCCTATACTATGCAAAGAAACCTAGTCATGTTGCATACCAAATGAAAGGTCTTTCGTCATATTGAGTAAAATACTAAAATTTTAGGACATTTTTGTTAATAAGTCGAAAAATATTAACTTCTATGGCCCGTTGTTAACACCACGAGATAGGTATTTTTAATACCTTTAATCTGATACCACACATGCCTATATTAATTTTGTTTAAATAGGCTTAAATCGTGAAAAACTGAAAAAGGTCAATTTCCCCCCATACAAATCGACCCCTCTAAAAAATGAATTTGGGCCGCTAAAAAAAAATACGTGTCGAATTAATTTTCGTTCTTAACAACATATCCAAATTTCATGAAGATCGGAGGGTGACACCAGGGAGACTTCCCTTGTTAGAACTTTTTAGTTTTTTTCATATTAGCTGTGTTTTATAATCTACATAATTTTAATTTATATTTCATATCAAAAATATTCACAATAAAATTCTTGGTGCATTTTGTAATCAAATAACATGAAGATTTTCTCTAACTAAACACCTTTACAACGTCAAAGGGTTAAATACGCTCATATGAAAAGTTTTTTTCTTTCAATGGAAGGAGTGAGTAGTTTATTTAAATTTTTTGGTGATGTAGGTCGTGTTTGTTTATCTTTTATTTTATTTTTAAATTTAATCTATTTTAAGTATGTGTAAGTATTATGTGCATAAAATAAACTTTAAATTTTGTATTAAACAAAAATAGACGAAAACTTTTTTTCTGTCTTTCTATGGTAAGACAAACACCAGGCGTTACTAGGCGTAAACAAGTTTTATTTCAAACAATCAAAACACACAAAAAACTATCTCTAAATTTCCTGTTTATAAAGGCCAAAAAACAAAAATCCAAAACAAATCCCTCTACTAGACAACCAAAACCACTTGAACAAAAAGTCATAAAATCAACTTTAAAAATATAATTTTCTTTGTAATGGGATTTCTTTCACCGGCGATGCTCACTTTATAGAAAAACATAATAAAAAAACAATAACGTGTCAAACTATAATTTAACTGAATTTTTACAAACTTGTCTAATATGCCAATGTATTGTTTGTTGTTGTATTTGGAATATAAATATAACAGTTACATCGTTAGACCTTCCTTCCTAAAACCACCTCTTTGGAAAAGTTATTGTATGTGTCTATCATTATAATCAAACTAATATTTATGTTTTAACCTCAAAAAAATGAGCAAATACAAAAAAAAAATTAAGAGATTTAAAGGAAATTAATCTTTGATTTTCTTTGTATGACGATTAAACTGATTTGAAGCTGAACTAAGAAAAAAGGAACACCAAGGACTAAAAACACCTAGGGGCTAATTCTCGGAGCTATCAAAATTCTACTCAAACTTGCGATTTTTCTGTATGCCTAACATTATGCTATGAAAAGTACAAGCTTTTTATATTTTTCTCTAGCTACACTTAAACATAAAAAATATATAAAGCTTATATTTACCCAGCAAAAAAAAATCGAAGTGGTGCAAAAAGAATAAGTGATTCACTACATACATAGTAGCTATATGTGCCGATCTTCATATTCCATAAGAAGTACTTTTATAAGCACTTCCAAAACTGCTAAAAAAATGCCAATAATAACAACTTTCACCAGTTCTTTCCTCAATGATTTAGAAGTACCATTTTCATATGTGTTTACAAATGCAATTGAAAAGAACAAATTTGTGGCACTTAAGTATTGGATTTGTTTTGTTGAATATTTTTTTTTTATAATTTTATCTGATTTAATAAAAAGTTAAATTTTATAAATGAATTAACTTGATATGCCGCAAAAGCGAATTTGTTATGTAAATTATGTTATAAAAAAATACAGTTTCCAGATTTTTGTTAAAATTACCAAATGACTCAAGAAGTGCTAAAAAGATAACAAAAAAACTGTTAGCCCTTAAAAAAGACAACACTTAAAAAATTATGTTAGTAAAATCAACTGAAAATGTCAGTTAAAATAACTACTTTGTAAGTTGTTTTGGGGTCAACTACTTTTTCAGTTAAATCAACTAACAATGTTAGTTATTTTAACTGACAAAAAACAACTGACTTATGTAGTAAAAACTACTTACATTTGTAGTCAAAACAACTAAAATGTAGTAAAAATAAAAAAATCAATATATAATTTTTTTTTTCAAAATATTTTTCAGAAAAAAAAATTGAAGACCAAATTTTTTCCAAGTTTTTTTTTAAAATAAAAATAACGAATTTTTTTTTTTTTTTGAAAAAAAAACTTTAAAACTTTTTAGAGATAAAATAAATAAAATTAACTACTTTAAATAACTGTTACTACATCACAGTACTTTTTTGTTAGTTGTTCAAAAAAACGACTTAAAATAACTAACAGAAATAGTTGTTTGATATTTTTCATACAAAAACAACTGACTTTGTAGTTGAAAACAACTAACTACTGTAAAATATACAAATAACTAACATGTAGTAACTTACATAATTTTCTGAGTGCGGGGTTGAGATTTAATCGGTTAATAATCGAATAAATTTGAATTATTCGGTTAACCGAATAATAAAAATTTTAATTGAATATAAAACTAAGAACTCTATGTACTTTTAAGAATTTTATTAATTTTATTTAAAATAAATCTTTATCCGATATGACGAAGCTCTATAATGTTAGCCCAAATAAAGATTTTTTGTATGGCACCCTGAAAATTTACCCTAAAATTGATACCCAAATTGATGCCGGGCTTAGATGCACCTCTAATAGAGTTTCGAATTCGGTACTATTATATATCAACAAGACAAATTGGTTGGTTTTCAAATTTGTTTTCTTTTATTTTTTAGGGCCGAAATTGCAATAATTTTATCGGTCGATATCTCCGTAATGAAAAAAGATATCTTAAGGATTGCAAAAGTAATTTGAAGAATAAGTGAAGTATTTTTAGATGTGCTGAACAAATTATACATCATAAAATAATTCTCGGTTTTATAAGGTCCCGAACATTGCGAATATCTGAGTTTATGCAGTACTGTCAATCGAAAATCTAAATATCTCAAAATAAGATAAATCACTTCTAAGGCCAGATTCGGATTAAGCGCATGAAAAACTATTAGAAAAATATATACATCCACATTTAATTAATAATTCCTATTAGCTAAACTAAATTATTAAAAACATCGATTTAATCTTAACAATTTCAAGTCTAAATATTACATAATAAATATTATACATTGTTAAAAATATCGTTTTGGTTTTAATTATTATTATGTAAATACTAAAAAAAAAATCTTAAAATCAATCCCAAAAAGTCATGAAATATGTACTTATCAAGAAGTGATGAAAAAATCACTCCTAAATCACCATATAAAAATTACATAATCACATCCAAAATGCCAAGAAATATATACTTCTAAAGAAGTGATGAAAAAAGCACTTCCAAAAGGTCAAGTTATATTAACATGCCGATCACTACTTCAGAAGTTGTGATAAAGATGTTAATATATATGTTCATACTAAACACTAGTGATATTGTGTGTCACGCCCATATAAAATTCATCAGTGTTTCAGCTGAAGAAGAAGTACATCTGGTTCATAAGTTGTGGTGAATTTTGTAGTGAATGGTAAGCTCTTTTTTTGCTGGGTAGTAAAGCATAATTTTAGGAATACAATAAAATTTACAAATCGTACTTTCGAGTAGAATTTCGATCGCTATCGACTCCGAAAACTAGCTCGCTGTAAACATGTTTTTTGTGATTGCATATTTTTAGGCCAGTTTTGTTAAAAGATTTTAAAGCATAATTTTGGACATAAGGCAAAAAAGTGAGTTTTATATGACTTTTGACATCTTACGAAATAATTATAAAAATGTCAAAAAATCTTTCAATTTAGTAGTATAGGAATCACATATTTTAAAAGTTAAATATATTATAAATAATAATTGCAAAAATCTTGCGAAAAGTGCTATCGTGACAATTGCTTTTAAATGGAATTCTCGATATTTAAATTGAATAAATTATTTCAAGTCTCTGCTATGTAAAGAAAGAAAACTATTGCCACGAGCCCATATTATTGTTTAATAATGTGGAAAAATTGTTCATCGTTGCAATTGTTATTAGTACGATTTAGAAGTGAACAATTTACCGTTACATTACATTTGTATGCAAAACGGTTTTTTTGTTGCAGTACATATTTAGCCTTTTTCGTATTTAGTTAATACAAGGGGCGGCAAAAACGCGTTGACTATAATGAGGGGGCGTTTTTATTAGCAAAGTAGCAATATTTAAACAATATTTAACCACAGATAGTATGAGTGCTAATAATGTGGTAATATTTTTGTTTCTACCTTATACATTTTGAACAGACGTATTCTTTTTTGAAATGTTTATAATTTTCTATATGCTTCAAAATCAAATGTGACAGTTGTTGCTAAAACAGAACAAAATAGGAAATTTTACTGTTAGTAAGTCAATAGTATTGGCGCTTGTTCTTGTTTTGCTAAAAATATTAGAATTTTAGTGGTTAATATTTAATTTTTTTTTGAAATTTATTTTTATCGTCACTTTTTTTTCTATTTCATCTTTTTGTTTGGGAAATTTGACAAATGTTATTTTCAATCATATATTTTTTTAATATTTTGGTGGTTGATTTGTTTTCTTAATGGTTTTTGATTGTTATAGGTCACTGGGTCTTTAGATGTTTTTTAACATAATTATGACACAATTTTTGTTTGCTTTAAAAAAATGTGTTACTACACTGAAAAAAAATCTTCATTAATGTGACGAAATGTTACTATAGCAACTGACAGTCAGGCTAAATGTCAGCTAACGATGTCTCATCCGGACTGGTCATAATCTGTAATGAGTCACTTAACGACTGAACGTGCCACCAGTATGGATTCCAGGTCACGAGGGTTATACAGGGAATGAACGTGCCGATTGTACGGCAAATCCTAGTGTCCGAAGAATTTTTATTGATATGAAACCAATCTTAGGTCTTCCATCGTGACATTTACTTGTTTTTCATATCAATATTCGTTTTGACTACTTGGATTTAACTTAACTTTTTTTAAAATTTTAACCGATTTGTTCAAGTGTTACCTCAAAATTTAAAATTTTTTTATTTTTAGATACAAATAAACAAAATTAAACCCATCCATGTTAAAAACATATTTTAAAAAATTTTTCCCGTGTTTAAGAACAGGGGCTAATTCTCGAATTTGATAAAAGTTCTACTCGAACGTGCGAACTTAATTTTTTTTATGCCTAAAGTTGTGCTTTGGATAAATACAAGCCTTTTTATATTTTTTTCATGTATCAGTGTTGTAATAGAAAAATATAAAATGTTTGTATTTCAAAGCAGAATTTTAGGCATAAAGAAAAATTGAAAACGAAAATTATTTTAGTATCGAGTTCTCAATTGCCAAATACCTGATACATTTATAACACTTTCACGCTATCAACTGAAGAAAAGAAATCTCTCTGACACGGAAACGTGCAGATTTTGCGAAATAAAGGATGAGACGGCAGATCCTATTCATTGCACTTCAAGATCTGTTAGAACACTTGATATCTCCGACTGACTCATCCCAGCAGAAATTTTGCTGAACTGGCAGCAGCTTTTGGAAAGGAAAGTCGAGTCAAGGAGCGCATCCAAATATTTTAGCGATATCTCAAAAACTAATAATGACTCAAAAAAAGTAAGAGCATTTTTGGAATCAGCATATCCAACATACCTAAAATCGTCATTCACTTTTTGGATGTAAGACTAGTGTTGGTAAATATAGACTCACAAACATGCCAAAAGTAGGCTATTTTCAAAGTTTCCTTAGACTATATCTCGAAAACTAGAGTTGACCCAGAAAAACGGTAGCCAGATTTGAAATCTGCGTACCCCAATTACCCAAAATTAGCTATCAGAACCCGGGCAAAAAATAAGTGTTGCCCTGTGTAATCTAAAAATGATATCGACGAAATATATTTTTCGAATCAACAAGTTTTGGATATAACTGGCATGATATCGACAAAATATATTTCCAAATCCATAAGCTTTGCATAAAACTGACATCGATTTGTTTTTGCATATTTTTGAAAATTTTGATGCAAATGTATATTTTTGCATATTTCGATTTTAAATATATATCGAGGGCAAATATTTCCTCCTCTTGAAGGATTTAGAATGTGTTACTTCAACTAAAAACATTTGCTTTCATATATATAATTTTACGATACATTTTTATTGTATAGCATAGTTTTAGACCTCAAGATAAATTAATAACTGCTACTTTTCTGTTGCCCTACCCATAATACAATAATTTTTACTAAATGCCTAAAATTATGCAATAAAAAACTTATTTTATGAAATATTTAAAAGTCATCATTAGGACAACAGAAAACTAGCAGTTATGAATGAATAAATAATTTAAAAAAAGAAAAAAAAAAATATTTAAAGAAATGTAATTTCTTTTGTTTTTTTTTTTAAATACTTTATACAAAATATGAATTCATCCAAAATTAATATATTTACATCAATTTACTTCAATTTATAACTCTTTTTATTATTTTATAAGTTGCTTCATTGAGTGTTAAGTGTAGTAAGTACATACTCTATAGTTTTATGCAGTTGTATGTCTGTCCGTCCGTCTGTCTTTTAAAGTTTCTTCATATTTATACACGTACTTATTTATAGTAGTTTTATATACAAGATATTGTATCTCACCTTGTTTGACAAATGACAAATACAACATATTGTGACAAGTTACT
This sequence comes from Pegoplata infirma, assembly GCA_963921195.1. Lineage (NCBI taxonomy): Eukaryota > Metazoa > Arthropoda > Insecta > Diptera > Anthomyiidae > Pegoplata > Pegoplata infirma. The sequence goes on along the minus strand of OY992536.1, from coordinate 157,451,659 downwards.
TGCGTTTCTTTTTACACAATATTTATTTGTTGTTTTTTTTTGAGTATTTTTTCCACAATTCACACATACTTTGTTTTTTTCATACGTAGTATTTTTTTTTACATTTGTTTTTTATACGAGCGGAGTATATTGTGCTATAATGTTTATTAATAAATTTTCATGTTACTGTAAATTTGTCAAATGTTTAAATAAAAGTAATTTGTTACAAAATAAATTTTATATAAAAAAAAAATAAAAATTAAACAAAATGCATGTCTGATAACTTTACGATGAATCATTTAAAAAATATTGAAAAAAGATTCATTAAATTAAAAATAAAAAATAAAAAAAAAATACACATCATCATTATGTGTCAAAAAAGTTTATGATAAAAATCATTATTTGTTTATTGTAGAAATTCTCACATTAAACATAAATTCGTAATTGATTAATGTTTAAAATTTGGAATTTTTGTGTTAAGAAAACTAATTGTCTTAATGATTTTTTATAAACTTGGAAATCATAACACTATTAAGTTTATATTGAACGATGATTTATAATATAAAAAAAGTGTTAAAAGCTTTTTTTGACACAGCTTTAGAATTTTACAAGCTTTTTTTGTGGAATTTATATTCGAATATAATATATATCTAAAATGGTTAACCCTGACCTTTGTTACTTTATTTTAGTTTGTGACTTTAACAACAATAAACTAAACTTAAATCTGTTAAATATTATTCATAAAATATGCAAGTTTCTTTATCTTGTGTGTTTGTTTTGGTATAAAGTTATAAAAAAAAGCTTTTATTCTTTGTTTCCCTTTATTTTCAAAAATTGTCTACAAGGTGTATGCTAATATTGTGTCAATCACTGTGCTCATGCCTGTACTCATGTCAATATTGAGATCTGGCATGTCAAACAGCAGTCCAGCAACAGTCACTTCTTTGCATATCACAAAATATTTATACACTTTTTGTTTGCAAAGTATGTAAAATATACATACTTTACATATTTTAAATTTTAAGATCATGAACAAAAAAAAAAAAATACTATTTGAATTGCATAAGTAACAAAGTTTATCTGGATGGGCCAACCTACATATTTTTGATGTTGGAGTAAATAGGAGAAAGTGAAGTTTTGGATTTTAAGAGGATTTTAAAGGATTTTAAATTTTTTTTTTAGATTTATGATGTGGTTTTTATTCACTTGGATTATGATTTACACAAAAAAGTAGACTTTGATTGAGACATTAACGAACCAAAAAGTGTTTAATTTTTGTTGCATTTCTGAAGTATGACACAATTCAGCATGTAGTCTAGCGCTGAATGCAGTGTTTCAATAGAACATATATTTAATTTTATGCAGTATTTTAATTGAACAATTAAGTATTAATTTTTAGTAGCACTTTTAAAGCATTCATTAAGGAGAATAATAAATGCTTTTGGTTAATTTAACTGTCACAGTGCTTTGCATAGATTAGAGTAAAATTTAGGTAATTTATGGAAAACCTCAGCACACGCAAAAAAAAATTGTGAAAATATTTCACAATGATGGCAATCGATGCCTTTTCAATACCGTTATCCGTTTCAAAACCCTTTAAATTGAATACCGGTACAAAAACTCAGTTTTGGTATCGGATACCGGTATCCAAAAACCTTTTCCTTCGGTACCGGTACGTAAACGGTTTTTACTACAAAAAAAAAATAATAGAAAGATTGTAATTTTTTTGGTTTTTGTAAATGAAAAATCGTACTGCACCCACATCGAATATTAAGTAAAAATTTCCAAAAAAAAGCCATACTTTAACCGCAGTGGGGGAGCAGAAGAAAATGATTGATTTTCACGAAATTTTTAAGGAGTCATTTTGACTCCCAATAGAATCTTTTTGGACCCATTTCGTATAGTATAGTTTTTTGGGGGATTTTTGCTTAATCCGCGATGTGGGTGCCCAAGGATTTTTTTGATATTTATAAGACTTCGGAGGAGGCATTTGGAATATTAGCAGGAGGTTTTTCCCCGTAGTATAATTTTTTGAAGTGGCTTAACTCGTAGAAATCGCTAATGAAGTAACGATTTGGTAATTTTTTATTACTTAATAGTCCCATGATTCGCGAAAATTTTTTTTGCAATATTTTTGAATGTGATCTTGTCTAGACAGAGAAGACCTATTTTTCCAAATAGCGAACGACAACAAAAAAACGTGGTTGGTATTGAATAGCAAAATCGGTCCAGTGCACAGTGCCACATTTGGCCAATCCAGCACGACAAAAATCAAAAAAAAAAGTTCCCCGATTTTTATGATTTGTTTGTATGTATTATAAAACATTCCTAATAATACGGAAATACCAGGGTTGGCTACCGAAACGAATAACGGTATTGGTAACGGTATTGGTATTACATATTTTTTATATCGGTAACGGTAAAGGTAACGGTATTTTCGATTATTTCGGTAACGACAAACCGTTACCGAAACCTCGATACCGGTACGTACCGGTATTATGAATAAAATTTACCCAAAATGTTAAAAATTCACAAACTTGTTAAAAACAAGTAAAAAATCCAAAAAGAAACTCAAGTTTAGTGTGTTTTTAACACAAAATTAAATAGCAGTATTTTCAATTTCACGCAATATTGTAATTCAACAAATTTTTTTTTGATTTTTACGGGTTTATTAAATGTCTCTGTTCAATCAGCAGAAAAATCTGCATTATGAGCCATGAGACAAATCTGCATTTTGAGCCATTTGGGAAATCTGCTGATTTTAGCAGACGCGGTTTTGTAAAAAAATCAGTCATATAATAATTTAAGCAGAAAAATCAGCTGATTTCAGACAAACAGCCAGAACATCGGAATTGTATTTTATTTAAGTAGAAAAGACTTATTAAAAAAAAACTGTTTCAAAGGAAGCGATAAAGAACTAGTAAGATTGTTAAATTCGGCTTTGTCTAGTCCTCTATATCCACTAACATTTAACAATAAAAAAAAAAAAACACAAATATTGACATTGACATTTCCGGAAGGAAGGGGAAAAAGTGGAAAGCCGCAGTTCGCCATCAATACTAAAGATTTGGCACAATTCAGGTTTGTCTCTTCTTTCATCTTCCCACTTAAGAATGTTTACTCACTTTTCTTTTCGGAACTTTTTAGGTAAATTGGGAATGTAATCATTGGTTGTGCCGATTTCGACATATTTTTTGTCTAAATTTACTTAATTGTAATGTGATCATTGATTGGACCGATTTCTCATTGTTTTTATCCAAATAACAATACGATTTGCAATGAAATAAATTTTTCAGCTTTATTTTACGTACATTTTAAATATTTTATCTGCCAAAAAAAAATTAAATAAGTAATATTCAGACAACCGAAACAAAACCGTTATAATACCGGTAAAAATCCGAATAAAGGTAAAGGTTTTTTATCGGTAACGGTATTAAAGTTTTTTATTTCGGTATTGGTAACGGTAACGGTAGTCAATATTAAAGGGTTTTTAATCGGTAACGGTATTGAAAGGGTAACGGTAGCCAACACTGGGAAATACTCATATAAGAACTATAATTCTATTCGTTATTAAGTGGGTGCATAAAGTTGCATCTTGTAAAATCCTGAAAGTAGTGTTCATTATTTTGCATTAATTAAGTCGATTTTAAACGGTTGTAACTTTTTAACAAAAAAAGATATTTATACAGTCTTTTTTTTTTTGTCAATTTTAAAGGATATTTAACGGCTTTAAGTCATATCGTTTCTTATTTTTTTAAACAATTTTTTCTATTTTTTATAAAATTTTTAACATAATACAAAATTTTTAAAAGAAAATTATATATTTATTTTTTTTGATGGAATAGAACTTTTGTATTTGGTCTCTATTGGTCGCCGGACTTTTTCAGACATATTGACCAATAACCATAATACTTATTTCAACGGCTAACTTTTGCTACAGTCTGCGTAAACCTTGTTTTTACATATTTTTTAAACATATTTTTAAAAAGTGGGCGTGGCAGTTGTCTGACCGCCCCCTTTTTTGTGATATTATTTCTACAGTTCTTCTGAGTATATATACCAAGTTTAAAGAAATTACAACCAAAATTAAAAATTTTTTAAAAGGTGGGCGTGGCCATTAACTGGCCTCCCATATTTTTCATAACGTTGTTTTTGAATTCAAAACGAACATTTATCCCGAATTTCCAGTCAATATAAATAAAATTGGATTTTTGTCGTCCTAGATTGGCCAAATGTGGCACTGTGCAGTGGTTGAAAATTTATTAAGAAAACCGTAAATTTCAGATTGGTTTCACCTTAATGTCACGTGTTGAAAAATCCGATAAACCAGCTTTAAAAACATTGATGAGTCAGAAAAATACTTTTTATTCAAAATAAAATATTTTTTATCAAAATTGTTATTTTTTTGCACGTTAGAAAATAAACTATCACTTTAAAAGGGAAGAGGGTATTCATTAGAAAATTACTGTTTCTCGGGCCGCCCTCTTTTGTAGGTGTGGTCCGGCATTGACGTTTCGGTATCGGTAACACCAGAACCGATTTAACTCAAATACCCTAACCGATACCGAAATAAATAAAAAACGATACCAATACCGATATCGATACCGTTATTCGTTTCGATTGCCAACTTTTTATGTATTTAGTACATAAATTCTCATTATGTCTATTTGCATACGAATATAAGACTTTATGTGTTGCCACTAATGATTGTCAATTTACTAAATACTCTTGGTAATGGAATCTGACAATTTCCAAAACACGTGTCGAGTGGTCCGGCAACGTCCCCCGAGGACCCTCTAAAAACTCTCTTTTAAATTATTTTTTTCACATTTTAGAGGGCATTTTAGCAAAAATGCTAAAAATAAAAAAGTAAATACGTGTTTAGTATTAAAATTGAAAAAAAAAAATATTTTTTTTAAGTTTTAAAACGTTTTTTTATATTTTTAGAGTTTTTTTAATAATACCGGTAAGTACCGGTATTGACGTTTCGGTATCGGTAATACCATAAACCGATACCGAAATAATTAAAAAAACGATACCAATACCGATATCGATACCGTTATTTGTTTCGATTGCCAACTTTTTATGTATTTAGTACATAAATTCACATTATGTCTATTTGCATACGAATATAAGACTTTATGTGTTGCCACTAATGATTGTCAATTTACTAAATACCCTTGATAATGGAATCTGACAATTACCAAAACACGTGTCGAGTAAGTCTTTCAAAATGACCATTACCAATCAATTTAAAACAAACCAACTTTATAAATAGTTTCTTTAAAATTGTTACTTTGATAATATCATCGTAATAACACAGTGCAACACCCAAAATCGGAATGGGATGAAACCAAAAGCAAATGAAAGTTGACATATTCCATAACAAACCCCTCAAGGCTTTTTTCTAGTTCAGAGCTAGATTTTGTTTTACACGTATTTGAAGTTAGTGCACTTTTATTATAATTATAATAATAAATGCTTGAAAACTGTATTAGTGGCGAATGATTAATATTGTAATTGCCTTTAAATAACAATCATACGCAACGGTGTCCAGTAGTTTATATTAATAATTGCCTTTAAATAACAATCATACGCAACGGTGTACAGTGATTTATTTTAATAATTTGGCTATTCAGTAAATAGGTACTGGATCGATTGCATCAAAATTCGTACCAGTCATAGCTGAAGTAATTTTGAGCTTAAGTTTGGAAACTGGACCCTACATGTCCAATAAGGGCACCACCAGGGGCCTTTAAAGTAGGACATGTTTAGTACACAAAAACTTTAAATGCTTTAAAATCACCAACTTTAAATGCGTGTAAAATAAAATCTAGCTCTGACCTAAAAAAAAGGCCTTGAGGGTTTTGTTATGGAAAACGTCAGCTTTCATTTGCTTTTGGTTTCATCCCATTCCGATTCCGAAAGTTCGATTTTGTATCACTGTGTAATTAGTAAAGAAATGTGACCTCGAGCTAGAGTAATCATTCTCAATTGAATTTAAAGGTCAATTAATAAATAATTTTTATTAATTTAAAAATTAAAACAGAATTTATTCTTATCAACTTTTTTCATTTCTTAGTTCACTTTTTTTAATGCATACACTCAGAAAATTTAACAAAAAATGTAAAATTAATTAAATTCAAGAAAAATTCATATTGGTACTTTTGTACTTTTTTTTGGTACTTTTGTACTTTTTTTGGTACTTTTGTATGTTTTTTTTTTTTTGAATTCTTTGAAAGGAACCAACAAATTAATAATTAAAAGCTCCTAAAAATAACATATTACGGTATAAAGTTTGCAAAAATTGAATCACTAAACAGTTTAAAAAATGTAAAACCCAAAAATAAATAAACACGAAAGAAAAATAAACATTTAAGTATATGACTGAAAATAATGAGAGTTTCTACTAGCCCTAGTAAAAATATTATGCTAATTTTACTAAATAGATCTAATTTGATCCGTAAAATGGTTGTATCAAATAATATCTAATTGTATTGCTTTAGATCAAAAAATATAAAAATTGATACATTTTGATCCTGAATTCGGTCAAATCTAATTATATCAAATTGATCTTATAATATCTATTTTTATACAATTTGATGAGCAAAACCAAAATACGAATCTAATCATATATGGAGCAATATCTAACCATATAAAGTGGATCAACCGTATCAAAATGTTAGATATAATTTTATATAAATTTATACGGAAGCATATTAACTCATATAAGATTGTATCAAATTATATATAATTATATCAGAAAATTTTTACTCGGGAGTGTAAATATTTTTTTAGAGCTATAATAAACTATATAAGCACTTCTCTGATTTAATCCAAAGAAAATTTTGTTTTAGTTAAAGTACCAGCGCTTTTTCAACAATAAACATTAAACAAATATATATACTCTCCTACGATTTAATTACAAAGAGAACATTATTCTTGTCCATACCTTCAAATATCCTAATATCTACGCCTAAAATTTTCTGTTCGGCAATTAAAAAAAAAATCAATAAACCAATTTTTTAAGATTGGTTGAAAAAATAGATATTGTTTTGGTTTTATTTTTAAGTTAATCCTAGGTTCTGAGTTTGAATAAATTTGCATCATATACAATAATATTTCAAATACCTCCACCCCAGTGCCACCTATAGCTCCATTGCTATGTTTCCTTCTTTTAAGTTAATATTTTTCTTACAAATAAGAAAAAAATACATAATATCATGCAAATTTGAACTAAAAATAAAAAAAAATATTTAAATTTAGTTTATACACTCAAAAAAATAAACTGGTAAAGCGCCTGGTAAAATGCCTTGTAATCCCGTTCTACCAATATTTAACTATTTCCTTGTTTTTTTAACAAAAAATCTTGTACTTTGCTCAAACGAGAACTACAGTTTTATTGGTAATTTTACAAGTTTATTTTCGAAATTGTATTCTACTATTTTGAAAGGTTATTTTACAAAAAAAAACGGTAATTTTACAACAAAGTTTTTATTACGAAGATTATAGTTGAATTACAAAAATTATGTTATACGAGGATTTATGTTGTTTAACAAAAAAAAAACAATTTTTTTTTATTATTGAAAAATATTTTAAAAAAAAGTTGATAAAATTTTGAAAAATTTATTACGAGGATTCTAGTTAATTTACAAAAAAAACAGTTATTTTACAAAAATTATGTTATACGAAGATTTATGTTGTTTAACAAAAAAAAAAAAAAACAATGTTTTTTTTATTATTGAAAAATATTTTAAAAAAAAGTTGATAAAATTTTGAAAAATTTATTACGAGGATTAGAGTTAATTTACAAAAAAAAAAAACAGTTATTTTACAAAAATGATTTTATTACGAGGATTTATGTTGTTTAACAAAAGAAAAAAATCTTTTGTAGATTTACCATTTTGGTTTGTAAATTTACCATTTTTTTAAACATATTTACCATTTTTCCTTGTAAGTTTACCATTTTTTTTTTATTTTTCCGATTTTAAAACAATATTTTTACCAATAAACTTGGTTATTTTACCAATTTTTGGCGCATTCAATATTACGAGGAAATCCTCGTAATTTTACGAGAATTTTACCTACCTCCTATTTTACGAGAATAGCCTCGTAAAATCACGAGATTTTTTCGTAACTTTAAAAGTTTTTTTTTTTGAGTGTACACATTGGAGAACCCGATTGGGCGAAAACCACTTTGGTTAACCCAATTTGGGTTCGGACCCGATGTTAAAGTACAACAACTAAGCCCAACTATTCTCTAAATTTATTCTATGTGGACCTTAGGTTGAGCTTTTACTAAAATATTTTTTAGCCAACAGCCTGTAAGTCCTGAAAAAGTGTTTTCCAATGTTGTTTTGTTTTTGTTTTCAATATTTCCATTCATGCAAAATATAAACAAACCTGTGTAATTTTCATATGTAAGGTACTTCTCGTAGTACTTTGATTTTATATACACATTTTTCTGTTGTGTCACTTTATAAATTCTCAGATCTTTTTACCACATTGATCATCATGTTTTCTGCTGATTGTTGTGTGAGATGAAATGATGATATTGCGCGAATAGTAATGTACTCGATGGTAGGAAAAAAAAAATAATACGAAATACAGATCTGTGTAATATTTTGCATATGTTACAAAGAACAAACAGCAGCAGCCAACAAAAAAAATATATATGTTTACAATTGAAACTGATATGTTAATCTGTTGTCAGTTTTTTCTTCATCCAAGTGAAATCTCTTTGAAATGACAGATCATCACAACAATGTCAAACAACATGATCAAAACAATGCATTTTAACATATAATATTTTTAAGTTTTATGAGAATCATCGAAAGAAAAAAAGGCGAAATATTTAAAGGTCGTTTATTCAAAATTTTGTATAATTTATAAATTTAAGAATTTAGATCTATTTCGTTTTCTTTTAAAAATTTGGGTTAAAGTTTTTGTACGGAATATTGGACGTTGGTTGACATTGTCAAAAATGTGTTGTGATCAGCATTTGCTAAGTAGCAACATCAAGAATTTCAAAGAATTAATGATATGTTGCGTCAGGTGGCGCGTTGTTTCTTAAATGATTTACAAAATTTTGACTGACAGATTTTGTTATACGATGTATTTAATTTTTTAAGAATATACAAAAAGATTTCAAGTGTGTTATTTGAAATTTTGGAAAGTGTATCAATAGGTTTTTTGTATTAAAACCACCCAAGTTTATTACATTTTTTTGTCACTGTTGTTTAAATGTGACAATTAGACAAATATTAACGAAGAACGCTTTAAAATGGCAATTAAACAATTCTTAATAGTATGTTTACTTTATTACACTGAGTCTTTCTATTTTAAGCAAGTAAAATATTACCAAAATCTTAATACTGTCAAAAAATCATAAACAAAATTAAACAGACACTTTTTAAAACAGCTGTTTGTATGACAAACATTGCCAATATACACACAAAAAATTATTGGCTCAAAATTTTCAATTAAATCTATTGATTAACACAATTTTAATGAATATATATATTTATAATAAAAAAATAAAATATTTATAATAAAAAAATATATTTTAAAACATATTTATTTCGACAATTTTTTTTTTTTTTTTAATAAAAAAATGTACCTAATGAGAATTATGTGTGTATTCACATGCTATTCTATAAATAAACCTTTAAAAAATATGAAATTAACAAATTTTTGGTAAAAATTTCGTCATCAGAAATGCTTTTTTTAATCTAAAAATTACCATTTTTTCCATTTTCTAGTTCAAATTGGAATAAAAATATTAAATATTTTTTCTTGTCCTTAGGTTAGGTTGTAAGTGGCTACTGACGTTTTACGTCAACACACGTAGACTCTGAGGTCCATTGTGATACCACGGGACCGTAATAGGTTTCCCTACTAGTCCCTGTCGTTAAACCAGTTTGAGCTTCTTAGAAACTCCTTAGATGTTGAATTTTGATATTCGACAAATCGGAAAGATCCAGAAAGTGCCGGGCAATGGCAAATAAAGTGTTGGATAGTTTCCAACTCCTCTTCATCCATGCAACTTCGGAAAAAGTCATTCGACGGCACATTTAACCGCTCTGCGTGCTATAAGACAGTGCCCGGTAATTATAGAAACCACCGTCGAAATCCTTCCTCTTGGAAGCGATATCAGCTCACTTGTGCGCCCCTGATTAAGAGAAGGCCAAATCAGTAGTGTTGTCTCACACGTCCATCCATTTGCCCATCTTTGATTAGACTGCGTCGCAGAACAAAGCCGTAAGATTTGCTTGCAAGTTTCTAGAGGCATACCAACACCTTCCAATTCTGTTGGAACCTGTAAGGTAGTTTCTAGTCTTTCAAGTTCATCGGCTTTGCAACTCCGTGGAATGTCTCTGTGCCCTGGGACCCATATGAGTCGTATGGTAAACTGCTTGGCCATCTCATTTAAAGACGTGCGGCAGTTAAGGGCAGATCTTGTTTTCAAAAACATTGAATCCAGGGACTTGACCGCAGCATGACTATCATTATAGATGTTGACTGCGGTTGTAGACAAGACATTTCAGCTCAACCAGTCAGCCACTTCCTTTATTTCCAGCATCTCTGCCTGGTATACACTGCAATGATCTGGCAATCTTCGAGCTAGGCTCAATCCAAGCTCTTCCGAACAGACTCCAAAGCCCACTTGCTCGTGCAGCCTCGATCCATTTGTGTAAAAATTTATGGTGGCTCCACTACCCGGAATTTCCCCCATCCAACACTACCTAGATGGTATCATAGTGGTAAAGTAGCGCTCAAAGAGGGAGCACAGTCCACATTTTGTGGTAATGTTATCTTCTTCAAGATCGCGCTATGGCCACAATCGCTGCTCCTCGATTGCAGCGTGCTATTATGCCGAATTGCCGGCATAATCACTGCAATGATCTGGCAGTCTTCGAGCCAGGATCAATCCAAGCTCTTCCGAACAGACTCCAAAGCCCATTTGTTCGTGCAGCCTCGATTCATCTGTGTAAAAATTTATGGTGGCTCCACTACCCGGAATGTCCCCCATCCAAGACTCCCTAGATGGTATCATAGTGGTAAAGTAGCGCTCAAAGAGGGAGCACAGTCCACATTTTGTAGTACAGTTATCTTCTTCAAGATCGCGCTATGGCCACAATCGCTGCTCCTCCAATTCAGCGTGCTATTATGCCGAATTGCCGACGCAGCTGCATACTGCCTACCCAATATGTGCAATGGTATCAGGTGAAGGAGGATTTCTAACGCAGCCGTAGGTGTAGTACGAAGAGCACCAGAGATGCACATCGACGCTATTCTCTGTACCTTCGTTTGACAGTCGCTTTTGTTTCTAAAGCAGGCCACCAGACAATGATTCCTTACATCAAAAGTGGACGCAACACTGCTGTATAGATCCAATGAACAACTTGAGGGCTAAAACCCCATCGTTTTCCAATGGCCCTTTTACAGGAATATAAACCAATCGTTGCTTTTCTCACCCGTTCCTCAATATTACGCCTGAAATTCAACTTCCTATCTAGAAATACTCCAAGATACTTGGCTCCATCTGAGAAGGTGATTTCAGTCCAGAGAAATAGGATCAAAAGCAGGAATCTTATTTTTCCTTGTAAACGAAACAATTTCTGTTTTACTTGGATTAACTCCTAGACCACAGTTTCTTGCCCATTTAGACAGATCTTTCTGAGAACCCTGAAGAATGTCCCTCAATGTTGGCAGATGCTGCCCCTTTACCACTATCGCGACATCGTCAGCATATGCGACAACATGACAACCACGTGCTTCTAGAGATAGCAGCGTTGAATTCAGTGCCAGGTTCCAAAGAAGCGGCGAAAGAACACCTCCTTGTGGTGTGCCCCTATGGACAAATCGAGATATGACGGACGCTCCCAATTCAGACGTTATACGTCTATTGGCAAGTAGGTTTTCCACCATTAAAACGATCCCACGCTTTACTCCCAGACCAGACAATGACAAAATTATTGAGTCATAGTGTACTCCTTCACCGAAAGTGATTTCTCGATGGTACCAACGAGCTCATGAAGAGCTGTTTCCGTTGATCACCCCTGCTGTATGCATGTTGCTTTATCGAAAGCAACCTCGGGTCAATAATTCTACGCAAATATGAGTCTATCATTCGTTCCATTGTCTTTAACAAGAAAGAAGACAGACTAATTGGTCTGAAATCCTTCGGAGCTGTGTGGGAACTTTCCCAGCCTTCGGGATAAAGACGACTCTAGTATCCCTCCATTTTAAAGGAATATACGACCATGATGCATGCTGTGTATAGATTATACAGCAACGGGGCTATATAGTCCGACACTTGCTGCAACTCAGCCGGGATTATACCATCAGGTCCTGGGGATTTATAGGGCCTGAAGCTTTTTATCGCCCAGATTATTGTTGGCATATTTATTATTTCCGAAGCAATTTCACATCCTTGTCCTTATTTTTATGAAAAATATGGGCTAAAAAGATGGAAACCATGGTAATGGAGCTAAATCAATTCCCATTTTTTAGTTAGTTCTTTTTCTGAGTGTACGTTCTGGCTCTTGCTACAGCTTTTTTGCATAGCATAGTTTTAGGAATCATAATAAATTCGGAACATGAAAAACTCTTAAATGACCACTCAAATCGTGGCCTTGGAATTGGAATGCTCTGAAACACCGAAAGATAGCATATTTTAGCAAACTTATTCTTACGCGATAAAATAACCAAAATAAAAATTAACAATGGTTTTGCAAAATTTATAGGCGCCTGAAATCATGCAATATTTTTTTAATGTTTTTTTTTAACAAAATGTTAGCTTAACAGAACAAACAAAAAAACTTTAAAATTAGCACCTAAGTAACTTAAAATTTAAAATTACATGTACACTGAAAAATTATTTATAAATTTACTAGCATTTCATGTTGCCCATAACTGCATTCATCTACACATGTTTACTGCAATCATACAAAATGTCTGTTATTACAGATTTACCTTCATAAAATGTTTTTGTTTTATTGATTTCCTATGTAATACAAGGTCAAAAACACATATAATTTCTTCTAACCAACAATTATTATAAATTTATGTCTTAAACATTAACAAAATAAGTTGTCTATAAAGTTTCGTTTTTGTTTTGAATTTAGACAAAACAACAAAAAAAAACATCTTACGTCTGTTTCTTGTCTTCTTCATTTTTTAGTTTTGTTTTGACGTTATTTTTTAAGATTTTTTCCTTTCAATAGTCAAGATGAAATATTAGTTTTTCAATAATATTTGATAACCTGACTGACACTTTTGTCTAATGCTTTTGTCGTGTTTTGTTCAAACGATAACAAAAAAATAAATAGATATGCGCTCAAATAACTTAAAATTAAAAAAAAATATATATATATTTTTTGTGGCTATTTTGGCATAGACTTTATTTCCGATTTGAAAAAAAAAAAAAAAAAATATTTAAAAATTAAATAAAAAGTTTGAAATTATGAATGAAATTTTTGGGATATGATAGGCGAGGGTTTTACCGAAGATAAATATCAAAACATATTAGGTTTGATAATGAATCTTTTTACGTCCGGAAATCAACTTACACAATAAAACACAGAGATGGGCTACGTTTCACTAGGGATTAATTTTTCCCCTCGAAAAAAAATTTTGCCCTAAAAATAAAAAAAATGGCGCTTTTTTTTAACTTTAAACTCAATTTTCGGTACTGCGCAATAACTCCCAAATAAAATAACTCCCAAAAAAAAAAATGAAACAACTCCAAAAAATTTGGCGCCATGAAATAGCTCCCAATGAAATAAGTCCCAATGAAATAACTCCCAATGAAATAAATCCCAAATAAAATGAAATATCTCCCAAACCAAAAAAATGAAATAATTCCCAAGAAAAATGAAATAAGTCCCTAACAAAAAATGAAAGAAGTCCCAACGAAATAACTCCTAATAGAAATGAAATAAATCCCAATTTTTTTTGAATGTTAAATTTTTAACTGTTTAAATCCCAAAAACACTTTAATTGTATCTCTTTAAAAACAAATCTCTGTGCCTACAATCCCTTCTAAACTTTTTTGGGATGCAGCTTACTGACACATTGATTAAATTTCTTTAAATGTTTGAATGATACCAGTATAATATTTCATGCAATAGCTAACTTATCGCAGGTCCCTCTGGAGGCTGCGAGAAGAACAGAAAATAAACTCCATAAAAATAAGAACTCAAATTAAAAAAAATATATATAAATCATCTTGGTTAAAACAGTTAACAAGCCACGCATGAAACTTGAAAGCAGATTCCTGGAAGCCTTTTAGAGCTTCCAGGATTCTGTATAATAAATGTGGTAACAAAAAGATTATTTGTTTGTAAAGATTTGAATGCATATAGGTGTGAAGAAAGCGCCGTAGGCGAAAAATTTTTACAAGAGATTTTTCCCCTGCGGCGCTTTCTTCACACCTATATGCATTCAAATCTTTTTAAACATATAATCGTATTCCAACAACATATATTTAAAAAAAAAGAAAAGAGTGAGTAGGTTGTAAGAAAACGAAAGTCCATTTCGTCTACACTTTAAATAATCTAATGTGCCCGCCAAACCAACAGGATCCTAAAACTTCTTATTACACCGGTTGCGTATCTTCAGTTTGTCATACAATACCTCTTAATTTTCATAAATTAAAACCATTGTTAGAAGAACTCGAAATTTTTCACAATTACTCGCTGCATGCGTTTCGCTTTAAAGCCAACGTATTATTTTTTTTTTGGATTTGGATTGACATTGATGTACTTCTGAGTGAATGGTGGTTTTCTGAATTTTTTTACAAGATAATTCAAAAAGCATTGAAAAAGAGTTTATTCTAGTTCGAGGTCATTTGCTTTCCCCGTAAAAAAATAACTTTTCCGGAAAATAACTAAGGCAAATATCTAATTTTTATTATTTTTAATAAAAATTAAAGAAACTTGAAAATTCAATAAGTTAAAGTTTTATTTTCATAATTTACTCTCAAACTGTTGGGAGTTATTTCATTAAAATAGTTTGGGAGTTTTTGCATAATGAAATAACTCCCAAACTTAAAAATGAAATAACTTCCAAAATAAATGAAATAATCCCCGCAGATTTGGGAGTTATTTCATTATGAAATAACTCCCAAATCGTATGGAAATTTTTGGGACTTATTGCATTATTTTTCTTGGGACTTATTTCATTGGGAGTTATTTCATGGCGCCAAAAATTTTACATACGATTTGGGACTTATTTCATTATGAAATTAGTCCCAGTGTAGTGGGACTTATTGCACAAATTTTGTTGGGATTTATTTCATTATGAAATAACTTCCAAATGAAAAAAAAACCCAACAAAAAATAGATTGGGAGTTATTTCATTTCTTGTTAAGTATTGGGAGTTATTTCATCAATGGTGGGACTTATTTCATTTTAATTGAAAACAATATACACCTCTGTGCAATTGTTTTTTTTTTTTGCTTAAAATTTTTTCTGCGTAGCCGGCCCTCGGCCGGGCTTAGGGATTACAAAATCCATGCACTAAACCCACCCTCTCCGCAAAGTAAAGTTTTCTAGGGTAACAGGCCTTTACGCTATCAAATTTGTTATGCCTCAAAAAGGCCTGATAACTAAAACAGCTTTGGTTTGCAGAGAGGGTGGGTTTAATGCATAGAGTATGTAATCCCTAAGCCCGGCCGAAGGTCGTCTACGAAGAAAACCTATATTACAAAAAAACAATGGGAACTTATTTCATTTTCTTTGGCACTTATTTCATTGGGAGTTCTTTAATTTTTTTTGGGAGTTATTATTTTAAATAACTCCCAAATATTGGGACATATTTCATTTTTTCTTTAGGAGTTATTTCATTTTTTAAAGTGTGGAGTTAATTCATTTTTCTTGGAACTTATTTCATTGGGAATTATTTCATTGGGAATTATTTCATTTGGAAGTTATTGCGCAGTACCTCAATTTTCTAAAAAACCTGATGTGATGGAAAAGTTTGGAGAAAAGATTTGTGATCACGAGAACAATTTCAATTAACTGTTTCAAAACGTTCAGTAGTGTAATCGTCAAATCGTTTCATTAGCTCATTATATTCATTTCCATATATTGTCATTTAGTGGTAATGGAATAATGAGAAATGATACGACTTACATAATTACCCCAAGGATTTCGTGAACATATTTTTTAAAGCATACCTTAAGGAGCACACAATAAAAAGCTATATCACAGAATACTGCCTGTACTAGCGTCATCTGTTATTATTTATTACACTTTTTATATAATTTTTTGCAGCTCACTTCAGGATAATAATAACATATATCCTTTATAAATCCCAACAATTTAAAAACAAAGATATAATCGCCACATCTAATTGCCAGATTTGCATTCTATCCCCCAAATTGTGATTCATCGCTTACTTTAAAATATAACCATTAATAAATTCCACAATTCATTGAGGAAGGTTTCATTAATAGGTCAGTTTAAAAATAATTTCATAAGTAGTAAACTCAACTTCATCCAAAGACGTAAGAATTGTATCTCAACATTGCCAATATTCCATCATTAATCTATAATACCTTATTCTTCGTTTTTTCGAATCCATAAATCATCACACTTTTATGATCATATCCACGCGACAAATTGTCCATAAAATAAATGTTAAATGTTTAAACATTAAACTCTTTATAATCACACATTGTTAAAGAGTAGTGATCATTAGATCTGTCAATATTACACTAACAGATCATCAGTCATATTTTTTTTTTGTTTGTTTGAATTTTTCATTTCATAAGATACCCAAGTACTATGCGTGTGGTGGTTCATTATTTATCAATCCTGTAGTGCGAACTACACACAAAAAAAAAAATGTTCTGTAAACAAAACATGAATTTTATGTATTTTAATTGTTTTAAATGTTTGTTTAAAAGGTTAAACATGAACTTATTAAATGTTTCATTTATATGAAAGAAGAAGAACAAGAAATAAGAAAACAAATAGTTTACATTATTAAAACCATTAATAAATCAGCGCAAGTTTTATGGATGAATTATATTAAAGTTAATAAATCTTTACTCAAGCTGTGTTATGGGTTATGAAATTAAAAAAAAAATTAAGGGGATTTTAAGAAGCAAAAATTGAAATTCCATAAAACTTTAAGAAGATAAATAAAAAAGCCGACTTGATGCAATAGATTTTTTTTTAATAAATTACAGTGCGGGCGGCAAGCTGCACGTGACATAAGACAAGTATAATTAAGATATTAGCAACAGGCTAAACATTTTAACGTTTAATAAAACTCTTTTAAAAACAAATCCCTCTCCTAAAAGAGCTAACTGATCCTTATAGACTTCTGTCTTCTAATGCGAAATTTAGCACGTACCGTTTTTTGAAATGTTGATTGTTGAAAGCTATAATAACCGCTAATTTGGGCTTCTTTGGGATTTAACTCTCTCAACAATTTAACTCTCCTTCCCCCCTCCCCCATTAATCAAATAAGTTCATGAAGTTATATTCCCGATTCCGAAAATACCTTCCATTAAATTTTTGAGATATATGCGGTTTTTAATTAAAGATTTGAATTGAGGAGACTAAACTCTATAAAAATTCGATAGCTGTTTTACGGAGAGGATTTTGGTGTTAAGACAGTTGATATCCAAAAAGTACTAAATTAGCATTTGAGTTTTTTACGCAAAGAGATATTAAAATTCGGAGTCTATAAGTATGTGCTGATGTTTTACTCTGAGGTTCGTTCTTTGACATTAGACGGTCAAATTCTATCAACTCAGTTTTGGAGATATTATGTATTTTAAAATTCTAAAAAGATATACATCTTCGAAAAGAAAACGAGTAATTTATGCAGATCAAAGTGCGTTGTAGAAAATTGATCATGCTTTAATTAAAAATTAATCCCATCCAGATTGGGTTAATAATAAATTAGATACGATAGTCGAATGGAAAGTTAATTTTTTTACGTTGAACCAATATTCAGGGGAGGCCCCTACTAATGCAGTTCATTGCATAGGTTATGAGGAGAGGAAAGAGGGAGTAGAGTTTGAGGACATTTGACTTCTATTTTACTACACTGAAGAGAGTGGGAATACCTCTGCGGGGAGTTTATTCCAAATACTGCTAGTTCAATTAATAAACAAACCTTCTATGAAATGCGATGTGCGATCAACTGCACAATCGACAACAAACGGATTTGATCTAAGGACAACTAAGTATTGCGAACAAAAACTCAGGCCCTGTGGATAAGCTCACTTATATCAGCAGAACACTTTCCATGATAATATCGATAAAACAGAGTCACACGGGGGGGGGGGGGGGCCCTTAGGCTAGGTGGTAGTGTGCAATCCTTTCAACGTGGGGGTCGTGGGTTCGATTCCCACCAAAACTCTTGGTTTTTTTTCGCCACAACAAGACGACGGTCATTGTTACCAGTTCTCGGTTAGGTTGAAATAAATAAAATAATTGATCATGTGATGAAAACTATATTATATATTGATTGATCAACCCACATTTCGACGATGCTCCAATGAGTCAATAGAGCTGGATACCCTATTGTCATTGATAAACATCAACTCTTCCCTTTGCCTACAGTCCAAGAGCTCCAAAATAGACTTTCATGTCCAACCAAGAGTTTTCGATTCCTCGATACCTTCATCACCCATGTGTGCAGATGCTGCTCTTGATTCCACAGTCCTATGGGTCAACATACAACATTGAGTCTTGATTGCATCAAACTTGACCCCAATTGGCAAGTGTGCCATTTATAATCTGACTATTGCTCTAAACCTCCATAAGGCTTGGCCTGCGATCGAAAGTAAAATGAATGACAAATGTTGCTGTCATCTGCAAAAGAGTAAATAGGAATCCTATCATTGGATTTGAAATTTGACTTAGGAAGTCGTTAAGAAAAAGAATAAGAGAAAGAGCATAATCCGAAGTGCTAGAACTTAGATTTTTATCAGATTATGGTCTTTAAAGATTGTTAGAAAACTAATACAGGCACTAGTAGCGGTTTTTACTGCATGGTGCTTAACATAAACAGATCGTATGGATAAAAAGATGACCGCAGTGTTTTTCAAGCCTAAAATGTATCCTATTGCTCTCTTTGCACTAAAAATTACAATATTAGGCCTAAGGTAGTCAGTCGCTGCCACAGCGAGCAGCATAACATTAGATAATGCTGAGTACCTGGTCGCAAAGATATTCTAGGCAACGAGAATGCCGACAAAACAAGGTACCAGCCCTCCAGAGGAAGCATCGGAATCAGAAGTTAGCCCCCTTTATCCCTGATCACACGACGAATCAAAAACAAAGCCAGAGTTATAAGAATACAAAGACTGAATGATGAAACTTGGAGATGGTGTGGGATAGCTGGCAAACAAACTGTCACTTCTTTAGTCAATGCCCTGCGTTGCCTTTTGGAAGATTTAAACTATTTGTCTCCTATTTTTTCAGAACAATTGCGAGTGATAAAACTGAGGAGAAAAGGTCTTAAACATTAACGGAATCATAATAGGCCACATAGAGGCCTTGACGCTGTTTGCGTTGGATTTGTGTTAATCGGCCTTATCCTTCACAACCTAAACTAACCTAGGACTTCTTAACTGGTCATATACTACGAGTATGACCGAAAATGTTCCACTGTCAAATTAAAAAAAGTGTAGTTGTAGCCATACCGTTTTGATTGAAATTAATCACTTCATAGTTGGCCTACACAAAAACAAATAAGTGTCAATGTCATCAAGGGGTTAGTAGCAGAGGCGGAAACTCTGAATGTTTTTTGAATTTCATGAAGAAAAAGATCAACAAATTGTTTTTTATTCATTCTTTTTTAAGCAAGTAACGTTTCCATATTGGGTTAATTTCTTTCGGAAAAAGTATATTAATCTTTTTTGTTTTTTTCTTGATATTGTGAAAGAATTCTTTTGATGATAAATGATGCATAATATAATGCTGTGATGCGTTCATTCATTTCATTCATATATTCTCCAACAGAACTATACAAGTTGTAAAGTATTTTCGTTTTTTTTTATTTTTTGGTAAGATGCGATGTATTATTGAGAAGTAGTAGTAGTTCTCGTATAGTGTATAAATGTCTTAAGATGTGTCATATGATACACACCAGCGTAACCACATAAATGCAGTTCCTTTTATGCGACAAATGATATGATGTGTTTTGATATAAAACTGATAAGAATTGAAATTGAAGAATATAAATGACCATTGGAATATTAAATATCTAAGAGAAAAGTAAAACTTAAGGAAGTAAAGTTATGGTCCAGTCTTGTTCTTAAGGTTAAGTGTTATTTTTTTTAAATAGAAAACAGCTATTTAAGACAACAGGTGGTTATTTTTTGTTTTATGGCTTAGAGTGTTATAAAATCCATTAAAATCTTATTATATTGAAATAAGAAACAATTATATGAAATTGTTTAACATTTCTCGTATTATAACACTTGAACTGTCATTTTTAGTAAAATCTCATTTATCACTTTTAGTTTTCCTGTAGCACGAGTGTTAAAGAATAAATACTTCCGAAGGAGTGACAACTATTGAAAGACTTAATAAAAACAAACCCCCTCAAACCAAAATGAAAATAACTTTTCAAATGTATGTTCAATGTTGTTGGGAATGTTGTTTTTTTTTTGGGAAAAACATACACAAACAACGTGTTTTTTTGAGTGTGAGGATTTGTTTTTTAACCCACTAAGAATTGATGGGATTTAGGAGTTCGAAAATCCAAAAAAATCTATAATATAAATACAATTTAAATATCACATAGACATATCAAAACAATTCATTCGTCAGATAGACTATCGGACGTTTAGTGATATTAGTCATTTCTAACTTAGATAATCCTCGTAAGATGTCAAGCTATTCCACAACATTTTTATTGGATTAATTTATTATATGGAATACAATCTAATTCTTAAGTGTTTTGGTAAAAATGTGTAAGTGCACGATCGGCCAAATTGAAATCCCCGTTCAACAGCCTCTGATCAAGTTTTGGTATATAATCAAAATAAGGGACCTTGTAGGTTAATTGCTAGCTCGCAAGCCTATGATCATAGGTTTGATTCCCATCAAAACCCATGCTCGGTTTCTCCACAACGATACGATGGTCACTGTTACCAGTTTTCGGAAAAATTGAAATTAGTAAATGATTTGTAATAATAGGGTAGGTAGGTTAGGTTGTAAGTGGCTACTGACGTTTTACGTCACGTAGACTCTGAAGTCCATTGTGGTACCACGGGCCTGTAATAGGTTTCTCTACTAGTCCCTGTCGTTAAAGCAATTTGAGATTCTTATGAAAATTTTGACATCAGAAAAAACTGAAAGATCGTGCAGCTTCCTAGTAAGGGCAGATCATGTTTTCAGATCCATTGACTTCAGGGACTTGACCGCGCCTTGACTGTCAGAATATATGTTGGCAGCAGCTGTAGAAAACACATTGCTGCTCAACCAGTCTGCCACTTCCTTTATTGCCAGCATCTCTGCCTTGTAAACACTGCAATGATCCGCAAATCTTCGAGCCAGAAGATCCTCAACCCAAGCTCCTCCAAATAGACTCCAAAGCGTACTTGCTCGTGCAGCCTCGATTCATCCATGTAAAAATTTATGGAGGCTCCACTACCCGGTATTCCCCTCATCCAAGACTCCATGGATGGTAACAATGGTATCAGGTGAAGGAATATTTCTAATGCAGCCGTAGGTGTAGTACAAAGAGCACCAGTGATGCACATCGACACCATTCTCTGTTCCTTCGTGATGAAGACATAGTTCCCAGACAATGATTCCATAGAGCAAAATTGAACGCACCACCGCTGTATAAATCCAATGAATGGGCTAAAGCCCAGTCGTTTTCCAATGGCCCTTTTACAGGAAAACATATAAAGCAATCGTTTCTTTTCTCATCTGTTCCTCAATATTACGCCTCAAATTCAAATTCCTATCTAGAAATACTCCAAGATACTTGCGTCAATCTGAGAAGGTGATTTAATGCCCGTCCAGAGAAATAGGATTAAAAGCAAGAATCTTATTTTTCCTTGTAAGCAAGACAAACTCTATTTTACTTGGTTTAACTCCCAGACCACAGCCTCTTGCCCATTCAGACCGAATTTTCAGAGAATCCTGAAGAATATCCCTAAATGTTGGCAGAATATCCCTAAATGTTGGCAGATGACTCCTTCACTTCATCACAACTTCAGCAATAGTCCCTATCAGAAACTCCCATGCGCACGGCCATTTGGCCGATTATACACTGTCATATCAGTACTCCCACTAAAAGGCTAACCGTCCGTTCGCCAAAACTTAAAAGTCTTTTTGTCCTCTTAGGATTTGGCGACCTCAATATGTCCAGGGACCCAGATTAGCTTGACTGATTCGACGAAGGGATTGTATACAATTCCTAACGATTTCGGATTTTATAGAGTTTGATTCTAAAGCGCCAATCAGACGACAGACAAATTGTACAATTTGTCTTCCAACCGCACATTTTTTTTCTGAAAATATTTGTGAACACACATCTGAACACATACTATTATTGACGCCATTTGCATTCGGTCGTTATACAAATTGTAAGATTTGTCTGTCGTCTGATTGGCGCTTAAGGCCTTCAGCTATTACAACAGACCTCAGAGTCTACGTTTGATCACGTAAAACGTCAGCAGCCACTTACAACCTAAGGCCTTCAGTGCTGCAAGACTTTCCCCGAAAATGAAGGTCCCTTGTCATTGTCATATGCGCAGCTTTATCCCGTTTGTTCCCTGCCCAACAATGCATCGTTATCACTCCCAAAGTCAAAAGTCTACAGTCATTCGTAGTAAGTGATAGCATACGTTTTTTTTCGCTTTAGGATTTCCACATGACGTTGGACTTCTTGCACGTTTTTGTGAAACTTGCAAATGCTTATTAAAACATAGTTAAAAGAAGGATTTTTGGTTATTGAATTTTAACTCCGAAGTTTAAAGAAGTTTACCGGATCACAGCACATTGTTTATATCGCTTAATTGTCAAGTTTCTTAAGAAACCCCGCTCCAAATGGGGAAGGTTAGGTTAGGTTAGGGTGGCGGTTAGTGTGGCCCATCAACATATGGAAAAATACCAAGTATAAGTCACACCTGAACGTACCTCAAAATATGATAGATGGCATCGTAACGAACAATTTGCGCCAAATTTCAGCACCCTACAACGATTGGAAGGGGATGCTAACTTATCATAAGTGTTTGCAACCTCCAAAGAAATTTTAAAAAAAATTTTATTGGAATCTTAAAAATAACCATATGGAATGCTAGCGTAACAAGAGCACATAATTCACATGTGGCCATTTTGTCCTAAGTTTGTCCTTAAACAAAAAAAAATACATATTAAAAAAAGCGGAACCCTGCATTTTACTAAAACCGCTGTAACTCAAAAACTATGCAGACCATTAAGTTGCGATAAAGTTCATTTGAAAGGTAATTCAAATATCTTTAATTTGAGTATAATATCAAAAAAAAAATTTTTTTGTTTTTTTCTAATCGAAACTTAAATGTCCTTATTGTCCTTTGTAGGCAACCTTAGCACAAAATGGCCATATGTGACTTATTTGCTCTTGTAGCGATACCATTCCATGTGGTAATTTTTAGGATTGAAAAATTTTTTTTTTTAGATTTCTTCGGAGGTTGCAAACACATGTGATCAGTTAGCATCCCCTTCTAATTGTCGTAGGGTGCTGCAATTTGGCTCAAAATATTATTTACGATACCATCTTTAATTTTTTAAGGTACGTTGACCTGTAGCGAAGCAAAAGGAATTTTGGGCCACCCTAGTGGCGGTGTACGATTTACACCTCGAAAAGACCTTTTGGTTCCTAGCGATACCACAAAACTTTTTTTTTTCGCTAGCGGCGCAAGTTAAACACGTTCAAAGTCATTGCAAATCTCTTTAATATTCTAAGATCCATTCCCGTTATATCCTCCAAAGTATTAAAGCTTATCTGACCAGTAATCGATCGGCGACTTCTTGCCACCGCTGGACAGTGGCAAAGTATGTGTTTTATCGTTTCATCCACTCCTGGTGATGATATTCTTAGCATGAATGCCGATGAGACAGTGACCAGTTATTATTCCCGTCAGAGCTCGACATTCCCTTCTCGTAAGTGATAAAAGGTATTTAGTTTTCCCTTGGTCATAAGTTGGCCATAAAGTTTGATGGTAAAACTAGCACCGTGGTACCTACACCATCAGCTCCAAGTTTCGCGAGTTCGTATGCCCTTTCATTTCCCTGTATTCCGTTGTGTCCTGGTACCCATAATAAATTAACCTGGTTGTGTTGACACAACGTCTGCAAGTTCTCGTAACCCAA
Source organism: Pegoplata infirma (assembly GCA_963921195.1). Taxonomy (NCBI): domain Eukaryota; kingdom Metazoa; phylum Arthropoda; class Insecta; order Diptera; family Anthomyiidae; genus Pegoplata; species Pegoplata infirma. The sequence goes on along the minus strand of OY992536.1, from coordinate 157,427,339 downwards.
ATGGGGAAACTCTTTAAAAAACTCGAACTTAACTTTATACTTATCGATTTTACTATAGCACTGAAAGACAGATCAGTCCTTTTATGAATTAAAAAAGTACTGTTACTTCACATAGTGCAAATTTTAAGAAATCGTCAAATGATTTTCACCGAAGCTGCACAAATAAAGTAGAGAAAAACTAACGATTTCTCTGCAATTGTCCATCCAGTTGCATGACATCTTTGATCTTTCGAGAGTATCATAACGGATATCCGAGCCTATGTGTGCTGACATATAGCGGAAGCAGTTTTGTCCACAACTAACCTTTCTTTCGAAACATATGTCCAACAAGAAGACAACAGTGTTTCTACTCCAAAAATGTTTTCCCTTCTCGTAAGTGATAAAAGGTATTTAGTTTTCCCTTGGTCATAAGTTGGCCATAAAGTTTGATGGTAAAACTAGCACCGTGGTACCTACACCATCAGCTCCAAGTTTCGCGAGTTCGTATGCCCTTTCATTTCCCTGTATTCCGTTGTGTCCTGGTACCCATAATAAATTAACCTGGTTGTGTTGACACAACGTCTGCAAGTTCTCGTAACCCAAATGGGGAAACTCTTTAAAAAACTCGAACTTAACTTTATACTTATCGATTTTACTATAGCACTGAAAGACAGATCAGTCCTTTTATGAATTAAAAAAGTACTGTTACTTCACATAGTGCAAATTTTAAGAAATCGTCAAATGATTTTCACCGAAGCTGCACAAATAAAGTAGAGAAAAACTAACGATTTCTCTGCAATTGTCCATCCAGTTGCATGACATCTTTGATCTTTCGAGAGTATCATAACGGATATCCGAGCCTATGTGTGCTGACATATAGCGGAAGCAGTTTTGTCCACAACTAACCTTTCTTTCGAAACATATGTCCAACAAGAAGACAACAGTGTTTCTACTCCAAAAATGTTTTCTATAATCCTTTCGGTAGTCAAAAACAATGAGGATGTGAACGAGAAAGAAGTTTGGAAAAAATACTGAAAGAGTTTTTAGATCTAGTCCAGATGATATCACATGGCAAACTAAACCAAAAACCATTGGTTCTGCGACGTTCTTCTACAACTAGTTTTGAAACTCGTTTGCTATATCTTAGATTTTAGTTCAGAGGATCTGTTCACGAACCAGTTTTATTTAAGTGCCGCTCAAAGGACCTGTTCTAAAATATTAAAACTGAAAAGCAAATAAAAAATTCTGGAAAATAAAGGTACTTTTTCAAAAACGTAGAAAAATTTCCACCCTTATATTTAGCCCAGCATGGGTTAACTTAAAATTTATTTGGTTTAGTTTCAATTTTGTTAAGCCTACAAATAAAAATTTGCATTGTTTTCTTTTTTTGTTTGTTTAAATTTTAGAGTTTGTAATGAAAAATGGAAATTATGTCAAAAAAAAAATTGTAATATAATTTTTTTTTACTTGTGCTCTACAAAATTGATTATTTCGCTTTAAAGCATTTTTCAATTTATTATTTGGTAAATTTTCTCAATGCTGTTGGCATGTCAACTTAACAAAAAAAAATAAATCTAAAGAAATGAATTGTTTCTATTCAACAAAAAGTCAAATGTATTTCGCACTTTTAAAATGGTTTTGATTATGAGAATTTAGTTGTGGATTTTTTTTGGTTTTGTATTTTGTGTATCGTATTTTTTTTCCTATCTAAATGTATGAGAGATGCAGTCAAGTGAAATGACATCATGTGTTTGGGATGTTAATCGAAATGGTTGTTAAAAAACATACAGGCAACAGCTGATGTTATTTTCTGGGTGAGATGTGGTGAATGAGTATTATGATGAAATGTGTTAAGAAAACTGAAATTGTTTGAACAAAAAAAAAATATATTACAATATTTAAAATTATTGTTGTAAGTTTTGTAAAAAAAAATTGATAATAGAACGAAGAAAAAAAATTAATCTACACGTTATTGGATTTGCTAAAATATTTACGAACTATGAAGTTTCATTAAACTTTTCGTAGACAGAACGAATTCTATACTCAGCAAGCTGGAGTTAAGCTAGACCAATTGCCAGAGAAAGAAGGGAGTAGGGAAGAAATAAATTGTCTACAGCCGCAGTCAGCTTCCATTCCAAAAGTCAAGCAGCAATTTCTGTACCACACATTATTAGCGACTCATATGAGTAGAAGGGATATTCCAGGGAATGCAAAACCGACAAATGTACCCACAAGATTGGTAGTTACCTAACAGGCTCCTGCGGAATTGGAATGTATTGGTATTCCTCTAAAAACTTTCAACTACAAAGTTTAGTTTTTTTCGGAAACAGTAAAACTCCACAGAAGGTCACCTTTTCCAAAAGAAGGGACTTAGACAGTGTTTTCTATTATAACGGGACACTGGCCTATAAAGAAACCCGATAAACTGCAAAAGGTGTTTACAAATAACTTCTGCCGGAGATGCATGGATGGTAAGAAGTACGATACAATTAACCACTGTATCTGGCATTGTCTGTCGCTTTCTGGATTTACCAAATGTCGAAATACAACATTTTAACCCTTTGACGACCATACATTTTCTACAGAAGCGATTTTGATTTTCTTTTCATTTTAGTGATCAGTGATCTAATAATAGCAACGCGACAATAATTTGGACATCTGACCCCTCCTTTACAAGAATTTGGACCTAAAAGCCCCATTCTTGACCCTTATTTCGCTAGACAAGTAAAAATCATTTTGTCCGAAAGTGCATCCAAGAGACAATCTGAACTACCACACACAGAAAACAAATTTGCAAATTTCCAACTGAAATTCGGTTAATGTAACAAAAAATTTAGGTGATACATTTCCATAAAGGTTGTCACAATTGAATATCGGTAGTCACAACTATATTATGTTAATAAATCCGACTTTTACTTGAAACAACTACAACACTCAGTTGTTGCAGACGAAAATAGTAGCAGCAACCAAATTTTGAGTCGATGCAACTGAAAAAGTCAGTGGGAAATTTCCCTGCAGGAAAAGTGTGTCTCTCGATCCGAAATTAGCTATTCCGTGACTTGTGAAAACGGGACATATCAGTAAAATGCCTATCACGTTGCTGAAGATAGGACGAACCCAAATTTTCAAATTTTTACTAAGTCCCGAACAAAATTTAAAAATTTCAAAGTCCCGAAATTTTTTTTAAAATTTTCGAAGTCCCGGACATAACCTTTTTTTGAAATTTTGTTTTTGCGATTTAAAAAAACAAGTATTTTAAAGCAAAAAAAAAATTGGTAAAATTTTTTTAAGTTTCGAAAATTTTTAAGTAAAAAAATCATTAAAAATGCTTTTAGTATTTTTTTTTTACAAAATTTCTAAGTTCCTAAAAGTGGGTACAACTGGCATGGGTTGTGTTCCTAGGGGACATGTCCAGTCACATGTCAGTGATACATCCGGCTGAGATATTCCCTAACAAAAGTGATATGTAGGTGTTTTTATATGAAAGGTTTCGACTTTGTGATAGGTGTTTAGGCTCCGGGTGATACACTCAAAAAAATAAAACTTTAAAGTTAACAAATTTATTTTAGTTAAGTCGGGTTTACTGGCTTTTCAGCAAATTTTTAGTTAAAATCAGCGTTTTAACTACTTTTTTTAGTTAAGTTCAATTTACGAAAGTACTAGTTTTGAACAAATTTTGAATTAATTTTTTTTTGTTGACTTTAAAACTGTGTTAACGAATTTTCACTAACTAATTTGCTGATTTTTCGTAACATATTTGTAAAGTGAAAAGAGTGATTACTATTTAAGAAATTTCTTATGTAGCCTCCTATGCAAATCTCATAAGTTCTACTTACTTAAGCTCAACTTAATGCTGTGAAAAATAGAAAAAAATAAGTGAAGTGTTAGTGTTTAAAACCAATATTTAACAAACTTACAATTTTTTACAAAAAAGTAACAAAAAGTTTAGCTGAATTCAACTTATTTTTTTTTGTTAATATGTACATAAAAATGTTACAAAATTTTCAGCTGAATTTTTAGTTAAAGTTATGTTTTTATTTTGCTACATTCATTCTACGAAAAGTTAACTAAATATTTTTAGTTAAATTAACTAGAAATTTAGTAGGTTCAAAATCAGGTGTTTTTTTAGTTAAATTTAACTAAATTTTTTGCTAACTTTACAGTTTTATTTTTTTGAGTGTAGGTCACGTGACCTATATCTCTGTGTGTAGACTTTTGAGTTGTACAAAAGACGTTATTGTCCAGTTTTCACAATAAACTACTAGACTTTTTAGTTTTAAAGAAGCTCGTAATGCTTGATTGTTTACAATGAACCTCAAACTTTCACGAAAATGTGTAAATTTTGGGGGGTTTTATATGAAGACATAGCCTTACGATATTCATATGAATATAAAATAATCTTTTGTTATATTAAAGTTGACACATATTTTTGCTCTGTACGATATTCATGTTGGTTCGCGAGTTATCGGAATTTTCCCGAAGGACCATATTTTATCATAATGTGACAACGAAATTTTAAAACACTTATCTGGCCGATAATCCGAGACACCCCAACCTTAAAATCACCTTTTTTATACTTCTATATATTTAAGTTTCAGGCAAATCGGTGTATAACGGTTTAAACCTAACCTCAAAAATGTTAAATCTTAAAGATCTAATAAGATACATTTATCAAAAAAAAATTATTTTAAATGACTTTTTATAGACGACCGGTTTCAAGCACTCTCCAATCTCACCGGAAAACAATCTTTTTCTAACAGGAGTTTTTTTTTACCAACATTTAATATCCTTTTAAGATTTATGTTTGTTAAAATTTAATTTTTTTTAATTAGTTGACTTTTATTAAAGTTAAGTTTTTAGCATTTAATAATAATAAAATTTAACTTTATTTGTGTAAATTTTTTAAGAAGTCAGCATATTATTTATATTTTTTTTACATAAAAAAGAAAAATAAAAAAATTTATAATTAATGAGGAATCAATGAATGCAGTCAATAGCAAAGATGTGCATAAAATCATCAGAAGACGAAGTTGAAAAAAAAATCCTCAAATGATTGATGACATTTTGATACAGACCACCACAAAACTGACAATGGGTTTGTGCAGTGGCACGTCCCATTAACTGTAATTTTTTTTTCTTAAATTCCTTTTATAAAAAAAGAAGACCTTTAATTTAAGATAAAGAAAACTTATATTTAAAAAAAAATCTACAGTTTTTACTTTAATAAAGGAGTGTATTTATGGCAGAAATTTGCTAAAATAAACGATTTATACATTGTACACTAATAAATATGCTTGTATTTGTTGAAAGAGTAAATTTCGTTCTGAGAACAAAAAAAAGGAGGATGAAAGATTTTTGATTTCAATGTTTTTTATGAGTTTTTAAACGTCTTTTCTTATTTTTTCTTTTTTTTTAAACAGGTTGTTCGTTTGAAAAATACAATTAAAATCTTGTAAAAAAACCAGCTACTCTTTTAAATTTGCACTTCATTTTTATACGATTCTTATCACACATGCCTTAAAAACAGGTTGTTCTTGTGGAGGCTCCACGTATGTGAACTTATTTTCCAAACAACAATGTACAACTTCTTCATATAGTATGAATGCATGAAAATACTTATTATATATTTAAAAAGAATATACAGTGCCAGTAAAAAGTATTCGTCGATTTTTTTTTTTTTATAAATGCTATATTTTTTCCATGAAACTGCAATTTTTTTTTTAAATTTTTTTTACATACATAATGTTTATTACGTCTTCTATCCAAATCCCAACAAAAATAACAAAGAATACATAAAATGAAAGCAACATAATTAATAAAAAGAAAAATTACACAAAATAAAAACAAAAAAGTATTCGTCTGTTTTCAGGAACTGCAATTATCACTCTGCGATTTGGACTTTGAAACGTTTTTTGGACCAACACTACTCTTTATTACAGCCGTCCAACATCTAGGCATGGAATTGAAGTAATTGAGCATTATTTCCGGCATAATTTTACCAAATTTTTCTTTTAATGCTTTTCTTAAGTTTTTCTGATCAGAAATGTGTTTTTTTTAATGACTTGGTCGAGATCGTCCCATATATCCTCGATTTGGTTAATATATGGACTTCGGAAAGCGTCTTATCCATTTTGAAACTTTTTATAATAACTATAACTCCGTATAAAGAGCCACATGCTTTGGGTTGTTATCTTTAGTTAATATATAATTGCTTGGTAAGCGCTTTGTTTTTAAACTATCTTGGAGGTAAGCATTGATGATGTTAATGTAGACCTTTTAGTCCATAATACATTCAACAATTTTTTTTTTTGCCACACCCCGTTCGTCTTTATACACCCCCTAACTAGTTGGGAACTTCAACATGTTTAACAGAACATGTTAGGGTATTCTCTTGCGTTTCCGTTTACGACTTTCGCCACACTTTAACCTTTCCATCAGACTTGAATAGGTTAAATATACTGTCATTGGTATAAAATATTCGGTTCCAGTGCTTAAAGTCATGATTAAGGTAAGTTTTGGCGTATTCTAAACGCTTCGGCATGTTTTTTTCTTGATATAAAGGGTTTTCTACGGGAAGTACGTGGCTTTATGCAGTATATTGCGAATAATTTCAGCGGAAGCTTGTTTACCATAGTCGTAAAATACTTGCGCAGCTATACAGACGCAGTTTTTCATGGACCCTTTGTGATATTATTGACGGCTATTGCTCTTTTTTTGATCCGTCAACAAGTTGAAGATCCGATTTTTTATTACTTATTTACATTCCGCCCGCTTCTCGCGTACCTATAAACAACGCTGTTGGTATTGGTAATGCGTCTAATAACCGCTTCGGCTATATTTTTAAAAGAATTTTCTTTTTTGACTCTATTGATGGTGATTTCTCCTTCTTATTTGGTACTTTTTTTAGAATTCCGTCCTTTCCTTCCAATTTGCACGATTCCGATCAGGATTTCAGAAACTATTCTTAACTTACCAAAATCCTTAGAAGCTGTAAGTTTTTTAAATCAAATCGCTGTTTTACTAGTGGAGAATTTCACAAAACAGCAAAACGACGAATACTTTTTTGGAAAAAATATTTGAGCTTTATTTATTTTTCGCATTTTTAGCAAAGAAGATGAAAATTTAAATCAACAAAAACAACAATTTTTTTTATATTGAAAGCCAAAGAATATTTGTAAAAAAAAATTTGCAGTTTATGCAAATGGAATACTGATATTTAAGAATTAAAAAAAAACATTGAGCGACGAATACTTTTTACTGGCACTGTACAAAGTTTTAAATAACAATTTTATATGCAATACAGCTCTCCCTCGTTAATCAATTTTGAAAAACTAAATCCTGAAGTGAAGAAACAAAAACAAATGACGCTACCCGTTTTTTCAAAAAAAAATTATTTCCAACTTAACGCTCTGTTTGTAACTTAACCGAGTATTTGTCTCAGCATATGCTTACAATATAGTGGTTGTGAGGTCTACGGTGACGTAGACAGTATGCACAAAAAATTTAAATCGTGAATGATTTAATTTTTTTCACTCAAAAAAAAAAAAAACTGTAAAGTTAGCAAAAAATTTATTTAAATTTAACTAAAAAAACACCTGATTTTGAACCTACTTAATTTCTAGTTAATTTAACTAAAAATATTTAGCTAACTTCTCGTAAAATAAATGTAGCAAAAAAAAAAACGTAACTTTAACTAAAAATTCAGCTATATGTACGTTAGCGCGTCCCGAATTCTAATTTTTTTAGCTTGCCCCCTCAAACGATAGGTATTTATGACCCTTTTACGGAAAAAATAACAAAAAAAGTTTTGGACAAAAAACCAGTTGGCTACCAGCGGCTAAAGATTGCAATCTCAGTGCATTTTGAAAAAAAAAATTTTTTTTGTTTTTTAAAAAAATAATGCCAAAAGTTGTGCAATATAGAGTACATTCCAGGAAAAATATTAATAAAATTTCCATGGAGTAATTTTGGTGCAGCGTTGCATCTCAAAGATGAAAAAGTGAACTTAATTTTTACTTTTTCTTTCTTTTAAGCTTAATTAGTCTCAAAATCTACTTTGACACAGTTTTAACGAATGTGCTCTATTTTGCGCAACTTTTGAGACCGATGTAGCTTAAAAGAAAAAATAAAAAAAATTTAAGTACACACTTTTCATCTTAAAATGCAACGTTGCACCAAAATTACTCTATGGAAATTTTATTTATATTTTTCCCAGAATGTACTCTTTATTGCGCAACTTTTGGCATCAATTTTTAAAAAAACAAAAAAAAAAATTTTTTTCAAAATGCACTGAGATTGCAATCTTTAGCCGCTGGTAGCCAACTGGTTTTTTGTCCAAAACTTTTTTTGATATTTTTCCCGTAAAAGGGTCCTAAGTCCCCATTTTTTGGAGAGGCAAGCATTTTCAAATTCGAATAATAGCCGAATTCGGGACGCGCTAATGTACGTATTAACAAAAAAAAAACAAGTAAGAAAGTTATAGTCGGTCAAGACCGACCATATAATACCCTACACCAGAGCTTCCCGGAAAATGGATCTCATGGACCGATTAGATCTATATGTTGTAAAATCTTTAATAAGTGTAAAAAACACTCACAAATCAAATTTGAGTGAAATAGGCTTCTATTTGTTGACAATAAACCGCTTTAACTGAATATCGGGCGAAATTTTAACAAGGGGCCTGAGTCTAAAACTGGTCCGATGATTATCAGGTTTGATAAGGTTATTTAAGTACGCGTTTAACATACACAAACAAAATTTTAATGAAACATTTTCTATTTTCATGACTTTTGAGACATTTATGCGAAAATCGGGAAGGTGGTTTGTATGGGGGCTACAAGAAGAACTGGTCCGATTTCTTTGAAATTCGGAAAATTGTTTTGTGAAGACAAAACATGTTTACCTTCCAAATTTCAAAACGATACCTTCTATAATACGGTTATTAGAGTCATTTGAGCCAAAACTAAAGAGGACCTTTGTATGGAGGCTAGGTCTAAATATGGACCGATTTTTTCCAATTTCAATAGGCTTCGTCCTTGGGCCAAGAGAGACTTAAGTTTCAAATTTCAAGTCAATTGATCAAAAATTGCGACCTGTATCGTGTTTACACCGTTTACATGGACAGACAGACAGACAGACGGACGGACAGACGGACGGACGGACGGACATCGCTAAATCGACTCAAAAAGTGATTCTGAGTCGATCGGTATACTTAAAGGTGGGTCTAGGACCAATTTTTCGGGTAGTTACAAACATCAGCACAAACTCATTATACCCTGTACCACAGTGTGGTGTAGGGTATAAATAGGTAAATTCAGCTAAATTTTTTTTATAAAAATTTTAAGTTTGTTAAATATTGATTTTATACACACTAAAAAAAAAACTGTAAAGTTAGCAAAAAATTTAGTTAAATTTAACTAAAAAAGCACCTGATTTTGGGCCTACTAAATTTTTAGTTAATTTAACTAAAAATATTTAGCTAACTTTTCGTAGAATGAATGTAGCAAAAAAAACCGTAACTTTAACTAAAAATTTAGCTGAAATTTCGTAACGTTTTTATGTACATATATTAAAAAAAAAAATAGTTGAATTCAGCTAAACTTTTTGTTACATTTCGTAAACTAAAATTTACAATATATTTTGTAAAAAATTGTAAGTTTATTTTTTCTGTTTTTTCCTCAGCTTAAGTAGAACTTATGAGATTTGCATAGGAGGCTACATAAGAAATTTCACTTAACAAATTTGTTACGAAAAATCAGCAAATTAATTAGTAAAAATTCGTAAACTCAGTTTTGAAGTCAACAAAAAAAATTAATTCAAAATTTTTTCAAAACTAGTATTTTCGTAAATTGAACTTAACTAAAAAAAGTAGTTAAAACGCTGATTTTAACTAAAAATTTGCTAAAAAGCCAGTAAACTCGAGTTAACAAAAAAAAATTTGTTAACTTTACAGTTTTATTTTTTTTTAGTGTTCTTTTATAAGTGAGTGATTTCCAATAAATTCTTAAACGATATCGGTTCAGTGGTTCAAAAGTTTTAAACGAAAATGTAAGGACGCCTCGAAAAGTTTGGTTCATTCAAGACAACCTAAAAACAATAAATGTTGAATTCGGCTGCTGGTTGACATATGTGAACAAATTGGATAACGAAAATTATTCGAACAATTTTCAAAAATTGTTTGTTTGTCAAAATTATTTTTTTTACCAATATTTTTAAACTAAAAAAAAACATTCATGATGCAGATGAAATGACAGGTGTCAAGAGTGTCGCGTCTGATTAGTCTGCAAAACGCACAAAATGTAGAAAATAAAACGGGTGATTAGAGCAGCACAAATTTATTTTGTGATTTAAAGCAACACACACACACAAAAAACAATATTATGTCTATAAGATTACCCAAATTTAAAACTATTTTTTCTACAATTGAAAAGTTTTGTATACTTTTTGTATTGAAAATTTCCAAAATATTAAAAAATAGTAGATTTTAGTTAAGTTTTTGAACGGAACTGTTGTTAATGTTTTGTATGTGTTTGTTGCTTAATGTTTACATAATTATGTAAGGTGTAGCTGGCAGTAAGTGTAGTAAGGTTTCGATTTTCCTTCCAAAAAAATTCGTTCCAAAACGCATCATATTAACCTGTAACCAATTCTACTTAACATTTCAGAATCAATGATTTGTTGTTTGAAATTGTCTCGAAAACAATCATTTTCTAGAGCAGGTAGTTTTTTTGAAAAATAATTTTATATAGAAAATTTAGTTGTGAGTGTCCTATTGTAATAGGAATCTGTTCCAAAAACTGTTCCTGGGTACAGCTATTCAAACTTTAATCAATGAATACTTTCATGAAAAACTTCTTAAAACCTTTTAAATTTTAACATTCTACGAATATTTTTATCATTTCCATGAAAGTTGTCATTGAGAGAAACTTTAATGACACCAGTATAATCGACCAAATGAAATATGGCTTTGGTTAAGACTGTGAGTCATTTTTCATTTATTTTCATTACTTCCCAAAGGTTTTTTTTTGGGTACCAACAAAATTTTTCGCAGAATTTTTTTCATACATTTTTTTTTAAATATTTTTTTTTACAGTGTGGAGGGTATCCTTACATTCGGTAAGGCCGAACCAAATTTTTTATTTGTTGTAGCAGTTTAGAAGGCTTAAACGCAGACCGATTTCGACCAATTCCAATCATTTGACTAAAAAATTAGATCAACATTTAACTGAATAAATACTAAGTTTCGGTATACCGTTCAAACATTTTCGTATCTACGAAATAATATGAAAAAAAAAAACGATTTCTACACAGAAAAAAAAATTCGATGGAAAAAAACAATTAAATATTTGCTCAGCTTAAAATTTGACATTCAATTAAATTTTACTTGAATCAATTAACCATTTGCTCAAATCTGAAAAATTCACAGTATGAAATATAAAAACAAAAAAACTTATCAAAGTAGGCTTTGTCTAACAATACGATGAGCGCTGTTGAGTTTTTTGTTTAAGTTTTCGTTAGTAGCCAAACAGAAAGGTACGTGAACGCACACAAGACAAAGAAAAGAAAAATAATATAAAACACAAAAAATAAAAAAACAATTTAAAAAAAGATTGACAAAAAACACTAAAATTGTATATATTGATTAACCATTCACTCAAATCAAGCATTGGTTTAATCAAAAATAACCAAAAAATATTGATTAACCACTCACTCAAATCAAGCATTGGTTTAATCAAAAATAACAGAAATATACCGATTAATCATTTGCTCAAATCAAGCATTGGTTTAATCAAGGATCTGTCAATGACTGACCTACAATTTTAGTGCTTGATCCAACAATTTTCCTCATTAGCTTACTTTTAATTAAAATAATTCTCAACCTGGTGTATTTCGTGCTTGATCTAACAACTCATTTTTATCTGTGTACTGTTAAAATTTTAAATATTCAAACGATATTTTTCAAAAGGCGATTTCCACTCCTAACAAAACCTATATTTGTTCAAAGATTTTTAAAACGCCATGTTATTCTGGGGACATCTGTATGAAATAAAGTAAATGCTTACATATATCAAGCTCCCTAACCAGAAGCCCCATAATTAACTAAGGTGGTCATTTTTAACAGAAAAACAAAAAAAAAAATATATTAAAAAAAATAACACTGAACATGTCTTCTGCTCTTCGACTGCGCATCATCAACATACTATATCAAAGCCTGAGCAGGAACCTTAACAACAATGTTTTAAACAGGGTTGTATTATAGAGAAAAAAAAATAATTTACATTTTGACGTGCTCTTTAAATCAAAGATAAACGATAATTATCTGGTGAAAATGCGCGCATAAATAAAATTAATTTAAAGTTTAAACTAAAAAGGTTTTTTTGTTTTGTTAAAATAAGTATAAAGTATCAAGACATTACGTACTTTGAAATTTAAAAACATTTTTGTGTTTTTTTAGATGGTGGAGAAACATGAAAAGAAAAGAATGATTTGTTTTTGCATAAGTATAAGAGTTTTTTAAAAAAATTCATGTTATTTTAAAAATATTTTTTTTTTATAATTAGTAGAATGTATTTGTTAATAAGAATATAAAAAAAAAGATTTAAATTGGGAATTATAAAAAATTGGGGAATTAGTGTGAAAAGCTCTTTTACACTTGACTCGAAATATACTTTAGCCCTTCAGTGGATGACCAGAAACCTAGAGAAATCTAATTAAAACTAATCGGAATTAGAACATAGTTACCGCGACATTGGCCCAAATCCAAATCATGTCAGAATTGTTGAAAGAGTTTGATTTAAAATGCGTAAATCGCTTTAAGACTCAGCAAAGATATAACATTTGTATACCCGCACTCTAAAAAAATTAGTCCAGTTTTCTACTATAAATTGGGTAAATTTCAACAAATTCGAAAAAAAATACTTAAATTTCCAACAATTTAAGGTAGAGCTACGCAATTTGTGTAAATTTACCCAATTTATAGTAGGAAACTGAAATCATTTTAGTTAGAGTGTACCAAACACAAATCTGGCTTAATTTAAAAAAAAAACCCACAATTTTAAAAAAAATATTTTCAAAAATATTTTTGCAAACTGCAGTTACTGTTTGCTTAACATTTTTCCGTCTACATGTTTCGTGTATCGCCCCGTGTGTTTTAAAAACTCTCCACAGAAGAACCATTAAAAATTAAAAGCTCATTAATTACACAGATAATTCATTTATTATATTTTCAACACAAAATTCTTGTTCCTCGCACAAAGAATATTTATTTTGAACTTGTTATTGTGTTTTTATGTCATGTGAACTGTTGTAGCCTGTTATTGTTATTTTTACTACAAAATAATTTGTATCATGCTTATTACTGGATAGACAGTATTGTGGTTAGGTCATTAGAAAGATGATGTAACTTATTATATATTAATAAAATATAAGTAAAGATTTTGAATTCGACCTTGTCAAATATTTTTAAATGCCAAAACAAATTTAAAATAGTTTTTTCCGAAATCTACGATAAATTAGGAATTATAGTCCGAAAAAATAATAAAAAATTCTGGAGAATTAAAAAAGTTATAAATAAATCAAAATTAATCCAACTAAATTTTAGGATTAGTTAAGTCCATTTTGGATTAGTTTTGATTTATTTATAACTTTTGTCATTTTCCAAATTTTGTTATTATTTTTTTGGATTATAATTGCAAATTTATGGTACAGTGTAAGATTAATTAGAAAATAAATGCACTTATTGAAAAACACAGCAAATGTTACAAAAAACTTAAAGAAAAGAAGAGAAAAAACTATCGCAAATGACAAAACGGTCGAATCAAACTTAACTGCCGAACTACTGAACTAAAAAGGGAAGTATTCCAGCCCTTATGAACGGATTTACCTGAAACTTAAAATATATATAAAAGAGACAATTCTAATGTTGGGGTGTCTTAGCTTATCGGCCATATCGAGGATTTAGGGGTTTAAAATATGGGCAAAAAATGGCGACAAAACAGTTATTTGGATTTCCATTTCTTCTTAGGATGCTATATAACTCATATGAGTTTTATGTTTCATGAGTTTTATATAACATAATATATTTTTTTTTAATTTAATTTTTTTTTTTAAATTTAAATTAAAAAAAAAAATCCATTGTATTTTTTTGTATTTTTAATTCAACAAAAAACTTGTTAAATACCTTAGCGTTTTTTGTGTGTTTTTTCATATAATTAGTCTTAACTTCGGAGATAACCCATAGATTTTCATTAAACCGACTTTATTTTCTTTTTTAAGGTTCAGGCTTGTAGAAGAAACCAAACAAATTTTTTTTTGTTACGATTTCTATTTCTGCCGATCATCCAAATTTTGATTTTATTACTCAAACATTTGGTTCTAAGTGGTCCATAATACATAAAACAAGTATAGTCACGTTTCGTGTTTTGTAAACTAGTGTTACCTAAGGATTTTAACGAAAAACCTTAGGTAATTTATTAAAAGAACTTTAAACAAAAAAACAACAAGCAAAATTTCTGACTTTTTTTTTAACAAAAATATTTAAACTTACAAATCGTTGTAAAATATTCCAATGACTTGTTTTACTACTGTTTAAATAATAATTTCTACAAAATATGATGAAACTAAGAGTTAAAAAAAAAAACTTTGAAAATACAAAGGAATGAGGGGTGGGTTGATAATGATGACGCCTGAATAGCAGTACTACCTTTTAAAGAAAATGTCAAAAAGTTTTTAATATTAAAGTTTCAGGGTTGCTGAAAAGTATTCATTATACAGAAGGGTGGTAACCCAATAAAAATTTAACAAATAAAACTCCCTAAAGGACCATTAAAAATTAAAACTTGATGAAGTGAGTTCTTTTAATAGGTTGTTAAAATTAAGGGATTATTAATTTTTTAGAGGTGTTAATAAGAAAAATTACATAATGTAAAATTTAATAATAGGTATACTCCAAAATTACACTCTGTCAGAAAATCAGTAGGATATTTTGCAATTTAAAAGAACGAACTTTTAAATCTTCTTGTGCTAATTTAAGTATAATGTTTTGCACATTTGACTAAAACAATATAAAATTGGGGCTTTCTCACTTAGGCTTAAAGATTCGAGTTCATTTATGGCAAGAAGTCAATTCACTACCATTAAGTCTTAAAAATTTCGTTAACTTTAAGTTGAGTTAGCAAAACTTTTCTGTACCCAGGAACATTTTTTAGAACAGATTCCTATTACAATAGATTCTTAAATTTTTTCTACGGTAATCACAATAAAATTTTTTATATAAAATTATTTTTTAAAAAAATCTACTCTAACAATCGATTGCTTTCGGGACAATTTCAAACAAAAATCATTGATTCTGGAACATTAAGTAGAATCGCTGGCAGGGTAATAATGCGTTCAGGAACCGAAAATTTTGCTGGGTATATTCGACAGACTTTTAATTTCGAGTGTATTTAAACCAACAAAAAAAATATTTCTATATTAATATTGCAAATAACAGGAAATTAAATTTTATTTTTTTTTTTCCAACTCATATGCAAATTATATTTAATTCATTAACTACTGTTTCTTTTATTACTTATTAAGTTGCCATGACACCATAGGAAGACTGGCTGGGCTACTGCTTGAGATGAGACTTGACTGTCTCTGCCTACTACATCTTAAACTTTAAGTGGTTCATTAAACTTTTTTTTATGTATTGTTAAATGTTAAAATGATGAAGAATATGAAAATAAAATTAAAAAAAAAAATCACAAGAAATCATATTTTTTTTTTGTAAAATGGTAGTTATATTCTCATAAAACTGATGATGACGATGATGTTTTGATTGCCTGTTAAAGATAAATTAGTTTAACACACTCTTCTTCATACAAATATGAAGAACAAACTCGAACTAAACTGAACAAAGTTTAAATAAGAGTCAGCACAGTCAGACTAGTCAGCCCAACCAGACAAACACAGAATCAGATGTTTTTTGTTGTTAAAAAATATAAATATTGTATTAAAAAAAAAATATCTTAAAAAACATATTCAATATGGCGGCCAACATGTCAAAAATTAAGAAGAAAAAAATCTCTGAAAAAAAACAATATTGACTTTTAAGCTTTAAAACCAGTTTAAAAAAAACTGGATTTTTTTTAATATTTTGTTTAAGGTGCTTTTAAAATACAAAAAATAAATAAACGAAGAATCTTTTAATTTTATTTTTCTTGTTTATTAGGTGAATTTTTTCTCATATCCACATACTACGATAATCTGTACACTGAAAAAAATCAATTTAACTTTGGCAGCAGTTAGCTTATTTCAAAAAATTTTTCAATGACAACAAGCTTTCAGTAAATTTAATTTTGGTAAATTTTGGGCAGTAATAGTGTCAGTATTTGTAGTAATTGTAAGTACTACTATAAAAATTTTGTTGAATTAGTCGAAAAATCAGCTGAGCTTCTTCTGTTGGAAACAAAAACTATCCTTAACATTTGTCATCACGATATTTTTGGTGTAAAATTAGTCAAATTACGAAATAATGGATTTCTTTTTACCATTTTTGATGTTTGGACCACACAGTATTACCACAATTTTCTAAAGAATTCTGAGGTGGTTAATAATTGGAAAATTTCCGAAACAATTACCAGTTCATTCTTGAAATAACAAAATTTTTAGAGCAGAAACTTTATGAGTATTTGTTGGTAAATACAAGTAACGGTTATGTTTATTCATAATGGGAAAACTAAATGACCTAGAACTAGAATTAACTAACTATATTAACTATAACTATAGATCGAATAGCTAACTATTTTTTATATTTTTTAACAAAAATTAAACAAACTTGAATTCAAATATTGGTTAATATGAAACGATGTGTAGTAATTCTCATTGAGCCTAAACAACATTTTTAACATTTACTTTTCTGTTTTACTTTGAACCGGTTTGCGTATTCTTTGATGATCTCCCTTTTATTGTCGTGGCTCTCGAAGGCAATCAGGGGGTTGCTTTCTCAGTTCTCTCTGGCACTACAGTCAAAGGCAAATGCTTCATTATATTGATGAAACGGTTTCATCACTTGACGTCATTAATTTTGATGACAAATAACATTATATTAATGAAGCTGTTCTTCAATGTTATGAAACATCCATCAAATTTAATTTCATCATATTGATGTAACTTTTCATTAATATGAAGAAGATTTTATTTGATCGTAGTTAGGGCCAATTTACAGGATACGATTTTCTATAATATTTATAAAATTATTTGTAAAATAAAAAAATAAAAATATTTAACGAAGGCGATGGCCACCATTGGATAGGAATTAAAAAACTTTTTATTTTCAAAATTTATGAAGAAATATCTCAAAAATCCAACAAATGAAAAAAAGTTTTTACTCATTTTTTGAATCCAAAAATCCCCGTTTTGGCCGATAAGCCGAGAAATCCCAACCTTAAAATCTTCACTTTTGTATATATTTTAAGTTTCAGGCAAATCGGTTAATCTGTGATTCGAATGATTTTCAACATTTTTAATCCTAAAATTATGCACTCTTTTTATACACAATACATAGAACATTTATTTATTAATATTTTTGACTCGTATTGACACTTTTTCACGGGACCCTCTTTTGCTCATAGCATTTGCGCTTTACACCAGTTTTGGAGTTTAATCATATTATGAAGTCTTTAGCCTTCTACATTATTTTTTTTAAGTGTATTATATACACCAACAAACCTACATATAGAGTATGTGTAAATTTGTTGTTGTCATATGAGATGATTTTGCACAAAGCTGGCAAGATCTAAAAGGGATCTTTAAACCAAAAGACCAACCGCGCATCCGCCCGCCTTTTTAATGAAGCGCAAAGTGAAACGAAATCATTTTGTGAAAGAAAAAATAAAAAACTAATGATGTGCATGGTGTTCATCAGAGATAAAAATATGAAATTTTAACAGTTTAAATTAAAATTTCAAAAACTTGAAATTTTTTTAAATTTAAAAATTTAAGATTTTAAACCAAAAATTCTTGAAATTTTTATTTATTTGTTTAAAATTTGTATTGTTATTTTATTTTGTTTTTATTTTGTTGTTCCACTGTGTTTTAAGTTTCTTTCTGTATTCCAAAAGTCTATATTATTTATTTACCATCTTACGCCGGCGGGAGTGTGCAAACAAATTGCAATTGTTGCTTGTCATTGTATGAGACCTCTAAAGTAATTTGCCGTACGTGTGTGGAGTACAATAGTTTTTGTTGTAGATGTTTTTTTTATTTAACTCGTTCATTGTTACTTTTCCTTCAGGTTGTATTAAGCTGGAAAAATGTGTTGGCCGTTTTGTGGATCTTATGATTTTTTAATGGTTTATTTTTATTTTTGCTAGCATGGCTTACAAATGGAAATCATATTTACAAACTGTAGTGAGAAGTTGGAAAGTTTTTTTTTTGTATTTTTTTAAATCTGTGATTTAATTGGGGTAATCACAGATTTGTAAGAATTTGCAAATTTTAGACTTGTTAAGGGGAGCACCTGGTTTGCAATTCTTATAACTACAACTACGTGATAGAAGGCTTGCCGTCATGTAAGTAACACATCTAACTAAAGGGCTTTTATTTCATTGTGGAATTGAGGAAAAAAATTGGGGTTTTTAGAAGAAGAATCACATAAAATATTGCCAATGTTATTAAGTTGGCATCACTGTTTGTTTTTAAAGTTTCTCATTAACCAAAAAAAGTTGATTCAGTTTATTAAATTGGTCCAGATAAACACATAAAGTAAAAAAACAAAAATGGCGCCCAAGCTGGGGCCCTATTACGACAAATATCAAAAAAACAGTTTCCAAAACTACAACGCCTATTCGGTTCAGAAATATGTAAACATAAACTACAATAAAATCAAGTAAATGAATCCCAAGTAGGGGCCAGATTATAAATCGTGTCACATTTACCACAACAACCAAAACTATTGAATAGCGTGTCAACAAACATGAAGAAGCGATTTATTGGGAGGTAAAATTAGAATGAAAGAACTAGTTGAACTGTCTCAAAAGTTAGGACCAACATTAATAGTCACAAAATATTACCAATGTCATTAAGTTAGCATCACTGCTTGAGTTAAAAGTTTCTCAATATACAAAAAATGTTGATTGAATTTAGGAATTTGGTCCACATAAACACATAAATTTAAAATAAAAAATGGCGCCCAAGTTGGAGCCTTATTATGACAAATATCAAAACAGCAGTTTCGGGTTTCCAAACTGCAACCCCTATTCCAGTCAGAAATATAAAAACATAAAATAAAATCAAGTAAATGGCTCCCAAGTAGGGTCCAGATTCTGAATCGAAATGCGAAGGAACAGAGTCGTGTCACATTCACCACAACAAACAAAACTATTGAATAGCTTTGCGAACTTTGCAAACATTGATTAGCGATTTATTAGGAGGGCATATTTAATTAGAATGAAAGAACTGGTGGAACTGTGTCAAAAGTTAGGACCAACATTAATGGACATAAAATATGGTCAATGTCATTAAGTTGGAATCACTGCTTTTGTTTAAAGTTTCTCAATAACAAAAAAAAAAATGTTGGTTGAATTAATCTAAAATAAAAAAAATGGCGCCCAAGATGGGGCCATATTATGACAAATATCAAAACAGCAGTTTCGGGTTTCCAAACTGCAACCCCTTTTCCATTCAGAAATATATACAACAAAAACTAAAATAAAATCAAATAAATGGCTTCCAAGTAGGGGCCAGATTATAAATCGAAATGTGAAGAAACAGTCAACAACAACCAAAATTATTAAATAGTTTTTTTAGAAAACATTGAGAAACGATTTATTATGAGGACATATTTATTTGGAATGAAATAACTGGTGAAACTGTGTCAAAAGTCGGGACCACCAAACTTTGTTTTATGCTTGTATTTCGAGTTTTTTTTTTTTTTTAAACCGACACACCACGGTGTCGTTTTTTTTTAAATTCCACAAATTATTCTATTTTTAAATTTGCTCCAGGAATACCTTAAAATTCAAATAAAAAAATATCTAAGCAAATAGCTCCCATGTAGGGCCCCGATTCTTATGTTTCCACTCAACTCAAAAGAACATGTTTTTTCGCAAAACAAGTTTTAAAAGAAGTGTTGTTGGATTGTAAGAGAATAAAGAGTAAAACGACATAATTTGCAAAAAACATGTTGTTTTTAGTTCTGTGTAATATAAAGTATGTATCAACATGATTTGCAAGAACATGTTGTTTTGAGTTTAGTGGAAACATAACTTAAATCAAAAAGAAATTGCTGAATAGAAACAAATGTCGATTCAAAAACTTTTTATCAGGTTATCAGCAAATTTTGAGTATAAATTCATTCGATCTCATAACAGTGAATGAATAATGTCAAAAGTGCAGAGTTTACTGCAATATATGGAAATGGGTACGAGTTCGAGAGTTTACTCTGAGTGCCTCGAAATCGAGGCCTCTTTGAGACTACCGGATATTGTAGTGTTTTCTAGGCTGAGGAACTTACAATTGATAAAGCCGAGCAGATGATTATGACAAGGAATCTTCGTCCTTGCGTCATTAACATTTTCGTGGAAAGTTTTGCAGCTCTGAAAGCCTAACAATCAAACATTGTAAACTCGCGAATCGTTATAAATTGTATACAATCCCTTCGTCGAATCAGTCAGCACACAGTCAAGCTAATCTGGCTCCCTGCACATCACTATGTGCAGTTCGTTTGGAACAAATTGGTTGATGAATGTGCGAGAAATTGCTCGGAATCGGTGGGGGGCATGTAGAACATCTCGTTTCCTATAGTGGAATTGATGAAAAACATTTATAGGATATCTTAGATACCCAGTGGTCACTGTCAAATTCTAAGATGTCAAAAAGTCTTTTTACTTTGGACGGTTAGGCTATTAGTAGTAGTAGTACTTACAGGACACTGTATAATTGACCAGATGGCCGTGCGTATAAGAATTTCTATTGTAGAAGTTGTGGGGAAGTGAAGAAGGAGTATGTGAAGCACTTGTTATGTGAATGCTCGGGTATAATGAGAAGCCGCCTTAAGCATTTGGGGCAAAGATTTTGCGATGACCTGGATTATCTCAACGGTGTCTCATTGACGTCTCCAGCAAAATACCTTAGAGAATCGGGGTGGTTTAAAAATTGGACTTAATGCCTCCGAGTGAATTCGCCAAATGGCGAACGCCCATACAACCTACCCTACAACAGTAAAGCTTCCACAATTAGTGGAGAAACCACTAATAAAACGATTTTTAAAATGTTTCACTAGATCTGGAAAAGTTAGTAAATGTTGAAGAAAAGGTTATCAGTAAACATTGAGTACGGATTCATTTGGTTGGGCTTATAGTTTCAGCAGAAAACTGGTGAAACAGTGTCGAAAGGTTGGAATACCAATGCAGTATTTACTGCAGCACATCTTCCACAATTAATATAGGAAATACGAATGAAACTTTTTTAACTCAAAATGTTGTACTGTTGTACTAGATCTGAAAGGGTGAGTTAATGCAGAAGAGAAGGTTTGTCATTCGATATACTTGTCTATAGCAATACCACAGTCGCGACCCGCAAAGTATTCTTGAACTGCCACAATCGCGATAAATTTATTTAATCTTAAGAGAACACAATTTTCTTTTTCAATCAAAAACAGAAACACATTTTGACATTTTAAAGTTTTAAAATTGTTAGTCAGTAGGCGCCCCAGTAGGATAGTTGGTAGCGTGCAAGCCTATGAGTCTGAAAGTTGTGGGTTCGAGTCCCACCAGAGGCCTTGGCCTTTTTCGCTATGACGAGACAATGGTCATAGTCACCCGTCTCGGTTAGGTTAATTAAGTATATGATTTGTAATTATATGTTAATAATTCAACAAATAAATAAATAAACTTTTAGTCAGTGTTACACGATTGGAAGTTTTTCGCTTGTCGCAAAATTGTGATTAATTTTCCTAAAACTTTGGCATGTATGAATGATGATAGTGAGAATTTAAATATGTATGATTAATGTCTTTATAAAAAGTTTTAATTTACATTTTCCATAAAATAATTGAAATTTCAACAACCTGTTTAAATAACCACAACAATTGTTTACTTTTTTTAAAAATCTCAAAATACTTGATGTTTATTGGAGTGTATTCAAGTGTTTACTACAAAGTGTTGATTTTGAATTAAAACTGCAGAATATGTAGAATATACAAATTAAAAAAAAAAAAAATTAAACACGCAAATCTAAAAGCAGAAGAAAAAAAAGACTTAATGATGAAAAGTTTATGATAAAGAAATAAATAAAAATTAATTTTGAATATCACTCAATAAACACAAAACATCACACGAGTTAATAAACCAAAAAATCATATAAAAAGAAAATGCAGCAGAGCAGCTAAAAGGCAGACTAAAGTTTTTTGTTCAAAAAATTTTGTTCGAAAAATAATTTATAATAAACAAACAATGGCGCCACTTGTGACTGATGATGAATAAACGCTGATAGATATGAATCCAATGCAATTGTAACGCAATGCATGGCATGTATCATCAGATAAATTTTTGAAAATGAATGAACCGCCACATACTCATACCCATACTCGTGAAGCAAAATTTTGTATAAGAACAAACAATTTCTTAAATAATTGTTAATTAAAGAATATTTTTTTTTGTTTTCAATTTCATAAATGAGATTAATCTAAAAAATTAAAACGTTCAATTTGATAACACTTTTTTTTTGAATTAATAACAAAAAAAATCTCTGTCTTTAATTCAAGAAATAATGTTGTAAAAAACTCGCCGAAACATGCTGTGCGTAAGTTAATTTACTATTATCAAAATTTAAAAACAATCCATGAAATTAAAAATATAATTTTTTTTACATCATCATTTCTATGTCTTTGGCGTGTAAAGTAATTGCAATTTTTATGTGCTTTGCAAGGATACTGGAAAAATAGAGAAAGATTGTTGTGAACAAGAAAAAATATTGTGGTCATAAATTTATCTAAATGTCATGCTAACCACTGTATGGGAATTTATCAAAGTTTAGCTCAGAAACAGTGCTGCTTTACTACTAACCGCAACCAATTCACTTAAAAGCAGCGGTTCACAAATGGTGTGAAGGCGTGAGAAGGATAGACATACTGGCAGTTGACATTTCGATTAAGCTTGTCTACCGAATTTAACAAAGCACGACAAAAAAAAAACAAGCCATTCCGGGAAAACCTTTTCCAATAATTTATTCAATTACTCAACAATATTTTGTATGAAATGTCAAAAGTATTCGCATGTGCTGTCATAAATTCAAAAAAATGTCAGAATATTGCAACCTATCAGCAATATTTAAAAGGCATACTTTAAGGTACGAAAAATAAACTACAATGTTACAGATTAAAGCCGAATATATAAAGTATACTTTAAGGAGAATAATTATAAGCTTGAAAAATTCAACCTAACTCACAAAAAATACTAAAATTCCGTTAAAATGGAAAATGATTATGGTTGAAAAATAATAATGGAATGATGATTTATGCACACAAAAAAATAGCCAAAAACTGCCCATGATTACATCATTAACAACAGTTTATTGTGTTATCCTCAAAACCTCATTTTTAAAGCATACTTTAAGGAGAATATTTACAAATTCAAATGATTAAAAGACAGTGACTGATCTATTATTGCAGTCTTGTAAAATTTAAATTGTTGAATCAACATCACATTTATACCAGTGTTAAGAATAAACCAACGAAAACATTCAATAAAAATGTTCTTAGTGGTTGTGTTCGTGTACGCAAACATAATGCCGAACATTATGCTTTCGACTTGACGAGCTCAAACTCCACGATAATGTACTTACTACACTATGTAGAGGAACTAAAACTTCAAATAGCGATATCTCGAAAACTAAGCAAAATAGAGGAAAACGGAGCATATTTTTGGTTCTTTGAATTTCCATGGTGTCGCCTGCCCTCATCACATGTGTGGACCCCTATGGGTCGTTATTTGGAATCTAAAAAAGTTAGCATTCTGATAATTTATAAATTCACTACAAAATGTCGAAAATAATTTTTGTCGTTTCGGCAGTATTTAGCGAGATATGTGCATTTTTAATGCTTAGATTAGATTAAAGATGCCCTATGAACTGCGAGCAGAACGATCTATTGTGCAGCCTAAAAATGGGGCCCTAAATATTCAGGCTTTTAATAAAGCCGAGAATCATATTTGGTAGGGAGTTTCATACTTCAGTTGGAGATATTAAGTTTCCCCCCTAAATGTTGAAGTCTTCTACCAGTTAGTCTTGGGCATGCACAAAGTATATGTTCTGCTGTCTCCTTCTCTATCTCTCAGCACCTGCACGTGTCCGAGTCGGATAGATTTTTCTTTTTAATAATTTGATACGGTGCTGTCGGACAATATGTATATTGGAACCGTTTGTTTTCCTTGGAAGACATTCGGTTACACATACATTAATGGAATATAGTTCTGATATTGATTGCTTTTACCCGTTCGAATACCATATTATGGAATTTGGCTCTGGGTCCCAGATCATGTTTGATCACACGCTCCGTTCAAGTATTATAGTATCAAAATTTCTAATAAATACTTGTGTCGGTAATATTCTGTCTATGACCTTTAAAATAGGGTCATCAATGAAAAATTCGGCAATTCTCAAATGTCCCCGTAAGCCACCTCCTTTCATATTACCAAGTTCCGTCAGCCTTAGGACGGAACTTGCTTTTTAAAGCATTCTCCATTACAGAAATATGTAATGGTGGAATGTTAAGTAGGACCCCAATGCCATAAGTTGGGCATGTTTTACCAGCACCGGTAAGGCCAATGCAGACGAGTCTGTACACTTTGTCTAATATAGTTCTGGCCGTACTTTGTTCCACCTTGGGCCACCATACTAGAACTGCGTAAGTTAGCAAAGGTTTAAAAATAGTGTTAAATGAACAGAAAATCATATGCGGTTTCAATCCCCATGCTTTCCCAAAAAGTCTCTAACAGTCATATATAGCTCTTGGGGCCTTTATAGTTAAAAAATTTAGATGTTGGTTCCATAACAAGGATTTACCCAATGTAATCCCAAGATATTTAACCACATTTGAAAATCCTATTGTTATGCCATTCAAATTTGGCATGATAAGTAAGTTTGAGTTATCTTTTTCTAGTGAACGGTATTAGTATAGTTTTGGATGTGTTAATTGAAACCCCTTTGACTGGCACCAATTTTGGGTCATATCGCGAGCTTTTTACATGCGGTCCAAGATAGTCGGCTCATGCCAACCAGAGACGGCAATGACAAGATCGTCAGCGTAGCCAAAGGTCTTAAACCCAGAGTTATTAAGTTCCTCGAGCAGCTCATTCATGACCAAAGTCCAGATCAAAGGATCCTGAATGCTTACTTTTTTGATTCATAATTAGGACCCAAAGAGATTTTCTTTATTAATGCTATTAAAAGTTTAAGAACCAATGCATTTAACCACAATACTATGTATACAATCAGTCCACTCTATGCTCCAATGGAGTAAAAATAAAATATAACTTCGAAGTTGTATGTGGCTCAAAGCGTTTGTAATTCCTTCTTCATTTTTGCGCTTATCTCCAATGAGTTAGAGATACACAGTGACTGATACGCATGTAGAGAATATTAATCTCTTTTAAGCATTAACGAAAATTACATGACGCAATACTTAACAATGTATGCGAAACAACAAATGAATGCAAGAACCTTTTCCAGAAAAAAGGAATCTTGCACTATGGGGCACATATTGAGGCAGTTACAATTGCTGTGTTTATCAAATATTTGAATTTATTAATGCGACTTTTAATTATTCTCCTTAAAGTAGGCTTTAAAAAAATTTTAGTTTCTTAATATTACAAAAGACGGTTGTCCTGAAATTAAAAATATAGTTAAGAGGATTAAAATTAAAGGAACGCATAAAAAAAAATATTCGCGGTCTAAGGAAACATAAATATCGCTTATTTACTGTAATTGTGACATAACTTAAAAAACCTGATTTTGCAAACAATTGTTTTAAAATTCACAATTGAAAATGGGTTTCTATTAAAAAAAGGCCGGTTCATATATATTGTAGTAATGGCATATTCTCAAGCGGTGAGTCCAAAAGATGCAAAAGGGATTTTTTAAAAAACATAAAGTATGCTATAACGAATTATTCTTGATCATTTATTAAAAAAAATCACGATTTTGTGTTAAAATACTATTGTAGTGAAGAACGATAAACTCTCTTAATGTTTGTCTACCGTTTCTCAATAAACGAAAAGGTTTTGGTTTTACAAAATTGCAAAACTAAATGGTTTTGACATATTACAGTACAGAAATTGATAAAAAATTTAAAATTGCGCAGCGACAATTTAAGTTAAAAATTATTTTAAATTCCCAAAAATATCCATTATCTTTAGTGTTTAATGTTTAAAATAATCAACTTTCTAACATAAATTTCTTACATTTGCTCACTTTTCTCAAATAATGACCTATAGTCCGTTGGTACAAATAGTCTTAAAAAAATCTAAAAAGAGAAAGAGAGCCAAGTTAAACCATCACAAATTGTATACAATTCAAGATGAAATTGTAAATAATTAATGCCAAGTAACCAAGTAAAAAAAAACTTACAAGTATTCACCACAACTATCCACATTCCTTTTTTTCGTTTTACCCATCTTGCAAACCTTAAACACCACGTTGTTGGTTAAAAAACGTGCAACACAAGCAAAACACCAACACACACATTCGTACGCAGCCCTTTTCCGTTTTCCTATTACATTTACTAAATTAAAACCTTAACAATTTTCTATCAAAAGGAATAAATCATATTGAAGGTAAGAGCGTGCGTTTATATCTCTCTAAATGCAATTGAATACCGAGTTCCTCTTTCACCTTTAAGCCAATTCAATTTAAATATCATGTAATAGGATACAATACGAGTTCGAAATATTTTGTATTCACTTGCAACTTTTGCAGAATGTCCGAATGAATAGCTGTAGTAGTACAGTTGTGGTCATAAAAATAGCTAGAGAGAGAGAGTTTCTTAAGATTTACAACAGTAGTTTTTATAGAATGTCAGGAAATTTCGCAAAAAAAAAATTGTTTTAATAACGTCCAACTACTTTGTCTTTCCGCATGTAACTCATCGAAATATTGGTCTAGGGCCTCAATTAGTGTATTTAATTTTAATCATTGATCGACTCTAAGGCATTCTACAAAATGCCCGTCTGTGGAAGCCACAAATCATAATCATTAATAACGTAAATAGGCATAATCGGACCAGGGGTAAAAAATACCCTCGAAGAATTAAACAAACCTCTGAAACCGCCGTGTTTATACCCTCCAACTACAGTATGGGGGTATACACACTTCGTCATTCCGTGTGTAACGCATCGAAATATGGGTCTAAGACCCCATAAAGCTTGAAGAATCTAAGATATTTTTTTTTAATCTCCGTATGTCCATTAGTCTGTATAAGACACGATGCAGTCCAAAATAATAGAGCCATTCAACGGAAGTTTGGCACGAATATGTCTTATGATAGACAGCTTAAGTTCGTAAACCGGCTAAGTCGGACCAGGGGTAAAAAATTCTCCCTTGGAGAACTAAATCAACCTCTTAGAAAAGACCACTTTTACAGGTATTTTTTGATTTTTGTTTAACAAATAAAATATTTTTATGCTTGAAGAAGATTAAGGTCCTGGACTTGGACCCAGGGAATTGGAAAATGTCGTTATTTTGGCCCTTTAGATTTTTTTGGAGTTTTTATTTTTAAAGATTAGTCATGTTCGAATTTAACCCTCTTACTTGTTTTTTTCTGACGCCGAGGCTCGCCAACATTTTCCGAGGTTTTTGAACTTAAATTGTTAAAAAAAATGATTTGGAATCTAAGATGCTACATTTGAGATCCGAACACATCTGGTGCTTTACTTTCCATCGCCACTGTATGTGGCATATGTGTGATTGGTTTCTCGTATTTGAATTAATAATTCGTTTGCATATAAAATTAGACAAAATATTTCATAGTTGCCAACTCTAGCTAAAATGTATAATTTTTTATGCGTACGTCCGTCTGTTATACGTTAGTACGTGCGTATGTTTTTGATTACAGGTATGTGTAATAGTTTTTTTTTTCTTTCTTTATTGGGTGCTAAGCACTATCGAAATTAACACCTTTTTTCTGTATTACGTTTGTAAATGTGGAATTATTACACAGACATTTTTTCAAATGTGGGGGTATTGTACGCTTATAAATTAATATAAACTAATGGAAATGGTTAATAATTCAAATTGTCTTTTGAATGCATAAAAAAACGTTATATAAACTTAGAGAAATTTTCCATAATATAAATGAGAATTTTCAAAAAAAAATTAATAAAATTTCATTAGTATAACCATAATTTAAGAGCGTCATATTATGATTAAAAATTGTATTATATGTTTACAGCAATCATAAAATTATTGCTGCAATCATTTTATGGTCCTAAATTTTAATTTTTCGGATATTACCGACCATACTATGATTGCTGATAAAAAATTAAATTTCAAAAAAATTTCAACAAAAATTTTCAAAACAATATTAGAGTGCCCTTTTTTATGGTAACAAAGACTATCAATACTTAAAGATATGTGAAGTCTCCCTTCTTCTGTTAAACGCTCTCTTAAATTCCCTTTGCTAAGCCCGCCATCGAACTGGACGTTTGATCAAACCAAAAAAAAACTCTTAAGTTCGATATAAAAAAAAAAAATATTGCAATTTGGCGATTTTCAGACTAAAGCTAGCGTTTTTTTTTTATCTAGCTGAAAAAAAGTTTTTTTTTGTGGGTTATCGGGAAATCCAATGACTTTTTATTTGCTGACAATTTGTTTTAAACACTTTTAAAGGTATTTCTTAAATAATATTACAATAATAATTATAAATTGTTACATTGTTTCAAAATTTATTAAGCGCTTTTTCGATATAAAAAGTTAGTATTATTTGTCAAACCAACAATATTAATTTAACACTATCGTATTTTCCTCGTCTAACAGTTTTCGTACCTTCTGTTATCAAGTTCCAAAATTTTAAGAGCGGGAGACAAAGAGCTTGATGGTAAGGACACCATGGATTTTCAAAAAAAAAATGTATTTAAGTTAAGAATGTTGTTTTAACGCTGTTAAAATTAAAGGAAGGTGTTTTTTCGTGTTGTCAAACAATAAATTTTCAAAGTTAATGATAAAGCCAAAATTTTGATTTTTTGCAAAAATTAAAAAAAAACAAAAATTGACTGATACTTAAAATATTTACTTGATGTTGTCCTGAGAAATGTAGAAAAACCTATATAATTTTTGTACATTCCACATAACCTAAATATACAAAATTCTTTAATACACTCAAAAAACAAAACTGTAATGTTAGCAAAAAAAAGCTTGTTCCCCTACAAGTAAATTTTCTGATTTTGAACCCACAATTTTGTGGTAAAGTTAGCAAAAATGTTTTGCCAAAAATTAGTTAACTGAATTTTTTTTTTATTTCCACTTAGTTCATACACATTTGAGGACCACATTGGGTTCGGACCCGTTTGGTCCAGACCTCGATGGGCCTAGACCTAGTTGGGTTCCTTAAAAATCGTCATAGTTTTTGATCCAAAATTTGTGTCCGCTCTACCTTGCTTAGTTTTTGAGATGATTTTAGGGGGCCACTGGGGTTGTGAGAATTAAAAAAATTTATAACTTCAAAAATATTACTCGGAGAGCTTTTGGTTATTTTGCGGTTCTACGTGTTGATAGCTACAAAAATACTTTTGGACTTTTTGTTGTGTCGGTAATATTTACCGAGATATGAGCATGTTAAAATTTTCGGGAATGCTAACCTTTTTTGGATCCACAGTTAGGACCCATTAGGGCCCATACGTGTGAAGGGGACCGGCGATACTATGGAGATCCCGAGAACCAAAAATGGTCTCCATTTTGCTCCATCTGCCTTAGTTTTCAAGATAGCGCCATTTCTTAAAAAAAAAATACAATTTATTTTTGCTAATATTAGCAAAAAAAGTTTGTAAAAATTTGGTCAACTCAATTTTAAATTTAGCAAAAAAAAATTAGTTCAAATTTTGTTTAAAATTGCTAATGCGCTAAATGAAGTTTACAAGATGTTTTTGCTAAACTAATCTCAACTAAAAATTTGCTAAAGGTTAGCTTACTAGCATTAGCAAAAAAAAATTAGCAAATCTACTAATGTATTATTTTGAGTGAACGACTGCTGGTGCTAAATGTGCTAAAACAACCTCTGAAAAATATTTTTTTTACATGATTTTTTTTTGTGTTTGTTAAACAAATAAAACATATTTATGGTAGAAGACGTTGTTCAAGGTCATGCATTTGGGCCGGGGAATTCGAAAATGTGCCCCTTTTGAGGGCGTGGATCTTTAGTGAAAAAAGCATTAAAAATAATTTGTAAACAGTTTTTGAGAGGGAGATATTTTTCCCGCAAATCCCTGCCAAAAAACAACTCTGCAATTTTTTTTTTAAATTTTGTTTTAAATTATTGGATGGTATAAAAGATACGGCACAGCCGAATTTAACACTGTCACTTCCCGAGTAAAAAAGATTATATATATTCATATAAAATTATATAAAGCCATCTTATATAATCATATATAGTTTAATGCGAAAAATGAGTCGATAAAACGATATAAAAACTTATCAAATTTGATCAAATCTGATCAAATTTGATATAATTTTAATATAATTTTATATAGTTATATGCGAAAATTGGACCCTTTTTTGTATAAAATTGATGCAATTATATATAATTAAATATATTTATATATAAGAAAAAAATGTTTTCCCCCAAAACGCAAAAAATTGACAAAAAAAAATTGTTTCCAGGACTTACAAATTTTCAAAAATATTTTTAGGACTTTGAAAATTTTCAAAAAAAAAAAAACATCTGGACTTAGAAAAATTTTCAAAAGTTATATTAAATTATATGTAAAGGACTTAGATTTTTTTTTAAATTTTACTCATATAAGATAACATATAATTTAAAAACAGTTGCATAAAGTTTTATATAAAATTTCTTCAAATATTTTGTTTTATCAAATTATATAAAAAAGAAGACAAAATTTTAAAGTTCATATGTAATTATATAAACGAACTTTAAATCATATGTTATTATATAAAAGTCAATATTTTCTGTTATATAATTTTATATAAGAAACAAATTAGAAGTGCAAATATATAAAATCACATATGATGCAACAAAAAATACATATAGTTTTACAAAATAATATATGTATATATAAAACTATATATAATTATATATGATCTTTTTTACTCGGGTTGTTATAACTATTTTTCCGCTCTTATGTTCGCCAAATGTTTCTATTCAAGGTTTATTGAGCTTTAAAAGCTTTAATGGTTATGGATTTCCCATTCTAATTTTAGATCAACAAATTTTTTTACTTTGTAAAAACTTTTCAAATTTTGCATTTAAAAATATAATATGACATTTCAATGACTTTTGCAATAAAGGCACTGGGAGGAAGTGGGGAATATTTACAAAGCGCTGTCGTAATTTTTGCACCGAAAGGCATAGGGTAGAAGTAGGTACTTTCGTCTTTAAAGTTTTTTGAACTTACTATGTAAAGAAACCAGTTGCCTTATTATTTTAATTCTTTTGTATTTCAAAAATACATGAATTTGTGAGAATTTGACCCATTGGCGAAAATACCCCCTTCTACCCTAAATTTTAGTTCTATTATATAAAATGAATTTAAATATATCTTTAAGAGCAGAAAATTATGTAGGAGGAAGGGGGTGAGGTTGGTTTTTAAGAACCTCACAATACTTAGTTGTTTTAAAAAGTCAATTTCTAAAAAGTTAATAGTAAAAAAAATATAAAAAACGGCAAACCAGTCAAAAAACAACAACTCTACCTACTACCTTTACGTCAAATTGTGATGTTGATTAATGTACAATTCGCATTTTTTTAGTACAACTTAAATACAACCAAGCTAAACCAAACAGCCAGCGAATGAAACACTCCAACCAACGAAAAAAAAAAAAAAAACAATACAACATATACACTCACAAAAAAATTAACAATAATAACTTAACTAACTGTGCGGGGGTTTTTTAAAATATGCAAGAAAAATTAAACAAATTTAAATTCAAATATAAATGAATTGTAAGAAAAAAATTTACAAATACAGCTCTTTTTATTTTGAACAGTCATCGATATAAAAAACAATTCCAATTTTTAATAAATTATGTAGTAAAATTTTAAATAAAATATATATATCAAGATTTGAGCGCTAAATTGATAATTTTAAACATAAATTACTTTTTTTTTTTGTTAAATAAAACAACTTAATTTGCAAAAGAAACACATACAGCATTAAGGGGGAACTAAAGACACTTGATCCCAAAAAGTTTTACAAAACTTATGATACGTAAACTTTACACACTTGATCTCTAAAAACCGGTAAAAATGCATACTTTTCGTATTCAAAATTTCCTGCTATAGTAAAAATGGGGGAAAAATATTCAATTGAGCTAAATTCAAAATCGTAATGACTTTTGAAATTTTAAAAAATCTAAAAGAAACTTTCTATTCACAGCATATTCTTTATTGTTTACAACCACGATAAACAGTATTCGAGAGTTTTTAGGGGATCAAGTGTGTTTAGTTTCCCTTTACTAAATGAATGAGTTGAGTGATTTTCTTTTTATATAAACAAATTAGAGCACCTTAAGGTTAATAATAAACTATTATTGTTTTAAAAATTGAATTGTATAAAACTGATTTATAAAATTGTTTAGATTTAAAAATCGATTATCAGTATTTTTTTATAACGATAAAAATAAAATATGAATAATTAACAACTTTGTGAAAATGATTTAACTTTTTGACTTGAATGTTATGTATATAAAAATGAATTCTTGATAGCCTTGTCTTTTTATGAATTTTAAATTAACAAAATTAAAGTAATATAGGAGGCATTCCACACCAAATGTCCAGCGAAAAAAACACGTGTACCGTAAACTTCTGAATAGGTTGTATGGATAGCCCTATATGGAACTTGGAAATTGCGTTTTTAGTTTTTCAATTTTTTAAAAACTGGGCTTAGGAGGCGTAGTCAAATATTGGAAAAATGGTCAAATTTGTGGCGAGTTGCCTTGATGAAATATTTATCACATTAAAACTGAATGCACCACAATCTTAAAAATTTACATTCTTATATAGTTTTGTATGGGCTATCGATTAATTTTTTTTTTTTTTGAAAATTTTCAGAACCCGTTCTGAAATTTTCCATTTATTAAAAAAGTCAATTTATCAAAAATCCGACCCCTTTTTTTTTTTTTTAAATTTAGATGTTTGTCCATCCACACAAAAAATTCAGACACACGTTTTTCGATTTTTTCGAGAAAATCGCATTTGAATTTTAAATTTTATAACAATTTAGTAATTTGCTTCTATTTTCTTGTTTCAACAGAGCGTATGAGAAATATTAAACAATTAATAATACTCATTCGCAACGTTAAATCAAGAAAATACAAGCAAATTACAAAATTCTTATGAAATTTAAAATTCAAATGCTAATGCGAATGAGTATTATTAATTGCATAAATATTACTCATACGCTCTGTTGAAACAAGAAAATACAAGCAAATTACTAAATTGTTATGAGATTTGAAATTCAAATGCGATTTAAAAAAAAACGAAAAACGCGTGTCTGAATTTTTTTGTGTGGATGGACAAACATCTAAACTTTAAAAAAATTTAAAAAAAAGTGGCCGGATTTTTGATAAATTTACTTTTTTAAAAAATCAGAAATTTCAGAAGGGTGTTTTTTAGGGGGGGGGTAAGGTGGGGGAGGGGTCGATGAGCTGGGTATACTCCTTGGTCCTCGCGGTATATGTTTTCAAGTTTACTTTTGTCTGCTTTATGCACAAAAGTATTAGAGTTTTATAATTATTTAAACTATTTTTTTATCCACGCCCTTAAAAAAGGGGCTGGAAAAAAAAAAAAAAATTTAATCCCCTGGTTTCATTTGTTTCACAAAAAAAAAACATCTAAGAAATTGGCATTTTTAAGAGGTTGGTTTAATTCTTCAAGGGGGAACTTTTTCCCCCTGGTCCGATTCGGCCCATTTACGAACTTAACCTGCCTAGGACCATAAGATATATTTATGCCAAACTTGAGGGGTCTAGCTCTTTTATTTTGGACTGCATCGTGTTAACTACAGGCGGACGGACAGACAGATGGACGGACGGACATCGCTAGAATGTCTTAGAATCGATCAGTCCCCGACTGACATTTCGATGCGTTACACACGGAATGACAAAGTGATACCTCCATACTGTAGTTGGAGGGTATAAAAACATTTAAAAAGCATATTGATAACATGATGAAATGTATCATCACTTGTTTCTTAAATTTTAATGACATATTTCCTCATATTGAAGAAAAGCTTCATCAACATAATGAAATTTGTAATCAAAATTGATGACAGTACTTGATGAAACCGTTTCATCAATATGATGAAGAATTTTTATTAAAGCGTTTACAATTTCATTTTTGGTATTTATGTTTATGGAAAATTTTCATAAACAAAATCGGTTCACACATTACAGAGAAAACACATTACAAACACAATGCAACTTTTTTTAATATATAGGTTAAAGTTTTATTTTTAAAAATGAAAACAATATCTGTGTTTTTTGAACTTTTAATTTAGTTTTTTACAAATCAGGAAATTGTTGTTTAAAATTACTTAAATTCCTTATATTTAGACAAAAAAATTTAAATACTTAAAAACAACTTTGTCTTATGACAAATGTGGCAAATTGCTTATTGTCTGATGCCAAAAAATGTGTGTGCTTTATTTGCCACAATTCATCTTTTACTAATAGAATCTATAGACCATGCGTTCTAAATTAAACCAAACAGAATATTATGTCTAAAACAAATTATGAAAACTTAAATTGCGTTCATTACTGTTTATTTAAAAATTATCTTAAAATAAAATTTTTATATTAAATCATACATCTTTTGTAATTATTTGCGTGTGTTCAGTTAATTATTTTTTTTTTCTTCGAAATTTATAGAAAATTGATCAAATAACACTTTCCGCCTAACACTAACACTCTTATGGTTCATTAAAAACTCTTCTGGTGTGTTTGGTTAAAATACTGACCCTTGACTTTGAAATGTTAAAAATGCTGGCTAGGCTGGCTAGGCTGGCTACATGACTGGTTAGTTGTTGTTGAACGGTTGGTTAGTTGCATGTTGCATGGTTTGGAGAAAAATGGTTTGCTGTTTAAATTAAACAGCCACTGTTGTTTTTTTTTTTTTTTTTTTGTAGCAGACAAAATAAGGAAAGATATAAAAAAATTCTATCAGCACTTGAAGGTTTTTTACAAGTCTCCTTCTTCAGCCTGTGCCAAACTACCTACAATTGGTTTAAATTTTCATCCACAAACCAAAATATGAGCACAATATTGCAATCATACAAGTGTAAAACAACAAGATGAAGTAGAGAATGCAGTTTTTTACTATTGAAAACAGGCAAAAAACCAAAAAAAAAACCTAATCATAATCATTATGATTTAATGTCGGTTGTACCAAAAATCGTGTACCAAGTTAATGAAAATGTAATTGAGTAACGAATGCTTACCATACCTTACACAGACAGTTGGGGAAATGCTTAAAATAATACTTGAGTGGTTTTAAAGGATATTGGCTGAAGGTTTCTTACAAAAATATGTTTTAAATACGAATTGGTAGTGTTTTTTTCGATTTTTTTTTGTTAAATCTGTTGTTTTGTTTAAACCCTTTAATGTCGGTATGAACTTTTTTGTTTTCAAATATAAAGTTTTTATTATACTTGTTGAACTTTCAAACCCTCCAACCGGCCGTCCGACCCAAATGATCTAAGCTGTTTTAGTTTGAGACAAATGAAAGCATAATTAAGCAAATTTGGTCCATGTAGAAAAAAATTCCTATTGAAGAACTAAAAAAAAATTTTTTTTTTCTTATGCCAGAAAAACTATTCAAATCTTGCACTTGGGCAAAGATATTTTTTTTTTTTTTGGCGCGCCCCCTATTGGGGGCACAATTATTACAAAAAAATACCAAACAAGTGAGAGTGTTAAATTCGGCTGTGTCAAATCTTTTATACTCTTCAAAATGTAAAAAAAAAAAAAAAATCCAGGGGTTTGTTTTTTTTTGGGGGGGGGGGGGGCGGTGGGAGGTATTTGCGGGTGGGCACATTTGAACTTCCTCTGACACAAAAATGGTTAAATTGTTTAGCAAATATACAAAAAACCGTAAAAAATTTATTATTTTAGAGGTAGGTTTAGTTCTTAAGTGGGAACTTTTGTCCCTCTAGTCCGATTTTGCCCATTTCCGAACTTAACCTGCCTATGACCATAAGACATATTCGTGCCAATTTTCAGGATTCTAGCTCTTTTAGTTTGGACTGCATCGTGCTTTCCACAGACAAACGGAGGGACACACGGACATTGCTATAATGTCTTAGACCAACGACGGTAGAGGCCGCCGCGCTATAAGGATACCAAAAAGTTGTGGAAGGTGGCAAAATTCCGGCTGCCAAATTTGGCTTCCAAGTTTCGTGGAGAGCAAATCAACGTTTACTACGTAAAATGTTGGACCCTACCGTGTGAACATTTAGTACATTTTTTAATATTTAGTACATTTTTCAGTTTTTTTCAATTTTTTTTTTGTTTTTTATATAAAAAAATACCGTTATTATGAAAAAATAATAAAAACAACAAAATCAGAATTTTGTTTTATTTATTTTATTTGAAATCAATTTTTTTCAAAAATAAAATAATTTTTTTTTTATTTTATTATTATTTTTTTTTAATTTTTAGTTGTTTCTGATATTTTTCTGACGTTTTCTCAATATTTCTAAAAAAATACCTTTTTTAAGTAGTAGCGGATATTTCGTACCATTCTGCCCAACATTTTACGTAGTAAACGCTGATTTGCTCTCCACGAATTTTGGAAGCCAAATTTGGCAGACGGAATTTGGCCACCTTCCACAACTTTTTGGTAGCCTTATAAGCGCGGCGGCATCTACCGTCGTTGCTTAGACTCGTTCATGGATCAATAATATATTTACTTTATGGGGTCCCCGACAGTGAAGCAAGCCGGTCGGCGCGGCTGACGGCTGAGTCGCTAAGCCGATATTTTTCCACGAGCCGCGCCGCCGCCGATATCATCGGCTGATCGGCGGCTCAAACTCCAGCCGATTTTGGCGGTTTTGAAATTAAAAAAAGCATATTCCGCAATTTTGTTCCATTTGGCTATTAAAATTTCTAAAAGTCAGATTGGAATTCAAAAAAGTCCCAATTAAAATATAGAAAACACAACTGAAATTAAAAAGTTCGCATTCTCAGAAAAACTATTTGAGAATTACAATTTCTGAATGTCTATTGGCCTTTTCCAAACTTCAAATGAAATTTCTAAGTTTCAATACTATTTTTCGAGATTTCATTTGCCTTTTTTTCGGCGCCCTATGCTCCAGTGGGAGTTAGAGGAACATTTCGCTCATTTACTTGTATAGTGTCATAACTCAAAATATGTCGTTTTTGGGTAAACGATAAAGAATTATTTGTTATATCCTGCTTTATATTGTGTCAAAAATTCATATTAATATCTTCTAAACTCACCGTTTGAGAAGAGAACACGCCATTATAACATTTTCTATGTACGGGCCTTTTGCAATGCAAAACAAGTTTCAATTGTAAACTTTAAACAGGTTTTCTGTAAAATCAAACATTTTTCGTTATGACACTATACAAGTAAATAAGCGATATATATTTGCCTTTTTAAATTTCAACTAAACTTTTCTCAAATTTTCTTGCGATTGCTGAATTTTAATTGTCTGTTTTATTTGTGTTTTATATTGTTTTATTTAATAGGTATATTAGTTCGGTTTGAGTCCTTATTATTTTTGAGAAATAATAACACTTGTTTACAAATTAAAAATAATTTTGCGATTCACGGCATTTACGCTAAATCTGAAAATGTTTTAATATTTGAAAAGTTTATGTAAAAGTTATTCATATTTTTTTTATTCAAATTCCCAATAAAATTACCTAACTTTTGCAAGAAATCCGGAATCAGTACGATCAAGGATACCATCAGGACATTATAAGGAACTTTAAAATATCCTTTTTATGGTTATATTCTTATAACTAGCGATGAGATTTCCATGCAAATGCATGTTTTTTGTCGATAGTCTAAAAACTATATCGACCAATTACACCGCTCTACAAATCTTAGGTTTGTCGCTGCGTTTTGGATGAAACCAAAAAAAGTTGATAGGGTTTGGTGCCCCGATTCCAAAACGGTCACTCAAATTTTTCTATCACGTCACAATTTTGAGAAAATCGCCGTTAAAGTGTCAAAAAATGCCCATTTTTGAACGCCTATAAAATAAGATCCTGACATGCAAATGACTTGGTATCAAGCTCATTCGAAAGTGTGTAGTTTTCTCTTTCAGACTAGATAAAATTTTCTTGGAATTTAATTTTCTAAAATGGTAAAAAAATCATTAGCCACAAGTGCTTTAAATCTAAAATTTACGTATGAATTTGTATGGAAATTTGTTAAAAAACACTGTGTAAATAAACTAAATATTAAAAAAATGGAAGGTTTTTTGTTAATGATTTTTTTACCATTTTAGAAAATTAAATTTTTAGAACATTTTATCTTATCTTTAAGAGAAAATTACAGGCTTTCGAATGAGCTTGGTACCAAGTTATTTGCATGTCAGGATTTTATTTTATAAGCTTTTAAAAAGGGTCAAAAATGCCCTTTTTCGGCACTTTAACCGCGAATTACTCAAAATCCTGACGTGATAGACAAATTTGGGCTCCGGATTTGGAATCAGCGCAACAGACACTATCCAAATCCCTAACCAGAATCCAATACGCATTTTCTTGTTGAGCTGTGTTATCTTTCCGAATCAAGAAATTTGCGTTAAAATGGCATTGATTTGTTTTTGTATATTTTTGCATATTTTGGTGAAAATGCATATTTTTGCATATTTTGGTGAAAATGCATATTTTTGCATATTTTGATTTTAAATGCATATTTCCAACTTTAAAGTGCATATTTTTGCATATTTTGGCATAAATTAGCAAAAACACAAATTGAAATTTATTTTTTCAACAACTATTTTAAATTTTAAAAATTTATTTTGAAAATAAGAAAAACATTTTTTTTTTTGTTTTTAGTTTTTTTTTTAGATTTTCTTAATTTCTAAAAAAAATCTCGTTTACATAAAGTTTTAAATGTTACTATTTAAACCCACCGCTATTTTTTGCTTTTTAAGAAGGTTTTGCTATGAATACAAGATTTTTATTGCATACATTTTATTTTTTAGTGCATATTTTAAGGTTTTTTAGTGCATATTTTGAATTTTTTAGCGCATATTTTAAGCGCATATTTTCGATTTTTTAGTGCATGAAAATCTCATCCCTACTTATAACTATCTGAATTTTGCAAGAAATTTCCTGTTCAAAACAGATGTACTAAGTAGACACTCCAATAAAAAGAACCTGGGCTTAAAAATCTAAAATTCATTAAGTATATTCAGAAATATAATTAATAGTAAATAATCAAGCTCGAGGTCTTTATTTTATTTAAAAATCTTCTTTATTTCATTACTCCAATATTTCGTTATTAATTAAATAACATCCTCAGGGACAGTACAAAAAATTCTTATAAGCTAGTGCGTAGCTGTTGTCGTCGTCATAATAGTACTCTTTTTTTTTTTTTTTTTTTTTTTTTTTTAAAATCAAAATATAAATATAAACATCAAAGCACAAAAAGAAAAAAGTTACAGAGAAAATATTAAATAAAACAGTAATAAAAATAACAACAACAAAATAACAAATAATTATTTACGTACACAAAAAATTCTTATAAGCTAGTGCGTAGCTGTTGTCGTCGTCATAATAGTACTAAAACCAAAAAATTAAAATAAAAATATTGCACTTGTATTGATTATTGCTTTGCCTTATTAACTAAGTAACGAAAATGTTGGGCCGAACTCCCTTCAACATCGGCTTTAAAATTCATCCTAGTGGTTGTTGGTATTTTTATTATATTAAGCATCTCCAACATATATCGGCGTTTGTAATTCTCTTCCCCCTGTAATATTTGTACGTCATCTAAGTTGGGAGAATGATGAGTACTTGCACAGTGGGCTGTCAGTGCTGTTTTTTGTGTAGAAATATTTTTTATTTTTTGGTCTGATTTGTGTGCAGCGATTCTGGATTTTAATTTATTTTTGGTTGTTCCTATGTATACTTTGTTGCATGTTTCATTTTCCTTTCCGTTGCAAGGTATTTTATAAATAACATTGGATTTTTCCCATTTTTCAATTTTGTCTTTCGTGTTGCTAAATAATTTTCCTAAATTATGGTTAGTTTTGTGGGCCATTTTGTATTTTTTTACATCAAATAATCTTGATTTTTCTAATCTTTCTGAAATTTTAGGTACATATGTTAGTGACTTATAAATGAAAGGATCTTCATTAGTTCTTATATTCTTGGGATTTGGTTTTTCAAAATTCCGTATCAGTTTTTTTGTGAGTTTTAATGGAAAATCATTATTACGTAAAATGAGTTTTATTTTATCTTTATTTTTCTTATGGAACTCTGTGTCGCTGATGTTGAGAACTCTTTTAATTAAATTGTTGGCCGTGTTTATAATTACTCTTTTCGGGTGTTGAGAGTAAAAGTTAATTATTCGCCCAGAAGCCGTTGGTTTTTGGAACCAATCTATTTTTATCTGGCTATTTTCGCGTATAACTACAGTATCCAGATATGGAAGTCTGGAGTCTGTTTCCTTTTCCATAGTGAACTTTATGTTGCGGTGAAAGCTGTTTAAACTCTTCATAATCTCCTCTATTTCGCACTCAGGGGCTATACAAAATAGATCGTCTACATATTTCGTCAGAATTTTTGGTTTTTTTGTCAGGTTTGTTATGCACGTGTCTAATAATTTTTCCATCACAATATCTGCAACAATAGGCGAAGCTGGTGATCCCATTGGTAACCCTTTTTTCTGCGTGTATATTTTCTCCTTATATTTAAAATATCTATTGTCTTTTATGCAAAATGTTAGTATCTTTAAAAACAAACTTTTAGACATATCCGTATATATTGTGATTTCATTCCATCTATCTTCTATAATTCTTAACGCTAAATCTACAGGAATGCTTGGAAATAACGACACGACATCAAACGAACATAATCTTTCATCGTCCTTTATAGTCAAGTTTTTAATCTTATCCCTAAATTGCACTGAATCCCTAACGTTGTATGTTGAGTTCTCTGTAATCTTCTTCAGAATATTCGTAATATATTTACAGAGTTGACTAGATGGAGCATTCACACTTGAGCAGATTGGTCTCAATGGGTATCCTTCCTTATGGATTTTTGGAAGTCTGTAGATTCTAGGTGCTGTAGCCGCGTCCGTTTTCAGTCTTCTTCTCTCAATGGGTGATATTACATTGTTCTTAAACAAGTCTTCCACTAAATCATTGTTCTTTTTTTGAAGAGTGCTAGTTGGATCCCTTTTTAATCTTTGGTACGTCATCATATCTTCAATTATGTTATTCATTCTATTATTATAATCGTCCTTCTCCAAAGCCACCGTCACATTGCCCTTATCCGCATTTACTATTAAAATCTCGTTGTTTTGTTTCAAAAACTTTTCGGCTTTTTCTACTGTTTTTAATATGTATTTATCCCTACTCTTAATCCTTATTTTATTGACATGATCATCGATTATTGTTATCATTTTCGTCCGGGCTATCTCCTGTTCCTCTTTATTCTCTATTGTTTGTAAGAAATCCTCACCATCAGCTATGTATTTGAGCATCGGAAATTTTTCTTTAGTTACCGGCAGTGCATGTTTCTTCCCAAGTGATAAAACCCACTGTACCTCTTCCGGAATAACCTTCGTGGTCTTATTGACAAACCAATTGTTATTAAACTTTATATCAAGTTGCTGTCGGTTTGTCACTAAGTTTTTCAAATTTTCTCCTAAGCCTTTCCTTTAGTATATTATTTGTGGATTCTATTAACCTGTTTTCACTTTTCCACCATTCATTTGCCTCTTCTTCTGTTAGTTGTGTTTCTATATTTGACCTAATTTCTTCTCGTTTTTCCTCATTATACTTTAAATGTTCATGTTTCTGTCTTAATAATAAGTTTAAAATCTTGTCATGAAAATTCTGGATATGATTCTCAAGTTTACGTTGAATAGTAGACTCCTTACATATGTTACTGTCAAATATATTGTACACGTTCTTTGTGGAATTGATTATAAATGTTGGTATAATACCTGAATTTCTGCAACGTATCAGGAAAGTTATTGATGCTTTTAGTTTTAAAGTTTTTTCCCTAGTTGTTTTATGCCGGTTGATGTTTTTTCTCATATATTCATTCTTCTTAAACTTGTTGTATACCATTTTGTCTGTTGATACGGCGTGCTCTCCGTTGTTGTAAATAAGTTTGTTGTTAGTACTATTACTATTATGACGACGACAACAGCAACAGCTACGCACTAGCTTATAAGAATTTTTTGTACTGTCCCTGAGGATGTTATTTAATTAATAACGAAATATTGGAGTAATGAAATAAAGAAGATTTTTAAATAAAATAAAGACCTCGAGCTTGATTATTTACTATTAATTATATTAATAAAAAGGTCGAATAACAACAAACTTATTTATATTCAGAAATATTTGCAAAAGAAGTAAAAGTTTTGAACCAAATTTGGATATTTTTTTCATACATTTTTTCGTACCAATTTTTATGATTCTTTTGGTAAAAAAAAAAAATAAAACACATTTCCTAAAAATGTTTGCCTCCTAAAAAAGAATCTGACACCAGAAAAATTGTATCAAATCGCCTTCTCAAAATATAGCCATTTTTAATTTTTGTGGACCAAGTTCAAATAAATAAAAAATATGAATAACTTTAACATACACATTTTCAATATTAAACAAAATTTCGTTTTGAGGGCCTTATCCACAAAAAATGAAAATGTCTATATCTCGAGAAGGCGATTCGAT
Source organism: Pegoplata infirma (assembly GCA_963921195.1). Taxonomy (NCBI): domain Eukaryota; kingdom Metazoa; phylum Arthropoda; class Insecta; order Diptera; family Anthomyiidae; genus Pegoplata; species Pegoplata infirma. The sequence goes on along the minus strand of OY992536.1, from coordinate 157,384,275 downwards.
ATAACTTTTCTGATGGCAGATTCGTGTTTGCCCACCCCAGAATAATGGTCTAGATAAGCTTATGCCTACATCACTCTGTTGTACAGGTCGCGTGAGTGACTTTTGACTCACACTCACGATTACTCACACAAACTTCACTCACACTCACGAAACTTTTTTTTTATAAATAAAAAAATTTTTCATCACGGGCAGGCAATATTTTGAGAAAAGATCATATTTTTCAAAAGTGTGCATTTTTTTTAGAAAAGAATAAAAAAATGTTACAAAATGTCACATTTTTTGCCAGAAAAGAAAACGCCATAAGTTTGTGCACTAATTAAAGATATCACAAAATATAGATCCAATCGGTTCATGTTTGGACTTCGGACACATATTCCGGTAAACACAGGTGTAGGGTATAAGGTCGGTCTTGACCCGCTATAATTTTCTTACTTGTTACCATAACTACAATTTAATTGTAATTAAACCATTATTTAAAGTTTTCATCTATGCTCAATGTTATATCGACCGGTGACATGACATAATCCCCACGGACATAATCCCCATTTCCGTTATGGGGATTATGACCAAATTCATTTCGGTCATAATCCCCATAATGGTAGTGGGGACTATGACCGAAAATTATTTGGACATAATCCCAATAAAAAACGGACATAATTCCCAGATTTATGGTGATAATGACGACGTAACAAATGGTGACAGGACATAATCCCCACGGACATTACCCCCATAACGGAAATGGGGATTATGACCGAATTCATTACGGTCATAATCCCCATAATAGTTGTGGGGACTATCACCGTTTCCAAAACGGTCACAATCCTAATGGGGATTATGTCCGTTCCGTGTTGGGATTACGACCGAACTTATTTCGGTCATAACCCCCATTCACATTATGGGGAGTAAGTCCAAAGCAATTTTGGTCATACTCCCCATTTTCTGCAGAGAGGGTGGTTTTAATGCATGGAGTTTGTAATCCCTAAGCCCGGCCGAAGGCCGGGTACCCAGAAAAACTTTTAAGTAAAAAAAAAATTTCTTTAAATTTTGGGGATTATGACCAACTAGTATAGAAGACAAAATCCCCATAATGGTGATTATGACCATTTGTTACGTGGTCATTATCCCCATAAATCTGGGAATTATGTCCATTTTTTATTGGGATTATTTTCAAATAATTTTCGGTCATAGTCCCCACTACCATTATGGGGATTATGACCGAAATGAATGTGGTCATAATCCCCATAACGTAAATGGGGATTATATCCGTGGGGATTATGTCATATCACCGTAACAAATGTCAAAAATCGCCATTATGGGGATTATGTCTTCTATACTAGTTGGTCATAATCCCCAAAATTTAAAGAATTTTTTTTTTTTACTTAAAAGTTTTTCTGCGTAGCCGGCCTTCGGCCGGGCTTAGGGATTACAAACTCCATGCATTAAACCCACCCTCTCTGCAGAAAACGGGAATTATGACCAAAATTGCTTTGGACTTACTCCCCATAATGTGAATGGGGGTTATGACCGAAAAAACTTCGGTCGTAATCCCAACAAGGAACGAACATAATCCCCATTGGGATTGTGACCGTTTTGGAAACGGTCATATTCCCCACAACTATTATGGGGATTATGACCGAAAAGAATTCGGTCATAGTCCCCATTTCCGTTATGGCGGTAATGTCCGTGGGGATTATGTCCTGTCACCATATCGACCACTTGTTCGGTAGGCACTGTTGCCAGATTTGACGATTTCTCTGCATTTTGACGATTTTTACTCCCCAAAATAGCAAAATGACGACTTGACGATTTTGGCCCAAAAAATGACGATTTTTAAAAATAACAAAAACCTTTTAATTTTGTATACTTTTTAAATTTTTTTTAGTAGAACTTTAATATTCAATGAATATTTTTTGCTTATTTATTGTTAGTTAAAAAAAAACTATCCACCAATATTTTTGTACAAAAAGGGACAAAAGAAACAAGTGAGAGTGTTACATTCTCTGTTTCCCTCCAAAATGTAAAAAAATTATAGGGTTCTTTGATTTATTATGATATGTATGCAATTTTATCATTATTATTTTTTTATAGAAGTGTCCACTAAAGAGGGTAAACAGAAAAAAAACATTTTCCAATTAACTTGACCCAACTGCATAACATTAGAGGTATTCAGAGTCTTGTTGCCAGCCCTGGCAATGTAGCAAAAGAGTACTTCTTTCAAAAAATACATGTATTTTGAAAAGTAATTTTGAAAAGTGCTCTTTTACCACCAGTGCCAGGGCTGGCAAGCAAGACTCTGAATACCTCTATTTTCTTTCATAAAACTACACTCAAAATAATAACTCTGTAAAATACTCTGTAAAATCACTGTAATCTCAATTCAACAGATTTTTGACAGAGCTTTCTGTCAAAATACAGATTTAAAGAAAATACTTTGTATTTTGTTGTAACAAATAAACAAAGCTTCCTCTGTTATATTACTTTGTATTTTGTTATCTTAATTTTACAGATAATTAACAGAGTTTTCTGCTAAAATACAGATCAAAACAAAATACTTCGTATTTTTTTATAACCAAAAAAGTTTTCTGTTTTAAGTAGTTTTTGTTTTTGTTACCAAACATCAAAATTTTATCTGTATATTTTTTTTTTGAGAAAAAGTAGCAAAGAAAGTTATAAATTCTTTTTTTTTTCAGATATCTTATAAAAATTTTACAAAATAACATGCATTTAACTAAACTCTGTAAATTTACAGAGTGTTTTCTGTAATTTTTTTTGCATCAAAAGTATTTTACAAATAAATTTACATTGTTTTCTTTGTTAAATGGTGGCTTATTTAATTATTATTTTACTAGAAACTCTGTAAAATAACAGTTTTTTTTGTCCAAATCATTTTACAGAGTTTTATTGTAAAATTACAGAGTTTTCTCTGTAAAAAAGCTTTCATATTTAACCAATATTTTACTATAAACTCTGTAAATTAACAGTTTTTTTCTGTCAAAATCATTTTACAGAGTTTTTTAGTAAAATTACCAAGAAATGTTGTTAGCTGGAATTGCATTATTTATTTTATGGCGCGTTATATTAGTTTTCTCTTTCTTACCTAATTCGTAGAATAATTTGAAAATATTAACCATATGGTTCAGAGCTACTTTTTTGACACCTGTCACTTATGTCGAGTCTGTATTAGTCTGTGCCGATAGCGGCGCAGCCGAATTTTTTTTTCAGCCGCGCTGTTCTAAAAAAAACTCGGCGCGCAGCCGAAACGCCGCCGCCGCCGAAAATTTTTGCTCTTCAGCTGCCGCCGAAAATTTTGCATCGGCTTGCTTCACTGGTCCCCGACCGATATTTCAATACATTACAAACGGAATGATGAAGTGAGTATACCCCCTTATTGTGGTTGGAGGGTATAAAAACATAAAATTGTATTACTTAACCGCGGCCGGCAATACAAACGATCCGCGTAACACGCGTGAACATTGAATAAGTTACAAAAAAATCTAGGCCTGAATTAAATAAAAATATGTTGTCTATGAAAATCTGTTGATTTTTTTGTTACTCTTTCAATATTCATATACCGACATAAAATATGGCCCACCCTGTATATATATGATGCCTTTCTTTTCCTCTCCCCTGCCATTAACGGGTTAATATCTATTTTAAATCTTTGACCAAAAAACCTCTAAGGTGCTGCAGTTTTTTGTGATTTCTTATTATTGTTATTATACAAAAAAAAAAAAACTGTAGTTTTTGCTTTATCTTCTTACGCTTGCAGGTTTAAATCAAGTCTAAAAAAATCTTTAACTCAAACTTGTTTGAAATCCATATTGTCTCTCATTATTAGGTGCGTTTTATTTAAACCCATAAAATTATTTGGTATAAGGTTACTTGAAATAAAAACTGTTATAAATTTCTACTAAGTTTTTATACCCTCCACTCTACTGATAGAGGGTGTATAAAAGTTTGTCATTCCGTTTGTAACATCTCGAAATCTTGGTCTAAGACCCCATAAAGTATATATATTCTTGATCCTCGTTCGATTCTAAGACGATCTAGCGATGTCCATCCGTCTGTCTGTCTATTGAAAACACGCTAATATTTGAAAGACTTTACGGAGGCTCCTGAAGATTGGCATATATGTTGGGCATTTACCTGGTCAGGTTGGTATTGTAATCCAGCAAAATCGGTCCAGTGGTTCAAAAGTTATGAACAAAAGAGTGAATTTCGGCAAGGGTTTATCGCGAATTTATGAGATAAAAAACACGATAACTTTCTAAAGGAAATTCTGAGGATGCTGAAGCTTGGCATATATATTTGTGGTTCCCATGGTCTCTTTCATTTTAATTTTCAGCCAAATCGATAAAGTGGTTCAAAAGTAATTACACTCAAAAAAATCACTCTGTTAAATTACAGAGATACTCTGCTGAGCCAGCAGAAAATACCATAGATTTCCAACCAGCAAGATTTTTTGTTATTTTACGAAGAAAACTCTGTAAAATAATTTCGATCAAAAAAAAACTGTAAATTTACAGAATTATCTGTAAAATACTGATAAAACCAAGAAGAATTTTACCAAAAAACTCTGTAAATTAACAAAGTTTTAGTTAAATGCATTTATGAGTTCAAAATTTTACAAAAAAAACTGTAAATTTACAAAGTTTTAGTTAAATCCATTTTATGAGTAAAACTTCTCTGCTTCAAAAACATTAATTAAAATTAAATTAATTAAAATTAAAATTTTGTTAAATTTTCCCGCTTTAATGCTTCCAAATTGTAAATTTACTTTTTTATTTTTGTGAAAATTACAAGTTTTTAGCGAGTAACTATAATTTTACAAAATTTTGTTTTTCGGTCACAAGAAAAATCGAAGTATTTTCTGAAAATCTGTATTTCGACAGATAACTTTGTCAAATATCTGCCGAATTGAGATTACAGTCATTTTACAGAGTATTTAACAGAGTAATTATTTTGAGTGTAGCAAAACCGTAAATTTCAGATTCGCTTCACCTTAAATTCAAAAAACGAGCCTTAAAAAAACAAGCTTTTAAACCATTGTAAACCCACAAAACTACTTTAAAAAGTATTTTTGTCAATCAAAAAGATTTTTACACTAAAAAAAATTTACACTCGAAAAAAGTTGTACACTCAAAAAAAAAATGTAATTTTTCTTTTTTTTTTACAAAAATTACAAAAAAAAGTTTTTTATTCAAAATAAAATATTTCTAAAAAAAATTGTTCTTTTTTTCACGTTAGAAAATTTACCATTCTTTAAAAAGGGCATTGTGGAGGGTTTTCATAGATTCGGAGAAGTCGAATGTAACTTTTCTACTTGTTTTTTTTTTTTAATTACAATTAGAAATTGAAATATCTGTAGGGGACCCCTACAGATATTTCCAAGTTCGATTCTAAGGTAATGTATGAACGTTCGTCCGTCCGTCTGTCCGTATAACCAATGAAGCAGTCTAAAATAAATTAAATAGACTCCTGATGTTTAGAACAAATACGTCGTATGGTCCTAGATGGGTTAAGTTTGTTAGTGGGCAAAATCGGACTAGGGGAAAACCAAATTGACAAAATTGTATGAGTCTTGATCGGAATGACACTGTCATTTTTTTTTTATACCCTCCACTCTAGTGATAGAGGGTATATATAAGTTTGTCATTCCGTTTGTAACTCCTCGAAATATTGGTCTAGGACCCCATAAAGTATATATATTCATATATTCATATATTAATTTTTTTTTTTAATGTAAAATTCGAAAAAAATTTTAAACTCAAAAAAAATTTGACACTCAAAAAAAAAATTATTTTTTTTTTTTTTTCAAAAATTACAAAAAAAAAAATTTTTACACTCAAAAAAAAAAATTAGTAATTTTTTATTTGAATGTAAAATTCGAAAAAAATTTTACACTCAAAAAAAATTTTACACTCAAAAAAAATAAGATTTTTTTTTTTCAAAGATTACTAAAAAAAATTTTTTTACACAAAATAAAATATTTCTAATCATAACTGTTATTTTTTCACGTTAGAAAATTTACTATCACTTAAAATGGGCATTGTGGAGGGTATTCATAGATTCGGCCAAGTCGAATTTAACTTTTCTACTTGTTGTCAACTTTCGATTTTCCCAAGTGTCGGGCAATTTTTTATTGCCCTAGGTCTAAAATTTATGTGGTACAAATTTGAGGTCAACCGGATTAAATTAACCAGTGGCGCTTGGCGGTCAAAGTTTTGGATTTCTGAAAATTTAAAAAAATTAAATTAAAAAAAAAATATATATTTTTTTCGGCACATCATATTTGTTTATTTCGATGCGTGCGCTGAACACGAATATGAAAAAAAATTTAAAATCGCTCGATCGGTTTTCGAGATATCGCCATTTCAAATTTGTAAAATATGACATTTTTTTCCAACGTTCAAGATTTTTTATTAAGAAAGTCTTAAAATTTCTTTGCGCTGACCCTTTCATACAGCTTAAGACAGTCTTTCATTTAAACTTAATTTGAGGCAAATCCAATAATTTTAATCCGTGGCGATCATCGATCAAAGTTTTGGCTTTTTAGAAACTTTTTACCAAAAACTCTAACCTTTGATCGAAGGGCGCCAAGGGTTAAAATTATCGGATTTGGCTCGAAAGATTTTATCAAGCTCTATGAAAGGGTTTAGGTAAAGAAATTTTGAGATTTTTTTAAAAAAAAATTCTTAAACGTAGGAAAAAACCGCATTTTTAAAATTTGTTTGACACTTTTTAAATGGCGATATCTCAAAAACCTCTCGACCGAATTTATAAATTTTTTGATATTCGTGTCCAACATGCTAAAATTAATAAAAATGTTGTATCGCAAGATTTTTTAATTTTTCATTTTCAAAAATCCAAAAGATAGGTGGAAATTTTCCAAAAGTCCAAAACTTTGATCGAAGTGCGCCACGGTTAACTTAATCGAATTTGGCTAAATTTTTTTTAAATGAAAGATTGTCTCAAGCTCTACAAAATGGTGGGCGGAATGAAATTTTGAGACTTTTTTTAAAAAATTTCTTGAACGTAGGAAAACCCGTAATTTTTTGCAAATTTCAAATAGCGATATCTCGAAAACTGTTCGATCGATTTTAAAATTTTTTTGATATTTGTGCTCAGCTTTTAATTTTTCAAAAATCCACGCGTTAATTTAATAAGATTGGCCTTAAATTGGTACCACATAAGGATTAGGCCTAGTAGAATAAAAAAATGCCCGGGCCTTGAAAATCGGAGAAAAAAATTTGCCATACAGAAAAATTCCAGTCTAATCAGACATATATCGTCTTTAAATTCATTAAGGATTGTAAAAAAATGTATAGATCAATTTAACTTCTAAAACATAAATTGCATTTTGGCAATTGATGGTTTTTTTCGGAATAGATAAATTTTAACTCGCAAATGATGAATTGTATTTTAAAGATAATTGTAAACTTAAAAGAAATTAATTAAAATTTGGTATTTTACCAATTGATATTTGAGAATACAAATCGAAATATCAATTCCAAGACGATATCTTATTCGCTGTTGTATAGTGATACTAAAGAATTAATAAAAAATTTTATACTAAATTTATTTCTTGCTATTTAATTTATTTTAAAAATCAATAAACACCATTAAAGTGGAATCCCCTTAGGGTATAAAACAACATTATTATTGAAGCATTCTGTGATGATACAATATTACAACAGAAAATATTAAAATAAAAACAGTAAACAAGTTTTTAATTAAAATTATAATTTCTTGAATAATTTTATTTTCTAAAAATACACCTTGCGTAAAAAGTTAATTCATTCATACACATAAAATTATATTAATTTCTTTAACATTTTGCACATTTTTCGTGGTCAGCGGACAAGTTTAATAAGCGTTTGACAGTTTTACTTAGATGTTAGCTATTTTTTTTTTCTTTAAATAAAAAAATAAACAAAAATTAATTTAAATTTAATTTAAATTCAAATAGAAATTTTAAAATAATGTGGGTGAAAATATTTATTAGTATTTCATTTTCGTTTTCTATTCATTTTCATTATAAAATATGTTGGATTTAAGCCAAAAACTTTTTCTGGTTGATATAAAAAAAAATATTTCAAATAATTTTCTACCGCATATAGTTTAATTAAATGTTTAATTTTTTTTTTTCAAATCTTATCATGTTTTTTCTTTCATAAATAAATGCAAATTATTTTACTAAGAATTTTGTTCATGTACTTGGCATTCATGTTTACTTGTTTCAGACATCTTGACGGAAAATTAAAATGAGTTTGAACCATAATTATTTGAGGTGATCATACAGATCATAATCAACAACAACAAAAACTCTAAACACTAACACAACGAATCATCATCATCATATTCCCCTTCTTGTCAAATATGGCGTTTATATGTCTGTAGGTATATGCAGAAAAAATCACAAAAGACCAAAATGAAATCGTTGGTAATGTATAAAATTATGAGATGAAAATGGTTTTGTAAACTTGACGTGATTATATACAATAAATAGTGTAGTGTTTTTTTTTTTGTGTGTATTAAAAGTCAGACTGGTACTGGGTTGGTTGCTGCATTTAATAAGTTACCTGTAGATGTCTGTCAGCCACTCGGTAAGAACATGAGCTTAACATAAACTTTTCAAATTGCTACCAATTGTAATTAGCATAATTGTTAACATCATGTTGAAGTTTTCCATTTTTTTACTATATTCTCTTTAAAAGCTCTTTTCTGGTAATTTTGGCGGTCTTGGCCATGTTCGAAAGAAAGATGAAAATAATTTTATGCTTGAAGCCAGTCATAATTTAACCCTTAAAATGTATCAGTGCCTAAGGGGTTAAAAATGATTTTTAAATTTATGTCGTTTTAACTTGTTTAGAGGAAAACTTGACATTTATAAAACTACACTGGAAGAAAAAGTTTTTTCATTATGTCTGTTGAAAAGCTGTTTTTTTGCTACAATTTTGAACCGATTTAAACGTTTGAGACACCAAAACTTGTGTGTTTCTGCCCGCCTGATATCTAATATTTTTTTGAACGGTCAAGTAGATAACAAATTATGAGCAAAATCGTGAAAATATATCGGGTTCTTCCAATATAATCATAAGATAAGATATGATCATATTTTGTGTAGAAGCATAACAAAGAAAACGTTAACCAAAAAACAAAAAAAAAAATTTAAAAAATCGAATATAAAATCTAGATTTAATGTGCTATGCAACCCAAGATATTCGTTAGCAATGAAGATTTCTGAAAAGTGGGTTGATAGACCTCCTTTCTTAGATTGATGATAGGGCTGCTATCTCCGCATCCAATCCCACGTTGCGGTCATGCTTTAGTTTATTTACCTACTGGCCTGAGACGTCAGGATCTACCATGACCATTCAAGCTACATGACTGGTCGCCTTCTCACCTAGCTAGCTTCCAACGGACGCTGGGAAGCCATAGCCCGGGAAATTCTTGGTCTAGGGCCGGAAATAGTAAGCTGTATAAACAGAAGAAAGATTTTTGGTTACTCCCAAGTGCGGCTCTGCAGAAAGTCCCAGATCCCTGGTGCCCTATGCTCCAGTGGCAGTTAGAGAAACATATGAGGCATTCCACACAAAATGTCCCGCTACAGAAAACATGTGTCCCGTAAATTTCTGAATAGGTTGTTTGGATAGCCCTATATGGAACTAAGAAAATTGCGTTTTTGGTTTTTCTAATTTTCAAAAACTGGGCTTGGAAGGCGTGGTCAAATATTGGAAAAATTGTCAATTTTGTGGCGAGTTGCCTTGATTAAATATTTATCACATTAAAACGGAATGCACCACAATCTTAAAAATTTACATTCTTATATAGTTTTGTATGGGCTATCGAATAAATTTTTTTTTCTTTGGAAAATTTTCAGAACCCGTTCTTAAATTTCCCATTTTTTGAAAAAGTCAGTTTATCAAAAATCCGGCCACATTTTTTTCTTTTTTTTTCTTTTTTTTTTTTTAAAGTTTAGATGTTTGTCCATCCACACAAAAAAATCAGAAAAACATTTTTATTTTTTTTTCGAGAAAATCGAATTTGAATTTTAAATTTCATAACAATTTTGTAATTTACTTGTATTTTCTTGTTTTAACGTTGCGAATGAGTAATATTCATACAATTAACGTTAATTCAAGAAAATATAAGCAAATTACAAAATTGTTATGAAATTTAAAATTCAAATGCGATTTTCTCGAAAAAAAAAAAACAAAAATGTTTTTCTGATTTTTTTTGTGTGGATGGACAAACATCTAAACTTAAAAAAAAAAATTTAAAAAAAGAAAAAAAAGTGGCCGGATTTTTGATAAATTGATTTTTTTAAAAAATGGAAAATTTCAGAACGGGTTCTGAAAATTTTCAAAAAAAAAACTTTTTAATCGATAGCCCATACAAAACTATATAAGAATGTAAATTTTAAAGATTGTGGTGCATTCCCTTCACAGATAAAAATGAGTTGTTAGATCAAGCACGAAATACACCAGGTTGAGCATTATTTTAATTAAAAGTCAGCTAATGAGGAAAATTGTTGGATCAAGCACGAAAATTGTAGGACAGTCATTGACTGTTCCTTGATTAAACCAATGCTTGGTTTGAGTAATTTGTTAATTGTTATTTTTCTGTTATTTTTGATTAAACCAATGCTTGATTTGAGTGAGCGGTTAATCAATAATTTTTTGTTATTTTTGATTAATCCAATGCTTGATCTGGGTGAATGGTTAATCATTATTTTACAGTTGTAGTGTTTTTTGTCAGTCTTTTCAAGTCTTTTGTTTAAATTGTTTTTTTTTTGTGCTTTATACCATTTTGTTTTTTTTTGTCTTGTGTGCGTAAAAGTACTTTTCTATTTGACGACTAACGAAAACTAAAACAAAAAACGCAACAGCGTTCATCGCATTGTTACTCAAAGCCTACTATGATGAGTTTTTTTGAGTTTATGATTTTTTTTTGTGAATTTTTCAGATTTGAGCAAATGGTTAATTGATTCAAGTAAAATTTAATTGAATGTCAAATTTTAGGCTGAGCAAATATTTAATTGTTTTTTCAATTGAATATTTTTTTCTGTGTTTTAAAGTGATAAATATTGATTCAAGGCAACTCGCCACAAATTTGACCATTTTTCCAATATTTGACCACGCCTCCTAAGCCCAGTTTTTGAAAAATTGAAAAACCAAAAACGCAATTTTCTAAGTTCCATATAGGGCAATCCATACAAGCTATTCAGAAGTTTACGGTACACGTGATGATGTTTAAAAAATGGAAAAATTTATAGCAGAATATGCAAAAATATGCATTTTGATCAAACTAAGTATGTAAAAATATTCACTAACGAATCGATTCCATTTTAAAGTCAATTTTCTGATTCACAAAGACGTTTGGTTTATGATTTTCTAGGACTAAAAGGGGAAAGCATGCATTTCCCTAAACTTTTTTGATAATTTTGGTATAAATTATGACAAAATCGGTCCAGGAGCTAAGAACTTATAAGCAAATAAATTCAGATGATTTTTAATATATTTCGTGTGAAATGCTTTTATTTTGTTTTGCTTACTTGCTTGCTTTAACTACAACAACAACAACAACAAAAATGCTTTGTTATTGTGCTTGCTGCTGTTTGTTTTAGTTATTAGCACAATATATCGCTCACTCGCATAGTGCCTAAATTTCAATATTTTTTTTTTTCTTATATTTATTAAATTTTTATAATTCGATCTCAATATTACTGTATTAATTTGATTTTTGCTAAATTCTTCTAGCTCGAGTTCATTTTTCTTTTAAACAATGCAGTTCTTTGTTGTCCCCTTTTGCCTTAAACTTTTCTGAATAAAATAAAATTTTTACAAATTTTCCTGAAGTTATTAATTTTTTTTTCAACTTTCCTATATTTTCTGAATGTTCCAGATTTTTTTTAGTCTTTCCACTATTCACTGATATGTTCCATAACTTGAAACATGTTCTGCACTAGTGCCTACGGTCAGTACCGTAGAACCGGGAATACCGGTATTCCCGGTTCTCGGTATTCCCGGGAAATGGTACCGGTTTCCCGGTTCTTATATTATTTCCGGGAATACCGGTATTCCCGGTTCCGGTTCTGACGGTATTACCGGTATTCCCGGGACTACCGGTATGTATATTTTGTAAAATTTTGTTCAACTAACATTTTTTCTTCGCTTTTACAAAAAAAAATACAAAACATGTGAAAAACACCATTTCGTTTATTTTTTATGAATTTAAGAAAAAAATAGTTTCATGAATTTTAAGTAATTTTACAAACACAACTACATGTTTCTGAAATACTGATTAAATGGTGTAATTTAAATATTCTATGGTATAGTATTTTTTTGTTTTTTGAGAACCGGCACCAGTATCAGAACTGGGAATACCGGTATTTCCGGGAATATATTTAGAACCGGGAAACCGGTACCAGAACCGGGAAACCGGTACCAGAACCGGGAAACCGGTACCAGAACCGGGAATACCGGTATTCCCCGGAATACCGGGAAATGGGGGGCTCTATTCTTCACCCAAAAACAAATAAATTAGACAAAATAATAGTTAAACTAACTAAAACAAAGCCTGCGGTTAAAAATAAGTTTGTAAAAATTAAAATCACAGTCAATTAGGTATGTTATTGATTAGATGAAAACATTTCTTAATCTTACAACTAGTTGAAATAACACAGTGTACAAAAAATTTGCTAATGAGCTACATTTATATTATTTATGAACAAAATAATGAAAACTTATGAACCTTTTCGTAAAAATTTCAAACTTGCTTATTGTATTAATGAAAAAAAATTATAATATTTTTTCAATTCCTTATAGTATGATCTATTCATAAATACTTTAAAAAAGTTTATAAATATTATAAAGAAATAAATAAATTTTCATAATTTGTTCATAAATTTTATTAATAAAGTTGTTAATTGATTCAATTAAAAAGCATTCGTTTTTTTATTTTTAATCAAGAGTTCAATGCTAATAGACTGAATTATTTTTTTCTGTGTTTACTATTAAATTGGCGGACGCAATAATTATTTCCCCTTTTATTTAAAAATATGTACACACAGTTTATGTTGTTGCAGTTTATTACCTGATTATGTATTTTTATACACCATTTTAAAGTGTTTCTTGAAAGAAGCAGCTCTTAACAATAACCTTCTTTTTCTTGCATGGCCATCATCATAATTGTTGAATCAACAAGTTTTATGTTAAACGATTTATTATAAACTTTAGTACCACCACCAAGCAGCCAAGCCTGGTAAAGGCTCGTTAAATACAACACATTAGATGTTGTAAGTCCAGGCATGTCTACGTGTATAAATTCTAAAGGTGTTTTCTTAAATTAAAATATTTATTGAAACAAAATTGAAAAATTCATATTTTTTTTTTTTTTTGGTAAAATTGATAAGATCAATTTTACAAACAATCATTAAGCTTTAATGTATTTTTAAACATCAGTTGCATTATTTTTTTTAATGAATTTATTTTGTATTGTACACTTATGGAGTTTTTTATCGTCATTTTTTTTTTTCTTATTAATATTGTGATTCCAGTTTAACCATATGATTAATTTTAGTAAAATAATTCTGTTAAGTAATTTTATCGTTTTATTTTGTTAAGTGGACCAATATTTAGTCATTTGTTTTAAATTACATTTTGCACAATAAGTGTCACCCTAATGTACATATATTCGGATTTTGATGTTTTTACTTTTTTTCTTGAAAATTTTAAGAGAATTTAAATAAATTTTAAAGAAAATTTTAATTCATATTTTTAAATTACTTTAAAAACTAATTACTTGCTAAGAACAGACAAAATTAACACACAAAAACGATAATAGGGAAATTAAATTGGTGGTGATAACACTGTGCTACATTGAAAAAATACTTCTAATGTGACATGGTATAGATTGTTGGTTTTGCCGAGTAGATCACAAAAATGCCCATTTAACTTACCAGACACTCTCAAATTTTAGAGTTATTGTCAAAAAACGTTTTTTTGGGACTTTGCTCACTAAACCTTGTGTAATTCAGAAAATTTTCAACCGATTTTAAATTTTTTAACTGTTTTGGATAGAAGAAGGATATGGCTTTCCATGTGTGTGAATTGGTCTACACATATTAGAAAAATATCTATTGATTTTTTCTATAATATCTAATTTTTTTGTTATTTTTTGAAAAATTTTCGAGTTTATCGATTTTTTTCTGCTATAGTTCGTTTAACAACCTTTATATGAGGCATTCCACACCAAATGTCCCGCTACAGAAAAACATGTGTCCCGTAAATTTCTGAATAGGTTGTTTGGATAGCCCTATATGTAACTAAGAAAATTGCGTTTTTGGCTTTTCAAATTTTCGAAAACTGGGCTTAGGAGGCGTGGTCAAATATTGGAAAAATGGTAAAATTTGTGGCGAGTTGCCTTGATTAAATATTTATCACATTAAAACGGAATGCACCACAATGTCAAAAATTTACGTTCTTATATAGTTTTGTATGGGCTATCGATTAAATTTTTTTTTTTTGGAAAATTTTCAGAACCCGTTCTGAAATTTTCCATTTTTTAAAAAAGTCAATTTATCAAAAATCCGGCCACTTTTTTTTCTTTTTTATTTATTGTTTTAAAAGTTTAGATGTTTGTCCATCCATACAAAAAAAATCAGAAACACGTTCATCTTTTTTTTCGAGAAAATCGCATTTGAACTTTAAATTTCATAACAATTTTGTTATTTGCTTGTATTTCTTTGTTTTAAAGTTGCGAATGAGTAATATTAATTACGTAAATATTCGTCATACGCTCTGTTGACACAAGAAAATACAAGCAAATTACTAAATTGTTATGAAATTTAAAGTTCAAATGCGATTTTCTCGAAAAAAAAGATGAACGTGTTTCTGATTTTTTTTGTGTGGATGGACAAACATCTAAACTTTTAAAAAATAAATAAAAAAGAAAAAAAAAGTGGCCGGATTTTTGATAAATTGACTTTTTTAAAAAATGGAAAATTTCAGAACGGGTTCTGAAAATTTTCCAAAAAAAAAATTTTAATCGATAGCCCATAAAAAACTATATAAGACTGTAAATTTTTGAGATTGTGGTGCATTCCGTTTTAATGTGATAAATATTTAATCAAGGCAACTCGCCACAAATTTGACCATTTTTCCAATATTTGACCACTCCTCCTAAGCCCAGTTTTTGAAAAATTGAAAAACCAAAAACGCAATTTTCTAAGTTCCATATAGGGTTATCCATACCACCTATTCAGAAGTTTACGGTACACATGTTTTTTTTCGCTGGACATTTGGTGTGGAATGCCTCATATTTATAAACATATTTTTAAAGAAAATTTAGTTATGAATTCGATGAGCTTTATCCTGTAAAAATTAGATAAGAATTGACAGAGTTGTGATAATTTTTCTAAAAAAGAAAATTAAGATTTTTCAGGAAATCGCCGTTCAGACAATCCAGGCAAAAAAAAAAATAAATTTATCATAAGAGGTCATGTACAATATTTTTAAAGGTTTTTGGCGCGCTGAATCCGAATCTTGAGATATTAAACATAAATTAATATCTCAAACTTAATAAGATAGCGCAATTTCAAGGTCAAATTCGAATTCAGTGGGCCAAAAACCTTAATATAATATAACCTTAAATAATGATACGCGACCTCTCAGTATGTGCGTTTATTTTTTTATTTTTTTTTTGCCTGGGTTGTCCGAACGGCAATTTCATGCAAAATCTTAATTTTCTTTTTTAGAAAAACTATCACAACTCTGTCAATTGTTATTCGATTTTTTCGGAATCAAGCTCATCGTATTCACAATTAAATTTTCTTTAAGAATACGTTTATAAATATAAATATTGTTGAACGAACTATAGCAGAAAAAAATCAATAAACTCAAAAAATTTTCAAAAAACAACGAAAAAATTAGATATTGTTGAACAAATCAATGCATATCTTTCTTAAATGTATAGACCAATTCACACACATAAAAAGCCCTATATTTCTTCTACCCAAAACAGTTAAAAAATTGAATTGAAATTAGTGAGAAAAGTCCCAAAAAACGTTTTTTGACAATAACTTTAAAATTTGAGGGTGTCTGGCAAGTTTGATGGATATTTTTGTGATCTTTTCGACGAGACCTACAACCTTTACTACCTCATTTCAAAAGTATATTCGATTTTGTGTTTTTTGTAGCACAGTGTAATTATTGCATTTATTACAAAAAGAGGAAAAAGTTTAAGAGTCTTTACAATTAGCAACTTTGAAAACAAACTATATAGGTTTAAACTTTAAAAACTTTGAGAGAACACTTAAATCAAAAATAGTATATTCTAGTTCGAGGGCATTTGTTGTTTCGGCCCACTATTCGGAATTATACCTTTGGACTTCACTGAAAATTTGACATATAGGAAGCCACATTTCAATATGTCACGCATAACGTGCTCTAATTTGTTAGCCAATTATCCAATTTTCACAATAAAAATTGTCTGCTCTTCACAATAAAAATTGTCTTTTTATACTCATCTTTAACGTGTATGAATAAATAATTCAGCGCTAAAATTGTAATGTGCAAAAACGAGACAAAGAGAGATTAAGGAATGATGTTGTTTCTAAGGATCGTAATAATGTTTATGTAAAATAGAAATCTTCTGTTGACGTCACACACTTAACACCTGTAATGAAATACGAATCAACTTCTGCTGTTAGTTTGTCAAGCAGAGCGATAGCCTAGATGGTAAGGCACTAGCTTTGCAAACTGATGGAAAATTTCATGAACGTGGGTTCGATTCCAATCAATGTTAAGTTTGTTGGTGAAAAAACATATTGAAAAAACAGTCTTACAAAAATCAAACAATTTAAATCTAATGTAATTTTCTCCACTGAAGACGTAGAGGTGGCTACAGAAATCATGGTCTGGAATAAATCCACATTAAAAATAATCTTTAAAAATACAATGTTTTCTTCTTTAATCACAAACCCTTAATAACAAAATATATATTTAAGTTAATTTTTTTTGTATGCCAAGGCAGCTGAAGGGCATAACATAGCCAAGCATATTCTTGTCAAATCTTCGCTTCAAATTTATTGATGTTTTGAAATATTTTTTATCACCGGCGAAAAACTTATACCAACATGGTAAAATATTAGCGGTTTTCAAATTGTCATTTCCAATTGGATAACCCTATATGTTTAAACACTTTGTTATTTGTAATCTAGAAACAAACAACAGCAAAAAACATGCTCAAGTGCATAATACTACATGCAATTATTTTACAAGTACGAGTTGATTTCTTACAGTATTAAATGAAATTATATTGTCTGCAGCATGTGTTCTAGTGAATATACACGAGCATATAATTTGTACACTGAGGCCTCGTTATTTTATATGACAAAAATCTAAGAATGTATCTGAAGACATTCATTTATGCCATCTTCTTTCGATTGTGCATTTTTTATGTGAAAATTTTTTAGTCTCCTGAATAAAATTTGACTCCAAGATAGTATTCAAGACAATTAGATCAAATTTCAAATAATTGCTAAAAACTGGTACCAGAAAAAGTACCAAGAATGCAATATTTAGTACATACGTAATATGAACTTGAAATTTTTTTGAAAATTTTGCGCCAACATGCATATAACGTAGCTTCTCACATCAATGAAAGCGAATACCCCTATTAATAACGATATTCACCTATGCAGATGTTAACCTTGCAAAAGATCGAAATAAAAAATGTACAATAACATGCATGAATGAATTTTGTGCAAAATCTGTTATAACAAACATGCAGGAATTGATTTTGTATTTATTGTAAATAAAATTTGCATTTCCCACTTTGCAATGGTAAAACACGTGAATACCCTTATTATTTAACTTTCACTTGATGCAATTGGTAGAGAGGGAAAAACGTAAAAATATTCTTTTAATATGTGCGGAGAGTACATAGAAACAATGTACTTAATATGAAATAGAGAGGAAGGAAAGGGATATTTCATATGCGTGAAATGGGATTTAACCCATTTAAGACACAGTACAATGTGCCGATGTTTTGAAAATATGCGAAAAGTTTTTGCATCGAGAAAAATAAAATAATATTAGGTTAGGTTAGGTATTATAGTCAATTAGTTTTTGAAAGGGTGAGTACAATGATGCTAATATGGAGTTCACACTAGCGACCTTAAACAAGTTGTTCAACAAAACACCAGTAGCAGAATAAAAACGTAATGGACACAGAACAAAGACTTTTTTAAACGTCTCACTCTTGAACACTTCAAAACAGCAAGTGTGAACGCCGTATAACGTTCAAAACATCCTATGTAGGTTAAGTTCCTATATAAGCAAAATCGATCCAGGGGGAAAAGTTTTACCTTAAAGAACTTAACCAATCTCTAAAAAACACAATTTTTTACATGATTTTTATTGATTGTTTGTTTGTTTGTTTGTTTGTTTAAAAAATGCAACATTTTTATGTTACAAGAAGTTCAAAGTACTGCATTTGAACCGAGAGAATCTTAAAATGTTATTTTTTTCGGTCCGCCCCTTTTTTAAAAAATTGTATATTTTTAGTGCAAAAAACATAAGAATAATTTTGTAAACTTAAATTTCGTGGGGAAATTTGTCCCCCTAATGACAGCAAAAAAGATTTGGCCCAGCCGAATTTAACACTCTTATTTGTTTTTATTGTGTTCTACTTTTTGGGTTAGAAAGAGAAAACTAATATAACTCGCCATAAGAAAAATTGATGCCAAATTGGTTTTAATTGTTTCACTTGCTCCTATTTAGAAAAAAGTGTTCTAATGTTTTGTTAAACTCTGCTATGCTTTTAAAAAACTCTTCTCTTTTGTCTGTATTTCAGTGATGCCAACTTTTTGAGAGCAAAAAGCACTTTAAAAATGAAAAAGAACCACAAAAAACGTAAAAAAGTACTAACAATAAGCCTTTTTATACACAGAAAAAACCGAATTGTTATATTGACCCCCATATTTGTAAATACATACAATTAATTTTTTTAATGAAAGTGCTCCTATACGGAAATTTGTTATATCAACACATGTTTGTAAATTTTGATTGTTGAAAAAAGAATTTTGTTTTTTTCAACAAAGAAATTCAGTAAACACAATTTGTTGATCTGACAAAAGTAAAAAAATCTTTATTTTTTTTTCAACAAAAAAATTCAACAAACACAGTTTGTTGATCTGACAAATGAATTTTTTTTTCAACAAAGAAATTTAACAAAAACAAACACTTTTTATTGATATGATAAAAGAAGTTTTGTATTATGGACTAACAGGCGGCCGTTTTTACTAAATCTTTGGTTGATATCATGTTTGGTTGATTTACAATTGATGTTTGTTGATTTAAATTTGACGATTTTATTTTCTGTGTACCCTTGCATGGGGGTATACTCACTTTGTCATTCCGTGTGTAGCGCATTGAAATATTCTATGAATGTCCGTCCGCCTGTAGAAACCATGATGCAATCCAAACCAAAAACCTCCTGAAGTTTGACATGCGTATGAGGTAATCCACACCAAATGTACAGCGAAAAAACATGTGTCCCATGAATGTCTATGTAGGTCTATATGGATCTAAGAAAATTGTCTTTTTGGTTTCTCAATTTCTTTAAAAACTGGGCTAAGGAAGCGTGGTTAAATATTGGAAAATTGTAAAATTTGTGCCGAATTTCCTTGATTAAATATTTATAAAATTAAAAGGAAATGTTCTACAATCTCAAAAATTTGCTAAAAACTAATTATTTTAAATAAAATTATTTATTTTGGAAAATTTTTAGAACCCATTCCGAAATTTTTAATTTTATAAAAAAGTCAATTTATCAAAAATCTGGCCACATTTTGTTTTTAGTGTTTAGATTTTTGTGTATCCAAACAAAAAAAAATCAGGATGGCATTTTTCGTAGTTTTCGAGAAAATCTCATTTGAATAATGAATTTCATAATTTGAATAATGAATTTATATTTTATTGTGTCAACATCGCGTATGAGTATTCGAAATTCTTTAGTTTCGTATTTATTACTCATACGCTATGTTGACTATTCTAATGGATGGTTTTTACACTTAATAAGGTTTTACTGCGTAAATTTATTAAAAAATGTTTTTAAAAAAAATCAAAATTGTAAAAAGCACTAAAGGCACTAACGAATATTGAAAAATCACCAAGTGGGTGGTTTTTCTTAATTTGACACTAAGGACAACATTTTGGCGTTCTTAAGCATCAAAAGCACAGTAAATAGTGCCAAAAGCATTAAGTTGGCATCACTGCTGTATTTGCCCGTGACAACTAGTGCCCGTGACAACTAGTGCCCGTGACAACTAGTGCCAGTTGCAAAACCTAACAAGCAAGACATCAAGTGGATCATAGATGGGAATTTTTCATTTCCATTGAAATTTAATTACCATTGGTTGATATCAATGGTAATGAAAAAATTTCCATTACCATTTAATTGTAATTAAATTTTTTTAATTAAAAAATACAATTACTAATGGTAATGAAATGCACCAATTGTTGAAAAACACCAATTATAATTGGTTTCAAAACCATTGGTCTCCACATTTTTGTTTTTTTGAAAAGTTAAAAATTTAAACATCAAAGTATGTTTAAAAAAAAAAAATGAAAATGTTAAAGACAAAAAACAAAACGCAAATAAAAATTTCAAATATTGTGTTATACAAAGGCAATCAACGTGTGTTTGGTTTATAAAATGTGAAAAACTAAAACTCCAAATAACAAAAAACAACAGATATTTCCAAATATTAACGATTTTGACAATATTGTGACGACTTTTACTAATGGTAATTATTTTTTTTAAGTGATGCCATACCAATGGTAATTACTTTTTTTTAATTATCATTAGTAATTAAATTGAATAGTAATTAAATTGGTACAATTGATACAACCAATGGTAATGAAAAAAATTTCATTACCATTGACATCAATTAAATGGTAATTAAACCATCAATTAATTGGTCCCTTTAATTAATTAGTCCCATCAAAGAAGTGGATGAGCATAATTATTGTTCACAGAATCCACCAGCCCCATCTAAATTTATTGGTTAGATATTTTTTTCGAGAAAGATTTGAAAATTTAGCTTCCAGGTACATTTGAGATTAAAATAAACGATATTTCTCAATATTTCATTATTTTTAGAATTTTAGTCAATGGACTCTATGGAATAAATAAGGGTCAATATTAACACACAAAAATATTGGGTATGTAGTACAGTGGCTTTGGGTTCCTTTTTTGACTTGAAATTTGTAAAGTTCCGAACAAAGTAAAAAAAAGAACTTTTTTTTCGTTCTCCCATGAGTGAACTAATGATTTTTTCATGGAATGAATGAATTTTTTCATAACTCTTAAGAAAAATGTCATTGCAATGATGCAAATAGTCATATATTTAATGAAAAGGTTTCATAAGGAAGTTTCATAATGAATGAACAATAAAATGAATGATTACTTTCAAAAATGCAATAAAATTTTTTTATAAATTTTATTAAAAAATCTTAGGTATTAGGAAAAAAACATTGATCTAATGAAAATTTTCACTGGCTCATTATGAACAACAAATCTTATTGTGTGTAATGTATATTTAAGTAAAATCCCCAGTGTTTTGTTCTCAAAAGGGTTAATAACGAAAATCCCCATCTTAAAAGTGTGTGGCATGAATTTTTATATTGATAGACATTTTGCAACAAATATTTAAGAATATTGTGTAAAAATTAAAACAGAAATTTTGTTGTTTGGTTATTGCAATGTGTCGTCGAGTACTTAAAAACTACAAAAAAAAAACTAAAAAACAACGAACGATATGTTTTTTTAAATACTGTTGATTGTTTTTCAGTCATTTTTCTGTTGCTGCTGTCTCATGTCTGTGTCGTTATTTTCAAAGTTCTATCAACAGCTGCTAAAATATTATGAAATCAAAAATAAAATTGAAAATTGTATGCAAATGAAATTAACAACAAACAGCAACATAAAACAACACAAAGAATGTTGTTTAACATATTTTGAGTCTTTTTAGAATAAGAATAATAAAATTCAATTTAAATATTCTTAAAGCTTTTGTTATAATTTAAAGTGATTTAAAAAAATAATATTTTTATATTAATAATTTGCATATTTTATGTAGTCTCATGTTTATGGTATTGTAATTATGGGGGTTGTTACTTTATTTATCAAGTTGTTGATGTTGCTGGTGTTTCTTTTGCTGCTGCCACTGCTACGTTGTTAGTATTAGCAATTAAAAATGTCTACACCTATATTACGAGGGACGTTTAGCGAAGTATGGTTGAATTTAAAGAAAGAAATATTTGGTATAAAATTAGTTTTGTTTTTCTATATGTTTAAAATAATTCTTATACCAATACTTTTAAAACGACCCTCGTATCTGGTAGAAAGTTTTTAAACTTTCTTCTGTCTTAACCATTTTGGTTAAATGTTATTCTTATGTTTATGTTCTTGATAATGTCTTTATTTTAAAAACATGCATGCAACTCTAGCAACTATTTACAAGTTTGATAAAGAAATTGGATTTGTTTAAAATTGCTTTATTTTCTTTTTTAAGTGTGTGGTTTTTATTTAAATTTCATGATCATTTTAATATCCGGAAACATGTGGAAAAAGGAAGTTAAAAACAATCATGGCACTTAATGAAGAAATTTAAAACACATTGAAATAATTTTGTTCATCATAGTTTTAAAAATATTCATCAAATCTATGAAAAATTCATTGGAAGTGAGACAAATATTTTTTTTACTGGTTGAATAAATCTTTTCATAAAATTGATGAGCAATTTTATTGCAATAATGAAAACGTTCACACATTTTATGAAAAAGTTTTATAGAAATTCGTTAAATCGATGATTACTTTCATAAAAGCAATGAAATTTAATTATTTTACGAACAAATTCATTGTCATTATTAAAAACTCATTGATGTTATGAAAAAATGTATTGGCTTATAATGACAATATACTTTTCAAACGAGCTAGTAAAGATTGTAGGTCTCTTCGAAAAGGTCACAAAAATGTCCATCGAACTTGCATGACACCAGGCGGTCGGCAACTGACTCAAACACTCAAACATTAACTGCCTGGGATTAATAGAATGAAGGTTGGACAAAGCTTAATTTGTTTTTCTGTTAGAGAACTAAAACTTAGTGGGGACATGTATTTTGATATAAAGCATAACAATCAATCAATAACTCGATTTTGAAAAAAGTGTTGTTACGTTGTTCTGCATTTTAGGCGACGATATATAATTTTAAAATCATATGTGCAAATTTATAACTATAAATAATAAATAAAATTTTTCTTTTTATCAAAAAGTACCTAACAATTAAAATAAAATTTAAACTGAATACATTAGAAATAAATTAGATTTTAACAATTGCACTTGTTTTTGTGAATTAAAAAAATTGCGTTTTTTGTTTCTGACACCCAAATTAATGCATCAACAATATTTAATTACATTCTATCATAATTCGTTGAGCACAATAAAACGCGTTTGTTAGTGTTTTGTAAAGATGATGATCGTCATTCTCTAAAAGCAACAAACAAAAAAAACGCTACAATGAAATTTATCGTAGTGAGAGCAAATTACTACTGTCTGAATTTGAAAAAAATAAAAAAATAATACTAAAAGCGGTTTTAGTTGGATGCAGGCAGGCAGCTACAGTTGAAAATTTTCATGTAAGAGTTGTAAGTATTTTGTTTGGTTGCTGTGGGGCTGCCACAAGTTAGTAATACACTATTTTGTTATTTTTATACGTAACGTTTTGCACGTAAATTTGCAGTATATTTAGTTTAGTGACGGTTAAAAATAACAACAACAATGACATTTTATTGCGGCTGCTGTTGTTGTTTCTAATAATTATTTTCCCATTAGTATGTTGTTGTGGAATTTAACCCTTAGAAGGTCGACAACTTCTATGCATTAAAAAATTAAATAAAATATGCGCATAAAAATGCAATAAATATCAAAAACTGTGTAAAATCTGGGATGTAGGTTCCAATCCCGGAATATAGATCCACGAAGGCTGGGGTTTTATAAATTCCATTAAGTGTTCTTGAAATATCTTGAATGTATTCTGAAAAAAGGAATTTTTTGAAATACCGATTCTAAGGGGTGCTTTGGTACTTTTTTCTTTCTCCTGTAATAATGGTCATAGAAACCTAAAATATATATGGGGCATTCCATGTGAAATCGGACACTTTGAAAAACTTTTTTTTTAGATTTTCCCAATTTGTTTACAGTTTTTAGTACCCTTCGAAAACTCCTTTGTGGTAAATTTTCAGATTTTTTTGATGACCCGTTCAAAAGATATCGAATTTTTAAAAATTGGTAGTTTGTTCCTTTACTCAAACTTCTTTTAATCATAACTTCTTCAATAATGGTCCAAATTTCAAATTTTTTTTTTCAAAATTTTTGTTTTTCTAAGTACTTTCTAAAAAAAAATCCCAAAAAATTCTTAAAAGCGCTCTAGTATGCGATTTTTAAGTTTTAAAATTTAAATCTCATTTTTGAAACTGTTTGTACTCTTCGATTTTTTTGTAATTTTTTTGTGTAAAACTTCTATCAATTCTACAAATTTTTTGCCCAGGACGATAGTGGGATAACGATTATTACTATTTTTTAAAATTTTTTGAAAAAATTTTATTGTAATTTTCCAATCTTAAAATCATTTCTACTGCTCCAATGGTGCGTCATAGAGGGGTCCTTTATAAGACCGACCCCCATTAATTTTTACGTCTTAATATTTCTTTGGAACAAACTAATACCCTATCTCCAATTTCTAAGGGGGCTCCCACACAAAACGACATTTTTTAAAATTTGTTCCAACCGCTCTAACTGCCCTAATAGTGCCCTTAGAGCAACAAAATGTATGATCGACCCACAATATTTTTTTAATCCAAACATTTTCTCTGAACACACCTACCCTCTATCTTTAACTGTTAAGGCGGTCCCCATACAATTTTTTTTATTTTTTGTAAATTTGTTTTATTTAATCAGCTTCTACCGGTCCAATGGTGCGTCCGAGAGGGGTCATTAGTGAGACCGACCCCCATTTATTTTTACCCTACAACATTTTTTCAAAACATACCTACGCCCTATCTCCATTCCCTAAGTAGGCTCCCATACAAAATTACATTTTTATAAAATTTGCTCCAACTGTTATTTGTATGGGAGCCTACTTAGGGAGTGGAGATAGGGCGTAGGTATGTTTTGAAAAAATGTTGTAGGGTAAAAATAAATGGGGGTCGGTCTCACTAATGACCCCTCTCGGACGCACCATTGGACCGGTAGAAGCTGATTAAATAAAACAAATTTACAAAAAATAAAAAAAATTGTATGGGGACCGCCTTAACAGTTAAAGATAGAGGGTAGGTGTGTTCAGAGAAAATGTTTGGACAAAAAAAATATTGTGGGTCGGTCATACATTTTGTTGCTCTAAGGGCACTATTAGGGCAGTTAGAGCGGTTGAAACAAATTTTAAAAAATGTCGTTTTGTGTGGGAGCCCCCTTAGAAATTGGAGATAGGGTATTAGTTTGTTCCGAAGAAATGTTACGTAAAAATTAATGGGGGTCGGTCTTATAAAGGACCCCTCTATGACGCACCAATGGAGCAGTAGAAATGATTTTAAGATTGGAAAATTACAATAAATTTTTTTCAAAAAATTTTAAAAAATAGTAATAATCGTTATCCCACGATCGTCCTGGGCAAAAAATTTGTAGAATTGATAGAAGTTTTACACAAAAAAATTACAAAAAAATCGGAGAGTACAAACAGTTTCAAAAATGAGATTTAAATTTTAAAACTAAAAAATCGCATACTAGAGCGCTTTTAAGAATTTTTTAGGTTTTTTTTTTCAGAAAGTACTTAGAAAAACAAAAATTTTGAAAAAAAAAAAAATTTGAAATTTGGACCATTATTGAAGAAGTTATGATTAAAAGAAGTTTGAGTAAAGGAACAAACTACCAATTTTTAAAAATTCGATATCTTTTGAACGGGTCATCAAAAAAATCAGAAAATTTACCACGAAGGAGTTTTCGAAGGGTACTAAAAACTGTAAGCAAATTGGAAAAATCTAAAAAAAAAGTTTTTCAAAGTGTCCGATTTCACATGGAATGCCCCATATATAGTCAAACCCGGTTATAACGAACTCCGAGGGACCAGTAAAAATAGTTCGTTTTTAAGCGTAGTTCGCTATAAACGGGGTATATTTTTTATCAACCTATGTAGTTTTATTTCCAATAAAATATATCCAATTTTGATTTATTTGTTTTTTTTTTTTTGTAGAAATACTTTTTGAGAAGAAAACATTCAAAATATAAATAAATTTCCTCAAAATTATAATAAAAACCAAAAATTTCCAACCTTTTGTGAGTTCGGTAAATATGATTGCCGGACATTAAAAAATATTTATGGGAGTTCGTTATAAAAAGGTAAATACACTTGAAATTTTATTCGTGGGACCTTCATAAGTAGTTCGTTTTAACCGAGGATTCGTTATAACCGAGTTCGTTATAAAAGAAGTATTTTGTGTGAAAATTGATGCCTAAACGTCAGGACTTTAGAATTAGTTCGTTATAACCCAGTTCGACTGTATTAGGGTTCAAGTCAAATATTCAAAATTGCTTCTCCCTCCTTCCTCTCTCCCATATTTAATTTGTGTGGCAAATATTTGCTGAGATGTGAGCGTATTTAAATTTTCGGAAATGTCTTCATTTGGCTCAGTTTTCGAGATATCGCCGTTTTAAGTTTTTTGTAAAAGTTATGAAAAATTGACTAAAAAAAATTTAAATATGATTAACTAATTGGTAGAAAATTACAATCTAAAGGAATATGTATGTCTTCAAAATATTTTTTTTTTGTCTTATGTTTAGGGATTTTTTTTTTGGCGGTAAGAATTTCATCCGTATATTAGGGAATTCCACTTCAAGTAAACTATGAACTATTTAGCAGCACATACAAAAACTAAAGTTTTTCCTTACAGCTAAAATCATTTCCAAACTTTTAGTTAAATTTACTAAATTGTGACAAAATTTATGAACTAATTTTAAGGAAATTGCGTCCCAAAATTTAGCAAGATCTTTTATTTTTTATGTGTGTACGAGGAATTTAGTTTAGGAGTAGGGACTAGAGTAACAAGTAGATATATATTTTTTTTTTAGATGACACCTACTTGATTCGGTAGTTACAAAATTAAAATCTATTGGAGAGTTAACAACCGTTATAGGGTTAATTTGAGTAAAACGAAAAAAACGAGTTTAATGAATGCATTTTGTTTTATTTGTGTAGTCTCGCAAAGTGTAGTTTCTTTTTATTGGATCTATTAATATCTGATTTTAAAAATCACGTAAATCACTTTTTTACTTTTAGGATTTTTGTGTTTTATGATTAAACATGAAATAATTTTTCAGGTTAATTTTATTTTAATTTCTTTTCAAAATTTTCATAGATTTCTTCGTTAACACTATGGTTGTTAAAGAAAATTAAAAAAAAAAGTAAAAAACAAAATAACATAAATCGTGAGTATGTCTGTCAATAGGTCATAACTTCTCGCCTTTATCAATTTTGGCGTTTAAATAAGGAGAAGAAAAATTAAAACGAACCTATTTCACTATTATTCGTATTCAAGCAACTTTGACACCCAAGAAAAATTGTTAGTCATTATTTATATTTTTCGAATTCATGCAGGTTTTCAAATTTATTTTTTTTGTGTTTTTTTTTTTAATCTTAAACATTTTTTTTTTGTTTTTTCAAAACACCAAATTTTTTTGGAGAATTTTCATTATTTATATTAAAGAAAAACTGAGCTATATTTGGAATTTCAAATACGTAACATTGCGAGTGAAAGTGTGCTATCGTCATCGTCAGACTAGGTGGGAGTATGTGAGTACAAATAGTAGTGTAATTTTGTTATTCGCACCGTTCATTTTCACGCAGCATGAACTCTTTGAAGAAATTCTTCACATACAGAGTGTAGTTGGTTATATATGAATGTGTATAATGGAACACTTTTTCAAACTGGCCTGGAATTGTTTATTTGTTTTGACAAGTTGCCGCGTTGAAATAAGTACTCATTTAATTCATAAGTATAGAACACATATATACACACATAAAGCACAAACATATTCTTCTTTTGGAGGAGAGGTGTAAAAATTATGAAAGCATTGTTTTTTTTCTTAATAGACTGTATGGTAACAGTGTAAGAAAATGAAATTTTCAAGTTCATTTTGAATGAGTATTGTAATCACCGGAGTGTAAACAAAGATTTAAGAAATTAACATTTTTTATAGAGTTGGCAACACTTTTTGAACGGGGAAAAAGTAAGCGATTTAAGGGGAAAATGACGCGAATGAAAACATCTGCACGTGTCCGTGACAGATATATTTCTTTTCCTAAGTAACGTAAATTGGAATGTGCAGTTAGGTAGGATGTTATAACATATTCTAACATAATTCTATAGAATTCCGTGATCTTTTTTGTCCAAGGATAGTAGCAGCTTTTCTGCCGAGCTGGATGAAGTTCTGAGTAGGGTAACCATTTTTCTGAACTCAAATCAGTACGCCTTATGTTTTTTTTTTCTACAAATAACTCTCTAAAAACTCTTTTTCATGAAAAAAGACTGATGATGATTTTAACACTCACAATATTTTTGTTAAACTAATAATTAGTATTTCAGTAAAAAGAACTGTTATAAACAACTGCCATAAACTGTTGTCTTCATTTGCAGAAAATTTTATTGACTTCAATCAACTCCAACTTCAAAGTTTTGATCGTTTCAGTGCAGAAAATATAACAAAAACTCACGGGTTTTGAGAATAAAATAATCCCTTCGATTCTGAAGACTTTATCCTTTAAGTTTTGAAAACTCTTCCTTTTAGAGAACTTTCAAGATAATGAGCATATTTTTTTAATAGCTCTGATGTTCTGAGCCCTCTTCCCCTAAATTATGATGACATTATCTCATCAAGCATCTCAGAATCATTTAAATTCATGCAATTGCATTATCTTTCTAAATATATAAAAAATCCATCATCACTTGAACTTTTCGTTATAGAAAACCTCAAAGATCATGTGCGCCTTTTCATATAAATTTATGAAGAGCGAAATAACCACATACTTAGATACATTTTTGCTTTAAGAAACTTCTTGATTCAGAAAGTTATAAAAAACTTTGTATAGAATTTTCGAATAAAATTATTTTTCATGTTGAAACATTTAAAAATAAGAACAATCAGTACATATTTCAAAAAATCAGTACAAATCAGTAAAACGTTTTTGATCAGTACACGTGATCAAAAATCGGTACATGTACTGATCAAATCAGTACGAATGGTCAGTTTAGTTATGAATTTCTTTGCCTGACTTTGGCCAGCGCAAAAATTCCAGCGTACGATGACCTTTGATTCAATCGATATTTTAAGCTTTCCCCTAACATGTCCCAGTGGCAGACCAAAGAACGATTTCGGATCGATGAAGAGTCTACGTGAACCACGGTTTGCCAGACAGTCAGCCAGGGTTGCCAGAATTATTGGGTACAAATCGTCAAAAATGTACGATTTTTATAAAAAAAATCGTCAAAATCGTCATCCCATTTGCAGAAATTGTCAAAAAATCGTCAAAATAAAAAACGTATATTTATCATTGATCAAAGATTCATTCAAGTGATGTCCGCCCGTCTGTTGAAGACATGATGTAGTCCAAACCAAAAGAGCAGTTTGGCACAAATATATCTCATGGCCATTGGATGGTTCAGTTTGAAAATTGACAAAACCAGACCAGGGAGAACAAAGTTCCCCTGGTAAATCTGAACCTACCTCCGAAATTTCCTCTTTATATTCTTTGTTAACTTCTTAAACAAAAGAAATATTTTTATGAAAAAAAGGTCATGCAGTTGGGTCAAGTTAATTAGAAATTTTTTTATTTTTGTCCGCCCTTTTCTGTGGACATTTCCATAAAAAAAAATAATGATGATAAAATTGCGTAAATATCATAATAAATCAATTTATTAACATTTATCACGAAAAGAAAGGTGTCCTCCGCCAAAAAAAAAAAAACCCCTATAATTTTTTTACCTTTTAGAGGAAAAAAGAAAATGTAACTCTCACTTGTTCCCTTTGTCCCTTTATGTACAAAAACATTGGTGGATATTTTTTTCAACTAACAATAAGCAAAAAATTGAATACTAAAGTTTCATTAAAAAAATTGTAAAAAGTAGACAAAATTGACAGGTTTTTGCTATTTTTAAAAAAAATCGTCATTTTTGGGCAAAAATCGTCAAATCGTCATTTTGCTATTTTGGGGAGTAAAAATCGTCAAAATGCAGAGAAATCGTCAAATCTGGCAACAGTGCAGTCAGCACGTTCATTTCCCGTATGACCAAAGATACCTGCGCCTGTATTCTATTGGTTTTCTTGGACCCGTCTGTATTCCGTATTGTGGAATTAGGTTCAGGGTCCGAGGTCATGTTTGCCAATGCTCTTAGTTTCAAAGATCCTAGTAAATACTTGTGTTGGTTATATTTTGTCCTTGAACTTTAATACAGGGTAATTAATGAAAAGTTCCTCAATTTTCATATGTCCCCGTAAGTCACCCTTTTTCATATTACCAAGTTCCTTCAACCAAAGGGCGCTCTTGCAATCATGCTCCATTACAGAGATATGTAATGGACCATTGTTAAGCAAGGCCCCAAATATGCAGCTTTCCTTAATCATTCAATATTTATTTTCAAATCTATATTATTGTACTTACTTTGACCAAGATGTACTCTTTTCATCCAGGGATATATTTGTGGTGGATTTTTCTTGCCACCACTATTTTGACTACTGCCCGCTTCATTGCCGCTATCACTTTCTGAGTCTGAATCTCCCTCACCGGGACTATGCATCGGTACATTTACCACACTATTCGCATGATTATTATTTAGATTTACACCCAACACTCCCTTATTCAGAGATCTGGCCACACTTTCCACCACCGATGAGGGTGACAATTTTGGGGATATATCACGTGTTGATAAATCTTGTGGACTGGCCAAAGATTGATTGTTATTATTGCTGCTGGTATTGTTATTGCCGGTGGGTGTGGAGGGATCATTGGCATATTTACAACTAATATTTGATTGTTGCTGTTGCGGGTGTTGTTGTCCTAATTGCTGTTGTTGTTGCTGTTGATTAGCAGCATGTTGTACCGCCGCCGCTGTCGCATGGGCATTATGTTGTTGCTGCTGCTGTTGTTGTTGTTGCATGAGGAGTCGCTGTGGTTGTAGTTGAGTATAGTCTACCATTTCGGGGGGATTTGTTTGTGCAGCGGCTGCCCCACTGCCTCCAGCACCTAAACTATAAGCAGCCTGATTAGCATAATGAGCCTGAGGTGTGTTGGGATATAAATTGGGTGCATAGGCTGCGGCAGCTGGAAAATATTCATTGCCTGGTGTGGCCGCTCCAGAGTTACCACTACCCGTGCTACCCGCTCCTGGACCACCATTACTGTTGGGTGTATTAGCACTACCGCTAGGATTTCCGGGATGATTTTGTTGTGAATTCATTTGTTGGGGATAGCATGATGCCAGTGAGTTGACAAATTGATACGATGACATAGCGAAACAATCTGGATCCATGATGGCCGCTATTTTGGTACAAATTTATTGGCTAAAAAATTAGCCGTAGTTTGTAAGCAAATGCTGGTGTGATTTAAACCAGCCTTTCTTTTTAACTAAAATGAAAAATGAAGAAAAGAAAAATGTTATTATTGTTAATTTTACACTCTAAGATAAAAAATAAATAAGTATTTTTTGTATAATTTTAAAGCACTTTCAACAAAAAAAAAAACAGTAATTTTGTGTTGTTTACACAATAATTTTCCAACCCAATATTTTGATCAAATCATATGGAAATTCCTTCACTATGGACAGTCACAAAAACACAATGGCCTATTGTACATTTTATGCAACTAAATAAAAAAAAATCAGTTCTTTGAAATCGCCCTTAAGTGTTTTAAATTGAACTGATAATATACTCGACAAAATCCAATGCAAGTCAAATATAATTTTAATGGTAGTAGTTGTTGTGTACAGTAGAAGCAGTAGGGCAAATTGCAAACTTCCTTTTTAAGTTTGATGCAGTAAACTAATAAAGAAGGTATCCTTAGTTATAAATACACACAAAAATTGTGTTGTTTTGAAATTTTTAATAATATTAAGGTCATATTTAAGAACAATTTAATTGTATTCACAAATTGTTTGCCAATTCAATTAACATTTTTGTCAATATGACAATGATTTAATTGAAAATGAGCCAGCAAAATAGTTTTTTTCTGTGCAGATATGGATGTCCGTTAGGCTTGATGGTAGCAGGACAACTTGTCAGTGCGATTCCCAACTGAGTTTCTGGCCGGTTTTGCAACAACGAGACGATGGGTACCAGATTTCGGTTAGTTAAACTTTGGATTTGATTTGTAACATAATGTTTATTCAAAATAAAAAAAATATACAAAAGTAGCACATTTTTTTAGAAAAAATTACTGAAATTCTGTCTGGGGATTTAAAGCTTAAAAATTACAGAATAAAAAACTTCATTTGTTTTTACCCCGTGACCCCCTTTGTAAAAGTATTCCCAATTAAAGCAACAATTTCAGCCAGAATGGAATTATTATGACATTATTGCCTTACAAATGGGATACCTTCCTTGTAAATTGTTTTTGTTGGATTGGCTGGTAAACATAAGAAAAAACCGGTAAAGGACATAATTTTCTTAGGCTTTATGAAAAAGTTTTTGCCATGTTTGATATACAGAAAAAAAAGTGGGTAGTGCTGAAATTTTAAAAATGTTTCAAGTTAATGGTTAACCATGCTTATGCTTCAATATAGACATAAGTTTATGATTTTTTTTTTAAAGGTTTGCACGAGTATGTCAGACAAGATAATGGTTGTAAACATGAAATACCAGAAAAAATTATTTAAAAACTTATGTAAAAGTTATAAAATTTTTAAAAACCTTCAAAATGTTTTATTTTGTTTAACAGAAATGAATATGATTAATAAAACAGAACAATATGTAGTAAATATAGTTGTATAACAGTTTTAATTAAAATCTTACTGCGTAGGGATACATAGTTTTTTTTAATCAATAATGTTATAAATTTATATGAAACGTAGTTATTTTTTTTTTCTAAAGACAAAAACAAGTATTAGAGGAGTATAACAGTTTTTAAATAACTGTTATACAAATTTAAAATAAACAGCAATAATTTAATATTGTCGAAAGTCCTGTTTTTAGAATGTTTTCTTTAAATCCAAAAAGTATTTGTTCAAGAATTTCAGAAATATGACAGTTTCCCAACTAGTTTTAAAAGTCATTAAATTTCTTTTTTTGTTGCACCAAATTGTTTTGAATTTTTAATATTTTTAATTATTTATTTATTCTGCAGATTTTTTTAAGATATTAGTAAAAACAAGTAAAAAAAGTTAAATTCGGCCTTGCCGAATGTAGTGATACCCTCCACAATTTCAAAAAGATTATTGCAAACAACCTTATTTAAAAGGAAATTACTTTTGAAAAAAAAAAAAAAAATGAAAAAAAAATTTCCGCGAAAAAAATTTTGGTAGAAAAAAATCCGCGATTTTTTTCTTTTTTTGTCAAAAAATATGTTCGTACTTGTTTAAATACCATTTGGTGTTCAATTATGTTCACATATGTCAACCAGAAGCCGAATTAAAGCATTTTGTATTTTTAGGTTATGTTGAATGTACTGAATTTTTTGAGGTGTGCTTAC
Source organism: Pegoplata infirma (assembly GCA_963921195.1). Classification (NCBI taxonomy): domain Eukaryota; kingdom Metazoa; phylum Arthropoda; class Insecta; order Diptera; family Anthomyiidae; genus Pegoplata; species Pegoplata infirma. Next base: position 157,350,475 of record OY992536.1, on the reverse strand, counting down.
ATTTTCGTTCAATACCAAACTTCTCGGGAGAACTTCCAATATATATGTTAAGTTTCAGTCATCTCTGTGCAATATTTTATCCGCGAGAGCATTTTCCACAGACAGACGGACAGACGGACAGCGCTAGAATGTCTTAAAATCGATCGGGCATCATGAATATATATGGGGCATTCCATGCCAAATCACTCACTTTTAGGCCCGACCCCCTTCGATTAATTTTATTTTTGGATATGTTTTAGTACGTATTAAATGCAACTTGAGGCCAAATTTTCAGCCTTTTATACCAAGGTGGTGTTGAGTAATCAATTTTTCAAAATGGCGATTTTTTCCAAAAAATGAAAAAATTTAAATTTTCAATCAATTTTGACCAGTAAAAAATACAGATATTTTAAAAAAAGTTGGACAACGTTTTGTTGGTATTTAAATGTAGTTTTAGAAAAAAAATGTGAAAAAATTATTCGAAGTAATTATCACTTATTTTTTGACGTTTAAAAATTAAAATCGACTTTTTGAAAAAGTCCGAAACCTTCGATTTTTTTGTAAAAAACTAAAAGAATTCTACTCTAAATTATGCAACTTTTAAGCCATAACTCGAGATGTGATCACAATTCTTTCTATTTTTTTTTTAATTTTTAAAATTGCACCTTTTATGTTTTGGCTCTGATTTATTTTATATGGAGCTCCAAAAAAAAAAAAAATGGTAGATACTGACCCTAACTTACCCTAAATATATTCATTTGGAGGCAAATATACGTCTCACAAAAATTTGGGACGATCGGACATGTGTAAGGCGCTTAGCATGGTCCTTGAAGTTTAAAAAACGGATTACAAGGAAAAATATGATTTTTTTTCTGTTTTCGCAATTTCTTTGGTATTTTAAGTTAAGTTTTAATTCAAGTGATTACAGAATTATGATGTGGAGTAAAATGCCTTTCTAATAAGGTACTAAAAACTAAAATCGGTTGAAAATCAGCCAAGTTATTACAACTTCCCCAGGCATCTAGCGTGTGCCATACAACTTGATTAAAAAATACGAGGCCCTTTTTTTAAATTTATTGAAATTTTCTACTGTAATAACATTTTTTCATTATTCATGTTTCAGTGTAATATTTTTTTGACTTTTCCAAATTTTAAAACAAAAAAAATATTTTTTTTTTAAAATAGAGATTTCAAAAGGGTGTAGAAAATGCAGGCATTTTTAGCACTAATTTAAAAAATGTTAGCAAAACACAATATGAAAAATACTTGTCATCTAATAACATTTGAACTTGAAGAATAAAAAAATGTTATTACAGTAGAAAATTTCAATGAATTTCAAAAATCGGATTGTATTGATTAATCAAGTTGTCTGCCACACGTTAGATGCCTGGGGAAGTTGTAATAACTTGGCTGATTTTAAACCGATTTCGGTTTTTATGACCTTAATAGAGAGACATTTTACTCTACATTTCAATTCTGTAACCATTTGAATTCAAAATTAACTTAAAATACCAAAAAAATTAAGAAAACAGAAAAAAATGCATATTTTCCCTTGTAATCCGATTTTCAAACTTCAAAGCCGATGCGGCACGCCTTACCCATGTCCGATCATCCTAAAATTTTCTGAAACGTATTTTTACACCCAAGTTAATATATCTAGGGGAAGTTACGGTCAATATTTACCAAATTATTTTTTTTGGAGCACCATATAAAATAAACCAGAGTCAAAAAAAAAAAAGTGCAATTTTCAAAATTTGAATAAAAATAGAACGAATTACGATCACATCTCGAATTATGACTTAAAAGTTGCGTAATTTAGAGTAGAATTTTTTGACATTTTTAAAAAAAAATCGAAGGTTTCGGACTTTTTCAAAAAGTCGATTTTAATTTGTATACGATAAAAAACAAGTGATAGTTACTTCGAATAATTTTTCATATTTTTTTTTCTAAAACTACATTTAACTACCAACAAAATGTTGTCCATCTTTTTTTAATATATCTATATTTTTTACTGGTCAAAATTGATTGAAAATTTAAATTTTTTCATTTTTTGGAAAAAATCGCCATTTTGAAAAATTGATTACTCAACACCACCTTGGTATAAAAGGCTGAAAATTTGGCTGGAAGTTGCATTTAATACGTACTAAAACATGTCCAAAAATAAAATTAATCGAAGGGGGTCGGGCCTAAAAGTGAGTGATTTGGCATGGAATGCCCCATATACTTTATGGGGTCCCAGACCGATATTTCGATGAGTTACAAACGGAATGACAAACTTATATATACCCTCTATCACTAAGTGGAGGGTATAAAAATAATTCAAAACACATACATAGATTCCTGATATATGAGTAGCTAGAATCTTTTGTACTCAGAATTCTAAATAACTGTTCTACCGAGTCATCAACTGGTAAACTAAGGTAAAGTAAATCCATATAAAATATTTAATTTCACTAAAGGAAATATTTCAAAAATAAAATTTATACCAAGTTGTTTTCAAAAAAAAAAAAAAATATAAATATGTACTAAAAAAAATAACTTGGGAATATTTGCGAACAATATTTTATATATAGCTGATATGTAAAACACCGTCCGACAGCCAATATTAAACATGAACCGGATGATATACGTCGGAAAGTAGAGATCAGATGTAGTTAAACTGCATTTACAGTTTTTCATTTCGTGATCCTGTTTCCTTTTAAAAGGACTTCAAAGTTTTAAAGGATACATTTTGTAAAATATTTTATGAAATATTTGTACTTGTCCTAAAAGGACACTGGTGACGACAAATATAAGAGGAGAATCTCCCCTAATTTTTCCATTTTTCTATTTTGCTATATCAGGATAAAAGGATGTAAATAAAGTGATTTGAAAACTTTATCAAAATATTTTGTTGAAAATTTTGAATGATATTGAAGGATACATTTTTGAATGGACATAACTTACCTCCTTTTTCCCGATATATAAAAATAATATAGGAAAATTAGGGGAGATCCTCCTTTTTCAGTGGGATCCTAGTGGGATTAGTACAAGTACAAATATTAAAAAAAATATTTTATAAAATGTAATCCTCTAAAACTTTGAAGTCCTTTTAAAAGGAAACATGATCACGAAATGAAAAACTGTAAATGCAGTTTTACTACGTACGGACGGTGTAAGCAGTAATATCATAATAAGCCAGAATATCTTCATTTTAAAACGATTCTGTAAATAAAAACAATTTTTATTCAACTTTTATACTGATTTAAATCTCATTTTTTATTTTTTAAAGAGTATAACAGTTTTGTTAATAACTGTTATAATGATTTTAAATGCTGCAAAATCACGAAGACGACTTATAATTTTAATTATTATAAATAAGTTGGGAGTGGGAATTTTTTTTAGTGTTATACTGATTTAAATATTTTTTATCTTTGTATTAAGTAATTTTCTGAAAAAATTTTTTTTTTTGAATATTTATATCAGTCCTTAAGCTTCCTTATATTCAAATATCAGTAAAATAATGATAATAAAGGATCAAAAAGACTTTTTTTAACTGTTAAAGTTATTTAAGGTTAATTTGTTTGGTATTTTAAAGAGTATAACAGTTTATTTTAAAACTGTTATACTGATTGTAATAACTGCAAGACCTCGTAGGCACCTTAAAATTTTGGTTTCTATCAATATTTTATGAGAGCGCAAAATTTTGTTACTGTTATACTGATTTAAAATAAAATTTGAAGTGTTTAAATAAATTGTGTTTAATTTAATAAATTGTATAAAAATGAGCACAACAACCAACACCTTCTCTTATATAGGGTACGAAAATAAAACTTGTATTTTCAGCATGTTTTTGTTTTTGTAAACTCGTGCTAACAACAATATATATTCGTACATAACTATACATCCAGAAAAACATTGCATTGAAAATAAACTTCATGCCACAACATAAAAACTTATTAACTTGCTGCAACAAAAAAAAACGGCCGACATTGTAAAAAACAAACCATAAAGGAAAATAAGCCAAAACAAAATAATGAAAAAAAAAACATTAAATTTTTTTCATTATGCCTTCAAGTTCATTCAGATCTAAACTATACTATACGTTGTTATACTAGTGGAAGACATGCTTCAACTTCAACATTCATGTTGCTTTTTTTTTTGTTTTCTTTTTGATAAGCTGGTTTGTGGTTATGGCAGCAAACAGCCAACTCAGTCAGCCAGGCAACGCAGCACGTGAAACCCATAATTTTGAACCAATGGGCAATTTAACCCTTTAGCATATTTTACCGATAAGTTAGCTTTCATTTAAAAAACAATGAAAATGAAACAAATAAAAAAAAAGAAAAAATTTAAATTCGGCCTTGCCGAATATATTAATACCCTTCTATCAAAGACCTGTAATAAAAGACGTTTCAACCTGAATTTTAATAAACACACAGCAAATATGTAAACAAGGCAAAGCTTTCTTCGGTGATTGCTTTGATAAATTTTTTGGTTTTTCAACATTTCACTATTACAAACTCGTATTTGAGCAGAATCGCTAGAACTCTAATGTTTTTGGTACTTAGAATTGCGTAGAATCAAATAAAATTAATTTACTTTTTGTTGAAGTTTGGTATTGCATTTGAGCGATATCGTTTCAGTGATTCAAAGGCTCCAAGTAGGTCATTTACTTAAATACATACAAACTTACATTAACTTTTTAGCAGACATACAGACGAACATCGCTTGAATGTCTTAGAATCCATCACTGATCAATAATATATATGAACACATTATGGGATACTAGACGGATATTTCGATGAGCTACAAACGGAATGACAAACTTATATACATATACCCTCTACCACTAAACGGAGGGTATAATCAATAACTTATGTAATGATTTAAAAAAATATTCGCAAACTAAGATTTAAATTTAAATATATATCGTTTTTTTTGAACAAATATGTAATTTTCTTTATTAAAAAAATTTTTGAAATTCCCTGTGTGTTGCTTAAGGAAATCTGTTATAATCTCCTAAACAACTAAAAACCCACTTTTGAAACATTCCTTAAAATAAAGTGTATTTAAACTTTATTACATCGTATGTGACACCTTAAATACGTAGTAATTGTACACTGATCCCCGATAAAATATCCTAGAGATTTCCGTCTGTCTGTTGGAAGCTAAATCGAGTTACAGACCTGAAATTTTATAATTTAAGCATTTGGCTGCGATAGCAAGTGTTAGCAATAGACCTAAGGTGTCAGATAAGATCGGACCAATTCAGCCGATTTATGGACAAAAGCTCCGTTTGTAAACTGACATTATCTATCTCGATGAAAATGGAGATAGATTTTTCAGGTATTTAACATACAATAATCAGTAAAACCATAACAACCGAGCGATTTTTGTAAGAGTCCTACTTATTTAAAGCATTTTTATTTTATTTTAAAGAGTATAACAGTTTAGTTATAACTGTTATACTGAATATAAATACTGAAAAATCACGTATGCGCCTTCTTGCCAGCTCTGGCAATAAAGCAAAAGAGTACTTCTTTCAAAAAATACACGTATTTTGAAAAGTAATTTTAAAAAGTGCTCTTTTAAGACCAGCTGGCAAGACTCTGAATACCTCTATTGTGTTAAAATTAAACCCAGAGAATAAACACTACCCTAATATATTTATGTTCTACATTTACTTTTACTACCATTAAAATGTTTTTAAAATTGGCTTATAAAAAATCAATATAATCACTAAAAAGAAACGCAACAACAGCAACTCGTTATTCTGTTTTGGCCGAATAAAAAACAAAAAAAAGACGTTTCAAGAATGGCACGTTAGTTAGTTGTTTCATCATGGAACGAGGTTTTTGACCTGCTAACATTTCTACACCATACTCTGCAATTACATAACATCACATGCAGGAACATTTTGAAACCATTCTTAAATATTGTTTTAGCCACATTTTTATACGTTGTTTTCATTTCATTTTAAAGTTACTGATCTCAAAAGTTATTTAGTGAAAATTAAAATGCACTTATTGTTGGTACGAGTATTATTGTTAAAATTAAAAGGCAAATATAAGGATTATAATTTAGATACAGAAAAAAGGGAGGCAAGTTCTTTCGGAATTTAACAGTCACGTACAAGTTATTTTTGTATTAAAGTCTTTAATGTACAATTTAATTTCATATTTTAGCTAATAAAGTGTTGAGGATTCAAAAAATAAAGCGATTGCTGTTGCTTTTATTATTGATTGTTGTGCTAGTCAACGGCCGAAAATGTTAATCCTTTAGGCGATATATAAGTAAACTAAAGGCCCTATTAGCTAATGATTCTTCTCTGTTAAAAACTTCCAACAATCCCTTAAATTTCCTAGAATCAGATCCATTAAACATCCCTGATTAAAACAGAAAATGTTTCCCTGACTTCAAAAATGTTACCTCCTTATATAGTATATGCTGCATTGATTCCTCCTCAAGATTAATACTCCAACTCGAGCCAGCTCTAGAGAAAACCGTTTGACATGCTGCTCTTTGTGCCAAGTGAAAGTTTTACTTCTAAGAATCATTATTTTGTACAACCGCCATAATCGATTTTCAGCTTTCCACACAATAAACAGTGTTGAATTTTACGTTGCACCTCAGCAATTTAGGTTATGGGAAGGAGGAATGAAGGATATAGATAGGAATGAATTGAGTAATGTTTGTGAACTTTTAACTTAAATTAATCTACATTGAAAGTAACATGAAAGACCTCAACAAACCATCTCCGAGGTCACAACTAAAAGCAACACGCTTTTTATTTAAAGTTTTCAAAAAAGTATTTATTTAAGTTTAAATGTAAAATGTATTATTATTAAAATGATATTAAAATGATTTGACAATTGTATGTGTTGTTCGTTTAGAGACGCGATCAAGACTGTTTTTCTCATGCTCGGGGTTGCCAGCCTTTCATCTAATCAGCGCTTTTACCAGTGGTGCTAACAGTCGGCCTTTCCTGCACATTCGGAGTGACCTCACTACGACTTCCATTGGCAATGTCATCATAGATTTGTTCATCGTTTTTTCGTTCATGGCTTGACATCTCATCTTCATCATGGCATGTTGTTTCATCTTCTTCATCAGCAATTTGACACCAGGGTTTCAATTTATCAGATGCATATACACCCGAATAATGTAGTTTAGTACGGGTAGATCCAGGTATATCGGAGATTACGTATCGATCGTTGTCCAACACACGACTAATCAAGTAAGGCCCTTTATATTTCGGCTCTAACTTTCGGGATTCGCCTGTACTCGGAGCTTCGTTTTCGGCTAAAACCAAATCATCAACGCAATACTTTACTGGATTCGAATGCTGGAGATCATAACGTTCCTTTGCCTTTTGCTTAGCCTGAATTATTCGCTGAGCAGTAGCTTCACGAAGTTCATCTAAATCAGTTGGATGATCATCACTTTCATCGTGTAGTACAAGCGTTAATTTATTTTTCAAAATATCACGTGGAGTAAATCCATAAACCAAGTTATGGGGTGTCTGTTGAGTGGTTTTATTTTTCATGGTATTAAGAGACCATTGTAAATTTCGTAGATTATCGTCCCATCGTTTATCAATATTGGTGGACGTTTTAAGCATGGACAGGAGTGTCCTGTTGGTACGTTCAGCGTGCCCATTTGCACGAGGTGTTCGAACTGCGTTCTGTATATGTTTAATTTCGTAGTCTTTGCAGTAACGGCTAAAATCTTTCGACGTGAATGCGGTGCCTCGGTCGGTCACGATTCGTGTTGGTACTCCTACATAACCACTTATCTCATCGAGAACTGCTAACACATGTTTAGTGGCTGTCGATTTAACGGCACGTACAATAGTATATTTGGTGAAAGCATCAACCACCACAAGAATATGCTCGTTTCGACGACTGCTTCTTGGAAATGGTCCCAAATGATCGAGGTGAATGGTGTGAAAAGGTACGGGTTCGACGTCATTGTAGTAATATACTCCTTCTTGTTTACCACCAGGCTTCTTGTTGAATGCACAGTCGACACACGACTTGATGTAGGACTTTACAAAGTTTTTCATTCGTGGAAACCACATGTATTCCCGTATACGTTGCATCGTCTTTTCGACTCCCAAATGACCAGCTTTGTCATGATTGTTGTTTACGATACGCCACCACAAAGATTTCGGTACGACCCAAAGCTTTTTACCATCTACGATACGAAAAAGTCTACCGTTAGAGAGGCTGTAGTCCTTCAACGTTGTAGGATCCTTTTCATTAAACTTGGCAATAACCTGTTTGATTTTGTCATCTTGCAGTTGCATACTAAAAAGAAAATCTTCTTCAGAAATTGTGGACTTCATTATCAGGAGAGATGCGCAATCAATTTCGTGAGATTCCTCACTTGGAAACCGACTTAAAGCGTCTACATGCTCCATACGTGTACCAGGTCGGTGTTCAATAGTGATTTCGTAATCCTGTATGCGTAGCCACCATCTTGCGATTCGCGGAATTAGTTCACGCTTTTCCATTGCTGTACGAATTGCGTTACAGTCCGTTACGACTTTTACCTGTTTACCATACACATAGTATCTCATACGTTCTAGTGTTTCAACAACAGCTAAGGTTTCGAGCTCGTAGCTATGGTATTTACGTTCATCATTACTTGTTGAGCGACTGTAATATATTACAGGCTTCCAACCATCCTCCTCACGTTGCAACAATACACCGGCCAACCCAACGCTACTGGCATCGGTATGGATTTCATGTTCACCTTCGACTCGGTATGTCGTCATCACTGGTTGTGTCATTAAAGCATCTTTTAATTTTTGAAATGATGTCTCCTGATCATTGTCCCATTCGAATGGAACATCCTTTCTCAAAAGTCTTCGCATCGGTTCGGAAATTAAAGCGTAACATGGCACGAATTTTCTAAAGTAACCGCTCAAACCTAAAAATTTTCGGACCTCGTGTACGTTCGATGGAGTCTTAAATTGTTGTATAGATAACGTTTTTATTGTGCCAGGGCAAATACCATTCGGAGTCAATTTATGACCCAGAAACTCGACTGAATCTTGGAGAAATTCGCATTTCTTTACGTTCAACGTTAAATTTAATTCACGTAGGGCTGAAAATACTCGAGTGAGCTTATCAAACATTTGCTCGACTGAATTACTTCCGATGAGAATATCATCCATATAATGTAGCATATCATCCGGATTCGTCTTATCCTTTATGTTTGCCATAAGACGTTGAAAAACGGCAGGCGCGTTTTTGAGCCCAAACGGCATACGCTTAAATTCGTAAAGACCATCAGTGGTTATAAAAGCAGTATATTTTCTATCGTTACGCGCGATAGGCACCTGATAATAACCGCTATTCAGATCAAGGGTCGTAAAATATTTATAACGAGTAGCGTTTTGGAGTCTTTCCTCTATATTGGGCATCGGATATACCTCTTTTTTGATGTGACTATTTAATCGTCGGTAATCCACGCACATCCGATCAGAACCATCCTTTTTCTTCAACAAAATTATAGGACTAGCATAAGAAGATTCTGATTTCGTTATGATATCGTTACGTAACAGCTCATTTATCATTTCGTTGACGGTTTGCCTCTTCGGTTCCGGCACGCGATAGGGTTGTTGTGTTATCGGTTCATCCGTGTCGAGTTCAATACGCATTTCAACCGCATCCGTTTTCCCTATTTCACTCATATTATTAGCGAACACGTCCGAATATTCATTTAAAAATTTCGTTAAATTGTCCGTTACAGAACCGTCCTCATATCCACAGTTAATATCATCGTTTTTCATGAGCGTTCGGTGATTATCCCGTATTTCAGTTTTTAATATTCGCTTTTCAAAAATAAATTGTTCATTAAGGGTACTTACATTTGCACCGTTGAAAATATCTTGACCCAAAAGCAATTCCGTCGTCAACAAATCGTCATCTACAATATACGTTTCGATTTGCCGCACAAGGTTGTCTATTACGATTTCAACACAGAGTTTTACAGTTGCATATCGCGAACCTCCACAAAAACCATTAATTTTCATGCAACATTTTGTACGATCACCATTTAATACTTTTGCAACTGATTCTTGAATCATGTGACACTGGCTCCCAGTATCTAAAAATGCACTGAAATTCTGTCCATTAATGCGTATGGTTTTCACAAAGTTTTTCTCACAATCAATTTTACGGACGTTGGTATCTGTCGGCTTCTTACCGCAATTTTCAGGTTCATTTCGTTTATGCACCTTTTGACAATCGTTGCACCGTTTTCGTGTTGGTGTTTTAGTACACTGACTCGAAATATGACCTGGTTCTCTACAATTAAAGCATGTTAAAATTTTCTTTTTTTTACTTTTCGAATCAACATTCACTTTATTTTGTATAAATTTCGGTCGATCGTTTGAAATATTTTTCTGTACCGGCATGTTCTGCATATAATCTGCGATTCGATCCCGCATTTCACGTATGGTATTAAATTTTACGGCAGCGATATTATTTTGCAGTGTTCGATCACGTAAGCCTTCGCGAATATACCGAATTATAGCAGCGTCACTAAGACCATAACGTCTGCCCAGGGCACTAACCCGAAAACAATATTCAAGGAAATTTTCACCATCGTTTCGTATCGCGCTACTCATTTTGTAATGTACCTCTGCTTCATTACTGGCAGTACCAAATTCATCTGACAAACCCTTGGCAAATTCTTCCCAAGTTTCGTACAACACTGGTGATGTATCCAACCACATTTTTGCAACACCTTTCATTTTCGAATATACAGCCAACAACAAACTCGTTTCCTTCCACCTAAACGCCTCAATACCCATGTTCACACGGTCGATAAATTGTATTACTGAAACTGAAGATTCACGCGTCGGATCAAATTCGGGAATAGCCTCGGCTATTTCTTTCACTGAATAATTAGATTCCCTCATTACCATCTTCGGTAAATTTTCAACATTCGGTGGGTCACAATCGTTCGTATTGTTATTATTCGATGAATTACCATTATTCGATGGAACGTTGTTTGGTAAAATGTACTCGGCATTTTCATTGGGAACAACGTTGGGTAGCCGCTGCATTAGGGCATTCATCATCTCTCTCATTTCATCGAGTTGGGTTTGGATTGATGTGGTTTCTACTACCCGTTCCTCAACGCATTCAATTTCGTCACTTTCCGCCTCTGCCATCAAACGTTGCACCAATTCAGCTTTTTGGCCCGTTGTGCTTAAACCTTTTTCACCTAAAATCGCCTTTAACTGGTCAACACGCAATGAATTTATCTTTTTTAACATTTTTTTGTTTTTGTTTTTTTTTTCGTTTCTCAAAATTTATCGTATCTTTTTTTTCGTTCACGACACGTTCAATTCTGTCTTTTTTTTTTTTTTTCGTTCACGACACGTTCAATTCTGTCGTTTTATTATACGTTACGATTTTTTTTGAATTTTGTTTTTTTCTTTGGATGTGTGCGTATCGTTCAAGTATTTACGCGTTCACTTTTTCCGTAACACACTCCTCGTTACCGTTTTGCCGTATCGTTTTTTTTTCGTACGTATATTAATCTCTAAATTTTCCGAAAAACAACACATACAAACACATTTTTTTTTTTTTTACGTTTAACCGGGCTTTCGTATAGCACTTTGGATTAACTTATCCCACTTCTGAACTAAAAGCAACACGCTTTTTATTTAAAGTTTTCAAAAAAGTATTTATTTAAGTTTAAATGTAAAATGTATTATTATTAAAATGATATTAAAATGATTTGACAATTGTATGTGTTGTTCGTTTAGAGACGCGATCAAGACTGTTTTTCTCATGCTCGGGGTTGCCAGCCTTTCATCTAATCAGCGCTTTTACCAGTGGTGCTAACACAACTGACATCTATATGTGCTGATGTTAGTGTTAGTATTATCAGCATCTTCATATATATCTCTGTAATGCGAATTCCGATCCACCGAACAATCGTGCGTCAATCTACGTAATCTGCTGGACAGCCAAGTGTTACAAACAAAAACTTTATCTCAATAGAGAATCGAAACGACTTGGTTGAATAGATGGTCAAATTCTGACCGGAGTATTCAGACAAAATTATTATGGGATGAACACTTGGTAAAATACAGTAAAATTCTTCTGGAAATGGACTGGTAGTAACTGAAGCTACAGTTATTTTCATTACGGGTCACAATATATTGGGTAAACACATGGTAACAATAAGAATTAGGAATGATGAAATGTGCAGATGGTGCTGGGAATCCGTAAAAGAATCACTTCTTTTGCAAGTGCCTTGCTGTACCTTTTAGAAGATTTAAGTTTTTTGGTTCTTATATCTTTCAGAATCTATCAGATTTAAGAGGCATTTATAAGTCATCAAAATGGGATGTACAATATAAATAACTTTAGCTACACGATGAAAAAGAGAACTGTGGCCTCTATGGACGTTGGTTTCTCCTAGATCTACCTTCAAGTATACCGATCGACTCAGAATTACTTTTTGCGTCGATTTAGCGATGGCCGTCCGTTCGTCCGCCTGTCCATCTATCGGTTTAAGCAGGATACAGGTCGAAATTTTCAATCAATTGACTTGCAATTTGAAACTTAAGCTTCTTTTGGCCCAAGGACGAAACCAACTGAAATTGGAAAAAATCCGTCCATGTTTAGACCTAGCCCCCATACAAACGCCCCCCTTGTTAACATTTTATTCTGGAAATGTCAATTTTAAGTTGAAAATTTTTATATTTTTTTTACAGTCACTGCAAAATTATCGATAACACAAGAATATTTTTTGACGTTTTAACTTTTTTTCATGACATTGCCATACTCTTTACACTTGATCAGTTTTCCTATGAAAATATATTTGCACTGTTCTCCAAAATATAAAAACTAGCAAGTATCATAACACCTTTAGTAACCTAATTAAATTGGAATATAATTGCACCATTTTTGGACTTAGTCCCCCATATAAAAATTTGAACCGATATTCAGTTAAATCGGTCTATTGGCAAAAAAATAAACCAATTCCAATAAAATTTGATCTGTGTACACTAGACCGGGTCGAAAAAAAAAGTTCCCACTGTGCGGGCTTAATTTTAAAGCTTACCTCGAAAAAGTTCCATAGCCAAAATATAAGATTTTTAGGTCGCGATTTGGTACCGCCGAAATCGTTATTTGTTCATAACTTTGTCATTTGATGTCCGATCGTTTTAAAATAAAATTTGTTTGAAAGTCCTATGCGAGTACTAAATTTGACCCATATCTGGTTTTGACCTCTGAGCTCATCTTCGTGTCATGAGTGTTAGTTTCTCAGCTTTCTACCCACCTAAATGATTTTTATTTTTCCATTAAATTATAGCATTAAAAAATTCATGAAATTCTTCCCTTAGAAGTACCCTCCTAAATTAATTAACAAAAAAGTTACATTCAATTTTAAATTTCCATAGAAAAAGATTTAAGGGTCGAACCAGAATCAAATGCGTAGCGCAAGACGTAAAAAAAAACAAAAACAAACACATCAAATTTGAAATTTTTACGTCCGTTTGATTTAGGTAACTCACATTTAAATATTAGAAACGAAAAATTATTGGGCGTTACGCCTTACGCGACGTAATTTGATTCAGGTTTTATACTAAAACACTTGTTCGTATGTATTTAAATACAAACTAAAAAAATTAAATATAGTTTTAAGGCATAATAACAAGTGTTTTTTCTAATTTTCTTTATATTGTATATGAAAATCTTAAATCAAATGTAACTTTTTTGTTAATAAATTTAACTGGATACTTCCAAGGGAATAATTTCATGAATTTTTTAGTGCTATTATTTAATGGAAAAATAAAAATCATTTATGTGGGTAGAAAGATGAGAAACTAACAATCATAACAAGAAGATGACCTCTGAGGTTAAAACCAGATATGAGTCAACTTTAGTACTCGCTGAGGACTTTCTAACAATTTTTTTTTTAAAACGATCGGACATCAACTGACAAAGCTATGAAAAAAAAACGATTTCGGCGGTACCAAATCGCGACCTAAAAATCTAATATTTTGGCTATGGAACTTTTTCGAGGTAAGCTTTAAAATTAAGCCCGCACAATGGGAACTTTTTTTTTCTCCCTTATGGTCGACCCAGTCTAGTGTACACTAAATAAAGATCTAACAAAAGATAGATCCAATCGGTCCATGTTGGGATTTGGGACCCGTTTTCCGGAAAACACTGGTGTAGGGTATCATATGTCTTGGTTTCAATCGCAAACATCAGTTGTCCCGGTTTCTATCACAAGCTGCTATTAAGTCACAAGCGACAAATTCTGGTTCAGGCTGATTGCCTTTCTGTTTCGGTCGTGAACGTGCGCAATTATTTGAATACAGGGAGTAATCGCAACGTGATTTCCTATTCTGGCTCAAGCTCATATATATAAGTTCCTCTAACTCCCATTGGAGCATAGGGCGCCAAAGGGCTCAAGCTCATATTCTGGTTAAATCTCTGAAGACTGGTTGCTACATTGGTCTTCAATATCAGGGATTAATTAATGAATAAAATTCTGGACACTAAGAAAATAATATCTGTTTAAATAATCCTGGTTATGGCTGGCCTAACCCCGGCAAAATCTGTTATAACTGTTTGACTCAGAATCACTTTTTGATTGGATTTAGCGATGTCCGTCTATAATTACAAACCACCTTCTCGATATTCCGTAAATCTCTTAAAAGTCATGAAACTAGAAAACATTTTTGGACTTAGTTCAATATTTGGTTAAGTTGGTACCAGTGTCATAGGAGTTGACTTATATTCCAACATAGTGGGAATACTTTCGCATGGTTCGAAGGGCATTAAAGATTAGACAGTTGCCAAGCTTACCACGGAGAACCCTTTTTTTTGCACCACTTCTGAAGCTTCATTACCTAAGGACCATCTTATTTACAATGCGACAATTAAGAAACCGGTACACTTCCCACTTCCCATTTATATCACTATGCTCTGCCAAGAGCTAAGGTTTAAAGAGAGAGACACTTCCCATTATTTTCCCATAGCATTGTTTCAAGGTCAAAGTTTTTCTCTCTAAATAAACCAATTAAAGATTCTTCGAAAAACTATAAATTATATTTCGCCAAATTGTTTAAAATGATCTAAAGCTTTTAGGGTGGCATTTCGGTGAACCAAAAAAAAAAAAAACAAACAAATCAACAAGCGACACAATAAACCATAAATTTTCCAAAAAATAAAAAAAAACATCCAAAAAAAAAACTAAAGTGCCATAAATTATAACTCGAAACAAATCATGATGATATAAATGCAAATAAAAAACCTAAACATTTAAAAAACGCTAAATTGTTTTAAATATTTTTTTAATTTATTTTTCTCTTCAACAAAAATACCAAAATGACATGCAGTTCAGTTGGTGTTAATTAAATCCATGAATATTTAAAAGCTAAACAAAATAAATAAATACAAGACGCAAAAATAAAAAAAAATCATTGAAGCATTTCATTAGAGCGGGAATAGAATAGAAGAAATTCTATGGTCGATCGAAAAAGATTTCTGTTGGTTTCTGTTCTGTATTTGCTCTGATCATAATGTTTGGAAATTTTGCTGTCTGGCGTTTAAATGCTGCCTGCTTCGGTTGTTTTTGCTGTCTTCTTCTTCATATTAAGAAAGGCCATAAATTATAACAATTCTTCGACAATGTGACATTTAGGCACAGCAAACGTAAAGTGAGTGAGAGTGAGTTGGGCTGACAAAAAAGTGTTTGTTTATTTTGTTGTTCTTTAAAATGTTGCCAACATAAGAATTTCAAAATTTTCATAGTTTCTCTATACTACATTAAATTGAAATTCTATTGTTGTTGCTATTGTTTTTATTAGAGTAGAGGGTTTTTTATAAAAATAATTTAAATTCTATTTTATATGTGTTCTTGATCAATTTTGACTTTGACTTTCTTTTTTTTCGTTCCTTAACATTGTTGGCATCTTTTGCTATCCGTTGATAATTAAACCGCAAATCGAATTCTTATTCCCTTAACTAAAATGTTCTTAAAGAATAAGAAGAGTAAAGAGCAGACAGAGTATAAGATAGGTCAGGTACGCATTTGATCATTACCATTGTTTTGGCTTGAGTTTATGGGAATTTAATTGTATTGTTTTTTTAATTTTTTTTACATTGCAATTGAGTTGTGCGTTTGTCTGTCTTATTATAGATATAAATCAAATAAAATCGACATTTGAAATGGGTTAAGACAAGTTTAACAGTATTAAAAAATTAAAGTTAATATGACCTTTTAATACCTTTTTATTGTAATTATTTTTTGCTTAATTTAAATAATGTTTTGAATCGAGAATCTAGCATTTCTTAGGTTGCTAAATCTTTCTTCAAATAAAACTGAACTTTATAAATATCACTGTTGAATTCAAAAAATATTGCACTCCCATGAATAAAACTACACGAATAAGATAGATTTTGATCTTCTGATTCCAAGTCTTCCTTCCATTTTGTTCTATCACATGCCGTTTTTAAGATATTCGCGTTTAAATATCGAAAAAGACACAATTTTAGCACTTTCTTCTATAGTTGCTACAACAAAATAGGACTTGATTTTGTATAACGGAACTCGTAAGTCAAAATCAATCATTTGATCAGACATTTTCTAGCACTTTACGTTTGAAAACAAGTAATGGCTTAGTTTTGTTTTTAATATACCTCTAGATTCCAATTCCATCATCCAAATTTTTCTAACGTGATCGTTTTAAAAAATATTCGAGTTTTAAAATTCAAACTTCACTAATACTACAATATTTAAACGGGAATATCTCGAAAACTGAACATTGTAGGAAAATTTGATATAAGAAGGTCCACTTCATATAAAATCTAGTTCAATTTTATGGGATCAATGTTAGATAATGTCGCATATGCTGACGATGTCGCGATAGCGGTAAAGAGAAAAAACCAGCCAACATTAAGGAACATTCTTCAGGGATCTCTGAATGATCTGTCTAAATTGTAGTGTTTATCAAGTAGATATGATGGCAGTTAAGGAAGTTGCTGACTGGTTGGCTGTCAATATCTTATCTACAACCGCAGCATCTATTCTGACAGTCAATCCGCGGTCAAGTCCCTGTAGTCAATGTTTCAGAGAACAAGATCTGGCCTTAACTGCCGCACGTTAAATGTGATGGCCAACATACGACTCACATGGGTCCCAGGCAAAGAAACATTTTAGGAAATTGTAAGGCCAAAGAGCTTTCAAGACTGTGAAATACCTTACAGGTTTCAACAGAATTGAAATGTGTTGGTATGCCTCTTGCAACTTGCAAGCAAAATCTACGGCATTGTTTCGCTATGAGAGATGAGCACATGGATGGACGTGTGAGACTACACGAGAGATTTAGTCTTCTGATATCAGTTCCAAAAGGAGAGATTTCAACGGTGGTTGCTATAATTTCTGGCCTTTCATATAGGAAAGCTCGCAGAGCGGTAAAATGTGATGTCAAATGACGGCAGGAGTTGAGAAGTTGAAAACTATCGAAGGAGTTGGAGGAGCTGAAAACTATCGACAACTTTATCTGCCATTGCCCGGCACTTTCTGGTCAGTGACTTGCTTCACTGGGATCTATGGAGCTGACCGATCTTTCTGATTTGTCGGGTGTCAAAATTCAATATCTTAGTAGTTTCATGAGGAGCTCAAATTGATTTAACGACAGAAACTAGTAGTCTATGTATGCTAACCTAGGTCTGTATGCTAACCTAGGGTCAAAGACTAATATTTCGTTATTCACGCAATAATATAGTAAGTATAATCCCAAACATCGCATGCATGAGGAGGAGTTGGAAACTATCGAACACTTTATATGCCATTGGCCGGTACTTTCTGGTCAGAGACTTTCTTCACTGGGATCTAGGGAGCTGCACGATTTTTTTGATTTGTCGGAAGTCAAAATTCAATATTTTAAAAGATCTAAATTGGTTAAACGACAGTAACTAATAGGGGAATCTATTACAGTCCCGTGGTTTCAAAACGGGCCTCAGAGTCTATGTGTGCCAATGTCAGCAGTCATTTACAACATAACTTATAATCCCAAACTCTGTTTGGAGAGTATAGAATTACTAGGTTTTGTGAATAAATTTCTGAGAACATGGGAAATGTGGGACTTAAGGCCCGTAAGTTGTTCACCGGTGAAAAAAAATGTTTCGAAACATCAATTAATTTGTAGTGAAAATTTGACAGTCATATGTTAGGTTATGTTGTGCGCATCGGCATACACAAAATAACTATAATTTACAATTTTTTTTTGTAATTTTTGTCTATTTATCTGATATAATTAATGTTAACAGTGCCAACAACTTATAAATGCTTCATTTTATTCCTGAATATTAAATTTCACCGATTTTTAAATTGTCTGTACAATTTAAAAAAATGTTGCGAATAGTTTTGATTTGTATTGCTGCAACAAATACCGGGTTATTCGACCGGTTTTTCACCAGTAAACAGAATACCACTTTAGCGAAACTTTTATGCTTTTGTAAAGCCGGTGTGAAATTTATGTTTTTTTTTATATGGAGTTTGACAGATTTTCACGTGAAAACCGAGCAACTTACTTACCTTTACATGGAAATTTTGGTTTAGCACAATGTCAAGTTAAAACTGGTAGCTTTTAACATAAATGGTTGTGAAACACAATATTCTGTTAAAATCACTAAGTGAGGGAAAGGGATATTTGTCATATAAAGTGCCCCCTAGTATTTGGTTTTTGAAGATCTTGGTTTTGGTTGTAAGACAGGTCAAGCATATTGTTTACTCTGTTTCACAACCAAAAAATACAAACTTCCCAGATAATTTCCCGAAAAATCCTGGCTTGTTTTTATACCCTCGACTCTAGTGATAGAGGGTATATATAAATTTGTCATTCCGTTTGTAACACATCGAAATAATGGTCTAGGACCCCATAAAGTATATATATTCATGATCCCCGATCGATTTTAAGTCGATCTAGTGATGTCCGTCCGTCTGTCTGTTTGTCCGTCCGTAGAAAACACGCTTACTTTTGAAAGACTTTACAGAGGCTACTGAAGTTTGGCGTATATGTTGTTCATTTACCTTGTCAGGTTGGTATTGCAATCCAGCCAAATCGGTCCAGTGGTTCAAAAGTTATGAGCAAAAGAGTAAATTTCGGCAAGGGTGTTTTGCGAATTTACGAGATAAAAAACACAATAACTTTCGAAAGACAATAATGAGACTACTGAAGCTTGACATATATCTTTGCCGTTCCCCAGGACTATTTGGTACTAAATTTCACCTCAATCGGTCCGGTGGTTCAAAAGTTATAAGCAAAACCCTGAATTTCAGATTAGTTTCATCTTAAATGCCACGTGTTTAACAAGTTTGAAAAGCATTGGTGGTAACTTAACAATGCTTTTCAAACTTGTTTAATTTTAAAGCAATGCTTTTAAAACTTGTTTAGTTTTAAAAGCATTGGTAACTTAAAAATTACACTCGAAAAAAATTTTAAACTCAAAAAAAATTTTACACTCAAAAAAAATTTACTGTCAAAAAAAATTTAGTTTTTTTTTACAAAAATTACAATATTTTGTGTACATACGTACGTGCATTCACTCAGAAATATTTTTACAGTAAAAAAAACATAACAGTCGAAAAAAATTTTACACTCAAAAAAAAAAAATAGTAATTTCTTTTTTTTTAAATGACACAAAAAGAGTTGTTTACTCAAAATAAAATATTTCTAATCAAAATTGTTAATTTTTCACGTTAAAAATTAACTATCCTTTAAAAAATGCATTGTGGAGGGTATTCATAGATTCGGCAAATTCGAATTTAACTTTTCTACTTGTTTTATTTTATTAAGAACCTCATAGGCTCTCTAAAAATCAGTAAATAATTTAATCAGTTCACTTGCCTAGGAATCAGTATTTGTTCTGATCAAATCAGTACATATTGACAATGTCACAATATGACTATAACAGTTTTCTATACCGCAATCATAAATCACTTCCCTTATATAAAAATTAACCTAACAGTAGCTCTTCCGAAAATCATCACAATTAACCAAAAGAGAAAAAAAAATACAATACAAAAACATAAAAATTCATTGATACGAGTATTTACAATGATTTGTGTAAAAATAAATAAACAACAAAAAATATAAATAAATGTCATAAATCATTAATATGAAACTCTCCTAAAAACAGCATGAGTAGTGAGTGACCTCGTCTTAAGAAAACCGCAAAACTCTACACAATAACAATTTCAAGATACACAAACCACTCATACTAACACAAAAAAATAGTAATTATCATTTTCATAATTATTACATAACAAGCCCACTTAAAATAGATAAAAAACACAGACAAAAGCAAAACAGAAAAATATGAAAAAAGGACAACCACAACACAAAACAACAATCATAAATGTCATACATAAACAACAGCAAAACGATAATAATGGCCCAAACAACAATAATTTACAAACAAAACAGTTTTGTAGTTAATAATAACTCAAACAATGGATTTTGAAAAAAAGGAACACAATTACAAAAAAAAATTATGAGAACCATTTCGAAAAAATTATGATGACAAACAACAACAAACAAAATAAACACATCCATATTTGTATTTATGACTATTTTTATGAGGTGATTACAACAAACAGTTTCTTTATCTTGTTTTCTCATTTTTATGTGATTTTAATGGGGTCTACACTCGCACACACACACAGCGACACAAAACGTAAATGCATTATTGTATGCATTTGTGTTGAATTCATATTTTATTGCATATGCGCGTGCGCAAATACATTTTTTTCTGAATTGAGTTTTTTGTCCGTCCGTCTGTCTGTTGGATTGTATTTTTAAAATGCATATTTATTTTGTTGTTGTTAAACTAATATTTTTTTTGTTGTTTTACTCATCATGAATTTTCATAATTTTTGTTGGTTTTTAGTTTCAAAGTTAACGCCCATGTTGACAACAAATATTGGAAAATTATGATTTATGTTTCTTTAATTTTTGTTGTTTTTATTTATTTTTTTTTGTGAGGGTTGATCTTTTTGTTTGGAATTATGACAGGCAAAATTATGAAAACATGATGGCGTAATTATGGCTGAAAACTGTGATTTTAAAATGAAATCTTAAGTTTTTATTATAAAATTTTTTTCGGGTGCGTAACAGGAATCTGAAAGATTTTATTTTTTTAACAAATCTGATTTTTACCGTCAAACTTCTCGGTTACATTATAACGACTAGTGTCTTGAGAATTAGAGATGGGCGCGTGAGTATTTTTGACACAGTAACTCTCAACTCATTATGCTCTTCACCACTTTGTGGAACAGGGTACAGTGAGTTTGCTCTGATGTTTGTAACTACCCGAAATATTGGTCCTAGAGCCACTTTTAAGTATACCGATCGACTTATAATAATGAGCCGATTTAGCGATGTTAACACGATTCAGGTCGCAATTTTCCATAAATTAACTTGAAATTCGAAACTTAAGGCTCTTTCGGCCCAAGGACGAAGCCCATTGAAATTGGAAAAAAATTGATTCATATTTAGTTGTAGCCCCCATACAAAGGTCCCCTTTTATTTCGGCTCAAATGACTTAAATATTCGTGTTATAATAGATATCCTTTCGTAATTTAGCAGGTAAAAATGTTTTCTGTCCACAAATCACCATTCCAAATTTGAAAGTAGTCGGTCCAGTTCTTCTTGTAGCCCCCATACCACCCTCCCGATATATGTGAAATGTAAATCTCTCAAAATTCAAAAAAATAGAAAAATATTTTCACTCTGTGATTTTGTATAAAAGATCACACAAGAACGATTTGAATTACTCACGATCACGTAATTAAATTTATTTTTAGTAAAGCTTGCGCTTGGTACATGCTCGAGTATGGTTAGGTTATGTTAGAGGTGGCGGAGTCAAAGACTCCTCACATAGACCGGATGGTCCATAGCGAAACCACATTAATTCTTCAGCGACGCTGATAGACCGCGTTTGTCCTCATCGCTATTTGTACTATTTGCCTTAGGTCGCATTTGAAACCGTTTCCAAGCTCTCGAAGTCATTTCTTCCTAATGTGTGCAGTCGGGTTCTGGCCAAAGCAGGACATTAGCAAAGAATATGTTCAAACGTTTCTTCAGTGTTAGGTTCACCGCACCTTCTACAGCTGGCATCAGAAGTAAGTCCCATTTTCTTTTTTTGATAACCTATTAGGCAGTGCCCGGTGATCACTCCAGTAAGTACACGGCAGTTCCATCTTGTGAGTGAGAGTAAGTATTCAGTTTTTCTTAGATTGTAGCATGCCCACAATCTTCTACTGATCGCACTTGTTGTTAGCTCTCTCCACTTTCTATTAGCCATTGCAGTGTTTTGAATGTCGCGTAGCGATCTGAAGTGCTTTATTGTGGTGGATCAATATGTACAGAAATACCAATACCATCAGCACCTTGTTTCGCGAGCTCGTCCGCTCTCACGTTCCCTTGAATACCTATGTGACCTGGTACCCATATTAGTTTCACCTTGTTCATACTCCCTAAACTTTGTAAGATCTCGAAGCATTCGAAAACTACTTTCGACTTGATGTAAAAGCTTTTAGAGCAGCTTGGCTGTCAACGTAAATGTTAAATTCTCTGTTTGTCTCATCACCGAACTGTAAAGCTGACCTGCTTATGACAACTATTTCGGCCTGGAAAATGTTAGAGTCCAATGGAAGTATAAAAGTCTTCCTAAATCTCGCAAACTCGTTGAAAAACCTGCCGTCTATGAATATGTTAATAGCGTTCATTTGGGGGTTTTGCCAGTATGACCAAAATTCTCGAGTCGGAAATTCTACGTCGTATTTCCGGTCGAAAATAAGTTTGGGCACTCTATAAGCGGTGGAAATATCATTTAAATTGTCCATGTTACTGTGTCCAAAATTGCGTTGCCTGAATAAATTTGACTCTTTGAGACGAAGGCAGGACATAAGATGACAATTGGTATCAGGTGCAGTAGCGTGTCAATAGATTCAGCTGACATTGTTCTCAGAGCGCCTGTGATGCATAATCCCATGAGACGTTGAATTCTCAGAAATTTTAAGTGCGTCACATTACGCTCCAGTGCGTTATACCAGACCATACAGTAAGATTGGTCTTACTACAGAAGTATAAATCCAGTAAGTGATCCTTGGTTCCAGTCCCCATGTTGCGTCAAACATTTTCTTGCATGCGTAGAAGGCGTTGTATGCTTTCTTGACCCTTTCTTCGGTGTTTTGTTTCCATGACAGTTTACTGTCTAAAATGATTCCTAAAATTTTCGCTTGGTTTGATAAAGGAATTCTAACTCCGTTTATCTCGACCTTAAACGTCGCGTATGATTCTCGCAAATTTTACTAATGCTCAAAATATTTTACAATATTAAAAAATATATATTTTTGCGATTGCAGCGTATAATTAGAAATGCGTTTTTTTTAAATAAAAGAAATCGAAAATGGAAATATACTTATTTTAATAGTAAATAAATTCACACAAACTCACGCAAGCATAAATAAAAGGTAAGGAAAGATTTAAAGTGGTTACTAATGCTTTACGTCAGCACACTCTGAGGTAAATTTTTAAATTACAGGACGATAATAAAGCTCCCCTATAAGTCCCGGCCGTTAAGCTAATGTTAACTCCTTACGGAAGCAAAAATTTAAGGTAAGGTTAGTTTTGAGGTGCGTGCTAACGCTTTAAATTAGCAGATATGGATTCAGAGTTAAATTGTAAAACAAAAGAGCTGGAGGCATGAAATTTGACATTAGTTCCGGTAAGGTTAAGCTTGTAAGCGCACAAAATCACACCAGAGAGAAAAAGTTTCGTGTTCTAAACTATTTCAACGTGAGAATGCTGAAATATTGCTTGGAAAAGTATCATCTGAACCAGACGATTTATAATATTCAAAGAACTACTCAACCATTTCAGATTTCAAGGGTTCATTAAAGAATCAGTGCAGTGAAGAGTCATTAGTTTCTCATTCAGTCATTCTCATTCAGTCATTCTCTTTTGATATAAGAGGCAGAAATTTTACACAAATCTTTCAAAGTATAAAATTAAATCCAGAGCAAACATATGTTTTCATTTTCTATAAGTGTTTCCAACATTTAAACTCATATCCCTGAGGTAAACTTCCCTTTATTCTCAGACAATTATCACCCCAGGAATTTGACTTTAAAACATTAACCATATTGATCCCTTTTACTCGTTTCAGTTTTTGAAAGAAAATATACCGCTTCGCTTCATATGGATTTAGTTAAACATTTGTTTTACCTACATTATGCAATAGTTTTGACACACACATAGTGATCCTTCCTTCGTTATTATTTTTGTTTTTTTTATAAAGAAAGTGAAAACTGGTACAATTCGCAGGCCCAGGCAGGCATTCATTTATGACAAACTTAAACCTATATCAAGTGTTTTTTAATCCCATTGAAAGAATTGTTAAAGAAAAGGAAACAAAAACCCATTTTAAAATTTAAAAGGTCTTGACGTAATATGTTTAGTGTATGTAGTATTTATACTAACTATTTAGTTACATACGAATATTTTAGTTAATACCAAAACAAAAATAGTTACGCACACATGTGTCTTTGGGATGGTTTATTTGGTTGGATGGATGGCTCTACTGTAAAAATGAGGTTTTGTTTGTCTTATTGTTATTTTCATTCAAATTTATTTTTTTATTTTAAAAAAACCCCTTCAAATAGTTTCCAACTGGTCATCATTAAACAAAGAGTGTAGTTTTTCGTGGCTACCTAAACATTTTATCAAATTGAGCTCTTGCAGAGTCGGGTATTGTTTAGCTGTTTCTATTAGATCTTTCGCTAGTTCATAACTTTAACTAAAATGAACACACTCATACACTCAAAAAATAATTATAGTAAACTGAAACAGAAATAATACAACTTAAGTTATTTTTAAAAGAAAATAATTAAAAAAGTTAAATTCGACTTTGACGAGTACATAAGTGCCCTCCACAGTGCCCAAATATTTGAAATATCTTTGATCAATTGTAGTTGCTCAAAGACGAAACCTATTGAAATTGGAAAAAATTCGTCTATCTTTAGACTTATCTTTCATTCAGTGTTGCGACTTTCTGGATAATTATCCAAAAGTGGGACAATTTCGAAATACTTGGATAATTTTTGGATAATGACATTTTTTGTGTAATTTTTGTGTAATTTTACATTAACAAAGTTTTAAACTATTTTTTTTTTCTGTTAAAGCTTTTTTTCATAATTTTATCGCCATTTTCGGCTTAAAACATCTTTGATAACATCGACTTTAGTAGTTTTGATGACCAAATACTTGATAATAAACGAACATGCATTTTTGGACCTTAATAAGCAAATCTTAAGTTTTTAAAATTAAAAATTGTTCTGGAGAATCCTTCCAAAATCTGAAAATAGTTATTCAATTACTTTTAATTCTTCAGTTGAAAGAATTTTCAAACGAGACGACCAGTCACAAAATTTCTGAATCAAACTCTTGTTTTCATTGCCTAAGCAAAGCCAGAATAAATAAATTTATATAATTTTAAATACGGATATATCTCCTTATCTTTTGAAATTTTTCCGAAAACTATTTGACAAGCAGATCAAATATTTAACAAAGGTACTCCGAAAGGACAAATCTTACTGAAATACTAATCGTCTAAACTGCTCTGTAAAATTACATAATTAGCGACAAATACAACTGCATCAATACTTTTTACAAAAGAAGGTATTGAAAAAAATGGAGGTGTTATTTTGAACGTACTATTGAAGTTTAAGAAAAATGGACAAAACAAAAACTATAACCTCTTGAAGAAAAAAGTTTATAATTTTTTTTAGTGAAATGAAATACATGTTAAAATTTTTTTTGTGTAATTTGTGAGATTTTGTGTAATTTTGTGTGTAATTTCCAATTCAACTGGTGGCAACACTGCTTTCATTCAAACGTTCCCTTCAAATTTGGTTTAAATGACCCTAATAACCGTAGTGTAATAGGTATACTTTCGAAATTATACAAGTAAATGTATTTTGTATTCATAAACCATTTCAACGGGATTGGGCCATTTTTACTTATAGTCCCCATACGAACCGCCTCCAAATATTTTAAAAAAATCTCTCAAAATAATTGAAAATAGGAGATATTTGATTAAAATTTTGTATGTAGGTGTTACAAGTGTACTTTGGAAATCTTATTATTATAAAATTTTTATAAAATATTCAATTGTAATATGACTCTAATATGACTGGTTGTCACAATTGTTGAAAAAAATTGGCTGTGTTTTCCAATAGGAAAGAGTTTTCAGAGAGATATTTCTAGAAAAATCAAGTAAGAAAGTTATAGTCGGTTAAGGCCGACCATTTAATACCATTCACCCGTGTTTCCCGGAAAATGGGTCCCAAGTTCGAACATGGACCGACTGAGTCTACCTTTTGTTAAATCTTTAATAAGTGCGAAAAACACTCACAAACCAAATTTGAGTGAAAAAGGCTTCTATTTGTGGCCAATAAACCCATTTAACTGAATATAGGCAAAATTTTCATATGGGGCTAAAGTCCAAAAATGGTACGATTATAATCAGATTTGATTAGGTTATTAAAGTATGCGTTAAACACACACAAACATAATTTTAATTCAATATTTTTTTATTTTCATGAAATTTGAGCGACTTATGGGAATATCGGGAAGGTGGTTTGTATGGGGGCTACAAGAAGAACTGGTCCGATTCCTTTCAAATTCGGAATGGTGATTTATGAATACAAAACACATTTTCTAGCCAAATTTCGAAAGAATATCTACTATAATACTGTTATAAGAGACATTTGAGCCAAAATTAAAGAGGACCTTTGTATGGGAGCTAGGTCTAAACATGGACCCATTTTTTTCAATTGGCTTCGTCCTTGGGCCAAGAGAAGCTTAAGTTTCAAATTTCAAGTAAATTGGTCAAAAGTTGCTACCTGTATCGTGTTTACTCCGTTAACATAGACAGACAGATGGACGGACAGACGGATGGACGGGCGGACATCGCTAGATCGACTAATTATACCCTGTACCACAGTGTGGTGTATAAATAACCATAAACCTGGGCGTACTGATTTTAGTTCAGAAAAAAATGGTCACCCTACATATGTACTCTCAAAATAATACATTAGTAGCTTTACTATTTTTTTTTTGCTAATGCTAGTAAGCTAACCTTTAGCAAATTTTTAGTTGAGATTAGCATATTAGCAAAAATATCTTGTAAGCTTCATTTAGCGCATTAGCAATTTTAAACAAAATTTGAAAATTTTTTTTTGCTAAATTTAAAATTGAGTTGACCAAATTTTTACAAGCTTTTTTGCTAATATTAGATAGAGCAAAATGGTGGCTATTTTTGGTTCTCATAGTATCGCCGGTCCTGTTCACATGTGTGGACCCTAATGGGTAATAACTTTGGATCCAAAAAAGTTAGCATTCCCGAAAATTTTAAAATGCTCATATCTCGTTAAATATTGTCCACACAACAAAAAGTCCACAAGCATTTTTGTAGCTTTCAACACGTCGAACAAAACCGCAAAATAACTAAAAAGCTCTCCGAGTAATATTTTTGAAGTTATCGAGTTTTTTAGTTCTCAAAACCCCAGTGGTCCCCTAAAATCACGTATCTCCAAAACTAAGCAAGGTAGAGCGAAACGGACACAAATTTTGGATCAAAATGACGATTTTTAAGAAACCCAACTAGGTCTAGGCCCATCGGGGTCTGGACCAATGGGGTCCCCAAATGTGTATGAACTAAGTTGAAATAAAAAAAATTTCAGTTAACTAATTTTTGGCAAAAAATGTTCGCTAACTTTACCAAAAAAATTGTGAGTTCAAAATCACCAAATTTTCTTGTAAGTTAACAAACTTTTTTTGCTTACATTACAGTTTTTTTTTTGAGTGTTTGCCTAACTTCGGCAGTATACAAGTTATATTTTGAAAGTTAGAGATGTTTCTACATCGATGTTATTTCTTTTTTTTAATTTTTTTCAGTGTACAACAGACTTATTTTTGTTTTCAGGGTTTTTTTTAGTTTGTTTTGTAGCATTAAAATCTACATATTATAGCAAAGCCAATAGTTTTTGTTAGTGGTTGTAATGAAATCTAAATTACGTTTTTAATTCATTTCAAAATACTTTTTACTTGAGGCTAAAAACAGCATGACTTCTTCTTCTAAATAACCAAAAAGAAACTAAAACAAATTTATATTCGTTTACAAAGGAATGGCATATCAAAACGTCGTCTTTTTTTCCATTCCAGACTTTAATAATGTAAAGTGTTAAACACGCCATAACCATGATAGAGTTTTAGCCTGGTCTTATAGAGACTTACAGCCATATTAGAAACAAACCAAACAAAAAGCATGAAAAAAACAACAACAAAAACGTCTTTTATAAAAAAAATTAAAATTTCAATTTTAAAAATCATTCATAGTACGGCCCACTAGTTCTTGTCCATTTCATTATGTATCACTACAAAGTTTTTAGTTCAACATTTTTATTTAGATTTTTTTTATAATTTTTTTTTCTTCATTATTAATTGAAATCAAGTTATTCTAGTTTTCTTGTTTCTTTTAATATTGTTTTTTTTTAAACTTTCTCGTTTTTGTTTTTAATTTGTTCTTTATTTTTTTATATAAAAAAAAACTTTATTCATTATTAAATTTTGTATGGATCTTAATTATTAACAATACAAACAATACAACAAAAAAATAATTCCAACAAATGAGAGGGATTACAAAAAAACATGGTTGCATTCATTTTAATGAAGTGAAAATTCTTTGCGTTTGATAAGAGACACGCAATTTTTTGTTTGGAATACTGTTTTATTTTTATAATTCTGTTGTCCTGTATTTTTATTATTATTATTTCGATTGTTTTATTAAATTGGAAGGTGGTTTCTTTTTACTAATTTATATGTATTTAAATGTTCTTAAGATGATTAAAATTTGATAAATAAATATTCGTTTTCCTGTTTTTTTTTTGTTTCATTGGTTACGTGCTATTTTTAAACTACTATAATAAGTTTAACTTCAACTGCTAATTACGTTGGCAAGTCACAATTGAAACGATGACAACATAATTAAGTTAAAGGTCCTTTTATAGTTTGAAGTTTTTAAAGACGTCCGAAATAAATTTTTATGGAATCGTTTTTAACTCGAGTCGGTTATATTCGTATATTTGCTTATTTTTCCGGTCAGGTTGAAATTGAATTTTAGCGAAATTGATCCAGGGGTAAAGAAGCAACATATGTGCAAAATTACTTAATTTGACAAACACGTGTAAAAAATCAAGCTAATTTTCTAAATACATCGGTACATTTAAAAAATTAACTAAAAATGGGAATTGTATCTTGAGAATTCTAAAAACTGGAAAACTCAAAAACTTTTATCATAAATATACATTTTTAATTAAAAATTTTATAAAATTTTATGAAAATACATAAACTATTTTGGAAGACATTTTTGCAAATATTTGTTTTTTTCAGGTGTAAGTCTCAAAACTTTGCTCATTTAAGCAATCATTTATCATACATTTTCTGTCAAAGCGATTTTTATTATCTGTTTATCGTCGTGATCTGTGACCTATTAGTAGTTATGAAACAACAAATTGGACCCCTAACCCCTCTCCTTCCCCCTTATTTTTCTTAGTGAAAAATGTGCCCTTTGACGATTGCACAGTTCTAGCCAAAGCTATTTGCTATTCGCTGTGATTTTCAAGATCTGCAACTCAATATTAGTAACTGACAAGTAAAAATCCTTTTATCCCTAAAATAGAGAATATTATTTCACAAACTTTGAGGGCTTACAGTAAGAAAGTGGATCAAATGAGAGACTTACTAAAAACTAGACTTTTGTATTGTAGCACATTTAGCCTATTTTTTACCTAAACAAAATAATCGCCAAAAACGTTTTGGCAAGTATACTTGCCTGTAATCGTTAAAGGGTTGACTCTTTCACAGGACGTATATTCCTTTTAAATGTACCAATTAGTCTACCTCATTTTTTGTTAAAGACAATGTAGAGCAGCGGTGCGCACACACATACTATAACATTTATGCTTGTGTGGGTAGTAAGTAGCAAGCGAAAAGTCAACAAATTTGCTCAAGCAACAGAATTTTATAGTGTACGTGTGTCGACAGCGCACAAGCAGCATTTTTTAGCCTATTCCCGCGGGAATAGGAATTACAAAAATGCGCATGACTGATGTAGAGTGATTGACCCAAGTCTGCTTTCGACTAGGTAATATGCGTACATCAAAGGAAGATCAACCATCAAGATATCGCTTTCGGTAAAGGAGTACAGTATTTTGGCCTTTATTGATATAGAGAGGCCTTTTAACAAACTTGCTTTCTCTAGCAGCACGTGGCTGTCATGTTGGCATGCTGAGGATGTCGCCATATCGGTAAAGGGAAAGAATTGGCCAAGATTAAGGGACATTCTTCAGGGTTCTGTGAAATATCTGTCTAAATGGGCACGATACTTTGGTCTGGGAGTTAATCCAAGTAAAACAGAGCTTGTCTTGATTTCAAGGAAAAATAAGATTCCTGCATTTTATCCGATTTCTCAGGACGGCACTGAAATCGCCTTCTCAGATGAAGCCAAGTATCTTGGGGTAATTCTAGATTGGAGGTTTAATTTCAGGTGTAAGAAAAGCTGTAAAATGGCCATTGGAAAAAGATGACGCTTTAGCCCTTAAGTCGTTCATTGGATTTATACAGCAGTGGTGCCAAACTCTGCTGTATGGAATTATTTTCTTGTGGCCTGCTTTATCAAGAAGGTACAAAAAATGGCGTTGATGTATTTCACTGGTGATCTTCGTACTACATCTACGGCTGCATTAGAAATCCTCCTTCACCTGATCAGAAGCGCACAACTGACAAGGGAAGTATCTCAACCCTTATGAACCGATTTGCTTGAAACGTAAAATATATATAAAAGAGACAATTCTAAGGTTGGGGTGTCTCGGCTTATCGGCCATATCGGGAATTTAGGGGTTCAAAACATGGGTCAAAAAATGGCGAAAAAATCGTTTTTTGGATTTTTCAGCCATTTCTTTTTAAGAAACTATATGATGTTTTCATATGAGAAGAAAGGGTTTTTTATTGCCTATCCAATGGTAGCATAAACATGTAAAAATTCGGCTTCTTTAAATATTTTTTTCAGGAAAATATGTAAATTTTGTGAAGACATAGACCTACGATATCCATATGGATAAGAAATAATCTTTATTAAATTTAAGTCGACCCGTATTTTTGCCCTAGATGATATTCCTGTTAGTTCGGAAGTTATCAAAATTTTCCCGAAGGTCCACATGGTTTCATAAGGGGGCAACAAAATTTTTAAACACCGATATGGCCGATAAGCTGAGACACCCCAACCTTAAAATCGTCTCTTTAATATATATTTTAAGTTTCAGGCAAATCGGTTCATAAGGGTTGAGATACTTCCCTTGTGAGCTGATATCTCTACCTCGAGGAGAGATTTCGACGGTTGCTTCTGTCATTACCGGATAGTGTCTTATAGGATTACCGGATAATGTCTTAAATGTGCCGTCAAATGACTTTTACTGGAGTAGCATGTATGAGGAGAAGTTGGAAACTATCGAACACTTTATCTGCCATCGCCTGGCACACTGAGGGACAAAAAAAACATATTTAAATCAAATATGTTCATGTTTATTTTAAGTATGCTACATATTTTTGGAAAAAAATTTAATTTTAATATTGTTTTTGATTGATTTTAACATAACATGTTTGTTTTAAAATTGCATACAATTTTGATTTAAAATTGATCCCTTTAAATTTAATATGCTGTCATTAAAAGTCGTTAAAAATTTTAAAAATATCTAGTTCAAATATTTGTATTAAAAATAATATTTTTCATGGTTATTTTAAAGTTGAACAATTTTGTTTTTTTGACATTTATAGTTTTTTTAAATGTCAAAATATAATAAAGTTGGGCAATTTTATTTTAAGTAGAAACAATGTTAAAATATTGGTTCATTAAGAAAAGACGCCCATTTTTTCACTTCTCTAGATGTGAAATTAATTTAAGTGGAATTAACTAAAATAACTAATATAAAATTAAAAATTAAAAAAAATAAATAAAAAACTAAAGTGAAAAAGAAAATTATTAACAATAAAAACAAAAATAAAACTGAAAAAGTTAAAAACAAAGTAAAAAAATATAAAGACGGAAAAATATAAAAAAAGAAGTGCTAAAGAACGAGGAGGGGATGTATCTATGTAATTGGCAGAAAATGAAGACTTCTAACTTTAGCTTTTCATATATGGTATATAAATATTAAACACATTTATTTTTTAGTTTTTACATTTGTTGTTATTAGATGTAGTGCTATAATAAGGGAAGAAGTACATCCAAGGCTTTGGCTTTGATTTTTTATGTATAGCGAAAACCCAAGGCAACAAGCAATATTTAAAGCCAAAGCCTTGAATGCAATTCCACCCTTAGATGTACAATTAGAGTAGTGTTATTTTTTTTTGGTGTGTTATTAAAATATATTGTAAAAATAATTTGAAAATAAAAAAAAACTTTAACAAAAATATGTATTGTTTTATTTTAAATTTCATGGTTTATAGGTAAGTAAAAAGCTGCAAAAGAAAAACAATTTCCCATATTTAAATTAATATTGGTCAACTTTAAATTAAAATTTGTTGCATATTTAAATTTAGCATGGCCAATTTTAAAACAATATTGTTACATCTTAATTTTAAAATGTTGTCTACTAATCGTGTCATGTTAAAAACAACTAGAAACATATTTAAATTAAATAAAAACAATCTTTGTTCTATTTCGTCACTGTTTTATATTTAATTTAAAGTTGTTTCTGTTTGATTTTAATATTTTTTTTTCTTAGTGCACTTTCTGGTCAGAGACTTGCTTCACTGGGATCGAGGGAGCTACACAATCTTTCGGATTCGTCGGTGCTCAAAATGGAGCACAAATAAGAAGCTCAAATTCGTTTAACGGCAGAGCCTATTATGGGGACCCAACGGACCTCAGAGTCTATGTGTGCTGACCCTTTCATACACAGCAAAAAAATATCGTAAAATCAAAAGTAATTAAACAAATTGGTATTAACGCCGTTAAAATTAATAATTTATTTAACGGAATTCTAGCTAAACAAATCAATTTAAATCAACAATGTATATTGTTAATGTGACAAAAATTTGTTTTTATTCCCCATAGGACGCATTAATTATTTTATTTATTTATTGAGTTAAACAAGTATGAAAATTAATGGAAAGTTTGAAATATAATACCCTATACTAGTGTTTTCCGGAAAATGGGCCCAAAACCCAAACGTCGACCGATTGAAAATATATTTGTAAGATTATTAATTAGTGAAGAAAATGCAAAACCAATAATTTGGGTTATTACAAACATCATCAACAATTTATTATACCCTGTACCACAGAGAAGTATATTTTTATTGTTGATTACAAGGCGCCCCAGTAGGCTAGTTGGTAGCGTGCTAGCCTATGAGTCTGAGGGTCGTGGGTTCGAATCCCACCAGAGGCCTTGGTCTGTTTCGCTACAACGAGACGAAGGTCATTGTGACCAGTTCTCGGTTAGATGAAATTAGTATATGATTTGTAATTATATGGCAATTCTTAATAAAATAAAAAAATATTATTGATTAAAATCGCTAAATGTCCTCACTGATTTTGCAAACATCTTATACACGCGTTGAGTTCATCACAAATATATATCAGGAATAGCACGGTGTTAGTGTTCTTGACTCGTATCATGATCGTTGCCGGTTCGACTCCAGATGCCTGTAAATGTTTTTAATTTTTGTTTTTTTTCAATTCTAGTTTTAATTACTCTGTTTTTTAGAATATAATAAAGAACCGATTTAGTTATATTAATATAATTTGTGTTTAAATTTTCGCTGTAAAAATTGATTTAAAAAAAAAAATAAGATGATATTTTGTTACAAAAGTCATTTTTGCATTGACAAAACCAAATGTAGGTTAAGTTTCAACATATATGGAAACTTTAAATTGAATGTTTAATTATATTAACAATGAAAGTAATTACATTGACGGTTTTGCTAGTGTAGAGCTTGAGACAAACTTCTTTTGACCCCGAAAAGCTTGGAAGGTTTTTTTTTAAAACACAGACCTTTTATTCAGTAAACACCTTTTATTCAGTAATTTTCATCAAAATATAGCTATTTTCGTGTATTTGACCCTTATGCGCCAAGGGCTACGTTGTTCGATTTGGTGGAAATTTTCAGAATAGGTCAAGTGTAAAGTAAAGTAATGCATATGTTTTTCTATATGTGGCTTTTAAAGTAAAAAAAAATCTTAACAATTTACATTAATTTCAATCTTATCTAAGTTCTGTTAAACAAAATATTTTCATTATGTACTTAAAATTAAACGAGATCCCCAAAATAAAAATATTTTATTATTTTTTTTTTTACATTTTTACAAAACTAATTTAACAAAATTAAAATAAAGAGAGACAAACCTATATAATGATGACATGTCTACAGTACAAGTTTTGTTGTTTATTTTTTGTTTTGTTCGTTTTTTTTTTATTATATACAGACAAAATTCATATTTTTGACAGTTAAAATAAATGTAGGCCGGCACTTATTGTACATGGCTGATTTTTCGTTGTTGTAGTTGTTGGTTTTTTGTGATATGAAGAAAACTAACTTGAACACTCTGACTAGTTATAAAATATGAATATATTAAAACGCCATCTTAAGGTTCAAAAATTGCCATATAAATGAAATGTTTGCGTGTTGTTGTTTTTTTTGGTTGTTCTACTCCACAAAACTGGGACCCTGCAGTAAAAGGTATTTTTTGATTTATAAAGTAAAAATTTGAAATCATGAAACCATTTTTGGTAACTTTTTTTTTACATTTTGTTGTTATAGTAAATATGAGTGGCATATGGAAAAATAAATTATATTTTTTTTTTTTCAAATATAAAAATTATGAATTTTAACAATTTAGTTGAAAGGTTGTACAAAAGACATGATATATTTGTTATTAAATGTGGAACAACAATAATAATACAATGACTACACAATACAATACATATGATGAAAACTTAACTTAAAGTGGTGTACTTTAATATAAAATAACAAAAATATAATTGACGAAAAAAAATAATTTCAAAATTTAAATCCGAACATACAAATTAAAATAAACAAAGTGGTTTAAAAATATATTTTTCAGTAATATTAATAACACAAAAATATGTATTCAAAATTCTGCACGTCTGCACCGTCTGATAAAAATAAAAAAAGTCGTTTAACATGAACTGGATAATATACGTTTGGAACTAGAGACTAAATGTAGTAAAACTGCATTTACAGTTTTTCTTTTCGTGATCCTGTTTCCTTTAAAAAGGACTTCAAAGTTTTAGAGGATTTAATAAAATAGTTTATTTACCTATATATTATATATTTTTTTTAAATTTGTACTTGTCCTAGCATGCCACTACACTGATAGAAATTTTTACATGACAATAATGAAAGTCTACATTAATGTTATGAAAAATTACGTTAAAAATTAACCTTTGTAGGGTTTCATTGAATTAATGAAATAGGTATCATAAAATGTAATTGCAAGAACAAGTTTCATTAAATTAATGAAAACTGTGCATGCAAAATATAAATTGTATTTTATGAAAATTTTTAACTACTTTAATGAAAACAGTATTTAATTCTTATCAAATACTTTCATTGAATAAATCCTACTTATATGTAAATGGTACTTTTATGTTTAAAATGAAATATATATATGAAAATGTAAAGATCTTTTTATAGAATTAAAAATAATAAAAAATGATTTTTACTTAATTTTTTCGCACAACATTTTACTTCAACCTTAAATTCTAATACATAATTAAAACCACGAACTAATATAAAACAGCACGAATTTAGTAAATATAAATAATTTGGTATTCACATAGAATAATTTTCAAGAAAATTATTTTTCTGTTTTAATTTTTTTTATGTTGGTATTTTTTTTTCAAGACTTAATCGACACGTGTTTCGGTATTGTCAAGATTATTTAGCAAAAATAAAAACCCTATACTTAGGGTGACCATTTTTTCTGAACTCAAATCAGCACGCCCAAGTTTTTTTTCTAGAAATAACTCTCTGAAAAGTATTTTCTAGGGAAAGCACTGATGATTTTTTCAATACTCAAAAAATGTTGGTTAAACTAACTTGGGTTCAATTAGTTTGATTGTGTCAGTTCAGAAAATATAACAAAAACCTCCATGTTTTGAGTTTTGATAACTTTTCCTTTTCGAAAACTTCTCATAAAATATGCACATGTTTTTTTAAACATGATGTTCCGAGCGCTTTTTTCAATAAATTCTTATGACATTACCTCATCGAAAATATTATAATCATTTGCATTCATGCGATTACATTATATTAAACAAGTAAGAGTGTTAAATTCGGCTGTGCCGAATCTTTTATACCCTCCAAAATGTAAAAAAAAAAAAAAATTGACAGAGGCGTTTCTTTTTTTTTTTTTTGGGGGGGGAGTTGATAGGGTCAGTGGGGCACGTTCAGAGCACCTTCCCATCGCGATAAATATACCAAATGTTTCATTTATTTAACAAAAATACAAAAAAAATCATGTAAAAACCTGTATTTTTTAGAGGTTGGTTTAGTTCTTCAAGGGGGAACTTTTTTCCCCCTAGTCCGATTTGGCCAATTTCCGAACTTAACCTGCCTAGGAACATAAGACATATTTGTGCCAAACTTGAGGTTCCTAGCTCTTTTATTTTGGACTGCATCGTGTTAACTACAGACGGACGGACGGACGGACAGACGGACGGACATCGCTAGAATGTCTTAGAATCGATCACTGATCAATAATATATATACTTTATGGGGTCCCCGACCGATATTTCGATGCGTTACACACGGAATGACAAAGTGAGTATACCCCCATACTGTAGTTGGAGGGTATAAAAAACTAGAAAATCAATCATCCCTTAAACTTTTCGTTGTAGAAAACCTCAAAGATTCTACGCCTTTTTATATAAATATATGAACCCAGCAAAAACTTGGTAATGGGTACCCCTTCCTGCCTCGCTTACGAGGTAATGGCTTTGAATACTACTAATTACCATTAGCATTACAAGGTGCCAAAAAAGGCAAAATGTGGTTACCTCCAATGACATCACCGTTTTAAAGTAATTAACATTAAAATTGGGAGGTAACTAGTTACTCATATTTTGCTAACTCCCTACACTGATAGAAAAACGCTTCATATCACTAATGAATGGAATTCATTAACGTTGTTTCATTACAACAATGAAATATTTCATATGCTGAATGAAATTGCATTCATTTTGTGCAAGATTTTCATTAATTTTGGTTCTTTAGATTTCGTAGTTTCATTAAAAAATTTCATTAAGTTTTGTTTATAAAATTTGCTGTTTTTTTACACCTGTCGTGTCGCGTCTGTTAAGTCTGTTAGTTTACGCGCGCAAAAAACAGCTGATCAGAGCGGTACGAAATAACTGTGATTTTTTTTAGAATTTTTATACGAAATTTAAAATGAAATGTTATTAATTAATTAAAAATATTTATTAAACTCAGGTTGTTTTATATTATTTTTTTAGCATTTATTCAATTAAAGTATTTCATTTCAAGAATAAAAAGCAGGATTTATTCAATGAAAGTATTTCATAAGAACTAAATACTTTTTTCATTAAAGTAATGAAAAATTTGCATAAAATACAATTTATATTTTGTTTGAAAAATGTTCATTAATTTAATGAAACTTGTTCTTGAAATCACATTTTATGATACCTTTTTTATTAATTCAATGAAACCCTACATAGGTTCCTTTTTAACGTCAATTTTCATAACATTAAGGTCGATTTTCGTTATTGTCATGTACAAATTTCTATCAGTGTAAGTTAATTACTTGGTAAGCGAAGTTTTTGCTGGGAAGATCAAAATAACCTCATGCTCAGGTACAATTTTACGTTAAGGAACCTCTTGGTTCATGAGTGTCAGTGTCATCCTAGGACGAGTACAAATATTTTGGAAATATTTTAGTTTACACTAAAAAA
This sequence comes from Pegoplata infirma, assembly GCA_963921195.1. Classification (NCBI taxonomy): domain Eukaryota; kingdom Metazoa; phylum Arthropoda; class Insecta; order Diptera; family Anthomyiidae; genus Pegoplata; species Pegoplata infirma. Next base: position 157,312,403 of record OY992536.1, on the reverse strand, counting down.
AAATAACCCTAAAAAAAAATTTACACCCAAAAAATAAATTTTTTCAATTGTTTTTACAAAAATTATTTCTATTAATATTTCTAATCAAAATTGTTAAATATTTCTTATTTAAATTGATTATTTTTTTTCCACGTTAGAAAATTTACTATCTCTTAAAAAGGACATTGTGGAGTGTATTCATAGATGCAGCTAAGTGGAACCTAACTTTTATACTTGTTTTTTAACATCATCGATTTTTTTTCCCACATTATCGCCACTTTTTGGAGCTTTCTGTAAACTTGTGAAAAATGTCGTAACTTAAATTTTTTCTGTGGAATAGATGGTGAAATAAAATTTGCATTAAGTTCTGCCGATTTTGCTCCGTAAGTTGAAATTTTGCAAAATAAATTACGCCATTAGTTTTGTTGATGCAAAAGCCTTCTAAAAAGTGATGATTTAAAAAAATCTAAATTTCTAAGTTTTCTCTAATGTACATATGGGGCATTCCATGTCAAATCGGACACTTTGAAAATTTTTTTTAGATTATCCTAATTTGTTTAGAGTAGGGCTGTCAAACGGGATCGGTTTTTTAAAATCCCGGGATTCGGGATTTGAAAATCGAAATCCTGGGATCCCGGGATTTTTCGGGATCACGAGATTTTTCGGGATTAAATTTCTTTGATTATAAAAATAAAAAACTATACGCCACTTACGCAGTTTTCAAGTAGGTAATTATTATTATTAAATATTTAGCAATGAACTAAAAAATCCTTGAGGGGTTTGTTATGGAAAATGACAACTTTTATTTGCTTTTGGTTTCATCCCATTCCGATTTTGGTTGTTGCACTGTATAATTTAAAAACTAATTTAAAGAAAATTTAAAATAACAAAAACATTTAAAGGAGAAAAGTAATAATATAATACATTAGACTTGCATTTTTTGTATAAAAAAGTTTTTCTTCCAATTTTGAACGTCCGGGAAAATTTTTCTTCTCCTACGCTTAAAACTTATGTGGTACAAATTTGAGGCGCCCTTCGATCAAAGTTTCGGTTTTTTAGAAAATGTTCGCCAAAACCTGCAAACTTTTATCAAAGGGCTCCGTGACTGTGGCTTAATGGTTAGTGCGTTGGACTATTATTCAGAAAACCTTGGCAAAATTCTCAGTTCAGCTAAATTTGTGGCCAGCTACGTTGAAAATTAAAAAAAAGTTTTAGTTTTAATTTGTTTATTAAAATGTAACAATAATTGAAAAAAGCTGTATTTTTAAAAATAAATTCTCATACATTTTTAATATTTCAAAAATCCGGGGATTTGAGCTTAAAAATCCCGGGATTCGGGATTTATTTTATGACAAAAATCCCGGGATTTCGGGATTGACAGCCCTACACCTTTTCCAATTGAAATTCAGAAAAGATCAATTGTAATTCAGAAATCTCAATTGAAATTCAGAAAAGCACAATTGAAATTCAGAAATCGTAATTGAAATTCAGAAAAGCCCAATTGAAATTCAGAAATCACTATTGAAATTCAGAAAAGCCCAATTGAAATTCAGAAATCACAATTGAAATTCAGAAAAACCCAATTGAAATTCAGAAATCACAATTGAAATTCAGAAAAGCCCAATTGAAATTCAGAAAAGACCAATTGAAATTCAGAAAATCACAATTGAAATTCAGAAAATCACAATTGAAATTCAGAAAAGCCCAATTGAAATTCAGAAATCATAATTGAAATTCAGAAAAGCACAATTGAAATTCAGAAAATCACAATTGAAATTCAGAATAGCCCAATTGAAATTCAGAAAATCACAATTGAAATTCAGAAAAGCCCAATTGAAATTCAGAAAATCACAATTGAAATTCAGAAAAGCCCAATTGAAATTCAGAAATCGTAATTGAAATTCAGAAAAGCCCAATTGAAATTCAGAAAAGCACAATTGAAATTCAGAAAAGCACAATTGAAATTCAGAAAAGCCCAATTGAAATTCAGAAAATCACAATTGAAATTCAGAAAAGCCCAATTGAAATTCAGAAAAACACAATTGAAATTCAGAAAAGCACAATTGAAATTCAGAAAATCACAATTGAAATTCAGAAAATCACAATTGAAATTCAGAAAAGCCCAATTGAAATTCAGAAATCGTAATTGAAATTCAGAAAAGCACAATTGAAATTCAGAAAATCACAATTGAAATTCAGAATAGCCCAATTGAAATTCAGAAAATCACAATTGAAATTCAGAAAAGCCCAATTGAAATTCAGAAAATCACAATTGAAATTCAGAAAAGCCGAATTGAAATTCAGAAATCGTAATTGAAATTCAGAAAAGCCCAATTGAAATTCAGAAAAGCACAATTGAAATTCAGAAAAGCACAATTGAAATTCAGAAAAGCCCAATTGAAATTCAGAAAATCACAATTGAAATTCAGAAAAGACCAATTGAAATTCAGAAAATCACAATTGAAATTCAGAAAAGCCCAATTGAAATTCAGAAATCACAATTGAAATTCAGAAAATGTAAACAAACCAAATGTAAACAACCCAATTATTAGACTACATAGACAGATTAAACAAATGATGTACAATTAATATGTATATGAGAGTATCGAACTTTATTCTCTACGTATTGCAGAGATCAGACAGAAAATACACTAATAAAATGTTGTTGGTAAAATCAAGTGAAACTGACTTTATTTTTTTTTTATCTACATAATTTTTTATTAGTATTGTGAACAAAAATATTTACTCTACCACGTAACATAAATATTGCTATATACATATTTATATTTTATATTTTTCGTGTGGCATGCTCAATTTTTTAAACATATTTATGTAAAACGGTGTTCGCATTCATTTTTAACTAGTTTAATTATTGGTTTTCCTCATACAATTTAAACGTCAAATTTAAACCTCGTTTTATTTTGACAGATATCGGGTTTAAAATTGTATGGGGAAAACACATAATTAAACTAGTTTAAATGAATGCGAATATGGTATTAGAAATATATCACAAAATCCACCAGAAAACACATAAAAAATGCTATTTTCTGACCTTAGGTCTTTCGATTTTCTTTATATTAACGGTATGCATTCTCCATAAAGCTAATTAAACATATCCATTTTCATTTTTTTAAATTTTAAAAAAATCGCGGTTTTTTCGCGAATTTAATTTTCTTCAAAAATTTAAAAAATCAAAAAAGTATGCATTTTTCTAAACTTTCTCCCCCTTCAATTTTTTTGAAACCTGCATAATTCGAAAATATGGCATTTTTTACACAAAATTGACTACCGTTTTTTTTGTGACGGCGTTTCAAAAAATTTTCGTGATTTTTTTAAAACTACTTATTTGATTTTTTCCATACAAAAAATCAATTTAATGTTTATTTTGCAATTTTATCAAAAAAGTATGTAACTTTAAAAAGCCATTTCTTCGAAAGTATCTATCGGATTTCTACGACTCAAAAAGCATTCTATTCAACTGATTATCCGTTTTTATACCAATGCACTAACAAAAAATATTTTTTTAAAAAAATGCATTTTTGATGCAAATGCAATTTTTGGATGCATTTTTTAAAACTTTCTCCCCCTTCAATTTGTTTGAAACCTGCAAAAATCGAAAATATAGCATTTTTTACATAAAATTGGGTACATTTTTTTTTTGTGACGGCGTTTCACAAAATTTTCTTGATTTTTTTAAAAAATGCTTATGTACATAGTTTTTCCTTAGACTAAAATTTTTTTTTGTTATTTTATGAATTTTATGAAAAAATTGTATGGAAAAACCAATAAGGTATTTTTAAAAAAATTACAAAATTTTTACGAAACTCCGTCACAAAAAAAGCGGTACGCAATTTTGTGTAAAAAATGCTATATTTTCGATTTATGTAGGTTTAAAAAAAATTGAAGGTGGAGAAAGTTTTAAAAAATGCATCCAAAAAATGCATTTGCATCAAAAATGCACTTTTTTTTTAAAATATTTTTTTTTATTACATTAATATAAAGTAAGACTATCGTCTGAATCGAATGCTTTTTGAATTGAAGAAATCCGATAGATACTTTCGAAGATATGGCTATTCAAAGTAGCATACTTTTTTGATTTTTTCAATTTTTGAAGAAAATTAAATTCGCGAAAAAATCGCGATTTTTTTTTAAATATAAAAAACTGAAAATTGATATGTTTAATTGGCTCTATAGAGCACATGTGTACAAAAAATTAGATAAATTTGAAGACCCTCGGTCAGATTTTATTAAATCTTTGCTGGATTTCATGATATATTAACATGGTACTATTTGAAAATTAAAATATGATAAATAAAGTTAATACCAGGGTTCAAAAAAGCTGCTAATATTATCCAAAAACAGACATATACTTCATAATTTTCATTAATGATATCTAAAAATAGTTATCACACTTTAATATTTAACAACAAGCTTTCTAACAGCAGCCGGCTGTACACATTATCTTGTCCAATAGTAGCTCTGATGCATGTTTGGACAACAAAAGGCTTTTTTATTTTATGTATATCCAAAAAAAGCAAAACAAAGTCTATTTTTTTTTATGTCTAAATATATATAGCTTGTGTGTTTATTCTGTTTTGGATGCTGCTTTTGGATTCTGCTTTTGGACGATATTTTTGGATTCTACTTTTGGACGATATTTTTGGATGCTGCCAGCGCTGCCAGATACTTTTTTTCGTTGTCCCCAAAAATATAACAAAATATACCCAAAAATCCCCAACTAATAAAAAAATCTTAATTTTTTTAATCACACAAAAAAATTTTTCTTCAATTTTTAAAGAAAATTTGTGGATGGAAATTTTGTAATTTTATTTCGTAGATTAGCAATTAAAAAATCCCGAAAAATCCCCAAACGCTTAAATAAACTATTTTTGGCAATGGTAATATACATTTTACAACCGATGAATAAAAGTTTTACTAAATGCGCTTCGGTATATCGTACCAAAGTGTGCTTATTACTAAAACTATTTTTAAAAAACGTTGATAACATTAAATTTAGCTACTGGTATTAAATAGATTTAATTTCAAATATCCCCAAAAAATCCCCAACATAATTTTTGAAATCCCCATAAAAATCCCCAAATGAGATTTCTTGTCCTTTTTGCTTGCATGAAATCCCCAACTTTGGGGATAAATCCCCAAGTCTGGCAGCCCTGGATGCTGCTGGTAGACAAATATTTAGCTTATTTTATATAAAATTGAATGAAGAATAAATAACTCAACATTGAAAATCTTTTTGAATGATTTGTATATTTTTAAGTGTAAATAAATTTGGTAATACAAATGTAATGAAATTTGTAAATATTATTAGAAGTTATGATTTGTTTTGTATTTAATTTAATACAAAATTAAAGTTAATTAAAATAAGACAATTAATTTTGAAAATTTAAGTATGTCCAGTTTTGTTTTGGTGGTAGTGGCGAGGGTGGTTTTACTAAACTGTATAATATTTCGTTAAATACTTTAAACGTAATTGGTGTTAAGAAAGAAAATTCACAGTTAAAATTGAAATATATTTATGATTTACACCAAAACCTCAATATGCGCCCTTTTGTTTTAATTAGAACACTATGATTCGTTTAAGTAAAACTGAAGTTATGCAAATATTGTATTTACGTTTTATTTTATTTAAATTTTTTTATGCGCTATCGAAAAAATAAAATCAATTTATTATTGTGGTTTAAAGCGAATCTATGACATTTTGCTATCTAAAACATTTTAGATAGCAAAATGTCATAGATTCGCTTTAAACCACAATAATAAATTGATTTTATTTTTTCGATAGCGCATAAAAAAATTTAAATAAAATAAAACGTAAATACAATATTTGCATAACTTCAGTTTTACTTAAACGAATCATAGTGTTCTAATTAAAACAAAAGGGCGCATATTGAGGTTTTGGTGTAAATCATAAATATATTTCAATTTTAACTGTGAATTTTCTTTCTTAACACCAATTACGTTTAAAGTATTTAACGAAATATTATACAGTTTAGTAAAACCACCCTCGCCACTACCACCAAAACAAAATTGTACATACTTAAATTTTCAAAATCAATTGTCTTATTTTAATTAACTTTAATTTTGTATTAAATTAAATACAAAACAAATCATAACTTCTAATAATATTTACAAATTTCATTACATTTGTATTACCAAATTTATTTACACTTAAAAATATACAAATCATTCAAAAAGATTTTCAATGTTGAGTTATTTATTCTTCATTCAATTTTATATAAAATAAGCTAAATATTTGTCTACCAGCAGCATCCAGGGCTGCCAGACTTGGGGATTTATCCCCAAAGTTGGGGATTTCATGCAAGCAAAAAGGACAAGAAATCTCATTTGGGGATTTTTATGGGGATTTCAAAAATTATGTTGGGGATTTTTTGGGGATATTTGAAATTAAATCTATTTAATACCAGTAGCTAAATTTAATGTTATCAACGTTTTTTAAAAATAGTTTTAGTAATAAGCACACTTTGGTACGATATACCGAAGCGCATTTAGTAAAACTTTTATTCATCGGTTGTAAAATGTATATTACCATTGCCAAAAATAGTTTATTTAAGCGTTTGGGGATTTTTCGGGATTTTTTAATTGCTAATCTACGAAATAAAATTACAAAATTTCCATCCACAAATTTTCTTTAAAAATTGAAGAAAAATTTTTTTGTGTGATTAAAAAAATTAAGATTTTTTTATTAGTTGGGGATTTTTGGGTATATTTTGTTATATTTTTGGGGATAACCAAATTTCTATAGATAATATTTCTAAGAATCTCAGATTTTTTTGCTAATAAAAGAATGTCCCATATTTCTTAGACACTTTTACTACAGCGGAAAAAAAAAAACAAATTTTATCGCACATTTAAATCATTTTTAAAAAAAAAAATCACTCTTTTTCTTTAAAATAGCAAAAAACCCTATTAATAAATAAAAAAAAAACACGGACATTTTGAGAATTCTTTGTCTAGCGGTAAATACAAAACTAATTTTAAACGCAATAGTTTTAGGCATCAGTAACATTAAACAGCAATTTCAGTGGTTCAAAAGTTGTGAGCAAAACTGTGAATTTCTCATTGGTTTCATTTTAAATTTAATGGTAAAAACACGCTTAATACTCTTTGATAAACATTAGTATGTAACAAAAATATTTAACAAAGTACGTTCCTCACTTTTACTTTTTATCAATTGATTTTTTTAATTAATTAATAAATTTTATCAATTGATAAAACTTTCTCTAAAGAAAAAAAAAATACCTTAGAATCTGAGACATTTTCTGTAGTAAAAGTGTCTAAGAAATATGGGGCATTCTTTTATTAGCAAAAAAATCTGAGATTCTTAGAAATTTGGTTATTTAAAAATGTTTTAGATAGCAAAATGTCATAGATTCGCTTTAAAGTTTAAACCACAATAATAAATTGATTTTATTTTTTTCGATTTTTCGTTAGCGCATAAAAAAGTTTAAATAAAATAAAACGTAAATACAATATTCGCATAACTTCAGTTTTACTTAAACGAACCATAGTGTTCTAATTAAAACAAAAGGTCGCATATTGAGGTTTTGGTGTAAATCATAAATATATTTCAATTTTAACTGTGAATTTTCTTTCTTAACACCAATTACGTTTAAAGTATTTAACGAAATATTATACAGTTTAGTAAAACCACCCTCGCCACTACCACCAAAACAAAACTGGACATACTTAAATTTTCAAAATTAATTGTCTTATTTTAATTAACTTTAATTTTGTATTAAATTAAATACAAAACTAATCATAACTTCTAATAATATTTACAAATTTCAATACATTTGTATTACCAAATTCATTTACACTTAAAAATATACAAATCATTCAAAAAGATTTTCAATGTTGAGCTATTTATTCTTCACTCCATTTTATATAAAATAAGCTAAATATTTGTCTACCAGCATCATCCAAAAATATCGTCCAAAAGTAGAATCCAAAAATATCGTCCAAAAGCAGAATCCAAAAGCAGCATCCAAAACAGAATAAACACACAAGCTATATATATTTAGACATAAAAAAAAATAGACTTTGTTTTGCTTTTTTTGGATATACATAAAATAAAAAAAGCCTTTTGTTGTCCAAACATGCATCAGAGCTACTATTGGACAAGATAATGTGTACAGCCGGCTGCTGTTAGAAAGCTTGTTGTTAAATATTAAAGTGTGATAACTATTTTTAGATATCATTAATGAAAATTATGAAATATATGTCTATTTTTGGATAATATTAGCAGCTTTTTTGAACCCTGGTATTAACTTTATTTATCATATTTTAATTTTCAAATAGTACCATGTTAATATATATTTCTAACATAAATATGTTTAAAAAATTGAGCATGCCACACGAAAAATATAAAATATAAATATGTATATAGCAATATTTATGTTACGTGGTAGAGTAAATATTTTTGTTCACAATACTAATAAAAAATTATGTAGATAAAAAAAAAATAAAGTCAGTTTCACTTGATTTTACCAACAACATTTTATTAGTGTATTTTCTGTCTGATCTCTGCAATACGTAGAGAATAAAGTTCAATACTCTCATATACATATTAATTGTACATCATTTGTTTAATCTGTCTATGTAGTGGTGACTAATAATTGGGTTGTTTACATTTGGTTTGTTTACATTTTCTGAATTTCAATTGTGATTTCTGAATTTCAATTGGGCTTTTCTGAATTTCAATTGTGATTTTCTGAATTTCAATTGGTCTTTTCTGAATTTCAATTGTGATTTTCTGAATTTCAATTGGGCTTTTCTGAATTTCAATTGTGCTTTTCTGAATTTCAATTGTGCTTTTCTGAATTTCAATTGGGCTTTTCTGAATTTCAATTACGATTTCTGAATTTCAATTGGGCTTTTCTGAATTTCAATTGTGATTTTCTGAATTTCAATTGGGCTTTTCTGAATTTCAATTGTGATTTTCTGAATTTCAATTGGGCTATTCTGAATTTCAATTGTGATTTTCTGAATTTCAATTGTGCTTTTCTGAATTTCAATTACGATTTCTGAATTTCAATTGGGCTTTTCTGAATTTCAATTGTGATTTTCTGAATTTCAATTGTGATTTTCTGAATTTCAATTGTGCTTTTCTGAATTTCAATTGTGCTTTTCTGAATTTCAATTGGGCTTTTCTGAATTTCAATTGTAATTTTCTGAATTTCAATTGTGATTTTCTGAATTTCAATTGGGCTTTTCTGAATTTCAATTACGATTTCTGAATTTCAATTGGGCTTTTCTGAATTTCAATTGTGCTTTTCTGAATTTCAATTGTGCTTTTCTGAATTTCAATTGTGTTTTTCTGAATTTCAATTGTGATTTTCTGAATTTCAATTGTGCTTTTCTGAATTTCAATTGTGTTTTTCTGAATTTCAATTGGGCTTTTCTGAATTTCAATTGTGATTTTCTGAATTTCAATTGGGCTTTTCTGAATTTCAATTGTGCTTTTCTGAATTTCAATTGTGCTTTTCTGAATTTCAATTGTGCTTTTCTGAATTTCAATTACGATTTCTGAATTTCAATTGGGCTTTTCTGAATTTCAATTGCGATTTCTGAATTTCAATTGTGCTTTTCTGAATTTCAATTATGATTTCTGAATTTCAATTGGGCTTTTCTGAATTTCAATTATGATTTCTGAATTTCAATTGGGCTATTCTGAATTTCAATTGGGATTTCTGAATTTCAATTGTGATTTCTGAATTACAATTGATCTTTTCTGAATTTCAATTGGAAAAGGTGTAGTTTACAGTTTTAAGCACGCTTCGAAAATTCCTTCGTGGTTAATTTTAAAATTTTTTTGATAACCCGTTCAAAAGATATCGAATTTTTAAAAATTGATAGTTAGTCCCTTTTCTCAAAATTCTTCTACTCATAACTTTTTCAATAATGGTCCGAATTCCAAATTTCCAAACTTACTTTAAAAAAATCTTAAGTGTTCTAGAACGCGATTTTTAAGTTTTAAAATTAAAATTTCATTTTTGAAAATGTGTGTACTTTTCGATTTTTTGGAAATTTTTTGTTGCAAACTTCTATCGGTTCTACAAATTTTTTTGGCCAGTAGGATCGTGGATAACGACAATTACTATTTTTTTAAATTTTTGGAAAAAATTTCATTGTAATTTTCCAATTAATTGTAATTTTCCTATTCTTAAAATAATTTCTACTGCGCCAATGGTGCGTCGCACAGTGGAGCGAGATGCATTTTTTTCAGAATTACTATACAGCCCTCAATTCTTAACCAAATTAAATTATTATTTTTCTTTTTTGCTGCTCGTAGTTTATTTAATTTTGCATCTACTTACGCAGCCCGATTTTTAAGCTAATTTTTTTAATCCACTCAATTTTTATTGCGAAAGTCAAACAAATGTGATTTCTTTAGCTGTAAAACGTTCAAAAGTAAAAAGAATTCAAGTGACTTTTGGCTTAAATTATTACTAGTATTAATTTCTTCATTAAAAAAATACATTTTCGAAAAACTGTATTTAAAATTCACTTTTCTATCACAAATTTTAAAACTTCTTATTAAATACACAAACTGACTTTTTTAGCATTATTTTGCGGTTAAGCATTACCATACGATAAGTACTATGGAAAATTTATACAGCTATCTATAGCTGTTAAAAAAAATCAATACTGCCATAAATAACTCAATTTTGCAACAAAAGAAGTATATTATTACAAATATGATTTTTGAAGCTATTAAAGCTATTATAAACACCTATAAGTTAAGCCAAAAATCATTTTGGCAAAAGACTAAAAAATACACAATTTTTTTACTTTCGCAATCCAATTTAAAGAGATTTAAAAATTTTTTAAATTAAAAAATCGAGCAAAATAATTAAAATCGGATAAGAATTGAAGGCTGCAGAGTAATTCTGACAAAAAAAGTGCATTTCGCCCCACTGTGCGTTGTAGAGGGGGTCAATAGCAAGACCGACATCCATTAATTTTTCCTTTTTCCAATTTCTAAGGGTCCTCCTATACACAATTACATTTTTTAGAATTCGCTCCAACCTCTCTAATTGCTCTAAGAGTGCCCCTAGTAGAGTTTCTGAATAACCGATAAATTTAGTAACCGCGGTTTCGGTTATCAAAAATTGAATAACCGATCGGTTTCGGTTATTTTCGGTTATCAATAAAAATTTTACTCCAATGGAAAAATTTTATTTTTAAATAGTTTTTTTAGAATGGACTTCAGTTTAAATTCTTATTTTGGTTAAGATTCCGGTTATGTCTTTTAAAAAGCTGAATTCAATTCATCTTCCAGAGATTGAGTGGTTCCTCATCTTCAGAACTGGATAATTCTTCATCATCTGAATATAAAAACTTAACTTATCTCGTTAGTAAGAATTTTAAATTAAAAAGATTTTAATTTTGTCATTATAAACGGTATTTTAATTGAGACGAACAATCTAACAATAAGTAATCAGAAACTTCAAATGTATTAAACTTGTCTCCATTACACAAAAAAAATTATTGGCTAACAATTTTCAATTAAATATGTTGATCAACAAAATTTAAATGAGTCAATCAATGTTTTGATTAAAATTTTTGTTATTTTCTTTAAAGCTTGATTTACACGTTAACTACCCTTGACTACCCTTATCTACTATTTCCCAGTATTGGAGGATAGCAATTGTCAAATTCAAATAATTTTTCATACAAAATTATTTAAACCCAGCAAACCGTATCACAAATACTGGGAAATAGTAGATAAGGGTGGTCAAGGGTAGTTAACGTGTAAACTGCCCTTAACTGTCGAATCACAAATTTTCAACACACCAGATTTTTTTCACTTTAATTTATTTGAATAGATTAATTAAAAAATATTCAAATTAATCGGGTTTTACTTTTTTTATTGTTAGCAACATATTGGAAAGCAAAAAAGATGCATTTTTTGATGATTTTGTCATAAGCTTACAATTCGTTTGTTAAATCAATCATTATTTTGATTGACTATAAATAAAAAATTTTTCAATCTTTTGATCAAAATCGAAAAAATGATTGATTGAAAAAAATTTTACTCAATCACCTACAATTTGATGATTGGTATAACAATTTTTTTAATTGGAGGAATTTCAATCAAAAAATTGATTGAATCCGCGTTTTTGTTGATTAAAATTCGTTTCAATTTTTTTCTGTGTAGATTGTTGTCTTTTTTACGAATTGCGTAAACCAAAAATTAGTCTGAGCCAAAAATTGTAAAGGTTGACGTTGGATTCATGGATATTGACAGTTATATATCTCCTACCGCTAGTGCTTGTCCTTTCATTCAAGGCGGCAAAAAAAATCACCCGTGACATACTGCTGACCATCCCTTTATAAAAAATCACTCTTGACATACTGCTGACCATCACTTTATTAAATTGCTGACATCTTCAAACAATTTTTCCAAATGTCGGCAATGTAATGTTAAAGTGACTGCGTAGCGAGGAAATTTGGCGTATGTAGTTACAAAAGTTAATAATTAATTTTTTTTTGACGAAAAACATACAATATACAGTGGGCGACAATACATTGGAAACTTTTTTATAGTAGATAAAATTTGTTAAAGACAAAGTTAACAATACTAAACGTTATAATTATCAAACAAGTATTATAAAAAAATGTTATGTAGATAATTTATCAAGCTTTAATTTAAGCTTAATAGCGTCCAGATTGGGAAAATAATGAATGTGCTACGAGGGTCGATGTGGAAAATGAAAAAAAATATAGACATTTTTCAGAACATTTTTAAAAAATATTTCCGAGTCGATTTTTTCCAAGTTAACACATTAGAAATTTAAAAAAAGGTCCAATAGTTTTTATTCAGTGATCAAATAATATTTCCAACAACCCAAACAAACAGTGGAATTTTTTAAGTATAGTAGCAAAAATCCACATTTTTTGACCTCCAATTCTTTTGACCACCAATTTTTTGTTAACAAAGAAAAATTAAAATTATCTTAATATATCCTTAGCATATACTTAAGTGTACTAAAATTAATAAACAATAACATCTTTTCTTTGTTTACAAAAAATTGGTGGTCAAAAGAATTGGAGGTCAAAAAATTTGGATTTTTGCTACTGTACTTTAAAAATTCCACTGTTTGTTTGGGTTGTTGGAAAAATTATTTGATCACTGAATAAAAACTATTAAACCTTTTTTTAAATTTCTAATGTTTTAACTTGGAAAAAATCGACTCGGAAATATTTTTTAGAAATGTTCTGAAAAATGTCTATAATTTTTTCATTTTCCACATCGACCCTCGTAACAAATTCATTATTTTCCCAATCTGGACGCTATTAAGTTTAAATTAAAGCTTGATAAATTACCTACATAACATTTTTTTATAATACTTGTTTGATAAATATAACGTTTAGTATTGTTAACTTTGTCTTTAACAAATTTCATCTACTATAAAAAAGTTTCCAATGTATTGTCGCCCACTGTATATGAAGGGCTTACTGCAAGAACTTGATAAGCAACATTTTATTTTTTCGTGTTTTTCGCCTTCTGCTGATGTTCCATTGACAGATTTTTGCCAGAAGTCTTGCTTTATCCCTTGTACAAGTATATTGAGAATAAAAGTTTTGCAAAAGTTATTTTTTTTACATTATTTTAAGAGTTGTATGGCAAAAACCACCATTAAGTGAAATGTTGCTTATCTAGTTTTTACAATAAGCCCTTCATATGTAAAAAGTTGTTAATTTAAATTATTTTTTTTAAAATGCCTAAAAAATCTATAAAATTTATAAAATTCGGATAACCGAACAGATATGGGACGGTTTCGGGTTCGGTTTTCGGCTTCAATAACCGCGGTTTCGGTTACGGTTTTAACCGAAACAGAAACTCTAGCCCCTAGGGCAGTAAAATGTAAAAAGACCCTCATTTTTTTTTTTTAATCCAAACATATTCTCTGAACACTCTGAATACCCTCTATCTTTAACTCTTAGGGCGGTCCCCCTACAATTTCTTTAATTTTTTATAAATTTGTTTTATTTAATCAGTTCTACCGTTCCATGGTGCTTCCAATGGTGCGTCCCCCACGTTATCACTATAATAACGTCCATAGAGTCTTGGATGAGGGGAATTCCGCATAGTAGAGCCTCCATAAATTTTTACACGATGGAACCAGGATGCAAGAACAAGTGGGCTTTGGAGTCTATTTGGAGTACCAGGCAGAGATACTGGCAACAAAGTATGTAAGTTGCTGACTGGTTGAGTTGCAATGTATTGTCTACAACTGCACCCAACATCTATTCTGACAGTCAAGCCGCGGTCAAGTCCCTGGAGTCAATGTTTCTGAAAACAAAATCTGCCCTTAACTGCCGCACGTCTTTAAATGAGATGGCCAAGCAGTTTGACGTACACATAGAAAACAAATATGCTAATTTCCAACTGAATTTCAGTTATTGCAACTTAAATCCGGTTGAAACTTTTGTATATTCGTCAACACAATTGAATATCGTTAGTCACAATTGAATTTGGTTAATATAACTGGATTTTTATTGTATCAACCAAAAATTTGGTAGGCACACCCAAGTATAGTACCAGCAACCAAAGTTAAAGTTGATACAAGTGAAAAATTCAGTTGGAAATTTATTTTTCTATATGTACGACTCATATGGGTCCTAGGGCAAAGACATTCCAGGGAATTGCAAAGCCGATGAGCTCGCATCACTGGGAGCTACCTGACAGGTTCCAACAAAATTGGAATGTGTTGGTATACCTCTAGAAACTTGCATGTAAAATCTACGGCTTTATTCCGCGACGGAGGCTAAGCAAAGATGGGCAAATGGATGGACATCTGAAGCGCACAAGTGAGCTGAGATTTCGACGGTGGTTGCAATAATTACCAAACACTGTCTTATAGGGAAGAACGAAGAGCGGTTAAATGTGCCGTCGAATGAATTTTGCTGGAGTTGCTTGGATGAAGAGGAGTTGGAAACTATCGAACACTTTATCTGCCATTGGCCAGCACTTTTTGGTCAGAGACTTGCTTTACTGGGATCTGAGCTGCACGATCTTTCTGATATGTCGGATGTCAAAATTCAAAATCTAAGAAGTTTCATAAGAATCTCAAATTAGTTTAACGGCAGGGACTAGTAGCGAAACCTATTACAGTCCTGTGGTATCAAAACGGACCAGAGTCTACAGCAGCTACTTACAATCTAACCTAACCTCCTTGTCCGTTTTACTTTCCTTTTTTTCCTCACCTTTCCTATCCCTTCCTTTACTTTCTTATTTCCTTTTTGATTCATGATCTTACACTGATTTTAATACGATGTTGAGATGTCCGTCCGTCCGTCCGTCCATTTGTCTGTTCAAAACGCGCTCACTTTAGAAAGACAATTCTGAGTCTACTAAAGCTTGTCATAGTAAGGTTGGTATTGAATTTTAGCAAAATCGGTCAAGAGGTTCAGAAGTTACACAGAAAAAAAATGAATTGTTATATTGACCCCCTTATTTGTGAATACAATAAACTTTTTCACTAACAGTGCTCCTATACGGAAATTTGTGACATCAACTAACGTTTGTAAATATTGATTGTTGAAAAAAAATTATAAACGAGGTTGTAATAGTTCTCTAAAATTATTATTTGTATTGACAAACGTACAAAATCTTAATTTCTTTTCGACAAAGAAATTCAACAAACACAATTTGTTGATCTGACAAACGTAAAAAATCTTATTTTTTAACAAAGAAATTCAACAAATACAACAACTATTTGTTGACATGATAAAATAACACCGCTCAACAAATTGAAGGGTTTTGGCTCCTGTTTGAAGTTTCATATAAAATTTTAAAAGATTTTGACTCGCTAATTCCAAATCTGTGCTCCAAATTTTTCCATCACGTCTAGAATTTTATTTATTCATGGTTGAAAATGCGAAAAAAACGCGATTTTTGCCGTTTTTTGAAAGCCTGCACTGGCTGCTGTGGGTGGAATAAAAATCTGGTATAAAGCGTTAGAGTAGAATTGAACTATTATCTCAAATATATGATCAAAAAAAATCGAAGTTGTTGCACTCTTATTGGCCAAACATCAGTGTTGCCACCAGTGAACCAAAAAATTATCCAGGAGTTTGTCCGAAATTATCCAAAATCCTAAAAATTATCCAAAAAAACGATTTTTTTTTTTAAGATAAGAAAAGTGCTTGTTTTTTAATTCAATTTAAAGAATACATGAAATTGTTTTTTAAATAAAAATCATACATCCTTTCCAAAGAAAAATAAAATAAATTTAAAATCAACTTTTGAATTTTGAACGTCCGGGAAAATTTTTCTTCTCCTACGCTTAAAACTTATGTGGTACAAATTTGAGGCGCCCTTCGATCAAAGTTTCGGTTTTTTAGAAAATGTTCGCCAAAACCTGCAAACTTTTATCAAAGGGCTCCGTGACTGTGGCTTAATGGTTAGTGCGTTGGACTATTATTCAGAAAACCTTGGCAAAATTCTCAGTTCAGCTAAATTTGTGGCCAGCTACGTTGAAAATTAAAAAAAAGTTTTAGTTTTAATTTGTTTATTAAAATGTAACAATAATTGAAAAAAGCTGTATTTTTAAAAATAAATTCTCATACATTTTTAATATTTCAAAAATCCCGGGATTTGAGCTTAAAAATCCCGGGATTCGGGATTTATTTTATGACAAAAATCCCGGGATTTCGGGATTGACAGCCCTAGTTTACAGTTTTAAGCACGCTTCGAAAATTCCTTCGTGGTTAATTTTAAAATTTTTTTGATAACCCGTTCAAAAGATATCGAATTTTTAAAAATTGATAGTTAGTCCCTTTTCTCAAAATTCTTCTACTCATAACTTTTTCAATAATGGTCCGAATTCCAAATTTCCAAACTTACTTTAAAAAAATCTTAAGTGTTCTAGAACGCGATTTTTAAGTTTTAAAATTAAAATTTCATTTTTGAAAATGTGTGTACTTTTCGATTTTTTGGAAATTTTTTGTTGCAAACTTCTATCGGTTCTACAAATTTTTTTGGCCAGTAGGATCGTGGATAACGACAATTACTATTTTTTTAAATTTTTGGAAAAAATTTCATTGTAATTTTCCAATTAATTGTAATTTTCCTATTCTTAAAATAATTTCTACTGCGCCAATGGTGCGTCGCACAGTGGAGCGAGATGCATTTTTTTCAGAATTACTATACAGCCCTCAATTCTTAACCAAATTAAATTATTATTTTTCTTTTTTGCTGCTCGTAGTTTATTTAATTTTGCATCTACTTACGCAGCCCGATTTTTAAGCTAATTTTTTTAATCCACTCAATTTTTATTGCGAAAGTCAAACAAATGTGATTTCTTTAGCTGTAAAACGTTCAAAAGTAAAAAGAATTCAAGTGACTTTTGGCTTAAATTATTACTAGTATTAATTTCTTCATTAAAAAAATACATTTTCGAAAAACTGTATTTAAAATTCACTTTTCTATCACAAATTTTAAAACTTCTTATTAAATACACAAACTGACTTTTTTAGCATTATTTTGCGGTTAAGCATTACCATACGATAAGTACTATGGAAAATTTATACAGCTATCTATAGCTGTTAAAAAAAATCAATACTGCCATAAATTAACTCAATTTTGCAACAAAAGAAGTATATTATTACAAATATGATTTTTGAAGCTATTAAAGCTATTATAAACACCTATAAGTTAAGCCAAAAATCATTTTGGCAAAAGACTAAAAAATACACAATTTTTTTACTTTCGCAATCCAATTTAAAGAGATTTAAAAATTTTTTAAATTAAAAAATCGAGCAAAATAATTAAAATCGGATAAGAATTGAAGGCTGCAGAGTAATTCTGACAAAAAAAGTGCATTTCGCCCCACTGTGCGTTGTAGAGGGGGTCAATAGCAAGACCGACATCCATTAATTTTTCCTTTTTCCAATTTCTAAGGGTCCTCCTATACACAATTACATTTTTTAGAATTCGCTCCAACCTCTCTAATTGCTCTAAGAGTGCCCCTAGGGCAGTAAAATGTAAAAAGACCCTCATTTTTTTTTTTTAATCCAAACATATTCTCTGAACACTCTGAATACCCTCTATCTTTAACTCTTAGGGCGGTCCCCCTACAATTTCTTTAATTTTTTATAAATTTGTTTTATTTAATCAGTTCTACCGTTCCATGGTGCTTCCAATGGTGCGTCCCCCACGTTATCACTATAATAACGTCCATAGAGTCTTGGATGAGGGGAATTCCGCATAGTAGAGCCTCCATAAATTTTTACACGATGGAACCAGGATGCAAGAACAAGTGGGCTTTGGAGTCTATTTGGAGTACCAGGCAGAGATACTGGCAACAAAGTATGTAAGTTGCTGACTGGTTGAGTTGCAATGTATTGTCTACAACTGCACCCAACATCTATTCTGACAGTCAAGCCGCGGTCAAGTCCCTGGAGTCAATGTTTCTGAAAACAAAATCTGCCCTTAACTGCCGCACGTCTTTAAATGAGATGGCCAAGCAGTTTGACGTACACATAGAAAACAAATATGCTAATTTCCAACTGAATTTCAGTTATTGCAACTTAAATCCGGTTGAAACTTTTGTATATTCGTCAACACAATTGAATATCGTTAGTCACAATTGAATTTGGTTAATATAACTGGATTTTTATTGTATCAACCAAAAATTTGGTAGGCACACCCAAGTATAGTACCAGCAACCAAAGTTAAAGTTGATACAAGTGAAAAATTCAGTTGGAAATTTATTTTTCTATATGTACGACTCATATGGGTCCTAGGGCAAAGACATTCCAGGGAATTGCAAAGCCGATGAGCTCGCATCACTGGGAGCTACCTGACAGGTTCCAACAAAATTGGAATGTGTTGGTATACCTCTAGAAACTTGCATGTAAAATCTACGGCTTTATTCCGCGACGGAGGCTAAGCAAAGATGGGCAAATGGATGGACATCTGAAGCGCACAAGTGAGCTGAGATTTCGACGGTGGTTGCAATAATTACCAAACACTGTCTTATAGGGAAGAACGAAGAGCGGTTAAATGTGCCGTCGAATGAATTTTGCTGGAGTTGCTTGGATGAAGAGGAGTTGGAAACTATCGAACACTTTATCTGCCATTGGCCAGCACTTTTTGGTCAGAGACTTGCTTTACTGGGATCTGAGCTGCACGATCTTTCTGATATGTCGGATGTCAAAATTCAAAATCTAAGAAGTTTCATAAGAATCTCAAATTAGTTTAACGGCAGGGACTAGTAGCGAAACCTATTACAGTCCTGTGGTATCAAAACGGACCAGAGTCTACAGCAGCTACTTACAATCTAACCTAACCTCCTTGTCCGTTTTACTTTCCTTTTTTTCCTCACCTTTCCTATCCCTTCCTTTACTTTCTTATTTCCTTTTTGATTCATGATCTTACACTGATTTTAATACGATGTTGAGATGTCCGTCCGTCCGTCCGTCCATTTGTCTGTTCAAAACGCGCTCACTTTAGAAAGACAATTCTGAGTCTACTAAAGCTTGTCATAGTAAGGTTGGTATTGAATTTTAGCAAAATCGGTCAAGAGGTTCAGAAGTTACACAGAAAAAAAATGAATTGTTATATTGACCCCCTTATTTGTGAATACAATAAACTTTTTCACTAACAGTGCTCCTATACGGAAATTTGTGACATCAACTAACGTTTGTAAATATTGATTGTTGAAAAAAAATTATAAACGAGGTTGTAATAGTTCTCTAAAATTATTATTTGTATTGACAAACGTACAAAATCTTAATTTCTTTTCGACAAAGAAATTCAACAAACACAATTTGTTGATCTGACAAACGTAAAAAATCTTATTTTTTAACAAAGAAATTCAACAAATACAACAACTATTTGTTGACATGATAAAATAACACCGCTCAACAAATTGAAGGGTTTTGGCTCCTGTTTGAAGTTTCATATAAAATTTTAAAAGATTTTGACTCGCTAATTCCAAATCTGTGCTCCAAATTTTTCCATCACGTCTAGAATTTTATTTATTCATGGTTGAAAATGCGAAAAAAACGCGATTTTTGCCGTTTTTTGAAAGCCTGCACTGGCTGCTGTGGGTGGAATAAAAATCTGGTATAAAGCGTTACAGTAGAATTAAACTAATATGATCAAAAAAAATTTGAAGTTGTTGCACTATTATTGGCCAAACATGTATTTAAAAAAAAACACTGTGAAAAAAAATTTGAAAAAGCACCATTTTTAAATGGCTCTAAAACAAAAACCATATGATCAATCTTTACTGTGATGAGCTCAAAATTTAGGCAAAAGTTCATTCTTTCTTATAGACTTTTAAACCCATTAAAGATATCTTCCGGTTTATACAAAAAATAACACAGAAAACTAAAATTTGTATAATATTTATTTTTTTATTTTTATTTGAAAAATATCAAAAATGGTATAATATCAAAAATGGATATCAAAAACAGTATCATTTTAAAACGCAAACAAGAGTAACCCAACCAAAAGCAATAATTAGAAAAAATTTGTTTTCTATGTTGGAGACCATAGGCAAATTATACTTTTGCGCTTTATACCAGATTTGTATTCCACTGAATGGGTGCTGTGCAGGCTTTCAAATAATGCAAAAATCTTAATTTTTCGCATATTCAACCGTAAATAACTAAAAATCTGGACGTGCTGGAAAAATTTGGAGAACAGATTTGGAATCAGGAGATCAAAGTCTACTAAAATTGGTCTCCAGAATTCAAACCGAAAAATAGGTGTTGAGCGGTGTAATTTTGAAATAAAATTACTTGACTAAGTTTGTTGAAAGCAAAATCGAAATTTTGTATTGTATTAGGGGTTGACTTCGCAAAACTATTCAATTTTTAATTAATATTTTTTTCAAATCGGAAAATATTAAACACTTAAAAAAATAATATTATACTTACCAATATTTTTTTAATCCTTTTGTTGAAAATATCCAAAAAAGAACGGCAAATGTTTTTGGAGAATTTTTAAATTTTTGTTTTTTCGAAATGTTTTTATTTTAAAATTCTTTCACTAATTTTTCTTTGAATTGTTTTCAATAACAAACTATAAATAAAAAAAAATTGAAAATATTTTCTTTATTTTCCAAAAATTAAACACTTTTGTATTAATTTATTATAACATTTTTAGGTTTTTCTTTCGTTACATTACTACTGCCTATAATAATACACATATAAAATATTGTCAGCCATAAATCAAATGAATGAATACAACGCACCAACAGTTTCTCTAACGACGGCAGGTTGTAATTTTCATTTTACATTTGATAGAACATTTGATATAAAATTATTTTTTTTTATTTAACGTTTTTCTTCCAACAATTTAATACAAGAAAAATGAATGTGCAGTTGCCGATGGTGATAAACGAAAAATTACTACACCACAGAACAAAAAAAACAAAAAATATGTATCGAACGTAAAAGACCGGTCGGTGATCAGTTTCAAAAGATAATATTAAGACCGTCTTTAATGTGCGACGGACAACAGATGATGATGAGGATGAAGGTAATGCGTTTGCAGGGCAAAACAGGATGTTTTTTTTGTTAGTATTGTTTTGTCTAGGTCTTGCAATACAGAAAAATGTAGCAATCAGCCTTGTATGATTTTACAATATTATGGTAGAGTTGAAAAAAAAAGAGTTTTAGTTAAACTTGGTTTAAGGTTTACTAAGAATGTATGTATATTATTGTGATTTGTTTTGTTGACTGTAGTTGTGGTAGTTGTCGTAGTAGTTGTAAAACCCATAAATTTTATAAAATAATAACAATGTTGACAAGTTTTACACTTTTGTTATAATTACTATTGTTAACAATTGTTGGTGTAATTTTTACAATTTTGTTGTTGGTTATTTAAGAGAAGGTGTATTTTTAAATACACTCTTACACACACACTGATAAATCTTTTATTGTTTGTAAAGTTAATAACAAATGATGATTTTTAAAAATTATCCCTTTTTTCCTGCTTTAATCTACAAAATATATTTGCACTTGATTAGAGAGTTTAAATTCGTAGTCTTTGTTTACATTATATTATAATCCTTGACTTTTATGACAGTTATTGTTCTTCCGGTTGTTACAAATTTTACACTTTAAACATTTCTTTTAATCCGTTTTTACCTGTTGGGTTTAAATTTGTTTAACAAATTTTAAATTTTTCTAATATTGCACTTGTATTTTGGGTTTTGAAAAATTTTTAATTATTTATTCACAATTTTGTTGAAAACTTTTTGTTTTGTTTTTAATTAAATTTTAAACATTTAAATTTTTTGTTTTTCTTTTGTGTATAATAAATCACTCAAACATAAATTTCATGGTAAATTTATGTTCATTCATCAGCGAGAAAATTTCAGTTTAATCGCCATCAATAAACCACTAAAACACTTTTGCTAACCATACATGAACATGATGATTATTTTTAATGTCTGTCTGTCTTCTATATTTTATGCAAAAATTTTTGTTTAGACAAAATTTATCACAAAAATCCATTTATTTTCATCATTAATAAATATTGCACCGTTTGTTTATTTTTTTTTTTTAAATAATTGTCAACACAAATATAATTGTTGTTTTGGTAAATAAATCTCCTTTTGTTGTTTTTTTTTTTAATTTAATAAATATTTTCTTTCTTTTTGTTTTTTTTTATTAAATTTGTTTATTTTGTGTTTTTTTATAATTTATTAGTTTTTTTCTTTGTTGTTTTTGTATTGTTTTGGCGTTTTACACCGCGTATACGTGCTCAAAGCGCCAATGTTTTACTTTGACTACTTGGTTATAATTCAAATCAAAAATATCAGAGCATCAATAATAAAAAACTAACAAAAACCAACAACAACAATACACTTATACACTCTGATAGAGCTCCCTATTAAATACACATTAAGCTTTTTTTATAAATGTTTTTCCATCCATCATTCCTATTAGCCAGACAGAGAAAACCTGTCTTAAATCTAAAAAATAATTCATTTTCTATTACACCAAACAAAGATAGACGATAAAGACCAATAAGATTTGTCTCATCACTTGCTATCTCTTTTACTCTTTTAGCTAACTAAAGGGAAGCCATTTATTTTATTTTTTTCTTTTAGTTGTCTTTCCACTTCTTGAATTTCGAATATGGGAGCCAATTTTTATTTTTTTTTCAAACACAGTGTGTGTGTGTGTTTTTGTTATTGAGTAAAACTAGTTTGTGATATTCGAAATTTCGAAGATAACTCTCTTGCTCTTTATTTTCGAAATCTCTAAGAGATATTCGAAAATTAAATTCTGGTGTATCACACACGTACACTGTACGTGTAAGTTGTGATCTTATTATCAATGAATTGTTATTTTCTTTATTTCGAATATAGTATTATGCTCTTTTTCGATATTCGAATTTATAATAAATTTGTCAAAATACATGTTTTTAAAGGAAAACTAAGAATAACATCTTATTTTTCGTTGATAAACTATTGGGTAATTCCAAAAATTTTCGCCCCACTGTTCGGAAACATGCCTTTGGACGCCACTGAAAATTTGGCTCATAGATATCCACGTTTATATGAGATATGTTGCATTTTTGGATTTTCAAAATTTGCTGTAGTTTTCAAATTATCGCGGGTCAAAGTTCTACTTTTTTAGCAAAAGTCAGAAAAATACATGACGTTTAACGTGCTCTAACTTTTTAACTAGCAATCCGAATGTCACAAGTAGTGGCTCATATGAAAGCTTAATTCTTCTTCTTTTAGGAAATATTTTCAAAAGCACACGGATTTTTCTCAGAAGTGTTGCAAAAATTCAAAAACATTTTTTTTTGCGAATATTTAAAAAAACACATCTTCGATTTTTAAAAAAAAAAGTTTGATGATAAACAATACTGTTTTGTACAACATATCCAAAATTCAGAGTGGGATCCCAATGGGATCAAAAAATATTCTGGTTTTAGTACGAAGTTCTTAAATTTTACCTTAGAAAACTAAAATTTTATGTTTCTTCAATATAAAAATTTAAATTTTCAAAGAAAATTATATTATTAAAATTTTGAAAACATTCAAAACATTAGAAATTTAAATTTTCTAAGGGAAAAATATGAGAACCTCGTACTTAAAACAGAATATTTTTTGATCCCATGGAGATCCCACTCTGAATTTTGAATATGTTATACAAAACATTGTTATTTTTCACCAGAATTTTTTTTAAAAAAATCGAAGATGTGTTTTTTTAAATATTCGAAAAGAAAAAATGTTTTTGCATTTTTGCATCATTTCTGTAAAAAAAACTGTGTTATTTTAAAAATATTTTCTAAAAGAAGAACCCCAGCTTTCACATGAGCCTAAATTTGTGAAAATCGGGTCATTGGTTAAGAAGTTACAGCTCTTTAAACGTGATGTATTTTTCTTACTTTTGCTTAAAAAGTCAATCTTTGACCCGCCATAATTCGTTAAATACACCAAATGTAAAAAAACGATATATGGTACATATATCATATTTATGAGGGCTATCTATGTGTCAAGGTTCAAATTAATCTGAGACACCATTTCCAAAAATGACTAAAATTTGAGCTAAATTTTCTGGAATGGCCCTATTGGAATACATGGGATTCTAAGTAAATCCTTAATGTTTGAAAATTTTAAAAATATAAAAACATTGTTAAGTGTTTTACAAGAAGTTGTGGAAAGAAATGTATAGAATTTCTGATATAATTTAAGGAAATATGAAATTTGGGAAATAGTATAAAACTGTTTTCTATGTTGAGAAAATCGATTTTTTACAAATGATTTATTGTATTTACGTTTATGGAACTTTTTTTAAAAAAATTGAGGTAACATATGGAATAAGTAGGTGTAATCCCGAATTCTCATCCGGTAGCGAGATATGGCGACCATTTCTAGCTTTTGTTGTTAAATTGTTTCGGCTTGAAGTACTTAAGCTCCGTGTACACCAAGCAAATATTAAAATTCAATTTTTCACATAGACAAAACGGCTGAATTCTGGGAAGTTCTGAGCTAAAATCTAGCGATTACCTTGTTATTAAAATTCATATTCAAGAAGTAAATCACTAATCTTTACTCCCTGGGTATTCATTTATGGAGTTTGACAAAAGTCTTGGAATTATAGAAATTGCAAAAAAGAAGCTCGTGGCCAATTCAAGTAAAACAAGTAAGACTGTTAAATTCTGCTGTGACGAATCTTTTATACCCTCCAACACGTTTAAAATTAAAAAAATCGCAGGGACGTCTTTTATTTTCGCGGGGGGAGGGTCCGCGGAATCGGTGTGGAACACCTTTACCACCGCTACATGTGTTTACAAATTATTTGTTTATGATATTTACGATCAAATAATACATTTTTATCGTTATTTTTAATTAATTTCTATAACCACGCCCTCAAAGGGGGGCAGCCTGAAAAAAATCGAATTTCCTAACCCCCTTGGTCCAAGCGCAGGTCTATAAACATAATATGGCATACAAGTTTAAAATTTTTTGAGCAAAAATTAAAAAAAAACTCGTAAAAATTTTGTATTTTTCAGGGGTCTTTTTAGTTCATCAAGGTGGAACTTTTTACCCCCTTATCCGATTTTGCCCATCTTCGAACTTAACCTTACCAGTAACATAAGAGATATTCTTGCCTAATTTCAGGGGGCTAGCTCTTTTGGTTTGGACTAGAGATGGGCACATGAGCAGATTAAAGCGTGATTCACTCGTGATCACGCGTTAGTGTGACTGAATTCAATTTTACTGACGTGATTGTGAGTGGAGAAAAAAACTGCGTGACTGAGTGTGCGTGAGTCGATTTTTTGCGTGATTAATTTTCTATTCATATTTCCTTTCCTACACGCAGAAAAAAAACATGGTTGCGGTGATCATGATTTAAGAGCGTCATATTATGATTGGAAATATGATTGTAGCAATAATGTTAATATGATTGAAGGCAACAAGGAATGTTAATCATTATATGATTGCGGCAATAATTGCTTAAATGTTATATAATTATCATAATATGATTGCAGTTTAATATACATATACATATATTTTTTTTTAAATTGAGAAAATATATTATGCTTTAATTTTGGTTCAGTTTAGTGGAAACCTGCGTTTTACATCAATAATGTGCAATAAACTTATGGCATTTTTCTAAAAAATTTCATCAACTATAACATTTTTTTCAGCTAACATTGAATGATTGTATAAACCATTAAGTTATTGACAAAATCATAACATATTTGCTGCAATCATAACGTATTTGTTACAAAATTAAAATTATTGTCAGCAATTATAACACATTCAGTAAACAAAAAATGCACAAAAAACACTTTAATATTTTGGATTTGAAGTTTTTATTTAAAATGGAAAGTTATTTTTAAACCACACAATAAATAAATTATATAAAGTAGCTTCTTGTATTTCATTCCCTTCTGCGATGATCCAATTTTTTAACTCAAATTGCCTTAAAATTTTTAAAGTACTAATTGTAAGTGGCGTCTTTGCGACTAACTGCTTGCTGGCAAAGCACTAAACTGATGAATAAACCTGACAATGTTTGCAAAAATCAATTTTCATTAAGTTGTGATTATCTAATGATTGTTATAATCATGTTATGTTCAAATTTTTGGTGTGACGAGAATATAATTAACTATAACATTGTTACAACAACCATATTGTACTTTTGGATGTTGCAACTATTTTATCATGATTGAAGCGACTATTAAATGTCTAAAACAACCATATAAATGATTAAATACAATTTTAAAAACAACAACTTGATTGCTGCAATCATAACTGGGTTTAGAGATCATAGTATAGTTGCTGCGATCATGTCGCAATTATATTTTTTCTCTGCGTGTACCAAAAAAAGAAACAAAAAAATTTTAAAATTTGGCTTAACATAAGATTTCGTCCCGTAATAAGCAAAAAAAATGTAAAATTTCGCTGAACTTTAAATTTTGCTGAAAATTTTGAAAGATTCTTGAAATTTTAGGTTTTAAATTTTTTTTGTATAAATAAAAGTTTCGTGAGTGTGAGTCAACGTGAGTGTGAGTGAAGCTTGCTTGAGTGCACATGAGTGTGAGTTGTATTAAATTTACTCACGTGATTGTGAGTGAGTGTGAGTAGAAAAAATATGCTCGTGGGTGAGTGTGCGTTGTTCAAAAATTCCTGTCGTGAGTGTGAGTAAAAACCACTCACGCGTCCATCTCTAGTTTGGACTGCATCGTTATTTCTACAGACGGACGGACGGACATCGTTAGAATGTCTTAGATTCTATCATGTATCAATATTATATGTATATACTTTGTGGGGTCCCCAAACGATATCTCGATGTGTTACACATACTTTGGTTGGAGGGTATAAAAATTACTGTATTATCAATGAAAAATGATGACCTTATAACTCTAGAGCAAATGCAAAGACATTTCCGAAATAGTCTACCGGTCATCCGAAAAATACAATGGTTATACTTTGAGAAGGATGACCCTTCGAAACTCTCATACAAAGATGATCTTATGAACGAGCCAGAAAACCTAACCAAAGTAAAAATTAAACTTCAAAATGTTGGGCGAGCTGCGCCAACTTCCCCCAAAAAACAGCGACAAACCAATTAAGTTCGAGAAATTCAATAACCTCGAGGTTCTTCTTTGCTTTATACTACCATTTTACCATGAATGGTTCAAAGCACTTCCTCACAATAGAATTTAAGAAATTAAATTCTTGGACCTTTTAAAGCAGGTTTCAGTAGTCCATTTCTGATTGTACGACTCGTCACCGGAGTATAAAACTCATTTTAAATTTCATAAGATGACCTGAAAGCAGAGACCAAATATAACAGTTACATGTGACTTAGACTTGTGCTTAATCGGTCAATTGAGTGAGCGCTCATTCTCGTTCATTTCAGATAAAAGACCTAGTTCGTTCATCTAGTTCAATCGCTCTTTTGGCTTTTTCGTTCAACAGTTCGTGAACGAATCATTTTGATCATGTCTATTGGTCGTTCATCTAGTTCAAAACGGTCAATTTTGGTTTTCGTTCAACAGTTCGTGATTGAAACATTTCGATCATATGTGTTGTTTTGACTTTCGTTTAAAAAAATACAAAAATATTGAATAAAAGCATTATTAAAAAAAAAAAACAAAAATAAATATATAAAATTTTTGTAAAAAAAAAAAATCATAAATGATGAGAAAGCGTGCCAAAAGAGGAGGAAAAACTAACGCCTAATGACAAAATTAACAAAAAAAATTGAACGATCGAACTGAAAGATCAAAATGAAATAATGACCAATTGAGCTGAATGATAGAAAAGACCTAAAAGAGCTGAAATGAACGAACTAGATAAACCGCTCAGTTAAGTGAATAGTTCAATTGAACTAGTTAGTTCGTGAACGACACAACTCTAATGTGTCTTTTTATTAAAAAAAAATCTTTAAACGAATGTTGCCTAAACTAAGTATAATATATATGAAAGGGCTTCCAGAGATGTCCCGTGTTAAAATTTGCAATAACTTTTATTTTTTGATTTTTATCATAAAAGAATAAAATAACAGTTATTAAAAACTTTTGTTTCAATAATTTAAAATAACTTTTATTTTGTATTTATTGGAGTTAATAACTGTTATAACAGTTATTTAAAAAAAAATCAATCAATGTTTATAGCTGTCAATAGAATTCTTTTGCATGCGTCTTTTTTAGTTTTCTTTTAATAACTTGTGTTTTAAAGGCTCAAAGAGCTTTTGGTAACAGTTACAAAAAGTAAAAGTTTTTTATTTCTGTTAGTTTGAACAGATGTTTATATAAATCATTTCAAACTGTTATTTTTAATTTTTAATTGAAAAAATATTTTTGGAAAGTTAAATTTGATTTTTTTTTTCAATAAATCTTATAACAGTTATGGTCTCTGCCAGAAAGGGATATTTTTTGAATGACAACCAAGATTTTGGTCAAACTACTTCGATGTTTTTCGGTTTCCACCCCTGCATTCGGGATTTTCATTGATCGAATAGCTTTAAATACTTTGTTGTTGTAATACTTTATTATTAGGACACATTATATCATTGATATTGCATCCGATTTTAAGCTAAAAATTTTTTCAAGGTAAATTCACTACTTTTTTAACTATTATGCCAATAAAAATTTAAATAAAAAAATCGTTAAAAGCTATACAGATTATTAAATCCCGTTTAATTACTGATAATTTTTCAGTTGAAGCCAAAGGGTATGCAGCAGCTAAAAGTTATAAAGTTGTTCACTTGGCTTTTTTGTGGGCTCAAAAACTGGACCAACATTTTCTATTTGTATACAAAAATTTCACTAATACTATCACATATTTAAATTAGAATAATAACAAAATCAAATAAGAATCACTAATACTGTGGCATTTTAGAACATTTTGTGACAAAAAATGTTGGTCCGAGATTTGAGTTTTCTCCAAAAATTGAATAAGTCTCCACTGCCATCTCTTTCTTAATATACTCTTTGGTTGAAGCTAAAAAAATGACACATTAATGAAAAAGTTTATAACGATATAATATTATTATTTTTTTCAACACTGTATTTTTTGACAAGTTTCAGTGTTTATTGTTTCTTTTATTATTTGCAATTTCAAGCACTTATCAAATTACTAGAAAAAGTCTTCTAATCCCATTTTACTAATATTTGACAGTTTCCTTGTTTTTTAACAAAAAATTTTCGATGGAAATTTACATTTTTTTTTTTGTACACAGAAAATAAAATCGTCAAATTTAAATCAACAAACATCAATTGTAAACCAACCAAACATGATATCAACTAAACATTTAGTAAAAACGGCCGCCAGTTAGTCCATAATACAAAATTTCGATTTTGTTTTCAACAAACTTAGTCAAGTAATTTTATTTCAAAATTATTTTATCATGTCAACAAATAGTTTTTGTGTTTGTTGGATTTCTTTGTTGAAAAAAAATAAGATTTTTTACGTTTGTCAGATCAACAAATTATGTTTGTGTTTGTTGAATTTCTTTGTTGAAAAAAATTTAAGATTTTGTACGTTTGTCAATACAAAAAACAATTTAAGAGAACTATTACAAACTCGTTCATCAATTTTTTTTATATTTTTTTTTTAACAATCAATATTTACA
The DNA here is from genome assembly GCA_963921195.1 of Pegoplata infirma. Classification (NCBI taxonomy): domain Eukaryota; kingdom Metazoa; phylum Arthropoda; class Insecta; order Diptera; family Anthomyiidae; genus Pegoplata; species Pegoplata infirma. Next base: position 157,282,304 of record OY992536.1, on the reverse strand, counting down.
AACGTTAGTTGATATCACAAAGTTCCGTATAGGAGCACTTTCAGTGAAAAAATTAATTGTATTCACAAATATGGGGGTCAATATGACAATTCGTTTTTTTCTGTGTAATTTTGCAAATTTCCAAGGTTTTTTTTTTTTAAATATAGTAAATTCACGAGATTTCCTTGTAAATTTTATTGCGCCAAAAAATTTTAAATTTACAATAAAATTTACAAAATTTTTCCAAAAACTACGAAAAAGCTCGTATTTTTTTCTAGGAATTCTCGTAAAATAGGAGGTAGCAAATAATTTAGTAAAAACACGAAACCTCCATGTAAGTTTTATCGCGTCAAAAAATTTGTATCTTTACAATTTTATTGGTAAAAAGCTTGTAAAATTACAAAATTATTGGTAAAAAGCTTGTAAAATTACAAAATTATTGGCAAAAAGCTTGTAAAATTACAAGGAATCGTAGTCAAATAGGAGGTAGGAAAAAAAATACTAACTTTTCTTGTCGTTTTACAAGGTATTTTTTGAAGTGTAGCAATTAAAATTCTTTATTTTTTAAAGATCATTAAAAAAATGTATAGTTTTTAAAAACATAAAAAGCAAGTAAGAAAATTATAGTCGGTTAAGACCGACCATATAATTTCCTACACGAGTGTTTCCCGGAAAATGGGTCCAAGTACAAACACGGACTGATTGAATCTATCTTTTGTCATATCTTTAATACGTGTAAAAAACACAAACTAAATTTGAGTGAAAAGGTTTTTATTTGTTGCAAATAATCCGCTGTAACTGAATATCGGGTAAAATTTTAATATGGAGCCTCAGTCAAAAAATGGAACGATTATAATCAGATTTGATTAGTTTACTAAAGTACGCGTTAAACACACACACAAACAAAATTTTAATTAAATATTTTCTACTTTCATACAATTTTAGTGATTAATATGTATATCGGGAAGTTAATTTGTATGGGGGCTACAGAAAAACTGGGGCGATTCCTTTAAAATTCAAAAACCTGTCAAATTTCAAAAGTACACACAAAAAATTTTTGAGAAAAAAATTTTAAATAAAAATTTTAAAAAGTTCAATTTTGTTTTTAATAATTTTATTAATAGATATGATTACATTTTTTAATTGATTTCGAAAATTTCCGTGAATTGAGAATAAATGCACTTTTGCGATATTAAACTTTTACAAATTTTAGTAATTAATACTATCACTTTCGTGATAGGTGCAAAATCAATTAAAATAGTAATTGATATAATCATTTTTGTGATTGAAACTAATTTTAATTTTTTTGTGTGTATATCTATTATGGACTATCGACTAAAAAAAAAATTGGAAAATTTTCAGAAAAAGTTCTGAATTTTTCAAATTTAAACTTAAACTTACGTATCAAAAAACTTGCCGCAATTTTATTTATTTTTTTAATTAAAAAAAAAATATAAACTGCTTTTCTATCTGTTTTAAAATTTTCAGAGATGTGTTTTGCCTTGTTTTCGAGAAATCAAATGTTAAAGATTGCACTACGCTAATTTTATACAATAATGGTGTATATTACGTGTGAGTATGCGTAATAAAAACACTTAAACAATATTTAAAATAGAGATGGGATCGTAAATGAGTTTTTAATAACGATTACGCACGCTCATGAAAGAAAAAAATTAGTCACGCACGATATATTATTTTGCTCACGCTCATTCACGCACACGTGAGTAGAAAAAAATAAGTCACGGTCACGATGTTTACGTGAGCTTGAGTAAAATAAAATATCGTGCTTAAATAATTTTTTTCTTTCATTAGCGTGCGTGATCATAAATAAAAACTCACTCACGGTCCCATCGCCTCTTAAAATATTTTTTAAGTATTGATATTACTCATACGCACACGTTTTATACACCATTATTGTATAAAATTAGCGTATTGCAATCTTTAACATTTGATTTCCCGAAAACAAGGCTAAACACATCTATGAAAATTTCAGAACATATAAAATAAAATTGCGGCATGTATTTTGATAAATAAAGTTTAAATTTGAAAAATTCAGAACTTCTTCTGAAAATTTTCAAATTTTTATTTTTTTAATCGATAGCCCATACAAAAATCTATAAAAAAAACTTTTGTCTTAAAGACTTGTGTTTTTTTAATTTGCATAAATATTGAAGTAAAGATACTCAGGCAAAAAAGTTTGATATTTTCAATATTTGACCACGCCTACAATGCCCACTTTTTGAAAAAACTTAAATTTTATTTTTGTTATTTAATAGTACCCTTAGAGCGAATACTTTTCAAATGATATCCCATTGAAACCACTATGGTTTTTCTGTAGTGGAACAGTTGGTGTGGAATGCCTCATATGTATAGCTTCAAAAATATAATTGAGAGGATGTGTCTAGGATGCCAACAGAGAAATTGAAAACTAGAGCCAATCTTGAAAAACTAAACCCGGATTTAAATTCAGCGCCGTTAATATCGTTAAGATTTGTTCTCAACGGCTCTGATCCAAAAGTTCAACGGAATTTTTAAGGTTTTGTTATATTTTTTTAAAGTGTTTGTTCATAAATTGTCTTAATTATAAAAAAAAATATTTAAAATTTTTTTAGAGAATGAAAATCGTGGTCCTAGTAATTACCTTGCGGTTTTCCCTCACGACTTGACTTAAGTTTTTTTATTTATCTTATTATAATTATTCGACCTTTATATCTTCAATTCTATATTAATAGAAAAGCTAGAGGCCAGTTTTTTTATTTATATATATTTTAATAAAAATATCCGTTATACAATGTTTAGAATATTTTTGATCAGAGTTGGTCAGATATGTGCAAATTTTCGCTGGCACCAGAAGTTGAAGAACTTAGAATTTCTTAAAGTCGTTTAGGACAAAAAAACATTTATTTTTGACAAAAAATCACTGTTAAACTTATATAATTTTCACATAAAAACATTATTTTTTATATTCTTGATTCACTATGATTTTTTTTTTAAATCAATTTTAATAATTTTTTTTAAATTTGTTTTATTTTTAAAAACCATTAAGTTATGCAAATTTTTGCAACCGTTTTTAACGAAACGATTCACGGCGAATATTTTTTTATTAATTTCTTTTTTAAATTTGTTTATTTTAAAAATCACTCAAATTTATAAACTTCCGTATTTTCCGCTACTACAAAAAACCGCTAAATTAACACACGTCAAATTGTACCGACGATAACCGTATTCACGTTTATTGAAGAGCCAAACTTTCGAAAAATATTGAATGTTTAGTGTATTAACAAAAAGCCGGTTTAACTTAAAACAAAAAAAAAGTTTAATAATAAACTTAGCGGCACTTGTTTGTCCCCAAACAAAAAACTACTAAGAGAATTCTCATTGAGTAAAGCAAACACACAAAAATTTTGCTCAAATTCGAACATAGTAAATCATTCAGCCGGTTTATCGTCATATAAGCACATAGGAGTGAATATGATAGCACTACTATTTATTATATTCGAAAATATTGCTATTGCAGTCACACTAATAGAAACCCCGCCTCTTGTGAAATTGTAAAATAAGATTTATGGTTTGGGGTGTTAAAGTGTAATGTATCTCTACTCTATTGTTGGGCCAAAAAGGAGCAAATGAATCGCAACGATATACCGTTTATTTTAGTTGCAAATATAAAATTGTAATTTTTTTTGCACTTTATTTATATTTTTTTGGATCTAAAAAAAAAAGGAAATTCGTAAACAGGTAGTTGTTAGTTGAGTGTATCTAAATGTATATTTAGGATGTATAGATTGAATATTTGTTTGAGTGTGTGTGTGAGTACACTCAAAATAATCACTCTGTTAAATTACAGAGATACTCTGCTGAGCCAGCAGAAAATACCATAGATTTCCAACCAGCAAGATTTTTTGTTATTTTACGAAGAAAACTCTGTAAAATGATTTCGATCAAAAAAAACTGTAAGTTTACAGAATTATCTGTAAAATATTGATAAAACCGAAAATAATTTTACCAAAAAAACTCCGTAAATTAACAGAGTTTTAGTTAAATGCATTAAATGACTACAAAATTTTACAAAAAAAACTCTGTAAATTTACAAAGTTTGAGTTAAATCCATTTTATAAGTAAAACTTCTCTGATTCAAAAATATTAATTAAAATTAAAATTAAAATTTTGTTCAATTTCAGCTTTTTTTATTTTTGTGAAAATTACAAGTTTTTAATGAGTAACTCCAATTTTACAAAATTTTGTTTTTCGGTCACAAGAAAATACAAAGATTTTTCTTAAAATCTGTATTTCGACAGATAACTTTGTCAAATATCTGTCGAATTGAGATTACAGTCATTTTACAGAGTATTTAACAGAGTTATTATTTTGAGTGTATGATATGTGGTCCCTTTAATGTTCTGTTCCTTTTGATGTTGAGTTCCGTTTGTAGGGAAACCAATTCCGTGATTTTTATATTCTTCGTTTTTTTTTTTCATACTCTTCACTGTGGTTTCGTTCTGCATATCCGCTTCACTGTAATGATGATTTCTAATGCCACCATGTAGCATCCTAAAGTTTTTTTTTGGAATTCTTTAATTTTGTTCGTATAGTACTGCTTGGTTTCCTTTCGTCCTTACAAAATGGCAGATTAGTAGAATGACATTGTAACCATATTTTCTGCTGTCGATTGTTATTTGTATTCAATAGTGATGTTTTGGCGTTAAATCACCGTTGTTAAGTACATTATTCCATTACACAGCACATCACATCAGATCACATCCACATTATTATTTTATAAACGTATTCATTTTAATTTTTATTGGCTTTTGTTTTCAGCGTTTTCAGTTTTTCCATATGTATTACAAAGATTGGAAAATCGTTGTAGTTGTTCGTCGTATTCAATGCTTTTGTGGTTTAACTTTAGCAAAAAATAAAGTAAAAAAAAATAAAAAAATCAAATACGTGTTTTCATTTTTATGATGATTTAGTACATGTTTGGAAAATAAATTTTCCAAAATAACGCTGGTTCTTAAATTTTGTTTTAAAGTTTCTTCGCCAAATGTTAAAAAGTGGAGCATAATTTTAAAAGAAGCTGTTAGGATCACAAATGTAAAAAAACTCACAGCAACTGCAATGGAATTGGAATGCAATCCTGAATAGGGTTACAATACAAAATGTGTGGACAGTCCTCCTTCAAAAAGCCTATTCGCAGCACCAGGGAATTTTAGTACAGCTAAATGGTACTGTGAAATAACTTCCAAATGAAATAAGTACCAATGAAATAAGTTCCAAGAATTGCTGTTTGAAACTCACTTTCCGGGGTGCTCTTTACGCAGCAAGAGAGTGAGCCTTCTACTTCGATACAGTCTTGTAATTTTTCGGAAATGGCTGATATAATTACAATGGATAATGTTATATGGGCAGTTAATACCTTCGGACCATATAAATCCCCAGGATTAGATGGAATCTATCCGAAAATGATCCAAGAGGGAATTGATATCATAGGCGATACACTATTATGCATTTTTAGGTTCTGTGCGCAAGGTTAAGGTAGCGTTCATACCGAAAGCGGGTAAAATTCAGCATTGTACTGCGAAAGACTTTAGGCCAATAAGTCTTTCTTCTTTCATGTTAAAGACGTTGGAGAGAATTCTGGATGAACATATTAGAAGGAATATATGCCCTTTAAGCATTTCTGGTAATCAACATGCGTACATTAAAGGTAAATCAGTGGATTCTGCACTTCATGTTGCTGTTCAGCACATTGAGAGGTCACTTTCCTTTAAGGACTATACACTAGGAGTTTTCTTAGACATTGAAGGTGCCTTCAACAATGTTAAATCGGATGCTATTCCTCTCAGCGTTGATTAGAACTGGAATTGAATCATCAATTGTAAAGTGGCTAATGACGATGCTAACTCATAGAAAAATTACATCAGAATTGGGTAATACTGTAACTCATGCCATAGCAACGAGGGGCACTCCACAAGGGGGGCGTGATATCTCCTTTATTATGGCTTCTTGTTGTTGATGAAATTCTACGGAAATTGGACAGAAACAGCTTAACCGTGGTGGCTTACGCAGATGATTTATTAATTATGTCTTCAGGAAAATGTCTGAGCACAATCTCCGATAGAATTAAAAGCTCTTTGAATATGCTTTCAGTATGGGCTGAGGAATGCGGTCTGAAGATAAATCCGGTTAAGACAGAAATGGTTTTATTTACAGGAAAAGATTGATACCTAGTTTTGACCTCCCGAAACTGAACGGCGTAAGCTTGAAGCTCTCGGATTCAACTAAATTCTTGGGGGTAATACTAGACAGAAAACTAAAATGGACTTTAAATTTAAAGGAACGAATTAAGAAGGCTTACGCTTGTCAAAGATTAGTCGGGAAGAAATGGGGTTTGAAACCTAAGCTCTTTCATTGGTTATTTACTGCGGTCGTAAGTTAGCACTGTATGGTGGTCATGTATGGTGGCCGGTCATTGAATATAGGACTCATGCTGACTCAATCAAACGAGTGAATAGAATTGCGTTGTTAAGTATTACAGGCGCAATGAAGACAACATCAACCGAAGCTTTAGAAGTGCTTCTGGATATGACACCGCTTGATCTTTTCATTAAGGAAAATGCAAAAATTGCCCTAAATAGACTAATTCAAACGAGATCTATGAAAAACAGACAGGTTCGACACACGAAGATTATCGGTAGTTTTGAACGGAGTACAAGAACGGATTATGATATCCCACATAACGTTACTGATGGTAGACTGAAAATTGTGATTCCTTCACTAGATGATTGGCTTAATAGTAGAGTAAAACTTCAACAAATTAACGTGTTTACTGATGGTTCCAAAATGTCGACAGGCACCGGTAGTGGCTTTCACTGCATGGAGCTTAACCTAAATGAGTCCTACCGTCTGGACAACGATTGTAGTATCTTTCAAGCCGAAGTATATGCGATAGCCAAGGCAGCTGAGCATATTTCAATGTTACCAATATACAGATGCGATATTGGTTTCTTCATTGATAGTCAAGCTGCTTTAATGGCTTTGAAAAGTGATGATATCAGATCTAAGGTAGTCAGCCGCTGCCACAGAGAGCTTAAGGTTCTTAGCGAGCAGCATAATATTACTCTGTGCTGGGTACCTGGACACAAAGATATTCTGGGAAACGAGAGAGCCGATGAGCTTGCACGACGGGGAGCGGAACTCGCACAGGAAACAGCAGAATCTGAGGTGTTCCCTCCACTCTCTATTTTCTGTCAGAAAATAAGATTGGACTCAAGGGCGATTTGGTTGAATAAATGGTCCAGCTCTGATCGAAGTGTACAGACAAAAGTATTATGGGATGAAAGCCTGTTAAAACACAGCAAAATTCTTTTGGATATGAACAGGAAGCAACTTAGAGCTACAGTTAACCTCATTACTGGTCATAACACATTGTGTAAACACTAGGGTGGGTCGTTTTGCCACTTTTTTGTCGGATCGAAACGCTATACCCGGCAAAAGTTGTCTAACCAGATGGGTATTACAGATGTGAATTTTTTTGGAAATCGGTTAACATCTTCTGCTCTCAGAATGGGCTCAAAGTTTCGAAATTTCGGCTAAAAATCTCAAAATGACAATTATTGAGGCTCGAAAAAGCGGTTATTTTTTTTTGGTAAAGATATGTTATTTTAAACGTAAATTCCATTTAAGGCATCCAAATGCAGTTTTAACCCCTCCCGGAGGTCCAGGGAATACCCCTGATATCCAAAGAGGATGTGAATTTCGGCTAAAAAATACCCTAATTGATAATTATTGTGGTTCGAAAAAGTGGCATAATTTTTGGGTACAAATATGTTATTTTAGACGTTAAATCCCTTTAAAGCTTCAAAATGCAATTTTAATCCCTTTCGGAAATCCAGGGAACGCCCCCGATATCCAAAAGAGAAGTGAATTTCGGCTAAAAATACCCAAATTGACAATTATTGAGGTTCGAAAAGATGCATTTTGTTTGTGTAAAAATGTGTTATTTGAAACGTCATCTCACATTTATGCCTTAAAAAGCAATTATTAACCCCCCTTGGGGGTCAAGTACCCCCGCCGGGATCGGAGAAAGATGGAATTTTGGGCATTTTTTAAACCTTTCAAAACCATTTTTGGTAATATGGAACATTGATAATTTTATAGTTCTCGCCAATACTCAACTCAAAGGCAGTACTTGTCAAAATCGATAAGTCATTATATGGGAGATATTTCAAGCTAGATTTTTCTAGATATATTTATATCTTTTAATTTTGTTTGGCTAGAGGTTATCATAAAGTGTTTATATGGTAAATAAATCGAGTGGAGTAAAGCGAATATTTTAAAAGTTGTATTTTCCATAGAGGTAGAATTCTTCGAAAATTAGAAGAATTAATAGGAAAATCCATGCAATGGGCAGGTTGCCTTTTGCATTTTATCGAAGTACCATTGCGAGTTTTCTTTAAGCATATCGACGGCCAAACATCAGGTCCCAATTTTTACACAGGTTATATAGGTTCAAAATTACCCGCCTGTGAAAAACTTCCTGTGGTGTCATTTATAGCAATTAAATATGATCTTCCTTATCACAGTTCCGAAGAGTTTTTTAAGCTCAGTAAGGACTTCAAATACTTGTATCTTTTAGCTAAAGCTATTGATTCGGCAGAATGCTTAGAGGTTCTTGCTTCCATGATCCCTGGAAAATTGAACAAGGGTCGCAGGTTGATAACTGCAAAGCAAGGAACTCATGGAAATAGTTAAGTTCATACCTAAAGTCTATGTGGTTATGCAACTCAGAATTAGAACACATCATTCCATTGCTGATGGTCCTCGTCATGTTTTTGAGACAATTTGTAGATCACGATATTGTCCAAAGAAACACTAAACAGAGAAAATTCGTTTCTCGGTCGAACTAGCCGTATGTGGAATAAACTCCCCGCAAAAATCTTTCCAGTAGGCTATAATTTAGAAAAGTTCAAATTAAATATCCACAAACACTACTCCCTCTTTCCTTCTCCTCATAACATATTTTCCTAATACCAACACAATGCATTGCATTAGTAGAGGCATCCCCTGAGTGTTGGCTCAAAGTAAAAAAAAAACTAAGCTGTAGTTCATTCATCCATTCAAACCAATGCGTTCTTTGCACTGCCCGAAAATATTCTTCTCACGATGATGACAGATTGTCGACCCGTTTTAAGGACGGTATCAAATAAATAACTTATTGACAAACTTTCACTTCCTGAAAACACAGTTTCCGTGCCATTGAGTTGCAGTCGAACGAACAGTAAAATTAGTATCTGAAGCAATATCTAGAGTGTGCGACAGAAACGCAAGGGATGGCATAATAAAATCGGATTTAATTTCTAGACAAGCTCCAACAAAATTTAAATTCAAATCTCAATTTGTGACAATTTTTCCTGATTTTGAGGGTGGGGAGGTATCATTAAAAATAGCATATTAAGGCATCTTTACACATGTATAATGACACTTTATCTGGACTTGATTTTTTTACAATTTTGGAAACTCACCTCCCACTTAGGATATCGGGGCTATTCCCTGGATTTCCGAAAGGGCTTAAAATTGCATATTGATGCCTAAAAAGGATTTAACGTCTAAAATAACATATTTGTACCCAATTAGGGTATTTTTAGCCGAAATTCACATCCTCTTTCGATATCGGGGGTATTCCCTGGACCTCCGGGAGGGGTTAGAACTGCATTTTGATGCCCAAAATGGAGTTTCCGTTTAAAATAACATATCTTTACAAAAAAAAACATAACCGCTTTTTCCAGACTCAATAATTGTCATTTTGGGATTTTTAGCCGAAATTTCGAAACTTTGAGCCCATTCTGAGAGCAGAAGATATTAACCGATTTCCAAAAAAATTCACATCTGTAATACCCATCTGGGTAGACAACTTTTGCCGGGTATAGCGTTTCGATCCGACAAAAAAGTGGCAAAACGACCCACCCTAGTAAACACATGGTAACAATTAGAATAAGAAATGATGATACATGCAGATGGTGCAGGGAATCCGTAGAAGACACCTACCATTTCTTATGCGAATGCCCTGCACTATCATTTAGAAGATTTAAAATTTTTGGTTCTTATATTTTTCAGAATTTATCAGAACTTCGGGGCACAAATCCTTGGACTCTACTGGCGTTTATTAAAGCATCAAAATGGGACGCATAAGGCGAACAACTTAGGACTAAACAGAGAAGAGGGAAAAGAATTAAAGGAATCATAATGGGCCATCACGTGGCCTCTATGGACGCTGGTTTCCGCCAGCGTCATCCTTCATAACCTAACCTAACATAAGTTCCAAGAAAAATTAATTAACTCCCAACTTTAAAAAATTAAATAACCCTCAAAGAAAAAATTAAATATGTCCCAATATTTGGGAGTTATTTAAAATCCAAATAACAACTCCCAAAAAAAAAAATTAAAGAACTCCCAATGAAATAAGTGCAAAAAAAATTAAATAAGTCCCCATTACAGGAATTATGTCTACATGTTCATAAGTCCAAAAATTATGGAAAAAATATATACTACCTCTGAACAATTTGTTTTTTTTTTTTTTTTTAAGTTTTTCTGCGTAGCCGGCCTTTGGCCGGCTTCGCTAAATAAAGTTTTTTTGCGTATCAAGCTTTTTACCCAGATAATTACTGAATGACGAAATTTTTGAACTGAAAGATACTAAAATGGATCTAGCGGGTACAATGTTGTTAAAATACATACAAAAAATACATATTTGCATTCGTGAGCAAATATGTATTTTTGCCATTCAGTAATTATCCGGGTAAAAGGTTTAATACACAAAAAAAACTTTATTTAGCGAAGCCGCCAAATTAATTTATGGAGTTTGTTATCCCTAAGCCCGGCCGAAGGCCGGAAACACAAAAAAACTTTTAAGAAAAAAGAAATAATAAATTGCACAGATTTGAAATAATTCTCAACGATATTTCATTTGAAATAAAATAAGTCCCAACATTAATGAGATAACTTCCAATGCTAAAAAAGAAATGAAATAACTCCCAAAATAATTTCGGTGGGAGTTACTTCATTTGGGAGTTGTTTCATTATGAAAAAACTTACAACAAAAATTGTGAAATAAATCCCCCCGCACTGGGACTTATTTTATAATGAAATAAGTCGCAATTCGTACGGAAAAATTTTGGGAGTTATTGCATTTTACTTTGGAGAGTTATTTCATTTGGGAGTAATTTCACTGTTAAATAACTTTCAAATGAATTAAGTTCCCCATGAAATAAGTCCCAAGAAAAACTAACTTTCAAAAATTAAATTACTCACAAAGAAAAAATGAAATATGGAAATAATAAGTCCCAACGCATTTAAAGAACTCTCAATGAAATAAGTCCCAATTACCAGACTCTGTGCAATTTATTTTTCTGTCTTAAAACTTTTTTTGCAAAACCGGACTTGGGCGTGGCTTAGGGATTACAAACTTCACGCACCTTCCCCTTCGCAAAGCAAAGCTTTTTTGGGTAGCAGGCCTTTACGTGTTTATTTTTTTATGCGCGACAAATATTCGTACGATTTTTTACGCACAAAAAAAATTATTTGCTTAAAGGCCTGCTACCCAAAAAAACTTTATTTTGCTGATAGGTGGGGTGAAGTTTGCCACCCCTATACCCTATAAGAATTTGATTTCTTTTTACGATGTCTACGATTAAGACATCCTCCTCCTTCACCTGATACCATTGGACATATTGGGTAGGCAGTATGCGGCTACACACTGCAATATATGATCAGCGATTGTTTCAATAGCGCGATCTTGAAGATGATAACAATTCCACAAAATGTGGATTTTGCTCCCTCTATGAGCCTTTTTGAGAGCCACTTTACCACTACAATACCATCCAGATAGTCTTGGATGAGAGACATTCCGGGTAGCGGATACTCCATCAATTTTTTCACGGATGGATTGAGGCTTCACGAACAGGTGGGATTTGGAGTATATTCGGAATTGAGCCTGGCTCAAAGATTGCCGGATCATTGCAGTGTTTACCAGCTAGAGATGTTGGCAATAAAGGAAGTGACTGACTGGTTGAGTTGCAATGTCTTGTCTGCAACCGCTGTCAACATTTATCTGACAGTCAAGTCGCGGCCAAGTCCGTGGAGTCAATGCTTCAGAAAACAAGTGGACAAGCAATTTGACATACGACTCATATGGGACCCACGGCACAGAGACATTCCAGGGAATTGCAAAGCCGATGAGTTTGCAAGACTGGGAGCTACCTTACAGGTTCCAACGGAATTGGAATGTGTTGGTATGCCTCTAGAAACTTGCAAGAAAAATCTACAGCTTTGTTATGGGACGGAGACTTATCAGAGATGGGCAAATGGATTGACGGGTGAGACAACACGACAGATTTTGCCTTCTCTTAATTATAAACCCACTAGTGATCTGATATCGCTTCCAAAAGCAGAGGTTTCAAAAGTGGTTGCTGTAATTACCGGACATTGTCTTATAGGGAAGCCCGCAGAGCGGTTAAATGTGACGTCAAATGACTTTTGCCGGAGTTGCATGAATGAGGAGGAGTTGGAAACTATCAAACAAGTTATCTGCCTTTGCATTCACAAGGGGGAAAAAGTTCCCCCTTATAGAACTTAAACAACCTACAAAAAATAATATTTTTTTTTTTTTTTTACAAATGAAACATTTTTATACGAGAAGAACGTCAGTGTCCTTTACATGGACCAAGGAGATAAGGAAAGACTATTTTTTGTGGCCCGGAGTGTATATTAAAAAGGTCCGTCGCCATATTGTTTTTTTTTTAGCAACGGAATTGTATTCAGCGACATAAAAACCTACATACATACTAGAACCGTCATTTTCAAATTTAAGTTTTAAGGAAATAACTTTCTGGATGGACTTGCAAATTTTATTTTTGTTGTGGTCGTCAACATACACCATCAAAATCGCACTTTCACCAAAAAAAATTGTAAATATTCTAAATTAATCCTCGTTACAAATTTATATTCTAATCTTACTATAAGCAAAAGTTTCTGCCGCCGTATTTTTAAGCATTGAATTTGGATTCAGCGGCTATGAAACCTTATAGACACAAATTTTCTTTTATATCGCCCCACTTTTAAACAATTTCGAAGCCATATTGGATCCGCCATTTTGAATTTTGTATTTTTGAGCTCAGTTTTGAAATCGTTGAAGCCGAGAACTTTAAGATACGAATTTTTGGCAATGTACGGCAAGCGGAAAGACTTTTTGCCGGAAAATACATTCCATTTTCCGGAGACAGGACATAATCCCCACGGACATTATCCCCATAACGGAAATGGAGATTATGACCCAATGCATTACGGACATAATCCCCATTTTAGTTGTGGGGACTATGACCATTTCAAAAACGGTCATAATCCCAACGGGGATTATGTCCCTTCCCTGTTGGGATTACGACCGAAAGTTTTTCGGTCATAACCCCCATTCATATGATGGAGACTAACTCCAAAACAATTTCGGTCATAATCTCTTTATTTTGCGGAGAGGGTGGGTTTAATGCATGGAGTTTGTAATCCCTAAGCCCGGCCGAAGGCCGGCTACGCAGGAAAACTTTTAAGACAAAAAAAAATTTCACATAATTATTGGAATTATGACCTATTAGTATAGTAGACATAATCCCTGTAATGGGGATTATTTCCACTTTTAACGTGGTCATTGTCCCCATAAAACTGGGAATTATGTCCATTTCTTATTGGGATTATCTCCAAATTTTTTTCGGTCATAGTCCCCACTACCGTTATGGGGATTATGACTGAATTCGTTGTGGTCATAATCCCCATAACGGAAATGGGGGTTATGTCCGTGGGGATTATGTCATGTCACCCCATTTTCCAGTGTGCAATGGTGGAAACCAACATCCATAGAGTCCTCGATGTGATCCACTATGATTCCTTTGAAACTTTAATGCTCTCTCTTCTTCTTCGTTTAGCTTCGAAGTTGATCTATTTATGTCCCATTTTTAAGGCTTTAATAAATGCTAGTATTGTAATAAGAAGATAAAAGAACAAAAAAAATAATTTTCTGAAAGATAGTGCAGGGAATTCGCATAAGAAATGGTAGGACCCTTCTATGGATTCAGTGCACCATCTGCATGTATCATCATTATGTTACCTTGTTAGTATTGTAGATAAGCAGGGTGAATCCAGTACTAATATTTTATAAAGAAAGGACGACAGGCATTTGGAAGGCTTAACAAAGTTTGAGAGTCTTCACTTCTTTCAATAAGGATAAAACTAAATATCTTTAACTAAATTGTTTAATATGATCTATACGGCTGTGAAACATGAAATGAGACCAATTCTTATATCAATGTGATACAAGTATTCATAAACAACGGTACTGCGCAATAACTCCCAAATGAAATAATTCCCAATGAAATAAGTTCCAAGAAAAATGAATTAACTCCACACTTTAAAAAATGAAATAACTCCCAAAGAAAAAATGAAATATGTCCCAATATTTGGGAGTTATTTAAAATTAAAATAATAACTCCCAAAAAAAATGAAAGAACTCCCAATGAAATAAGTGCCAAAGAAAATGAAATAAGTTCTCATTGTTTTTTTGTAATAAAGGTTTTCAGCGTAGCCGGCCTTCGGCCGGGCTTAGGGATTACATACTCCATGCATTAAACCCACCCTCTCTGCAAACCAAAGCTATTTTGGTAATCAGGCCTTTTTGAGGCATAACAAATTTGATAGCGTAAAAGCCTGCAACCCTAGAAAACTTTACTTTGCGGAGAGGGTGGGTTTAATGCATGGATTTTGTAATCCCTAAGCCCGGCCGAAGGCCGGCTACGCAGAAAAAATTTTAGGCAAAAAAAAAAAATTGCACAGAGGTGTATATTGTTTTCAATTAAAATGAAATAAGTCCCACCATTGATGAAATAACTCCCAATGCTTAACAAGAAATGAAATAACTCCCAATCAATTTTTTGTTGGGGTTTTTTTCATTTGGAAGTTATTTCATAATGAAATAAATCCCAACAAAATTTGTGCAATAAGTCCCACTACAATGGGACTTATTTCATAATGAAATAAGTCCCAAATCGTATGTAAAATTTTTGGGAGTTGTTTCATTTTTTTTGGGGAGTTATTTCATTTGGGAGTTATTGCGCAGTACCATAAACAACTGCCCAACAATTCTGGTCCAATGCAAATTCTAACGCTCATCTGTAGGAAAAAACGTAGTAGATTCCAATTCGAATTGGGATATGCATGCGTAAATGGAAATGGATGGGGCATACTCTCCGTAAAAACGATAAAAGTGTTGACAAGCAGGCACTTGAATGGCATCCACAGGGAAGTAGACATTGGGGTCTGAGAGAAGAAGAATTTGTAGTTACTTTTCCCGAAAAATGGAATGTGTTTGAGGTTCCAATAGATAATGTCTGACGGGGCTGAATTCAATTAAGCTCCAATTGGGTGCATGAGATATTGAATACACCCATGAAGAACCGCAAAAACTAACAAATTCAATTTCACATTGGTAAAAATTTCAACCTTTTCGAAAAAGGGAACCTACACAATGCACATTAAGTGCATTTGTGTACCTATACAGCAGCAGTTTAATACAGTCGAATTTATATTAAATATATTTAGTGCGTTTCATCAACATTAGAAAAATTATACCACCAATCTATATAACAAAATCCAAACATGTATCCAACATTAGCATTGGCTCCAACAAGATAAGCCTGTAGCGCATGCGCAACATGAAATCTACACAGTCAAGGAAAGATACATAGAAATAAAAAACCATGAGGAAGAATAAAACATCTTTGTGTATTAAAGCTGAGCACAAAAAAAGGCAGAAGATGACGACTTTGGATGGATGAGGGGGGAAATAAATTTTTTCAATTAAACAAATAAATTAAGAACATGCGGCAACCAAAAGGGAATGCCGGCCGATGCTCAAAACAAAAACATGCAATCCGAACATCATCCAACCAATTTCTTTTGCTTCTTTTTTTGTCGTCGTTGTTGTTGTTGTTGCTGTAGTTCGTCTCCTATACAAATAAGTAGATATAGAGCCGGCATCGAAAGTCATCAGCATCATCAACAACATCCGAGAATAACAACAGCAGCAGCAGTATTGGCCAGCAACAGCTTAAAAACAGAATAAACTACTTGTTACTTAACAACACTACACACCAACCATATTAACCAACTAAGAGGATAGTCATCTTATTTTCAGTAATTTTGATGTTTTTTTTTTGTTGGTCTACTCATTTCATTTTTGGAATGATGCTGTTACAATCAACCGCCATGCCAAGTCATACATGCAACAAACTACGTATATGGAATATTATCCATTGGATGCCTGCCTCAGCAGTAGTTCAATTTTAAATATATGAAAACATCATTGGGATTAACATATACATAATACAGCAACAACTTTAGCAAGCAACATCAATGGCAAACAACACAAAAAAAAAACAACTACAATAATGCAGATTTAAATCAGAGTTGTTTTAAAATGCAGATAAATACTTGCATAACTGCATACAACTTACAGAATGCAATACATATTCCTTAGATGTATGAATTTATAAAAGGGTCAAACTTATTTTTATGTAACAAATTTTAAACCCACAACCTTAAAAAAATTAGAATAAAGAACAGAACTTTGTGGTACCCCTGAGCAAACTCAAAATAAATACAAAGAAGTTGTTACAGACACCAAATTCATTAAGCTTAAATATAAGCGCCCCGTGTCACACACAATCAAACGCCTTGGAAATATAAAGAGAAACCAATATACTCTCACCAAAATGGTTGATCGAACGACGTTCCGAAAGGAACCATGCTCTCCATCACTGTCGAGAGCGCTGAGCATAATTTTAAGGGATTGGCTGCACATTGGCAACCTTTCAACATTGGAAAAATTCCCGCACGGAAAGACAAGATCCTGGGTATAGTATGAGAAACCTTCTCGAGCTCGGGCAGTGGTTAATTACTTTCCGACAAGAAAGATTTTCTTGCAAAAAGACCAGCCAACAGGTCTTTTCGGGAAAGAAGATCTAGTATTATCCTTGACTTTTTAACAAACGACCAAAAGCTCCAACTGTCCCGAGGAGCCGAAAGAACTTTAGCACGAAGTCGCTGTTCGTAAAGTAGCTTTTGACAACTTAGTACTCTTGCACACTTAGATCTCATCTGTTTGCATAGCAGATCAGTGTAAGCGCCCTGGATCTGACTGCATTCTTTCAAGTCTGCTCAAACCAACATTTATCCCTCTGTTTGGCCAAAATGAGCTTTGATAGAATAAATGGCTTCATTTAAGCAAAATAACAATTTCGACCATTTCCGCTGCGGCGTCGATGTTGCTATCGAGAACGGCTGTAAGTGGCTGCTGAAGTTTTAGGTCAGCACACAAGACTATGAGGTCCGTTGTGATTGTTATCGAGGACACAAAGTTTCCAGTTTGCAAGCCGGAAAATTTCCCTGAGCTATGCCCAAAGAAAAAGGAGCGTTTGTTAGTTCACTAATTCCGACAGGTGGTTTTGCGCGGTGAATAACTCAACATAATCGCTAATATGAGTCGAGTGGTTCAAGTGGAGAATCCAGGAAGAGTTGTGAACGTTGAAATCATCTGCCTGAACAATCTTACTGTTTGGGAAACTCTCCAACATTCTCGAAATAAAGCTGGTTAAGGAATTCCCCCGTTCTGTGTTAGGAATCCTATACAGGGACGCAAAATGAAATGTGTGTGCCCTGATTCCATTGGCGTAGATAGGCCTGTCTGGGGGAGGGGAAAAAGCACCCCCCAGAAATTTTATAGCCCCCCCCAGAATTTAAATCGCTTAAATTTTTTGTTGTTAATTCAATTGATTTTTTAATTTTTGCATTTTTGCAACAAAAAAAAAATATATTTTTAAATAGGAACTTTAAGACTTGGTAATATTTTTGTATGAGAATCTAATAGTTTTCCCATTAAAAAATGGTCTTAATCCGATTTTCCGATTTTTTTAACGAAAAAAGTGTTCAGATCTGATTTATGTATAATGGTGAAAGTTATCTGAATCCAATGTTGTTTTTTTCAATAGTAACAACTTCACAGAATTTATGTTGCAGGGAATTATATAAATCTAATGATTTCCTATAGGAACCACATTCAATTTAAACTGAAATTTTGCAAAGGTAAAATCTATACCTACAACGAAAGAGTTTTTCAGTTCTAAACATTTATGGGAAACAGTTCTCAACTGCTAAAAAATTCTCAGAATCAAAATTAAAAAGAAAAATAATTTTTAAACTGCTTTCGGAAGGAATTCATTTCTAAGCACCACAATTCAAAACTTGAATGCACATTTTTTGGAAAGTTTTAGAAAAAGGTCCCGATTTGAAAAAAGTTTTTTGATATAAAAAAAATCTTGGGGAACTTTAGCCTCCCAGAAAAATGCTCTTCCTACGCCAATGCCTGATTCGAAATTTAACCCATAATGAATTAAAATCGGCATCAATCATGCCTAAATATGGCAGGCACTCATTGGCGTATATAGGCCTGTCTGGGGGGCAAAGCACCCACCAGAAATTTTTTAGCCCCCCCCCCCAAGAACTTGAATCACTTCAATTTTTTGTTAATTCAATGCTTTTTTTTAATTTTTGCAACAATTAGATTTATTTTTTTAAATAGAAACTTTAAGACTTATTAACATTTTTTAAAAAATAGTCTAAATCCGATTTTTTCAACGAAAAAAGTGTTCAGCTCTGATTGTTGTATAATGGTGAAAGTTATCTGAATCTAATGTTTTTTTTAAATAGTAACAACTTCACAGAAATTATGTTGTAGAAAATTATTAAAACCTAATGATTTTCTATGGAAACCATTCAATTTAAACTCAAATTTTGCAAAAATAAAATCTATACCTACAACGAAAGAGTTTTTCAGTTCTAATCATTTAATCTCAACTGTTAAAAATACTCTGAATCAAAATTAAAAAAAAAATGAATTTTTAAACTGTTTTCGGAAGGAATTCTTTTCTAGGGCACCTCAACTTAAAACTTGAATGCACGGTTTTTGGAAAGTCTTAGAAAAAGGTCCTTATTTTTATTTAAAAAATGTTTTTTTTATATAAAAAAAAATCTGGGGGCTTTAGCCCCCCCCAGAAAATGCTCTTCCTACGCCAATGCAGGCACTGGTATACAACATCAAGTGATACCCCGGAATATCAAAATTCTGTGGATCAGCATCCCCACGTACCTGTGTTTCACACAAGACGAACACATCCGGCCGATGGAAGCAAATGTGAGCATACAAAAAAAAAATCGTTCTTACTTAGTACGCGTATGTTGCAGAAAACTATACGAAATCTACCAGTCATTTAAACGTTTTAAAATTCAAGTCAATAATTCTAACGGTGGAACATCGTTAGCGTATTTTCAACAGACAGAGAAATGGGCATCTCTAAACCGTCTAAAATTTAGTATAATGTTGATAATATGAATGTAATAAAAATATCCGTGGTTCGATTCCAGACTGGGTTTAATAAAAATTAAAAAACAATTATTTGTTATCAAAACTAACCGACGCACATTGGGAACTTTGTGTGAAAAAGGCGCGCATCGACGTTTTTTTGTTATAACTCTTGAACGGATAGGAATTTCACGACATTCTTTACCATTATAAAAACTGGAGACCTTAAGGAACTCACGCATGCGCATTGGACATTTTTCGCATTTGTATCCTACTTGTAAATTTAAGGCAAAGTTGGTTAATTTATTCATATAAAAAAATAAAATGGAGGTCAATTATTTAAGAAACTATTTGATTTTAAGTGCCAATATAACAGCTTACCATTCAATACGAAATGTTTCATTCATATTTGGTGCAGTCTACACCCTACACTAAAATAACCTGCAAAATTAACTGTTATTAATCTATTATCATTTTCGATAGAAGAAACACACGGTAAATAAGCATTATTTGCAATAATTGTTAAGATATTTGGTAAAATAAAAATATTATAAAAACACTACTCTATAATCAGTTCATCCAACATTTCTGTCTGCCTTATTAGGGTTATATTTGGATTGGACTCAATCATAAACTTATTAAAAACATCTTGCAGGTTGTTTGTTTTAGAGTTTTGTCTGTTAAAGTTTCTTTTATAATTTTTAAAGCGCCTATATAATCTTTTCAGAGCCTCCTCCAATAATTGTCAAGAAACAAGACAAATATTTTTATATGTTACTTAATTAGTTAAGGATAATTTTAATACCAACGGGCAATCACAATCACTGTTGCCAAGTTGGAGGTTTTCCCGCTAAATCTAGCGCTTTTTGTTTGGATTTAGTGGGACAAATTTAGAGGCTTTTTCCAATTTTTCTTTTTTTCAATCGAAAACGCCAAGTTTGTCGGTTTTTAGCGCTTTTTTGTAACTTAGCTGGAGAATTTTATATTTTCCCTCTAAATTTTTTCGGCGGTTTCTTGCGCGTTTTTAGTGAAAAGTCAATTTTCGTAAAAAAAATAATTTGGAGGTTTTTTTTTTAACTTTTTCTTTTTTGCCAACCAAAAGTGCCAAGTTTTTCTGGTTTCAGCGCTTTTTTTCTTAATTTAGCGGGAGAATTTTAAATTTTCCCCGCTAAATTTATTTTTGGCGATTTCTAGCGCTTTTTTAGTAAAATTTAGAGGTTTTTGGTTAAAAATAGTTGGCAACAGTGATCACAATTCTTGTCTAAAATGTCATAAGCTAGAATTGTATACATAGTGGGACTCATGATCCACCAACCATACTTTTCAACAAATAATTTTTCAGTTTCATATATGTATTTTCTAAACTACGCTTATTTTTTTTTGCATTTGCGTTTATACACAGAAGTATTATATCAACCCGTTTTATAATATCTTCTTCTTTCCAGTTATTTTGACCGTAATGCGGCCAAGAAAGCCTGTTAGTTACAAGCATTAGGTGAAACTCCTTTTGCCTTAATAAAGTATAGTAGGGTATCAAAATCAGTAATTATTTGAAACCGCGGTTAACTGTTAACAATATATATCATTTAAGTAAATTTTTATAATAAAACGATTAAAAGTAAAGTATTTTAAAAAATAATCCCTTTAAAAATATGTTTTTTTCGTTAATAGACCCCACTTTAAACCTCATTCCAGGCCGCAGCTGCAACTGGCTGCACTAGTTTCTACCCCAGGAGTATTAAGTAATACTTCTAGTTTATTGTACAAAAAGAATCGCCATTCCCTTTCATTCCCCACAAAAGTTGCAATCCAAAATATAAACTGTTTTTTTCTAATTTTTTAAAATTTGACACTTTTTGATGGCCTGTATTTCCTACTTACAAAGAGTAATATTAAAAACAATAAAATGGGTAACAAAGGTACTAGTTATAGCTACAATCTTCACTTAATTTCAGGAAAATCTCATCATTGGAAGTTGTTTAAAAAAATAAAATAAAAAAGGTCTTCAAAAAAAATTATTTTTTTTTAATTTTTGGGAAAAGTCCTTACTTTGAATTTATGTCCTGACTAAAACAAGCGATGGATTTTCTTTCTATAAACGGTTTTCTTTCTCCTAGGGTGTCTATTTAGCAAATATGATCAATTTTTGGAAATAACTAAACATTTGTTTGGCTCTCAAATGCACGTCTGGGATCCAATGTGCGACGTTGAAAATACTGACCGCGTTCTGTTCAGTCACAATCCCTATTTCCGTTATGTAGTTCTGTTAAAAATAAATAAATCTGAAATTTTTCTTTTGAGATCAGCCGACTTACCCGTGAAACCCGAGTATTCGTTTGTGAACCGCACAGCACATAACAGTAAGAAATTGTTCGTTATTCGCAAAAAATATACATATAAACTTTCAAAAGACTTTGTTATTCAATGTTATAAGACACTAGACTCACCTTCCCCTACCGAGTTTCCTCTCGACAACTTGTATAGCGTCAATTGTGGGCAACCCTGATCATCTCCTCGAGGTATTCGAAACAAAGAGTTTCTAAAGACGCTTTAGGGGAACCGCTTCCCCGGAAACAAGTAGTTGCACACACTCAAAGAAATACGTAACTAAAATTCCCACAATTTACAAAAACTTAACTCAGACTTTCTTAATAAAACTCTTAAGTTCATAAACTTAAAAATAGTTCATTGAAATTGAATTTATTTCCTGGCACAGAAGGTAGCGTGCTGGGCTATCAGCCAGAAATTATTTAAAATTATTTCTAACAAGTAAGAGTGTTAAATTCGGCTGTGCCGAATCTTTTACAGCCTCCAACATGCAAAAAAATAAAATTACAGGGGCGTTTTTTTTGGGAGGGGTTGGGGGGTTTCAGGGGGTCGGAAGTGGTAATTGGGGGGGCAAATTTTCCCTCGAATATGTGTTTAAAAATTCATTCTTATGCTTTTTGCACTAAAGAAATACAAGATCAAAATATGATATTTTTCAGGGGTGGGTTTAGTTCTTCAAGGGGGAACTTTTTTCCCCCAGGTTCGATTTTGCTCATTTACGAACTTAACCTGCCTAGGAACATAAGACATATTCGTGCCAAATGTCGGGAGTCTAGCTCTTTTATTTTGTACTGCATCGTGTTAACTACAGACGGACAGACGGACGGACGAACATCGCTAGAATGTCTTAGAATCGATCACTGATCATAAATATATACACTAGGGATATAACCATTTGCATATTTTTGCAAATATGAAATAGGACCTATCATTGTGAGAAAGTACATAAAAAGTCAATAAAAAATGTATATTCTTTTTTTCGTGAATGTTAAAAAAGGTTCGGCACCGATCGCGATGAAGTTTTCGCTAATATTATTTTTGAATTATTCAGACACCCCATATATCTAATGTAAAAAATCACACGCTAATTATACCCTACACCACACTGTGGTACAGGGTATAATGAGTTTGTGCTGATGTTTGTAACTACCCGAAATATTGGTCCTAGACCCACCTTTAAGTAGATTTAGCGATGTCCGATTTAGCGATGTCCGTCCGTCCGTCCGTCCGTCTGTCCGTCCGTCCGTCCGTCCGTCTGTCTGTCTGTCTGTCTGTCTGTCTGTCTGTCTGTCTGTCTGTCTGTCTGTCTGTCTGTCTGTCTGTCTGTCTGTCTGTCTGTCTGTCTGTCTGTCTGTCTGTCTGTCTGTCTGTCTGTCTGTCTGTCCATGTAAACGGTGTAAACACGATACAGGTCGCAATTTTTAATCAATTGACTTGAAATTTGAAACTTAAGTCTCTCTTGGCCCAAGGACGAAGCCTATTGAAATTGGAAAAAATCGGTCCATATTTAGATCTAGCCCCCATACAAAGGTCCTCTTTAGTTTTGGCTCAAATGACACTAATAACCGTATTATAGAAGGTATCGCTTTGAAATTTGGATGGTAAACATGTTTTGTCTTCACATATCATCATTCCGAATTTCAAAGAAATCGGACCAGTTCTTCTTGTAGCCCCCATACAAACCACCTTCCCGATTTTCACATAAATGTCTCAAATTTCATGAAAATAGAAAATATTTAATTAAAATTTTGTTTGTGTATGTTAAACGCGTACTTAAATAACCTTATCAAACCTGATAATCATCGGACCAGTTTTGGACTCAGGCCCCTTGTGAAAATTTCGCCCGATATTCAGTTAAAGCGGTTTATTGTCAACAAATAGAAGCCTATTTCACTCAAATTTGATTTGTGAGTGTTTTCTTCACTTATTAAAGGTTTTACAACATATAGATCTAATCGATCCATGGGACCCATTTTCCGGGAAACCTTGGTGTAGGGTATTATATGGTCGGTCTTGACCGACTATAATTTTCTTACTTGTTTTTTCTTGTTTTATTTTTGTTGCAAAACGGTGAAAAATCAAAAAAACGTTGGAAGAGAAGGATACCCACCAAAGAAATCTTTAAAAAAAATAAAATTTTTGGTGTTTAAGAAATTGCAATCGGTGCCGAAGGTTTTTGAACCAAAATGACCACGGATATCGTTTTTTGTTATCTATATAACATTGCCCATACCGTTATGATAGGTTCTTATTTTGGTTATACCCCTAATATACACTTTATGGGGTCCTAGACCGATATTTTGATGCGTTACACACGGAATGACAAAGTGATTTTACCCCCTTACTGTAGTTGGAGGGTATAAAAATAAATAAAAATTAATGTAAATTGCCCTTATTTTAACCATTTTTACAGTAAAATTTTGTCAGTCATTTTTACGAATTTTTAAGTTATTTTTACGGATTTCAACAGTTATTAATTAACATTTAAAAATAGCTGAAAAATGTTTTTGATTTAAATGAAATGTAAGTAGTCCGTTTTTAAAATAAAGTTTCATTTCTTTCAAACGTCTATTGAATTTATTAACATAATATTTTGAGTGCACTTTTAATCCCAGGCGCTTGATGTTTGAGGTGCATGACTACCCCCTTAATATGGTTAAACTTAAGTTGAATTTTTAAGCATTACTGTCCAACTCTTGGACTATTTCGACAATCTTCTTGGGCACGCCTTTACATGCAAAAGCTTGGCAGAGAGCACGAGTGTGTCGAAAGCTTTTTCGAAATCGATAAAAAGTAAATAAAGTGGAGATCTCTACTCCGGCGACTGCTCGATTACACTGTGCTACACCAAAAATATGCAGGGGTTCTCATATAAAAATTCGGGTTGGTTGGAGTCCATAGAGTACTGATATACTCATAGTTTTTCTGGATCACTTCGTTAAGTACGTTTTTTATTGGCAAATGTGTTGGAAAACGGAAATTATTAAATTACAATTTTAAAAAATTATTACTTTGTTAGTTTGCAACCGATTTTCGATTTTATGGATTTGTTTTAAAGGTATAGGTCTTACCTTTCAAACAAAACAAAAATATTAAAAATCGATCAAGAATTGGCTGAGCTACGATCGCTTAAGTAAAAGAAAACCGAAATTTTTGAAAAATTTGTCATATTCTTTACACTCTAAGTTGAAAGTGAATCATTAAACATTTTTTTTGAATTTTTTGTAAAAAAGTATAGTAAAGTGGCTTTCCAAAACACCAAAAAACATAACAATCGGTTAAAAAATGAATGAGTTATGCTAAGTTTTGTGATAGGACATTTTTAATTTTTTTCAGAAACGCTTGTAATTCAAGCATTATTCATAAATCTTGTTACTAGTAGTAATTTTATGCGCATATGCATATAAACTAGAGATGGGAACGTAATTAGATTTGTGCGTGATTCGCACATGATCAGAAGTGAGCGTGATTGAAAATTAATTTTACTCACGTGGTTGTTAGTGAGTGTCAGTGTGAGTGGAATAAAAAATGGGCGTGTCAGTTACTTCCAAATCCTATTTAAAATTTTTTGGGTTTGTTTAAAAAATATCAGTGTTACTTCTTAAACAAAAAAATATTGAGAATAGGTTAAAAACAGGCTAAGGTGCGCTTGTTTAAGTAAAAAACCTTTTTTGAAGAGTTATACCTGCAACATTTTTATGACAGAAAAAGCTGTGCGCTTGCAAACATGTTTTTTTTAAAACGAAATTGCTAAAATTGTGGGATCATTTGATGGAAATTTTACCTGTTTATAAATATACATGTGAGGCATCCCACACCAAATGTTCAGTGAGAAAAAAATTGTGTACCAAAATTTGTCAATGGGTCCCGGGTAAAAAAGTTTTTTATATAACTAGGGTGAGATTTCCATGCAAATGCATGTTTTTTGTCGAAAGCCTAAAAACGATATCGACCAATTATCTTTCCGAATCAAGAGATTTGCATTAAATGGCATCGATTTGTTTTCGTATATATTGCATATTTTAATGAAAATACATATTTTTGCATATTTTGATTTAAAATGCATATATTGTGCATATTTCGAACTCTTAAGTGCATATTATTGCATATTTTGGCATAAATTAGCAAAAACACAAATTAAAATTAATTTTTTTCAAAAACTATTTTAAATTTTTAAAATTTATTTTGAAAATCAGAAAAATTACTTTTTTTTTCTTCTTAATTTTTTTTTATAGATTTTCTTAATTTTTAAAAAAAAATCTTGCTAGACAAACATCTAATCTTTAAAAAAAAAAATTACAAAAAAAACAAAAGTGGCCGGATTTTTTATAAATTGACTTTTTTAAAAAATGGAAAATTTCAGAACGGGTTCTGAAAATTTTCCAAAAAAATTTTAATCGATAGCCGATACAAAACTATACAAGAATGTAAATTTTTGAGATTTTGGTGCATTTCGTTTTTATTTGATATATATTTAAACAAGGCAACTTGACACAATCTTGACCATTTTTCCAATATTTGACCACGCCTCCTAAGCCCAGTTTTTGAAAAATTGAACAACAAAAAACGTAATTTTCTTAGCTCCATATATGAGGCATTCCACACCAAATGTTTAGCAAAAAAAAAAGTTGTGTCGTGTCAATATGAAATCATTTTCAAAGTATTCGCTCTTAGGGTACTATTAAATAACAAAAATAAAATTTAAGTTTTTTCAAAAAGTAGGCCTTGTAGGCGTGGTCAAAAATTGAAAATATCTAACTTTTTTGCCTGAGCATCTTTACTTCAATATTTATGCAAATTAAATGAAACACAGTAAAGTCTTAAAGACAAAAGCTGTTTATAGATTTTTGAATGGGCTATCAATTAAATGGGCTATCAATAAAAGCTGAATGGGCTATCAATAAAAGCTAAGAAAATGAAAATTGGAACATTTTCAGAAGAAGTTCTGAATTTTTTAAATTTAAACTTAAACTTTATTTATCAAAAAACATGCCGCAATTTTATTTGTTTTTTATTTTTTTAAAAAAAGTTAAAGGAATTTTCTATCTGATCTGAAATTTTTAGAGATGTGTTTTGATTTGTTTTCGAAAAATCAAAATTCAAAAATTGCAACACGCTTATTTTATACAATAATGGTATTTAAAACGTGTGCGTATGAGTAATATCAATACTTAAAAAATATTTTAAGAGACGATGGTAGCGTGAGTGAGTTTTTAATAACGATTACGCGCGCTTATGAAAGAAAAAAATTAGTCACGCACGATATTTTATTTTGCTCACGCTCATTCACGCACACGTGAGTAGAAAAAAATAAGTTACGGTCACGATGTTCACGTGAGCGTGAGTAAAATAAAATATCGTGCTTGAATATTTTTTTTCTTTCATTAGCGTGCGTGATCGTGAATAAATACTCAGGCAAAAATGTTTGATATTTTTAATATTTGACCACGCCTACAAGGCCCACTTTTTGAAAAAAAACTTAAATTTTATTTTTGTTATTTATTAGTACTAAGAGCGAATACTTTGCAAATGATATCCCATTGAAACCACTATGGTTTTTCTGTAGTGGAATGGTGTGGAATGCCTCACATGGCTATCCATACAACCCATTTAAAAATTTACGGTTCACATGTTTTTTTTTTCGCTGAACATTTGGTGTGGAATGCCTCATAAGTATATTTACTTATAAACAGGTAAAATTTCCATCAA
Organism: Pegoplata infirma; assembly: GCA_963921195.1. NCBI lineage: Eukaryota > Metazoa > Arthropoda > Insecta > Diptera > Anthomyiidae > Pegoplata > Pegoplata infirma. The sequence continues at coordinate 157,254,835 of OY992536.1, read as the reverse complement.
ATGATCCCACAATTTTACCAATTTCGTTTCAAAAATGTCAAATGTTTTTTGTCATAAAAATGTTGTTGGTATAACTCTTCAAAAAAGGTTTTTTACTTAAACAAGCGCACCTTAGCCAGTTTTCAACCGATTCACAATATTTTTTTGTTTAAGAAGTAACACTGATATTTTTTAAACAAACCCAAAAAATTATAAATAGGATTTGGAAGTAACTGACACGCCCATTTTTTTATTCCACTCACACTGACACTCACTAACAACCACGTGAGTAAAATTAATTTTCAATCACGCTCACTTCTGATCATGTGTGAATCACGCACAAATCTAATTATGTTCCCATCTCTAGTTTATATGCATATGCGCATAAAATTAATACTAGTAACAAGATTTATGAATAATGCTTGAATTACAAGCGTTTCTGAAAAAATTTAAAAATGCCCTATCACAAAACTTAGCATAACTCATTCATTTTTAAACCGATTGTTATGTTTTTTGGTGTTTTTGAAAGCTACTTTACTATACTTTTTTACAAAAAATTCAAAAAAATTGTTTAATGATGCACTTTCAACTTAGAGTGTAAAGAATACGACAAATTTTTAAAAAAATACTTTTTTTTTTACTTAAGCGATCGTAGCTCAGCCAATTCTTGATCGATTTTTAATATTTTTATTTTGTTTGAAAGCTAAGACCTATACCTTTAAAACAAATGCATAAAATCGAAAATCGGTTGCAAACTAACAAAGTAATAATTTTTTAAAATTGTAATTTAAGAATTTCCGTTTTTCAACATATTTGCTAATAAAAAACGTACTTAACGAAGTGATCCAGAAAAACTATGAGTAAATCAGTACTCTATGGACTCCAACCAACCCGAATTATCATATGAGAACCCCTGCATAAATTATTTTTGGTCTTTTGTAGCACAGTGTTATTAACATCGTACACACACGATTTTTGAGCTCGAAATCCAGCCTGTTCACATCGTAGATCCTTGTAAAATACATCCGATAACTGTTTATTAATGATACTAACAATAACCTAAATATCATGCTTAAAATAGCTGTACTTTTCCGAATCTTACATTCTGTAAGATTTCCTTTCTACGGTCGGTTTCTGGAGACTTGTGTTGTTTGAGGGTGAGGATTGCATCTGTTATATCGGATGTAGTAGGAGTATATATTTCTATATCATCGCTTTCACAGTGAAAAGTACAAGAATAAAAAGGTTGTGGAACATGCGTCCTCATATCGAGCGAGCTGAATTCCTTGAGGTAATAATTTCGCCATTAGAGTCTTTAAATAGCTTTGTTGATGCTGACTTCTGTTTTGAGAGCTTCTTGATGGTTTTGTACAAGTCCCGGCTTCTACGTGCTTCGGCAGCAACTTGAGCTTATTTCGACAAGTCTTTTGTCCACTTTATTTTATCTCTTCTAGCACTACGTTTAACTTTCTTATCGATTGAGGAGTAATTGTTTTGCAGTCTGGTTCTCTACTTGCTATTATGCGGTGATTCTCAAGTAACTTTGTGTATGTTTTTATAAGGAAATATTGTACCACCAATTACTAGGTTGTAACTTGCGCATATTTCAGTATATAATTCGCCGTTTTATCCGGTTTATCCGGTACCATGACATCCCATGATTGTTTCGCGGTTTACACTTAAAAAAAAAGTGAACTAAAATCTGGGAAAATTAACTCAATTTTGAGAAAAAGAGGGAATGATTTGGCTCCAAAGATTTTTTTTCTTGGTTTTAGTTCATAATTTTCCCAAAAATAAGGAAAACTAAGTTATTTAATTTTAAGCCAATTTTAACTAGAAAATGGGAAAAATTATACTTAACATTTAAGAAATAGATTGGGTCTAGACCCTGGACCCATGGGTTCGGACCCCATTTAACTCGAGACCCCGTTGGGTTCTTTAAGGGTCCCATAGATTTTGAACCAAAACTTGTGTCCGTTTCGCTCTAACTTGCTTAGTTTTTGAGATACGGTTATAAGGGGCCTTATAGGGTCTTGAGAATCTTAAAAACCGGATAACTCAAAAACTATTAATCGGAGGGCTTTCGGGTATTTTGCGGAAGTGTTCTACGAGTCAAGAGCTACAAAAATGCCGTTAGACGTTTTCTCGTGTTGGCAGTATTTACCGAGATATGTGTATCTATAATATCTCGGGAATTTCAAATTTGGAAAATTTCTTTGGTAGTAAGAATTTTTTTCCTAATTTTAAAAAAATCCATTTAAAGAAAACTATGAACTACTTATAAGTAAATGAACTAAAATTTTTTCCTCATAGTTAAGAAAATTTCTCATTTTTAAGTTAAATTTAACTAAATTTTAGGAAAATTCACGATAAATTTTCAAAGACATTTTTTCCTTAATTTTAGTTATGTCTTTTTTTTGAGTGTATATTGTTTAAGTCCACTTTGGCGTTAAAATCACCCATCACCCGTTGTCAGTTGACTATAAAATGCCTCCTTTGCTGCCAGTTCCGATATATCCGAGGGTACATATCCCTGTACGCATGTACACCCTAAAAAAATGAGTCCAGTTTCCTACTATAAATTGGGTAAATTTCAACAAATTCAAAAAATATACACAGAAAAAAAAGTTCATACTGGGCATGTTTTTCTACATAAACTGTATGAATTCTACATGATTTTTTTCCCAGAACTTGTTCATACAGTTTATGAATTTGTACATACTAAGAATTACCAAAATATGGATGATATTTTGGTACATTTGGATTTATTTCTTCACTGAAACGTTAATATGACAATAGTTTATTAACATTCCGTGGTTTTTCACCTACATTTATTGGGTTTTTAAAAATCTAGCGAAATTGGTTGCGATTTCGTTAAACAAGATAACTCACATCATTTGTTGAAAGATCCAAAGAAGAACGAAATTCTGGAAAGAAATTTAGAAGATTTATAAATGAAAGTATACAAAATAGAGTAACTAGGTTTTACATACCATTTAACGGTGGAAAACGGCGATGTTTCTTAATAAATTAATTCCACAACAAAAGAAAATTGTTTGACTTTTATTTTTTTTTTTCAAATAATTGTTGTTTGAATTATTTTTGAAACAGTAGGAAAAATTCATAAATAATATGATTTTTTAATAAATAGTTTGAATTGATTTTAAAGAAATGTGTTCATACTATTTATGAACAAAATTTGTTCTGTGTACTACTATAAATAGGGTAAATTTCCAATATTTTTAAGTAGAATTACGCAATTTGTGTAAATCTACCCAATTTATAGTAGGAAACTGAAATCATTTTAATTAGAGTGTAATTTTGCAGGTACGAGTTCGAAATTGTGCCGTTATAATCGTGTCGGAATGTGACTGCCAGCAGATTAGTGCATTTTGCGCTTCTTTACTTTACAAAAAACACTCCACAAGAACGTGGTTGACCAGCAGGTTTCCCCGAATATATAAAGTTTTAGCCATCTTAGCCAGATTCATAAAATATTGTTTTGCAAAGCTTAATAAATAGGAGGTTATAATTAGTTGCTTCTTTGCATATCTATGGATGTTTATAAGCAGCAGAAAGCATCCGAATGTTTCAAATTCCAAATTGTGTCCAGTGTTTAAAGCCACCGGACACAATTGTCCTACATTTTTATCTTACAATATTTGTCCTACATTTTCATCTAACAATATAAGTGCTACCATCTTGTGTATCTATATATTTTCAATTCAGTATCTCATACTTCCTTTCAGTTTTTCTGAAGTATTTTTACAAGCAGTTTGTTTCTAGCTTCTCTGCTGGAATATAATTTTTGTCACATGTTGTATGAAGGGGTTTTCCTGTTTAGTTTTCAATAAAATTTTATTATCATACATTCGTTTGAATTAGAAAAATAGTCAATCATTAATACAAAAGTGTCGAAAGAATCTATTAAATACGAACATTATTTTGTTTCTTAAATGCATTGATTTATTGATTACAAACACTTCTAAAAATGGAATTACTATCCAGACTGGGGCCAAACTTTAAGAATAATTAGTGAAAATATGTTCTAAACATTTGCGTGCATTAATTTAAGATCAACAGCTTATTTTAAAAAAGCACATGGAGTGAAAGGTTTGTTCAAAGATCTAGCAAAGTTGCGTGCAATAAAAATTATTCATTAAAATGTACCTGTAAAACAAATTTATCAGTTTTAAATTTCATTTTAAAAATTCACATCTGACTTAACCTTATTTGAAATTTATTTCTTAAAATTGAAATAATGTGAAGGGAATAAGGAAGCAACTTCTACATAACAGCTCCACCCGTGTTAAGTATAATAACTCCTCACAAAACTTTCCATTGATGGATAAACACAACGTACCGCGTATGTTTATATTATATATGGAGGAAAAAATAATATAAACCAAGTATAAAACTGAGATTGGATACTTCTTTTCGCTACACACACTACAAGCTGCTTAGTTATCGATACGTACCTACTGCATATATTCTCCAAATGTGTACTCTACTCCACTCTATGAAACATTAGCTTATTCTGATGTTTGATGCCATGAAATTTCGGTTTATATTATATGGAAAATTCTTGTTTACAATTTTTGTTGAATAAAGTATCTATTTTATTATATATTTAATGGACTTGATTACATTTTTAATCTATATTGTAATTAACGTAATTGTTTAAATGTTGAGTATTTTTTTTTTAGAATTCCTTTTAAATATAATTTCAATTGTTTGTGAAAACTTGGAAACTTGTATAATCCACATAAATCAGGTAATTCCATTTCAAAATAAGTTTGAGATGGAACAATTTTAGATTATCCCGAATTGATGTATGGTATTCCATGTTCGATACCACTGACATAGTCTCTTACTTGTTTCTGCCAGGGTTGTCAGATATTTTTCACGTCAATCGCCAAATCGGATGTGAAAAATCGCCAGAAATCGCCAAAAGACAATTTTTTTCAGTTTTCCTTAAAAATAGAATTAAGTTTTATTAAAAAAAATAAATTTTGTTTACGTAATAATAACGTTGAAAAATAAATCTCAAAAATCACCAAAAATCTTGAAAAAATTCTAAAAATCGCCAAAATTCAATTATGGTTAGTTTTTGTATTTTTTTTTTTTTAAATTGGACATTTTTAAATTATAACAGGAATTGTGTTAACTTTTTTTTCAGTTTCACTAAAATTTATTTTTTGCGCTAATTCAAAAGACCCAATCGGTGCATGATAAGACCTTGGACCGAATTTGAATGGTGGGTCTTGTTTAAAAGTAATATTCTTAATCAATTTTTTTACAACAGTATGAAATTAACGAAAGAAAAAATGTTTTTTGATTTGCGAAACATTCAGGTTTTGTATCTCTTGGAAACTTTTAACTTTCCGAAATATGACATTTAAATTAGTTGCTCTTAATATGAAATAACATTAGTTACACAAATCTTTTAGAATGAACAAATCCCCATAAAAATAAAAATTAAGTAATAAAAATAAAAAACATTTTGCAGAAAAAACACTAAAACGAAAAGAATTGTCAACTTCTTGAAAATCGCCAAGGAAATCGCCAATATTTTTTTAAATCGCCAGGTCGCCAAATTGAAAATCACGACGCCAAACACATTTCAAAATCGCCACGTTTGGCGAGAAATCGCCATATCTGACAACCCTGGTTTCTGCTGTTCACTGAACTGAAGATGTCGTGGCAGTTTTGTAAATATTTTTCAATTTGAGTTGTTCACGCAGTCAGTTGTTCGAATGCAGTGTTAAATATAAACGTATTTATTTTTATTTGTTCGTAAGGAAATAGTAAATGTATCTTTAAGAGTAAAAAATCAACGAAATTGAAAAATTTCTTTTAATTTAGCTTAAACCATAAAAGGAGTAGCTGAGAAAAAAAAATTGTGCTTTAAATGAATTTCTTATGTTTTTGCAAAGATTTTAGGAGGCTGTCTAAATGAAAATTAAGAACATCCAGTATACCCACACATATGAATATAGAGAGTCGTAATATACCAACGATCATACGCTGGCATATTAAAGGCTTAGAAACACCAAAGGGCTCTTATAAGTATATTTAAATGAAAATTGGCCACAACCAGAGTATGCAATATTGGTAAGCACCGAGTATCATGGTAACTACAAACCAAGTGCTGACTTGTTTATCAGCACTAATTGCATGATTGAGTAAATGATAAAAAGATATGCATAGAGTGAAGTTGTAATTTTTGTATTATCAAAAAAAAAACCTTTACTTTCAATTAGTGTCCCCAATTTACCGGTTCTCCGTATTCCCGGTTCTGCTACCGGTTTCCCGGTTCTAGATATATTCCCGGGAATACTGGTATTCCCGGTTCTAATCCTGGTACCGGTTCTCAAAAAAATATTTGAATTAGCCTTGTGGAGGTTCAGGCCATGGTACAGAATATGAATGACACACTTAATCTTGATCTTTCTACCATCACCGAGTGGGGGCTGGCGAATAGGGTCGATTTTAATGCTCGCAAGACCCAATATTGTATGTTGGCCCACAGACGATCTGTGGAATCAACGGCATCTGTATCCATGGCTGGTATAAATATTGAGGAATCAGACACTCTTGATGTTCTGGGCATGAAAATACAACGTGACGTTCGCGGGAATCAACCTGTTTTTAAAGTGTCGAAAGAAGCATTCAAGTGTCTTGGTTTCTTTAAACGGGGCGAAAATTACTTCACTTCGTCTGACCTTCTTACTATTTATACCGCCTATATCCGGCCGAAGTTGGAATACAACTCCCATATCTGGAAGGGGCTTAAAAGTATGTTTTGAAGGTTTTGAACCGGGTGCAAAGGAGTACGTTGAAGCTCATCAATGACAGTAGGGAATGCAACTCTATGATTTATTGGAGCATCGTCGGAACGTTGGTTGTGCGCCATTGTTTTACCGATATTACCATGGTAAGTGCTCTGCTGAGATAGGCGAACTTATCCCGGAGACTCGTGCGAACGTTCGCAATACTCGTCAATCCAGTAGATCACAACCGTTTTTAGTCGATAGTCCAATGAATTGCACAATTCATTACAGAGAGAATTCGTTTCTCAGTCGAACTAGTCGTATGTGGAATTCACTCCCCGCAGAAGTCATTCCCGCAGCTACGATTTAGAAAAGTTTAAACTAAAAGTCCACAAACACTTCTCCGTATTTCCTCCTTCTCATAACATAGTTTCCTAATACCAACACAATGCACTGCATTAGTAGGGGCCATACCCTGAGTGTTGACTCAAAGTAAAAAAAAAATTCTAAAATATTTTATAAAAATTATATATACCAACTTTCAAGTCCATATTTGCAAAATTGGAATTTTGAACCCCTAAAATGAAAAATGAAAATGAAGCTCACACTGTGTACCATCCAAATCGCTAGTCTTGGAAGTGATAGCAGCTCACTTGTGGGCTTGTGATTAACAGAAGGCCAAAACCACAGTACATGGTTCACAGAGGTGCATTTGATGTGTGTAAGTATTAGTGACAGCACACGGTGACACCGTGACCAGTGAAGCAAGCCGGTCGGCGCGGCTGACGGCTGAGTCGCTAAGCCGATATTTTTCCACGAGCCGCGCCGCCGCCGATATCATCGGCTGATCGGCGGCTCAAACTCCAGCCGATTTTTGGCGGTTTTGAAATTAAAAAGAGTATATTCCTCAATTTTGTTCCATTTGGATATTAAAATTTCTAAAAGTCATGTTGGAATTCAAAAAAGTCCAATTGAAATATAGAAATTACAACTGAAATTAAAAAGTTCGCATTCTCAGAAAAACTAATTGAGAATTACAATTTCAGAATGACTATTGGCCTTTTCCAAATTTCAAATGAAAGTTCTAGGTTTCAATACTTTTTTCTAGATTTCATTTGAATTTCAACTAAACTTTTCTCAAATTTAATTGCGATTGCTGAATTTTAACTGTCTGTTTTATTTGTGTTTTATATTGTTGGGCTTTATATTTTATAATATAATAGGTATATTAGTTCGGTTTGATTCCTTATTATTTCTGAGAAATAATAACTCTTGTTTACAAATAAAAATAAAATTGGCGATCCACTTCGCTTTGCATTTATTTTCAATGTAAAATCTTACGCAATATCCGAAAATGTTTTAATATTTGAAAAGTTTATGTTAAAGTTATTCATATCTTTTTTATTAAAATTCCCAATAAAATTACCTTTTGCAAGAAATCCGGAATCGGTACGATCAAGGAAACCATCTGGACATTATAAGGAAGTTCCAAATATCCTTTTTATGGTTATAACCTTATAAGTATCCGAAGTTTGCAAGAAATTTCCTGTTCAAAACAGATGTGTTAAGTAGACACTCCAATAAAAAAAAAAATCTAAAATCCATTAAGTATATCCTGAAATATTTGCAAAAGAAGTCAAAATATTGAACCAAATTTGAATATTTTTTTCATGTTCGTACCAATTTTTATGATTTTTTTGGTAAAATAAAAAAAAAAGATTAAATCACATTTCCTAAAAATGTTTGCCTCCTAAAAACGAATCTGACACCAAAAAATTGTCTCAAATCGCCTTCTCGAGATATAGCCATTTTTAATTTTGGTGGACCAAGTTCAAATAAATAAAAATATGAATAACTTTAACATACACTTTTTCAATATTAAAAAAATTTTCGTTTTGAGGGCTTAGTCCACAAAAAATGAAAATGCCTATATCTTGAGAAGGCGATTCGATACAACTTTTCTGATGACAAATTCGTGTTTAGGAGGCCAAAATACTTTAGAAAATGTATCCAAAATGTCTGTGAAAAAACCGTGTAGAGTAGTGTTTATATATTTTTTAACGAAAATAGTAGTTAACTTTAATTTTTTTAAATACTTTTTTTGTGATTTCGTTTTATATGTATGTTTTTTAGTTTTGTTTTTATTTTTTTTTTGTTCGGAAGGGGGGGGGGGCTTTTGCCCACCCCAGAATAATGGTCTAGTTAAGCTTATGCCTACACCACTCTGTGGTACAGGGTACAGATGGTCGCGTGAGTGACTTTTGACTCACACTCACGAGTACTCACACAAACTTCACTCACACACACGAAACTTTTTTTTATAAAAAAAAAATTAGCTTTTTTTGGAATGAAAGAAAATATAAAGAGAAAATAAAGCACGCAAAAAAAATGACTCACGCAAACTCACTCACGCAATTTTTTTTCCACTCACAACCACTTGAGTAAAATTGAGTTTCAGTCACACTCAAGCGTGAATCACGCACAAATCTGATCATGTGCCCATCTCAAGTAAAGGGTATTGTGAGTTTGTCTTAGGCTGGATTACTCAATGCTCCGTTATAAAATAACTCTCCGTTAAATTTAACTTTTTCATACAAATTTTGACATAAGGCTCCGTTAAATCGGCAGTTAGCAGTTAACTTTTCATTGAGTAATCCGCCCTTAATGTTTGTAACTATCCGAAATATTGGTCCTAAACCAAACTTTAAGTATAGCGATCGATTTAGAATCACTTTCTGGGTCGATTTAGCGATGTCCGTCCATGTAAACATAGTGAGCACGATACAGGTCGCAACAATCAATTGATTTGACTGAAATTAAATTTATGCTTCCTTTTTCCCAAGGAAGAAGCCTCTTGAAATTAAAAAAATAATCGGTCCATGTTTTGACCTAGCCCCCATACAAACGCCCCCCAAAATTTGGCTAACATTACTTTTATACCCGTAATTTAACAGGTATCCTTTCGAAATTTGGCATGTGAATAAATAAATACCCCAAAAAAAACATATTTTGTAATGTTTCCAAATTATAAAGAAATCTGACCATTTCTACTTGTTGTCCCCACACAAACAAAAGAGCTAACTTAATTTTGGGATACAATTTCCTTCAAAATAGTTAATAAATTTTACCACAATTTAGTAAAATTTAACTAAAAGTTTAGAAATTTAGAAAAGTTTCGAAATTTTCTACCCATTAGTTTATCATATTTATCTTCTTAGATTTAAGAAAGTTTTTTTTTTCACTACTTTAGTAAATTTTTTAAAAGTTGAGAATTTTTTTTTTTGATATCTGACTAAAAACTAAGATTTCAAACCGAAAAAAGCTTGTTGAGCGGTGTAATTAGACCATTCTTGGACTCAAATTAAGTTTGTGCACTAATTAAAGATGTCACAAAATTTATCCCAGTTGGAAAATGTGTCACTGAGGAAATTTCCACAGTGATTCCTTGAGGAAATGACAAATCATAGGTAATCCTTGATGACATGTCCTTACATTGTCAGCACTGAATGTTTGCTTTAATAGTGTGGACAATTCCTCTAAGACATCTAAAAGGAAATGTCTTCAGAATAGCAGTATATTAAATTAAAATTAAAAATCTGGGCAACTCTTCAATTTCCAAGAAAAAAATGGCAATATTATCAATTTATTTAAAATAAACTCAAAATAAAACAAGAATAATAAAAGTAATAAATAGACAAACAATTTTCAAAATAAAGTTTTGAACAAGTAGTAAGGTGTGGGACTAATAAACTGGAGGTTCCAGGTTCAAATCCAGTTGTGACTAAAAAAGGCAAAAAGTTTTTTCTAAATATGAGAAAGTTAATTTATAAAGGAAAATGGATAAAAGTAAAAACTAAAAGAAATACGAAAATTTTTTGTATTTTCGAATGACCTACGTCAGACATTTCCCCAAAGAAGTCTTAGGTGACATGTCCCCAGAAGGTCAGCCCTGACCGCTGATGACTTTGAGTGAGGACATTTTGAAAATTTGTATGAAACTGTCCTCAACCCAGTACATAGAGATGTCTTGTGTATGTCAGCAGTGACTCTGACATGTCACCGCTCCGTCACTGAGGATGGCTCGAGGACGTTGCCAACTGGGATAGATCCAATCGGTTCATGTTTGGACTTCGGACACATTTTCCGGAAAACACTGGTGTAGGGTATAAGGTCGGTCTTGACCCACTATAATTTTCTTACTTGTTACCATAACTCCAATAAAATGGTAATTAAACCATTATTTGATTGGTCCCAAAAGTTCTCATCTATGCTGAATGTTATATGGACCACTTGTTCGGTAGGGTATCGTGATTAATATCCCTAGATTTAAACCGATTTTTACTATACAATAGCGGCGCAGCCGAATTTTTTATTCAGCCGCGCTGTTCGCAGCCGAAACGCCGCCGCCGCACTGTGGTGCCTTTTCCCTAAAAGCGTTGCAAAAATCCAAAAATTGACAGAAGAATTTGATAAAATGAATGATTACATCTGATTGAAAACTCCTCACTGATTAAAAATCCAAAAACAATTTTGAAATCGGATGAAAATTATGAATTATAGAGCCACCCAAAGTTGGCAATTTTTCAGTCTGCCGAAAAAAGTTAAAACATAAAAAAAATATATCATCTTTTAAATTGAATTTCAGGCAAACTATGCAACCGATCATTATTTTTTTGGTGTCGTTTGAAAGGTATATTAATTCAAATGAAACGATATAAAAAGCGGGTTATTTGGTCGAATACTTTGTTTTTAGGCGCAGTTTTGCAAACACACCATATTTCGGTCTTTTTTTATATTTGATAGAATAGAACTAAAAAAGTGACGGTTTGTGACGGGAACTATTAAACAGAGGATGTTTAGTATTTAATACTCTAACTTATTCAATAAAAATTGGGTGCCCGTACTTGCCCGTGTACATGAAAAAACAAAGAAACTGTAACAACTTTTACTACGAAAAGGAGATATTTTTAAAATATCCTAACAGATTTTGGGCAATTTTGAGATCCACTGGAATTTTTTACCAAGCTTAGTAGATGTATTGGTCTTTAATTTATTATTTTGTTTTTTTGGCTTTTTTATTTGCTTATAACGCCCCCTAGCGGAAATTTTTTTCAATATGTAACCACTTTGACGAGCTGTAACTCCTGAACGAATTAAGATATTTTAAAAGTTAAAATTTTGTATTTTTAATAAAACAAAGTCAAACATAAAAATTGCGAAAAACTTATGTTTCATCTCGGAATTTTTAAGATTTTTTTAAATAGACTAAGGTTTGTGTACAAAGAAAGAAACAAACGTTATCTAACAAGATTTTTAATTAGTTTTTAATTAAAAAAGTCTTAAATTTTTTTAACCCTAGTGAATGATCTGTTAAAATTACAAAATTACAGCTAATTACAAAAAAATAAAATTAGTGTTTTGAATTCTCATTGAGTTAATAGTTCTTTTTTTATACTTATATTTGAAAGTTTCCAATCATCTTTTTTAAAAATTTGCCTATGTCTTTAAGACATAAATATACTTGGTTAGTTTAAAAGGTGAAACTTTTTTTAAATATATGTATAAGTTTTAAGTAAACTTTTACTTGACACAATTAAAAAATTACTTAAAAAAAAAAAAAAAATTCAAGTAAAATTTTAGTTGTATAAATTGAAAATTTACTCAAATTTGTTGGTTAACATTTATTAAATTTTAAATATCAAATGGTTTTCTGTTGCAAAATTGAGTAATATTTTACTCAATACCGTTAAAAATTTCCTAATTTTTTTATTATTTTTTCTCTGGCATATAAGAGTGGTATTTTTTCGAGACTTTTAATATGTATTCACGACAATATCAGCGTGCGGACTGACCTAATTTGACGCACAAGAAGTTATATTTTAAATGATTTTAAGATTAAGAAATATCATTACTTTAAAAGATAGGATTTTTGCAACCAAATAGGTCAAAAGGTGTCACTGGTCACAGTGCCGAAGCGGGCCTATTACAATGCGGATGCGCTTTTCTTGAAGCTAAAGGAGTTAAATTCAAGTGCGTTTTAAAAATTAAAAATGCCTTGAAAACTTCAAAACTTGTGATTTTTGCAACGAAAAAAAGTCAAAACGAGGCACTGTGCTGCAGTGGGCCAATGGCCATATGGGCTTCTTATTTTTAAGCTGAAGGGGTTTCTTTCAAATGCTTTATAAATCTTGATAATAACTTTATTACTTTAAAATTTATAATGCTTACAACGAAAAAAGTCAAAATACGACACTGTGCACAGTGCCGCGGCTGGCCTATTACCTTGCGGCTCATATATTTTGAAGCTAGGGGAGTCTTCTTTCGAATGCTCTTTAAATTTTTAAAATATCTTCATTAGTTCAAAAGTTATGATTTTTGCAACGAAAAAAGTCAAAAGGCGCCACTGTGCGCCGCCAAAAATGTTTGCTCTTCAGCCGCCGTCGAAAATTTTGCATCGGCTTGCTTCACTGACCGTGACGGTGTAACTTTTGACGTTTCATACAAAACGTAAACAAACAACATAAATACATGCACAAAAGCTCACACGTACAGGCACACATACACTAGGCAGCGATGATAATTCTTTACTAAAAAACATACCACCATATTGGAAAGTACGCAATTAGCACCATTGTTGGCATACTAGTCTGTACTGTGACCAAAACTGTCGGATAGTCTCACAGCTGCGTATTAGGATATCACTAACCATTTCCCTAATGTTGTCCAGGAGCTACATTATTAAGAAGTTAGAATACGGGAAGTGGCTGACTGGTTGTCTACAAGCGCAGTCAACATGTCTTTAAATGGCCATGCAGTTTGACATTGAACTCATATGGGGCTCAGAGCACAGTTTTATTTCACGGAATTGCTAATTCGATGAGCTTTCAATACTGGGAACTACCTTACTGGGTCCTACAAAATTAGAATGTGTTGATATTCTTCTAGAAATTTGCAAGCAGAAACTACGTCTTCTAATAATATATGAGTAAAGCACGGTAACAATGGGCAACTTCTCACTGTATTTTTTTTAGAATAATCATCGCCATCACAATCGCCAAATGACCTTGAAATGTACTTCCTTCAGGCCTCACAATATCCGTCTGAGTTGCGGCAGCTGAGATTGGATGTTTACCAGAGTCGTTTTTATCCCGAACGCTGAGAAAATTTTCGAGAAGGGTTTAACCATTGGCCAACATTCTTAGTGAAGACAATGACAAGAATAATAGACTCGTATTCAGGAAAATCTAAACGCTCCCAATTGTTTACTGAAACCCAATTTCAATAATAAAAGGCCCCAGATTTTGTATTTTTTGACAAACTATTAAAACCCTTACTGCACCACTGGCTGTTAAAATAAAACTAAAACTTTGTATGCTGAAATTTAACATGTATTCAACTTAAAGTAAAAAGTAACTAACATGCAGTGGCGGTTGTACCAAAAAGACATCAACATAAATGGCAGCAGCATCAGCAACACCAAAACAGTAACAACAACAGCATCAGTAACAATCTTAGGTCTTATGAAAAATTAATTTACATTAAAAGACAATTTAAAATAATTTACTGAAATCGAGTTGTTAGCTACTAGTATTTCTTTTTCTCTGTTTATTTTTAAATACTTGACTTGACTTTTTCTTTAAAATTTTGTTAATTTATTCTTTTATTTTAAGAGTGTGTTAAGTAATTTTTCTTATTTTTTTCTTTTTATAGCTTTTTTTTGTTTTAATTTGAAAACATGCAACAAAAATGCAGTCTAATTTTATATGTTTGGGATAAAAGGCAGCCAAATTTATAAACACTGTTTTTGTAAATCTTATCGACAAAAGTTTTTTTTTATTAATTTATTTAAATTAAATAAAGCATAATGGGAAGCATTTTAAGAAATTTTTGTATCAAATAAAAATTTGCTATTTAAAAACTACCATAAGCTGGCTTAAATTTATTGCTTGTTTGGTTCTTGAGGAATTAAAGAGCAGTCGATCTCTAAAAGACTATTGAGTAGATCGACCGACTCCTCAATCCACATTTTCCTCATAGATTCTTAAAGTCGTTGTAAGATTTGAAACGTTTTAAGATTGAAATAAATGTGAAAACAATAACATGGACTATTAAATGCTTTAACCCCGATAATTCCTCTGGACCTGACAGATTCACCAGGGCTGCCCCTTGTATAGTCTTTTCATAGCCCTGCAAAATTTTCTGTTCCAAATAATCGGTTCCAGAACGCATCAAATTACCCTGCAACCGGTTCTACTTAACATTCCAGAATCAATGATTTTTGTTTGAAATTGTCCCGAAGGCAATCGTTTTTTAGAGCAAGTAGTTTTTTTGAAAAATAATTTTACATAGAAAATGTTGTTGTGATTACCGTAGAATATATTCAAGAATCTATTGAACCAGGAATTTGTTCCAAAAAATTTTCCTGGGAGTTTATCTGTGTTTATATTCCTGTGAAATTAAAGAATTTCCTAGTAGTTTTAATCCCAAAGGCACGCTATCCAAGATATAAAGCTTATACAAACATGCTAAATGATATCGAGACCACAAAAGACGTATTAAGACTACGAAAGCTGATCTCGTTAGAAGTACATGTACCAGAAACTTTGAAATCTACAGATGGTACTTGGACAGCTTCGGCAAAGGACATTCTTGAAACGTTATTCAGGGCCCATTTCCCGGAATGCAACTTGGATTCTGGACACCGGGATAATCCAGGAGAAAATTGAATGGGCAATCTGTACTTTTTAACCATATAAACCTCCTGGAGTGGTTGGTAGTTACACCACTCCTGAAACAGATTTATTCATCCTGCTTTAGCCTTTCATATGTACCAAGGAGCTAGAAGGAAGTTAAAGTTATTTTCATCCCCAATCTCGGTAAGATCCATCATGGTAGCGCTAAGGACTATAGACCAATCATTCTTTCATCCTTCCTACTTAAGACACTGGAGAGAATTCAGGACTTGAATATTGTCTGGCATGCTTCCTGGATATTGAAGGAGCATAATTGGATAATAAGAGTCCTCATGCACCGCAACTTGAGCCTGAAATCTGCGGTGAGTCAGTGAGTGCGATGGCAAATAGAGGCACTCCTTAAGTAGATGTAATCTTAACCCTGTGGGTTCTGGTACAAAATTAGGCTTTACTGGAACTAAAAAGACACGAAGTTAAGGAAGTAGCTAATACTATATCCGACATTATGGAATGTGTTCTCCCAACACTCCATAAGCGGGTTACGCCCTGTGGAGTAGGAAACATTTTCCAAGAGAATAAGAAAGAAAGCTGAATTTCTACAACCGCGCATTGGTGGAACATGTCTGATAGTGTCAAATTCCTGGGCATAATCTTTAACAAGAAATTAACCTAAACGAGGGAGAGCAGAAGGCGTTTGCATCACTCAAAACGAGCTCGCACCCTACGTATCTGAACAAAGTGAATAGAGTAGCTGCCATAAGTATTACACAAAACTTATAAGAAACCATCGATATGAGGACTATGTGACTAACGGTATGACCCCTCATATTGCATGGGATGAGAGATTTAAAAAATTAAATAACATCATGGGAATTCTGAAAAATCCACCTTTCTGGGAACATTAAGTTGAAGTCTAAACTGATGGATCAAAAATGCAATATGGGACAGGTAGTGGAGTCTACTGTAAGGAACTGGGAATTGAATATACTTAGTACTCCATTGAAATCATTTTTTAAGGGCACTGGCAAATAGGAATATACGATCAAAAAAAGTCAGCCGTTGTCGCGAAAAGCTTCAGGCTCTCATAGAAAAACACTCTTTAAGAATGTGCTGAGTTCCGGGTCATCAAAATATTCCTGGAAATGAAAAAGGATACGAGCTATCTCCTATGGAAAAAGCAGACACGACTCCATCTAAACGTAGGCTTAAAATTTGGCTAAACTTAAAACTTCGTCCGAAAAAAAGCATCAAAAAAAATTTAAATTTCGCTGAAATTTAAATTTTGCTTAAAATTTTGCAAGATTTTTGAAATTTTAGTTTTTGATTTTTTTTTATAAATAAGAGTTTCTTTAGTGTGAGTGTGAGTGCACGTGAGTGTGAGTTGTATTAAATTTACTCACGTGATTGTGAGCGAGTGTGAGTAAAAAACATATGATCGGGAGTGAGTGTGCGTGATTCAAAATTCCTGTCGTGAGCGTGAGTGAGTGTGAGTCAAAAATAACTCACGCGCCCATCTCTAGAGTGTAGATTTAATTTCAGGCCATACTGGCTAAAACCATGTTTCCATTCAGATCAAAAACACTTGATTTGAGCAAAACACTTCGAGCTGTTTCCATTCAAGTTGAAGTGATTTGCAACGTCAAACTAATTACGAATTTTCGTAATTAATTTGACGTTTTCTCCACAAAATAGTTAAAACAACAAAATTAGGAAAATAATTACCAAAATTAATTAATTTTATAGTTTATTATAATTAAATAAAGATGTTTAAACAACTAATTGTAAATTATTTTAATAATAAAAAAAATAAAATGTCTTCTTCTTCTAGCGAACACTCACTACGAATGAGTAGCTTTAATTTTCGAATATAAAATACAGTGTTGCACTGACCAAAACAATTGGTGAGTTTAAAAAGTCGACATGTTTTGTACCAAAACACCCAATTTGAGATGTTTTGCTCATATGAAAAATGTATGGAAAAACATGTAGAAAATGACATGATTTCCTCAAAACACTCTGATTTGCCCAAATCATGCCACTGGAAACATACTATTAAAAGGTAATTTAAAAATGTTAAAATTGATTAGTGATGATTTGTACATATGGTATGGGGAAAAAGAGATAGCAGAAGATTCATTCCATTATCTATATCAGTGCCCTGCACTGTCTCGCACTCGATTTATTTGTTTTGTAGTACGAGCGTACTTCTTTCCTTGTGGTGTTTTCCTATCAGTTCAATATGGAAACATCATAGGGAGGTGTTATTTAACCGCAAGGACTGTGGAAAAGGAATAAGTACCAGCGCCTTAGATAGAGAATATAACGGGTATTAGAACCCTTTAAAAATTTGGCAGGTGAATTGCGAAATCTGTTCAAAGGGAGCTTGGATTGAGCATTGTTGGGTGATTGATTTTAAGACGTATTTAACTGACATTGAAATGGAATGGGTAGAGTAGAGCTCATGTTTTCTTCGCATTGCAAATCTGACGAGCTGGCAAGATTGTGCACTGCCTTCTAGGTTCCAACGAATTTGAAAAGGTTTCGGCACGCTAGCACCAAATCTACCTAGGAGTGGACGCATACAAAATGGAGCGTCTTCTATATATAAGGAATATCATATACGTTTTCGGCGTTTGATTTTTTCTTGTTCTTCTTTTTCTTTTTTTCATCTTTTTATCTGAAATCTTTTCCAATAATGGGCAAATGTTTTAGTAATGGTATCTAAACAATACAATAACAAAATACTCATACTATGTTTCTATCTCCTACTGCCTTCTTATTTATTTCTTAATCTTCATCTCGATTTGATGATGATAAACGCTTGTCAGCTGTCATGAATGTATGTATGTAATACAAACACTACTGCATACTTATTTTATATACAATTTATGTAAAAGAAGACACTAGGCGAGTATTAAATTATTTTAAAGAAGAACATTATAATACATTTTCATGTACAATGTTTGCAACAGTATATGTACAGATACTATGATGGTTAAATATCTTTGTCTAGAGATACACTCATATGAAAAACTCCGTACAATGACTGTCAACATATGATATAAGTAGCTAGGGTTGCCATTTCCATTTTGAGAAAATGAGGATTTCCAGCACAAAAAAGTAGGACATATGTCTCAAAAAAGGATGACATACGTCTCAAAAAAGGAGGACATATGTCTCAAAAAAGGGGACAATTTAGAGGCCAAAAATATGCAAATACTGCTGATAAAACATTACAGTGCTTTTGTGTTAGTTGTTCTAAAAAACGTCTAAAAATAGCTTAAATGCTTGATTCATATTTCATTGAGAAAAACAACTACATTTGTAGTTAATAATAACTGTGGAGGATTTGTTTACAAAACTCTAACATGATGTAACAGTCATTCAATTCTGACAATGAGCGTTTTTTGTTTAAAATATTTACGCCCTCAAAAAGTTGGCAATACTGCCAAGCTCTTTGTCTCCCACTCTTAAAATTTTGGAACTTGATAACAGAAAGTACGAAAACTGTTAGACGAGGAATATACGATAATGTTAAATTAACATTGTTGGTTTGACAAATAATTCTAACTTTTTATATCGAAAAAGCGCTTAATAAATTTTTAAAAAATGTATCAATTTATAATTATTATGGTAATATTATTTAAGAAATACCTTTAAAAGTGTTTAAAACAAATTCTCAGCAAATAAAAAGTCATTGGATTTCCCGATAATCCACAAAAAAAAACTTTTTTTACAGCTAGATGAAAAAAACTCTAGCTTTAGTCTGAAAATCGCCAAATTGCAACACTTTTTCTTTTTTATATCGAACTTAAGGGATTTTTTTTGGTTTGATCAAACGTCCAGTTCGATGGCGGACTTAGCAAAGGGAATTTAAGAGAGGGTTTAACAGAAGAAGGGAGACTTCACATATCTTTAAGTATTGATAGTCTTTGATACTGCTGATAAGCTTCACATTTTAGCAATCAAGTAATGCCAAGTCATTTCAAATAATACAGAGATGCCAATAAGTTATTGAAACCCCGGACACTTGCTTGAAAAAAATAAGCAATGACCCGGACGCCCTAAAAAATAGGACGGTGTCCGGGGAAAAGAGGATGGATGGCAACCCTCTCAGTACTCAAATTTAATTGGTTCAACGCACAGTGGACGGTTTGTATGGAAAACGCGCGCATCGAAGTTTTTTGACAATATCTTCTAAACGGTTAGGAGTTGTAAAACAAAATTACACTCAAAATAATTACTCTGTTAAATACTCTGTAAAATGACTGTAATCTCAATTCGACAGATATTTTACAAAGTTATCTGTCGAAATACAGATTTTAAGAAAATACTTTGTTTTCTTGTGACCGAAAAACAAAATTTTATCTGTAATTTTACTTTTTACTTTGTAATCTCTATTATAAAATACGGATTTTAGAAAAATACTTTGTTTTATTCTCGTTACCAAAATACTAAATTTCATTTGTAATTTTACTTATTGCTCTGTAATACAGTTTTTAAATAAAAATCACTTCAAAAAACTTCCAAATATGACCGATAAACCGCTCTTTAAAAAGTGTCTTAAATTACAATAAAAACTGGTAAATTTTACGAAGATGACGTGTAAAATTGGAGTTACTCGTTATAAACTCGTAATATTCACAAAAATTAAAAAGTAAATTTACAATTTGGAAGCATTAAAATTTTAATTTTAAATATTTTTTCTTTTTAATTTTAATTAATGTTTTTGATGCAGAGAAGTTTTACTCATAAAATGGATTTAACTAAAACTTTGTAAATTTACAAAGTTTTTTTTGTAAAATTTTGAACTCATAAAATGCATTTAACTAAAACTTTGTAAATTTACAGAGTTTTTTTGGTAAAATTCTTTTTTGTTTTATCAATATTTTACAGATAATTCTGTAAATTTACAGTTTTAATTATCGAAATCATTTTACAGAGTTTTCTTCGTAAAATAACAAAAAATCTTGCTGGTTGGAAATCTATGGTATTTTCTGCTGGCTCAGCAGAGTATCTCTGTAATTTAACAGAGTGATTATTTTGAGTGTAGGCATTCTAAAAACTAGGGACCTTAAGCAATTAAAGCTGTGATCAAAGTTTGTTGTCCTCCTTGCACCCTACATATAAATTGAATGCAAAGTTGGTTAATTTATTTATATGAACAAATGCTAAAAAAATGTTAAGATCATTGACATTTTTGATATATTATTTCTGAATGTCGTTCGGATAGAGTAAATATACATCATTAAACATTATTAGTTAAAATACATGTAAAAAATTGAGTTAAATTATGACCAAATGTATCGACTTTTTTAGTTAACAAATCTGACAATATAAATATATAAGTGGAATTGCTTGTATCAAACCTATTTAAAATCGCACAAAAAAAATAAATTTAATATTTGCAAACATTACCTTTCACCCTACACTAAAATATCCGACACGTATGACTTTTTATCAATTTTATTTTATTGATTTATAATAAATAAATAGTAGTAATAAACCAAAAATGAATAATAACAGGATTAAAACATTAACCCTAGGATGTCTGACTGCCTGGGCAGTGGTAAGTGACTCTACTGGGCCTGGCGAGGACCTTACAATTTTCCCCCTTTTAAGCATTTAATTGATTGCTGGGATTGTGTAGCATGTAGAAGACTTGTACCACGCTAATTGTTAATGCGTGGCTCAGACTTGGGCGTGGGGTGTTGGTGGGTGTTAATGGCGACTACTCAAAATCAACATGGGCCTCGAAAAGCCCAGTTGAACATCCTAGGGCTAAAAAACAAATTCACATAGACACGATAATGCAATATCGTAATAAATAAATTTAAAAAAAATTAGTTCTTTTGTATTAGTTGCAATAGTTCCTTTGGATAAGGAACCTTTTTTTACAAAGTTCGATGTTTCTTCACGTAAAATGGAAATTTTTGGATCTGATTCTACCATAAATTTTTGAAAAATATCTTTTAGATTGTTTATTCTTGAATTTTTTCTGCTAAAATTGCTTTAGTAAATCTTAAAATATTTATGCGACCTTTCTAACGATTCTTCTGATAACTGACCTAATATTTAAATTGTATAAGTTAGTTAATGAATTGCTTACATAGTTCAAAATATTTTTATTACCAACTGGTAACACCGAATTTTGAATAATCTTACTTCCGTGTATCAGGACCTTATGTACAGTAGGACTCATTGTCCACCATCCATACATTGAGATTATAAGTTTTGCTGTGACGAATTACTTAACTCAATAAAAATTTGACAATTTTTAACTTTTTTTTATTTTTAAGACTTAAATGTGTTTATTACTCCCATTTGGTAAATAGCTATTTTACTTTTTATTGGTAATGGTTTTTTACTCCTTTTTAGTAAAACGAGAGTAACTAAGTACTTATTTATCTTAATTCTCATCACTATTTATTTTTGTCTTACGCCCTTGTTAAAATAATGAGTGTTTCAACAAGTAACTACTTATTAACATTTGTTCCGGATTACAAATCCCATTACTAGTAATGCCAAATTTTGCTGGGTATTTAGTTAGTTTCTCAAGCCTATGCAGCATCACCAATTTTTTTTTTGTAAATATCTAAATAGGTTGAAGCTGATATTTAATAATTTCGAAAAATAAAAATTTAAAAAAATAAATATATATAAGTTTTTTTTTGTCCTTTTATGGACCCTACTTTGAAGCCTTATCCTGAATTTAATTGCAAGTTACTGCAGACGAAAAAAAGTTCCTCGTTTAGATAAATACCTCTAGTTTCCCCCCATATTGAATTTGTCTGTATCCACAAGGTTCCACAAAAGATGCAGTCTATAATTTAGAGTCTTTTTTACACATTTCTTAAAAAATGACAAAATTTGGCAGTCAATTAACGAATAACGCGGTTTAAAATTTTAGCTTATAAGAGCAGTTTTAATAAGTTACATATATTGTCAAAGCTGTGTTAAAATTTCAGGATGTTAGCTTACTTAGAAATAGTTTTACTCAATCATTTAAAAAAGGTTTCCAAAAAATTTTAATTTTTTAAAAAAACCTGAAAATGTTTGGACTTTGGAGAGACGCCCTGGTCAAAGTAAATGACATATAAATATTTTATGAATGGTTTTCTATCCCCTAGGATGTCTTTTATCAAACCCATGTTCAACCGATCAAATCGCGGACAATTTTGATTTTCTTTCGATGCGCGTCCATCTTCCACTGTGCAACGTTAAAACTTGTGAATGTTGTTTACTGAGTCACCAGCCTGCGGTCCCATAATGTGTCTCTTAATAAGCAACAAATTTTAACAGCTGATGTAACAGAAATTTCAAAATATTTTAAAGTGCGTACATCTTTGCCTTTCTCCCTGTGCTTTTGAGATTTTGTCCAATGGGCCCATAAATAGCATTTGCTGAATTCAGAAGTTCACATTCAAAAGTTTTCTGTTATCCGAGCATAATCGTTCACTACATAAGTAGAATTTTCTATTCACATAACAGACATTTTATTACGAGTGCAAGTAATCATATTTTTTTGCTAGTTTTGTATCCATTTTCATATTGGGTTGTTTCATATTTTTTTTTTTTATTTTTAATATTCAAAAACTCCAAAAACAACAACAAAATGTAAAACTAAACCAAACTAATGACATTAAACATTTACAACACTTGCTACACAATGTTGTTTGTAGATACAACCAAAATGTTGTTCGTTCGCTTTACATTTGTATGACAGACAACAGCTGAGCTAGATTTAACTTTAACATTGAGTTGAAAATTGTAAATTTTTTTTTGAATCTGTATTTTATTTTCTTAGGCAATTTTATTCTACTTAACAAATTAAATTAGAAACGCCATTTTTGTTGTACATCAACCGTTGCTGTTGAAGCTCAACAATTTTACTTTAATCATTGGAAAATTCAAGTTAAACTTTAAATTGCATTACAGAGAAAGATTATAAAAAGTACACAGAGAAAAATAAATTGTCTAGATTGGAAAATGGTAGATTTGCCTTAGGCTTTAGCAAAGTTTTAAAGTCAATAGGACACACAACAAACTTAAATTTCGTAGAAACCTCCAAGACAGTTTCCAATCTTGCAGGAAGATTTTGAATTCTTAGGAATGCTCGTGAACCACTTGATTAGAATATCATACAAACAAATTGCCTTATTTTCAACTGATGTTCAGTTGCTGCAACAAACGCTTCTCGTTTGACCACATAAACTCTGAGAACCTTTGGAAACTATGGAACGATTAAGACCTCGTCGTTATGCAAATTAGAACTACATTATTCATATAGCTCCGGCAGAAGTCATTAACCGGCACCTTTATCCGTTCGTATACATATAGTCTCTAAGCAGCACTCATAAACTGGTGGTATATTCCGTTAAAATAGAGGGATACCGGAGGCGTTTTTAATCCGAATTCTCACACAGTTCCGAAAAATTTCAGACCAATTAGTCTGTCTTCTTTTTTGATAAAAACAACCTCGGGTCGTTGCCTTTGACGAGGCAACATGCATATAGCAAAGGTAGACCATTGGAAACAGCTATTCATAAGCTCGTTGGTACCATCGAGAAATCGCTCTTAATAAAGGAGTTCACTATGGTAGCATTTCTTAATATAGAGGGGGCTTGTAATAATGTAAAACCAGCCTTGATAATTGTGGCATAGTCTGGTCTAGGAGTGAAGCATGGGATCGTATTGCTGGTAAAAATCTACTTGTTATAACGTCTGAATTGGGAGTGTCTATTATAACGATTTGTTAATAGGGTAACACAGCAGGGAGATGTTCTTTCAGCACTTCTTTGGGACCTGGCGCTAAATTCAATGATGCTCTCTCTAGAAGCACGTGGCTGTCATCTCGCCGCCAATGCTGACGATGTCGTAATAGCGGTACAGGGAAATCACCAGCACAGAGTAATATTATGCTGCTCGCTGAGACGATCTTTTAAGATCTCTGTGGCAGCGGCTGACCACCTTAGATCTGATATTATCACTTTCTAAAGCCATTAGAGCAGCTTGACTATCAATGAAGAATCTAATATTACACCTGTATATTGGTAACATGAAAATTTGCTCAGCTGCCATGGCTATCGCAAATACTTCGGCTTGGAAGATACTACAATCGTTGTCTAGACGGAAATACTTATTCAGGTTTAGTTCCATGCAGTGAAAGCCACTACCTGTGCCCTCCAACATTTTGGAAACATCCGTAAACACGTTAATTTGCTGAGGTTTTTCTCTGTTGTTAAGCCAATCATCCAGTGAAGGAATCACAATTTTAAATCTACCATCAGTTACGTTATAAGGAATATCATAATCCGTCCTCCGTTCAGAACTACCAATAATCTTCGTATGTCGAACCTGTCTGTTTTTTAGAGATCCCGTTTGGAATAGTCTATTTAGTGTAATTTTCGCATTCTCCTTGATAAAGAGGTCTAGCGGTGTCATATCCAGAAGCATTTCCAAAGCTTCAGTTGATGTCGTCTTCATAGCATTGTGAGACTCAACAACGCAATCATTTTTACCCGTTTGATTGAGCCAGCATGACCTGTTAAATGACAGAGCTTGGGTTTCAGACCCCAATTCTTTCCGATTAATCTCTGACAAGAGTATAGTGCAGCGTAAGTCTTCCTTATCCATTCTTTTAGATTTGCCGTCTAAGTAAGTTTTTTGTCTAGTATTACCCCCAAGAATTTAGCTGAATCCGAAAGTTCCAAGCTTACGCCGTTCAGTTTCGGGAGGTTGAAACTGGGTATCAATATTTTTCCTGTGAATAAAACCATTTCCGTCTTCCCTGGATTTATCTTCAATCCACACGACTCCGCCCAAAAAGAAAGCATATTAAAAGAGCTTTGAATTCTATCAGAGATTGTGCTCAGACATTTACCTGAAGACATAATCAATAAATCATCTGCACGGTTATGCCGTTTTTTTCCAGTTTCCGTAGAATATAATCAACAACAATAAGCCACAATAGAGGAGACATAACACCCCCTGCGGATGATAGTTAGTGCTACAGCATGGATAATAGTATTTTCTAATTCCGATGTGATCTTCTATGAGAGTCTTGGATGAGGGGTATTCCGTGTAGTGTAGCGTCCATAAGTTTTTACCCAGATGGATCGAAGCGACACGAACAAGTGGACTTTGGAGACTAGTCGGAGGAGCTTGGGTTAAGCCACTCAGAAATGATGGCAATAGAGGAAGGCTGACTGGTTGAGTTGCAATGCTGACAGTCAAGCCGCCGACAAGTCCCTGGAGTTAATGTTTCTGAAAACAAGATTTGTCCTTATCTGCCGAACGTCTTTAAATGATATGGCAGTTTGACATACGACTCATATGGGTCTCAGATAACAGTGACATTCTAGGGATTTACAAAGCCGATGAGCTAGCAAAACTGGGAACTGCCTTACGTATGCCTCTAGAAACTTGCAAGCCAAATCTAAGACTTTGTTCCGCTACGGAAACAAATCGTACATATTTATATAATCCTTGAAATTCCTATAGGGAACATTTTGGTCTTCTCTTAATCAGAAGCGCACAAATGAGTTGATATCGCTTTCAAGAGGCTCCATTTTAAAGGTGGTTGCTATGATTACCGGACACTGTCTTATTAGAAAGTACGCAGAGCTGTTAAATGTGTCGTCAAATGACTTTTTCCGGAGTTGCATGGATGAGTAGAAGTTAGAAAATCTCTGCCATTGCCCGACACATTCTGGTCAGTGACTTGCTTCACTGGGATCTAGGGATCTGTACGATCTTTCTTATTTGTCAAATGTCAAAATTCAATATCTCAGGAGTTTCATAATGAGCTCTAATTGGTTTAACGGCAGGGACTAGTAGAGCAGCCTCATTACCGTCCCGCGGTATTACAAAAGACCTCAGAGTCTATGTGTGCTGACTTAAAACGTCAGCAGCCACTTACAATCTAATATAACCTATCCGTTCCAAATTAGTCAAGATTCAAGCGAGTTTTCCTACTGCTGCAACCACCGAACCAACGTCGAAATCTCTTTGTGAAATATCACTTGTGTGTTTTCGATTAAGATTAGGTCTACCGCAAAGTTTCCCAAGTCCATTTTATTTTGTCATATCTATCGTATTTTAAACTTCCAAAAATCAGTTAAATGCAATATGATTATAAAAATGTTTTACAATACCTTTAAATTTTCAAGATCTTGAATAAATTTATTTAAACTTCTCTTGGTGTACATTTCAAAATTGCACTTAAAGCTTTCGAGCGAAAAAGCTTTTACATGAAGATATATTTATGTATAGTTCTTCCCTTAAGCATATATCACATCTTTCCTTTTATGTATCACATTTTTTTTGGAAAATCATATAGAGCTTATAGAAACATATAGTTTTCTCACTTTAGCAAATGAAGCATCATTATCTAAAAACAAAAACATCCTGTTGGAATTTAAAGATGCGCATGTCACACGTGTTGGGTATTTGGAACAATGATTGATATACTTAAGGGTGGGTGGCTGAATAGATGTTTGGGTTGAGAAAGCACCCCCTCACAATTGCTGGGATACAAATAGTAGTTGGTATATGATGAACAGAGTAGAATCTGGAAATATATATATAAAAAAAAAACTAACAATGATAATAATGATACATTCATATTATGAGATACATATATTCCCTTTTGTATGTTTTTGGCTGTGCGTTTGTTTCTATTTGTATGTTAAAATAGATGAGTTTTGTAAGTGTAACATAGGTACCCTAACTCCACCCTATAGGGAATTTACAGATGCATGGTAAACAAAATATTAAAGTCTTTAAAATGAAGCTAAAAATTACTAAAATTTAATTTTTATGTAAACTTAGTAATAAGGGACGTTTAGATGATTCACAGTGAGTAAATTCTAAAGAAAGACGCAAATAGTTTGTTAAATTGGATTTATTTCTGTTTTTAAAATAGTACCATATACTATGCCCAAGATTTCTTTTCGATCTAGGTCAGTCAAGAGGGTTCATTAGGTTCTCAGCTGATGCTGGCACAGTGCTCTTAGACATTAAGGTGTTCGTTCTTTCTTCAACTTTCAATCAAGACCTTACTTAAAGCTCTAATGAGTTCGACCAATAAGGTCGATTTAAATGCAGTGTTGTATAATGACGAACAAGGGATCAATTGATGGTTAGAGATTTCAAGTGGTGAAAGAATTTTTCAAGTTCTGGATTTCTTAAAAAGCTGTAAGAAACACTTTGCTCCATCTAACCTAGTTGATATTTACAGTGAGGTTTAAAACATTTGATATTGATTCCAAATGAACGAACATGCTATTTGGTTTTCATAAATATTTGATAGCTTTCTAAATTAGTTGCCAAGGTTTTGAGCACCTAGATTTATGAGATTACTTAAGTTTTTCGCAGAACAATTTTTTTTATTGCTCTATATTGAATTTCTTTGTTGAAAAAAACAAAATTATTTTTCAATAATCAATATTTACAAACGTTTGTTGATATTACAAATTTCTGTATAGGAGCACTTTCAGTGAAAAAATTTATTGTATTCACAAATATGGGGGTCAATATAACAATTCGTTTTTTTCTGTGTATCTTTAATTGTTCAAAAGTCTTTTTTTGAATAAACTTTTCTCTAAATTTTGAGCTCATCACAGCACAGATTGATAATTCAGTTTTTGTTTTAGAGCCTTCTTAATTTTTTTAATTTTTTTCACAGTGTATTTGGCCAATAATGTTACACAAGCTCCAATTTTTTAGTATTCCATTTTTGAGGTCATAGTTCTCAGAGTCTGAGAATTTTTCTAAAACGAAAAATGACTCAAAATCTGAAAATTTTTCTATACGAATAATGTCTTAGAATCTGAAAATTTTTCTATACGAAAAATGTCTCATAATCTGAGAATTTTTCTATACGAAAACGTCTCAAAATCTGAGATTTTTCCTATACGAACAATGTCTCAGAATCAGAGATTTTTTTATACGAAAAATGTCTCCTAATCTGAAAATTTTTCTATAAATTAACTGTCTCAGAATCTAAAAAAATTTTCTTCATGGAAAATGTATCATCCAATGTTTGCTAAGCAGGCTTTCAAAGAAGGCACACATTGCATGTTTTTGCATTTTCAACCGCGAATATTTAAAATTCTAGACGTGATGGAAAAATTTGGACGTCACAAAAAATGACAGTAGCATTTGGAATGTTGGTTGTGTCATACTATCGATTAATAACACTGTGCTCGAATTTGACACTTTTTTAACAAGATGGGCACCCTACACTCAGAGAAAAAGCTTCTTCATATTGATGAAAAGTTACATCAATATGATGAATTGTTACATCATTTTTCGTCCAATGCAAATTGTCATCAATATGATGAAGTGGTCAATAAAATTTTTTTTATTTGAAAATTGAAAAAAAAAAGAAAAAAAAATATTTTTTTTTGTTATTTTGATTTGATTTTATTTAATTTATTTTTATTTATTTACAATTGTTTGTTATTTTCTATTTTTAAAAATTTACATCTTTTTTTTTGTATTCACCAAGATTTGAACGCCGGACCTGTTGTTCGTTGGGTTTAGTCTCTAACCGCTAGCTTTTAGAGCATCAACAAATAATAGCATTTTAAAGCCGTTTTGTTTGTTGTGTGTTAAAAATAACGCTAAAATGAGTGTGTAACTATGCTCTGCTAAAAGCTGTGAGAGGGAAAGAGAGGGATACTGTACAATAATAAAATGTGTGTGTCTACAAAACCCCCTTAAGCAACTGTTTTAAAATATATACGTGTGTATCTATCTATATCTATCTATACTAATATTATAAAGAGGAAATGTTTGTTTTTTGTTTGTTTGTTTGTAGAAAGTAATCTCCGGAACTACTCATCCGATTTCAAAAAAGTTTTCAGCAATATTTAGAGTGTTCCTCCAGGACGGACATAGGCAAGGACCACGCCCACTTCTACGCCCACTTTTTTTTCCAAAAAACGTAAAATTTAAAAATTTCCAAAACTACTAAACCGATTTCAAAAATGTTTTCACCAATATATACTTAGAATGGTCCTTCATGATGGAAATATGCTTGGTTTCATCGACCACGCCCACTTCTACGCCCACTTTTGGCAAAAAAACTTAAAATTTAAATATCTATGGAACTGCTCATCTGATTTCAAAAATGTTTTCACCAATATATAGAGTGTTCCTCCAGGGTGGATATAGGCTAGCATTAATCGACCACGCCCACTTCTACGCCCACTTTTAGCCAAAAAACGTGAAATTTAAAAATCTCCAAAACTACTAAACTGATTGCAAAAATTTGTTCACCAATATGTACTTGAAATGTTTCTTCATGATGAAAATATGCTTGGTTTCATCGACCACGCCCAATTCTAGGCCCACTTTTGGCATAAAAGCTTAAAATCTAAATGTCTATAAGAATACTCATCCGATTTCAAAAATGTTTTTACCAATATTTAGAGTGTTCCTCCAGGGTGGATATAGGCTAGGAATAATCGACCACGCCCCCTTCTACGCCCACTTTTTGGCCAAAAAAAAACTAAAATTTAAAAATCTCTAAAATTACTCATCTGATTTCCAAAATTTTTCCATCAATGCTTGGAATGGTTATTTAGAGTGGAAATATGCTGGGTTTCATTGACCACGCCCATTTCTACGCCCACTTTTGGCAGGGGAAACGTTAAATTTAAATATTTTATCCGATTTTAAAAATTTCATCACCAATATATTTTAAGAAATGGTCCTTCAGGGTGGTCATGGACTAGCTTTCATCGATCACACGATCACGATTTTAAAAAATGTTTTCTCCAATATTAAGAATGGTACTTCAGGTTCGACATAGGCTACGGTTTTTAGACGTAACATTTTAAAATAAACGAAACTTTTTATGAGGTTTCAAAAATGATTCCACCAATATGTATTTAGAATTCTCCTTCAGGGTGAGTTAGGGTAAGTTTCATTGACCAAAAGACGTACAATTTAAAAACCTCCGAAACTACTCATCCGATTTCAAAACATTTTGAAAAATGCCCTTTTTGGAAATTCCGATTTTAATGGAGCAAATATTGGTCATATAATCTTGAAACTTCAAATGTGGGATCCTTCAGCCCAAAAAATCATTCTAAAAAAGTAAATTCCGGAAATTTAGATTTTAATGGTAAATTATTGTACTGTGGTACATTTATCCCCTGAAATCCTCTAGCAGAATGAACAATGAAGAGAACAACATATTTTGAAATTTAAATTTTTAAGAGTTAAAAAGAGTAAACATTGGTTAAGGTAGGGTAATATGTAACTTTTTATATCAATTGAGATAACGACCCTAAAATGTTTTTATTTCTTTAACACATGTTATACAGAAAGGAATGAAGCCTATATGGAACGAAATGAATTGAAATTCAATAAATTGAAATGAATAGAACAGGGAACAAAATGGGATAGAACGTGGAACGAAATGGAATGAAACGATTTCAATAATTACAATATAAAGGCTCGAAAATTTTCAAAATATTTTTTGTTACCGAAACGAAAATGATTCCGGCCTAAACGGAGCTGTTTTAATTTTATAATAAAAATTTAATAATGTAGAGGAGAATTTAAGAAATGGGGTTTCTAATCCTGATCTTTCTTTAATACGGTATTTAATATTACCGGTAACAAAGTTCCGGGCGGGCCTGCTAGTGTATGTATATAACAAAACATGTTGCGTCTTTACATATACACATTAGCAATCGTTTAACGTTATCTAACTACCCAGCAAAAATAAATCGAGATTTCGGCGACACAGCATCCTTGTATAGCATACCGAAGCGCATCCAAAGAGCGCTCTTGAGGATGCAGTAAAAGTAAGGGGAAAAAATTTAAATTTTTTGTTAAGATTTTTTATAAAAAAATCAAAATATAAAATTATATTTTGATAAAATTTCATACATGCATTCCTTTGGAATATATTTAACAATCTTTGAATAAAAAGCCATGAGTTTTAGACAAAGACACATGATTTCACTGCATCATTATTGCGCATTAATCAGCGCTGCAAAGAGTGCTTCAATCATAACACCTCACATTTTGAATGAAAAAAAATTGAGTACACCATTTTCACTTTAGTTTCAGAAAATACAAATTATATTACAAAAAATGTCAAATCATATTTTAGAAAAAAATTTCCAATATAATTGGTGTATCCAACTAGCGCTCTAAAGTGTGACATCGCCTTAGAGAATCATGCATGAATTCAGCAGGTTTGGATGCGCTCTTTGACTCGAGTTTCCTTTCCAAAAGCTGCTGCCAGTTCAGCAAAATTTCTGCTGGGCGTTTTAATTATTAAAAAAAACATTTGAAAGGCATATTGATGACACTTTTTGATGATATGATGAAATTTGTCATCACTTGTATTATCAATTCCGGTGACATTTTTCATCATAGTGAAGAAAAGCTTCATCAATATGAAGAAATTTCTCATCAAAATTGATGACAGCAAGTGATGAAACCGTATCATCAATATGATGAAGCATTCTTCTCTGAGTGTACTGGTAAAGTTAATTAGACAGTTGCTGAATTTCTATCATCTTAACTCTATTTAATATACAAAAAAAAATTAAATTTGTTGAAATTTTTTTCGCGAAATTTATTTTCCAAATTTTTTTTATTTTGCTATTTTTTATGGAAATGAGTAGAATACGATATGCTACAGATACAAAAAAAATTTTCGTTGATTTTTTTTTTCGGGAATTTTTTTTTTCGAAATTTATTTCAAATTGCATTAAAGGCAAAAACTTTGCTAATATTACTTTATATTTTTTATCAAAAAAACGAATTAAAAATATTTAAAAAATAGAAAAAAAAATGTTTTCCCGAGTAAAAAAAAATTGTATGGTAAAACATTTTATCTTATAAAATTATATATAATTTATTGGATCTGATTTTGCTAAATTTCATCCGAAAATTGGCCGCGCCAAAGTTATCTCATAACATCATAAAATATATGAAGTTACAGTTTAATATTTGATTGTATGTGATTTCATCCGGAAATTGGCCGCGCCAAAGTTATCCCAAATTATCCATTATCATGATTTTGTATTAAATATGATATAATATGATGTAATTTCATCCGGAAATTGGCCGCGCCAAAGTTATCTTAAAATATCCAATATCATGATTTTATATTAAATTGGATATTATATAATGTAATTTCATCCGAAATTTGGCCGCGCCAAAGTTATCTTATAATATCTGATATCTTGATTTTATTTAAAAATTATTGGATACATTTTTATCCAAAAAATGTTTTTGTTTTTAGATTTATTTTTAGATATAATAATGTCAAACTGAAAATAAATAAAAAAAAAAAAAACTTCGAACGGACGGGGATTAGAACCACAAGTCTTCCGTTTTGTAATCGCAATCTCTACCCTCTAGACCAGCGGACGTTGTTAGCAAATAACAACTTTAAAAGACTTGGTTTTAAATAAATTGATCGTATCTAATTATATCAAATTGATCTAACATATAGTAATATATGATAATATCCAATTAAATATGTTATTCACTTGTACACAATTTTCAAAAAGACTTAGAAAATTTTTGATAAAATTTGCAAAAAAAAAAAAAAATGGAATGACGTACAGCGCTATTAGGGGCTTCCATGGTAAGCTTAAACAATAATTTTAATGTAGCGGTATGCCTTATTTCCAAGTCATAGGCTTCCAAAGTGAAATAAGACTTTGGCTTATAAATTTGAAATTTTTCATGGCATCAGGAAATCAGAATTAGATTTGAGATCGGGTTCCAAAAATCATTGATAATTTGATAATTTAAACCAAATATAGCTATTATTAACTATATAAATGCAATATAATTTTTTTAAAAATGATTGCAAAAATTCAAAAAGTAAAATTTTTTAAGTTCTAAAAAAACAAATGCAATAAAAAAGTGTTTTCCATTTAAAAAAAAACTAAAAAAATATATTTTTTTCTGGAATCGAACTCGGGTTCCCAAAAATGATAGATAATTTTATAATAAATTAAATATAGTTATATATAACTATATAACAGCAATATATTTTTTTAAAAATGATTGCAAAAATTCAAAAAAAGAAAAATTTTTAGTTCTAAAAAAAATAAGTGCAATAAAAAAGTGTTTTCTATTTAAAAAAAATTAAAAAAAAATATTTTTTTTCTGGAATCGAACTCGGGTTCCCAAAAATTATAGATAATTTTATGATAAATCAAATATAGTTATATATAACTGTATAAAAGAAAAATAATTTTTTTAAAATGATTGCAAAAATTTCAAAAATGAAAATTTTTTAGTTCTAAAAAAATTAAACGCAATAAAAAAGTGTTTTCTATTTAAAATAAATAAAAAAAAACTTTTTTTTTCTCGACTGGGCCGGGAATCGAACTCGGGTTTCCAAAAATCATATGTAATCTTATATGATACAATAAATAGTTTTGTATAACCATATATGTTGACACACAAAAATAAATTTTGAAATACTGGCATATATAATTATATATGACTAGTTGTTTGGTCAAAAAAATATTTTTTTTATACATGATTATATCAAAATATATATTCCATTACATATGCGACCATTTATAAATATATATTGAGTTTAGACGAAATTTGCGTATATATAGTACCATACAAATACAGATATGTTATCGTTTAAGACACATATAATTATATCTATTATTTTTGTTGGAAATTTTTTTAGTATGGAACCATATATAATTTTAAATGGTATTATATTAGTCATATATAATTATACATAAATTGATACTGGATTTTTTGTTTAGTAAAGTCCTATTCATAATTAGATAAAAAATCACGTATAATAATGTATGAAATCGGATTAAGTTTTATGTGCAACGTATGATTACATCTACAATTTATATTAATATATTATGAACAATATAATTAGATATGATTTTATATGACATCATTTAAAAAAATTGGAAAATTTCAAAGTGAGATATAATTTTATACTTTGACTCATATAGTTGTATATGGTTTTATGAAAACATATAAAATAATATACATTTATATAAATTCCTTTTTACTCGGGTTACCATAAAAACACTTTGCCAGGAATTTGGGAATATTAACTTATATTTTAAGATAAAAATCAAATTTTTTTCTTTACTTTGTTCGGAACTTCCGATTACCAAGTCAAAAAAAAAGAACCCAAACACAGTGCTCCGCAGGTCCAATATTTTCTTGCATTAATATTGACCCTAAAAGGTAATTGTTCCGACCTCGACGATAAAAAGGGAAATTTGCTCCATCCTAGTGTATATTTTGTGCTCGATTCGTAAGTACTCTTTCACCATTCACCAATTTTTTAAAAATTTGGTATTCATTTAAATTTTAATATTTTTAAATTTGTTTTCTTGCAATTATTCAATATATTATAAAGATCTTTAATTATTACAAGAAATTTTTAAAATCTTAAAATTCGAAATAATATCAAATTTTTAAAAATTAGGTGAATGGTGAAAAAGTACTCCCGAATCGAGCACATTATATCTAATAGAAATTGGATGCAATCTAAACGCCCTTATAAGCTAATTTAGTTGATTTAGCATGGGTGCTGTTTTTTGTTTTTAGAAAATAAAGTTTTAAACAATTTGTTGCTTTCATTTATAGGGTTTAATTTAATTTATTTTTTTTGTTCATTTTAAAAATGTTTCCCCTATTTTAAGAATCAACATTTAGATGAATTTACTTTGGCTTACATTTGAAAATTCCATTTTTTTTTTTTTGAATTTTGAAGAATTTGATAAATTTTCACCTTGACATTTGTTGACTTGACTGACAGATATGTCTAAAAATTGGGTGTATGTATGTGTGTGTGTTGTATACGTTATACATATATGTAGATGGTATTTACTTTTTAGGTTTTTCTTGCTTCGTATGTTGAGTTTTGAATAATTTTTAAACAAAAAACCATCTGATGTATTGTGTTTTTTTGTAACAGTTTCCTTGTAATTAATTAAATAACAAACATTTTGTAGCAAAAAAAAAAAATAGACAGCTGTCTTAACAAAAATATACATAGAAAAATTAAAATCTTTAAATTTTTTCACAAGGTCCTTTTAAATTTTTCAGTTTTTGTTCTTCTTTAAATTAACTCTTTTTGCAATGAGAAAAAAGCTTTCAAGGTTAAATTCTTTAGAAATCAATATATAAAATTAAAATTTTTTTTGCAACATTTTTATCTTGGCTCATTTAAATTTGCACATCCTTTTATCCTTAAAGAGTTTTACTTGTTTTTGCCTTTAACGCCCTATAATTAAACATCATACATCCTTTCTTTGTGACAAATTAAAGCAGGCTGCAGGTAAAGATTAACAATTTCTTAATGCTCTACTTGTCTTTGTGTTGTAAATTCCGTAGTTTTTGCAAATTTCCATGTTATTTAATTGTTCTATTCAAAAAAAGAATGTCCAGTTTTAATTTGCAGTCATTATTGATCTTACTGTGTTGTGTGTCTGTCTGTCCATGTCAAATCCTTTCCCAACTTTATGCGTGTAAACAATGTGGAAATCACTTGTACGCCTTTTGTTTGGTCACATAGAATGCTAATGACGACTTTAATTTGTTTTATTCAATTCTATAGAGTTAGTTTGTCTCCTATACTATATATGTATTTGGGTTAGTTTTTCATTTTCATACTTGTATTGTCACTTGTAACTGTATATGGATGTAGATAATGAGTTTACATGACTTTTTTTTGGGAATTTGTATATGGTGTTTTTTTGTGATTTTTGGAAAATCACCACATCAAGTCGAAAATTAGTTGTAGTTAATTTTTGCATAATCAAGGTCACACCTACAATAGTAAAAGTAATTTTTGTATGTACAAAATACAATAGAGTTTCTTATCCGAGTACATACTCGTACATATATTTTTATGGTATAATTTGGAAAAAAATCAAATGTTAGATTGAAATAACAGATTTTTTGCAATTTAAAGTAGAGATGCTCGCGTGAGTGGATATTGACTCACGGTCACACAAGAAAATTTCTACTTACTAATTCACGAAAATTTTACACACATTCGAAAGTGCCGGGCAATGGCAGATGAAGTATTCGATAGTTTCCAACTCCTCTTCGTCCATGCAACCCCGGCAAAAGTCATTCGACGGCACATATAACCGCTCTGCCTGCTTCCCTAAAGGACAGTCTCCGGTAATTATAGCAACCACTGCACTATGGTCCCAAATCCATTTTTTTTGGCAGAAATTAAAAAAATAAAATTTAACAAATTTTCAAAAGCTTATACATTTCCTTAATGTCAACACTATAAGCTATCAAGAAAGTATAATGAAAAAAATTTGGTGCCAATACTTTCAGTTTGCTAGGCTTTCAAAGTTGAAAGTTTTAAGACGTATAATAAAACCGGAATCAAATCAATATTACACTTATACAAACGGCAAATGGGAAAAACTAAAATTATAAAGAGGCTAAAGAGACAAATTGAAACCTAAGGATACTAGTTCTTGTTTAAAATTCCTATTTTACAGTTAATGCATCCTTGGCGTTATTCTTGGGTGTTTTGATTATGAGGATTTTGGAGCCAAAATAGCCTATATCTTTCGTGGACAAAAAGTTGTGTTTGGGCACGAACTTGCATGAGTCTTTAAACGTGAAAGTGTTTTCAATATTGTATATTTAATATTAAAATTTACATCTTGCCAGCATTTTTTGGCAAACTCCCACAATTTTCATTTAAGTTTAGCACAAATTTCGGCCAAATTTGCTGTTTTTTGCGTGGCACGGTATCACATTATTTTTTTTATAATTTTTTTGCCTTCCGTAAAGCTAATTAATTAAAAAAAATATATTTAAAAAAAAAAAAAAAAATTTCCAAAAAAAAAATTAAAAAAAAAAATTTTTTCAAAAAAATAAATTTCAAAAAAAAAAAATTTTTTTTGACAATCGATTTTTGATTGCGCCAAGAGATGAAAATCATCCCAGAATTAATCCGAGTGACCTTGCTTCATTTTTTGAATTTATTCCAAAAAAAATGCATTTGGAACCATAGTGCACTGTCGAAATCTCTCCTCTTGAAAGCGAGGAGAGATTTCGCCTCTGATTAGAAGAAGGCCAAATCAGTCGTGTTGTCTCATACGCCCATACATTTGTCCATCATAGGTTTTGCTTGCAAGTTTCTAGAGGCATACCAACAGGTTGTTCCCAGCCTTCCAAGCTCATCGGCTTTGCAATTCCCTGGAATGCCTCTGTGCCATGGGACCCGTATGAGTCGTATGTCAAACTGCTTGGTCATCTCATTTAAAGACGTACAGCAGTTAGGGGAAGATCTTGTTTTCAGTAACATTGACTCCAGGGACTTGCCGCGGTCAAGTCTGAATAGATGTTGACTGCATTTGCAGATATTGACTGTCTGAATAGATGTTGACTGCAGTTGCAGATAATACATTACTGATCAACCAGTCAGCCACTTTCCTTATAGCCAGCATCTCTGTCTGGTAAACACTACAATGATCCGTCAATCTGCGAGCCAGGCTGAACACAAGCTCCTCAGAATATAATCAAAAACCCACTTGTTCGTGCAGCCTTATGGACGCTCCACTACCCGGAATTCTCCTCTTCCCTCCCTACTCCAAGATACTTGGCTCCATCTGAGAAGGTAATTTCAGTGCCGTCCACAAAAATAGGATCAAAAACAGGAATTCAATTTTTTCTTGTAAACAAGACATGCTCTGTTTTACTTGGACCAAGACCACAGCCTCTTGCCCATTTAGACAGATCTTACAGAGAACCCTGGAGAATGTCCCTCAATGTTGGCAGATGCTTTACCGCTATCGCGACATCGTCAGCATATGCGACAACATGACAACCACGTGGCACGGGCTGCTTCTAGAGAAGGCAACATTGAATTCAGTGCTAGGTTCCAAAGAAGCGGTGAAAGAACACCTTCCTGTGGTGTGCCCCTATTGACAAATCGAGTTATGATAGACGCTCCAAATTCGCACGTTATACGTCTAATAACAAGTAGGTTTTCCTTCATTAAAACGATTCAGACCAGACAATGCCAGAATTATCGAGTCTAGGATGACACTAGAGTATTCAAAACCGAAACCGGTTTACCGGTTTCGAATAGTTTAGAATTTCGAATATTCGAGAAACCGGTTTTTTTGTGTCGGTAAACCGGTTTTTATAAAAAGTTATAATTTAATGAGTTAAAATATGTATTGACATTAAACAGTTGAATGTACACTCAAAAAATTATGTCATTAACTGTTTGTAGTTAATTTAAAAAGTTTTCCGTTTAGTCGTTTTTAAAAGAAAAAACATTTGTTTGATGTTCAGTTTTTATTAATGACTACTTCAGTCCTTTGTTTCAAAAATAACGCACTAAAAAATAAAGACTTTCATTAACATTTAATTTTTAAAGTCATTTATTTTTGTTCTGTAAGTAAAAACTACTGATTATTCTTTTGATTTTTAATGATTAGTGTAAGTAATTTTTTTTTAAATTGTTGGTATTTTTTAATGAAATATCATTAGTTTTTACCTACACAAGTCAGTTATTTTTTTGTAGAAAAAAAATGCAAAAAATTATTTATAGAAATATAAAAACATGTTTGTATCAAGTGACTTTGGCACGATGGGTAGAGTGTCTGGCCAGAATGTAGTTGATTGCGGGATCGATTCCCCAAAAATTTTATTAAAAATTTTTAAAAAAATATTTCAATAAAAAATTGTAAAAAATTACCTACGAAATCATTAATTTTTATTGTTTTCGTCGGTTATTTTTTTGAAATTTGTTGGTAAAAATAACAGAACTATCATTAATTTTTAATGGGTTCGTTGGTAATTTTTTTCGAATTTGTTGGTAAAAAAGAGTGAAAAAACCGTAATTTTTTAATGTTTAATGTTATTTATTTTATAAAATTTTGTCAACAGTAAAAAATAAATGTTTATGTTTGTTAAACTAAATGAATAATTACTGGAATGGTTTTCAATTGTTTATTCACTGGTTTTAAGTGTGTTTTTCATTTGTTTTTGCCTACAAAATACTTTGAGTGTATGTGTGGAACAAGGTGCTAAATCCAATTTTTGGAAATCGCGTTTTTTTGCAAAATCCTGCCTTCCTACAATAGTTTGACCTATTTGTAAACAAATTTGTTAAAAACTTGATCGTTTTCGGTCATAACAGTGACCTTAAAAGTTCAATTTTAACTATTTTTGGGAATATTTTATTCTTTTTGCTTTATACCAACATGTGTTTTGCAGTTAAACTAAAGGTCATATATTTAAATTCTTACATGTGAGATGGTTAACGTTTAGAAAAAATCCTAGGCTTTAACATGTGCCCATTGGTTTGGCAAAAAACGCTATATTATCTAATCTATCGATAGTTAAAGTGTAAACTGGAAAAAGGTGCTACACTCAAAAAATTATGTCATTAACTGTTTGTAGTTTATTTAAAAACTTTTCCGTTTAGTCGTTTTTAAAAGAAAAAACATTTGTTTGATGTTCAGTTTTTATTAATGACTACTTCAGTCATTTGTTTCAAAAATAACTCACTAAAAACTAAAGACTTTCATTGACATTCAATTTTTAAAGTCATTTATTTTTGTTCTGTAAGTAAAAACTACTGATTATTCTTTTGATTTTTAATGATTTGTGTAAGTAATTTTTTTTTAAATTGTTGGTATTTTTTAATGAAATATCATTAGTTTTTACCTACACAAGTCAGTTATTTTTTTGTAGAAAAAAAAATCGAAAAATTATTTATAGAAATATAAAAACATGTTTGTATCAAGTGACTTTGGCACGATGGGTAGAGTGTCTGGCCAGAATATAGTTGATTGCGGGATCGATTCCCCAAAAATTTTATTAAAAATTAAAAAAAAAATATTTCAATAAAAATTGTAAAAAATTACCTACGAAATCATTAATTTTTATTGTTTTTGTAGGTTATTTTTTTGGAATTTCTTGGTAAAAATAAGAGAACTATCATTAATTTTTAATGTTTTCGTAGGTTATTTTTTTCGAATTTGTTGGTAAAAAAGAATGAAGAAACCGTAATTTTTTAATGTCTAATGTTATTTATTTTAGAAAATTTTGTCAACAGTAAAAAATAAATGTTGATGTTTGTTAAAACTAATGAATAATTACTGGGATGGTTTTCAATTGTTTATTCACTAGTTTTAAGTGTGTTTTTCATTTGTTTTTGCATACAAAATATTTTGAGTGTATATCCATATAAAAACATAGTATTGTTTTACGTAATACTAAGGGTGGATTTTGATAATCTATCAAATTTTTAAGTTCAAACTTAAAAAATTAATGGTTAGTTACTTATATCATAAATTGTGCAAATTTTTTAGCCCATTATGGGAGAAGTTGTTTAAAATAAACCATATAACAGTTATTTTTTTGTTAAATTAACTGCTTTTTATTATTTTTATATAAAAATGATTACTGCTGGATCCCGTCTAAATTTTGCTGAATTCATCACGCTAAATTTAAATTTTTAAAACATAACACAAAAAACTTAAAACTACTTGGCAAATGTATTGAAATTCCTACACTCAAAATAATAACTCTGTTAAATTACAGAGATACTCTGCTGAGCCAGCAGAAAATACCATAGATTTCCAACCAGCAAGATTTTTTGTTATTTTACGAAGAAAAATCTGTAAAATGGTTTGGACAAAAAAAAAAAAACCGTAAAATTACACAGTTTCTAGTAAAATATTAGTTAAATGGGATCACAATTTTACAGAGAAGTACTCTGTAATTTTACATATATTTATAAAAACTTTGTAAAATTATTTCGTCAAAAAAAATAGTAAATTTACAGAATTATCTGTAAAATGTTGGTACGTGACCAGAAGTTTTTCAAAAACTTCTAAAAATTTACAAAAATTTTGTTAAATTTATTTGATTTTAAACTGGAACACATGAAATAATTGGGAACAAAATGAACTCCAGAACTTCCCTGCTTTAAAAACATTAACAGGCTGACAAGCCAATAAAATTATTCTTTGCGGGTT
This sequence comes from Pegoplata infirma, assembly GCA_963921195.1. Lineage (NCBI taxonomy): Eukaryota > Metazoa > Arthropoda > Insecta > Diptera > Anthomyiidae > Pegoplata > Pegoplata infirma. The sequence goes on along the minus strand of OY992536.1, from coordinate 157,213,375 downwards.
ACAAATATTTTAAATTATTAAAGCTCACATATTCAGTGACGCATTTAAGCGGTAGATGTTCACCGAGGTTTTTATAAATTAATAAATGATGATTTGAGCAGGGGCTATTTTTAATTGTGTTTTTTTTTTAGTACTTTCATAATTTAAATGAGCCTGATTAAATGCGTTTCCCACTTTAATGGTGCGAACGCGAAACGTTATATTTTAATTTCTTGTTAATTTCACTTTTTAAGTGGCAACTACAAGAATTCTTATTAATTTTCTTCGACTGTAATGTGCAAAAAGCATGGATAAGTACTAACTTGACACAAAAAAAAGCAATTGCCATCATTTAAATGCGCCCGCTTAAATGTTTCGCTCGCGAATGTTTAACTTTGTAGAAATTATTTATAAACTCGCTAGATGTTCTCACGGTTTATTTTTTATAAACTTCTTATTTTAAGTGCCACATTTGAACGGGATCATTTTAATAAACACTTTTATAAAATTAAAGGGATCGCTTAAGAATGCCTTGACTCTCTTATATATTTCTTTAATGTGCTTGACATGGCTTTAACACAACTGTCACTATTTTATTTCTGATCAATTTATTCTTTTTTAAGGTAGGAACAGAACAAGCCCGGCACGACTTTTTCCATACGATTTGACAGTTAAAAACCGTGGCCGGCACGAAAAAAAATTAAAACTTATTTTATTTTATCTCTGGGTTCTCTCAATCTCCCACCCTCTCACACTCCAGGGTTGCCGCATTTTCACAACAATTTTTAATTTTTTCATTCACAATGGTGTAACAAACGTACAGTAGTGCCAACTTAATCACATTGACTATGTGATAAGCGATTTTTTTCCGTAAAATTACTCCAATTTTATTAAAAGTTGGCACCACTGAACAAACAAATGACATTTTTTGCCGTCGCCGTCCCCCGTCATTGTTTTGGGCCTATATTCTCCGGCAACGGCAACCGTCCCCCGTGCCGTGCTTGTTCTGTTTCTACCTTTAATGTGCAAGTAGTGTTGACAATTGGGAAATACCATCGTGTAAATTTGCCCGCTTTAATGCTTCCAAAATGTAAATTTTCTTTTTTTATTTTTTTGAAAATTACGAGTTTCTTACGAATACCTCCAATTTTACACTACATCTTCTTAAAATTTTCCAGCTTTTATTGTAACTTAAGACGCTTTTTAAAGAAGGGTTTAAATATTTGGAAGTTTTTTGAAGAGCTTTTTATTTGAAAACTGTATTACAGAGCAATGAGTAAAATTACAGATGAAACTTAGTATTTTGGTTACGAGAAAAAACGAAGTATTTTTTTTTAATCTGTATTTTAACAAAAAAAAACTCCTAATTATTATCTGTAAAATAGACATTACAAGTTAAAAGTAAAATTACAGATAAAATTTGGTTTTTCGGTCACAAGAAAATACAAAGTATTTTCTTAAAATCTGTATTTCGGCAGATAACTTTGTCAAATATCTGTCGAATTGAGATTACAGTCATTTCGCAGAGTATTTAACAGAGTAATTATTTTGAGTGTAGTAGAAATTGTAACATAGCACCTTATTCCACTAGAACAAAATTTCACATGCTACTTCCGCTCATTTGTTTTTAATGAAATTTTGTACATAGATGCATATGGTCCATCTTCGTCGAGCTGCAAAAAGAAATTTGAAAAAAATATTTTTTTTCGCGACTTATTTGGGTTTTTGCTTCTCCTGAACAATTTTGTTTTTGGATTATAGCACCTTGTTCCACACCTACATTCAGTTTTTTAGAAACACTCACATAATTTAGCGGTACTACCATAATCAGTTTGTGGATATGTTGGTATGTCAATATCAATATATCAACGAGTTCCGGATGTCCGTCTCTTCCTTTAATATTGAAAACAATATATTTTTTTTTTAATTTGGCACCTTGGAGTTCTATGGCAAACCATTTTTTTTAAATTATCCTTTTTGAAATTGTTGACATTGGAATGGGATGTCTGAATTTATTGTTAATTGTGCTCTTTAAACAATTCAATAAAAACAAATTTGTAAATAAAATCTCTACAGATTTCCGCTCGCAATTGCAAAGAATTTAAATTTAGTTGTTACTTCCTGCCGAAGTTTTCAGCAAAATTGTGCTACGTTAACGGTGTCATTTAGATGATACTATTTTCGCTATGACTTATCGATTTTTTGTTCATTGGGGTATGCCTGTTTTGTAAAAATATAACTAACAAGGAGAGTCTCCCTGGTGTCACCCTCCTATCTTCATGAAATTTGTATATCTTGTTCAGAGCGAAAATTCATTCGACACGTATTTTTTTTTAACAGCCCAAACTCATTTTTAGGGGAGGTCGATATGTATGGGGAAAATTTAACTTTTTCAGTTTTTTTCGACTTATTAACAAAAATGTCCTAAAATGTTGGCATTTTACTCAATGTGACGTTTGTGCATGTTTGGAAAAGTTCTTTGCACACGAAGATAGACCTTTCATTTGGTATATAACATGACAAGGTTTCTTTGTATTATATAGGAGATAAACGCAAAAAACTGAAAAATTAACGCTTCTTCCCCCCTCATTTTCACCCCCTAATATGAATTTGGGCCGCTAAAAAAAATACGTATTCCTTTATTTTTCCAGCTCTACAAAATAAAACCAATTTCATAAAGATCGGAGGGTGACACCAGGGAGACCTTCCTTGTTAGTTTAATTAATTTTTAGCCTGAAGAATAAAAACCGGTTTAACCGGTTTTTTTACTAAAACCGAAAATCGGGTTTTAAAAAATATGCTTTTTCGAATAAACCGAAAACCGGTTTTTGAAAATGGCCGGTTTTTTGAATACACTAGATGACACCCTCTACATCAAGAACGGCCGCCATAGTGTACTGCTTTACCGAAAACGATCTCTCGATGGTACCAACGAGCTCATTAAGAGCTGTTTCCGTCGTCCTACCCTTGCTTTATGCATGTTGCCTTGTCGAAAGCAACCTCGAGTCAATCACTCTACGCAAATATGAGTCCATCACTTGTTCCATTGTCTTTAACCAAAACTGAGACAGACTAATTGGTCTGAAATCCTTCGGAGCTGTGTGGGAATTTGTCCCGGCCTTCGGGATAAATACGACTCTGGTAGACCTCCATTTTAAAGGAATGATCTTAGAAAAAATGTTTTTAAAAACTAACCAGTCATCAATTCTATCAGACAATGCATACGACACAAGGAAAATAAGCGGAGGAGAGCCAAATAGACTTCCAATAAGCTTCAAGCTAGCTGCTGTGACATACAGATTAATTAAAAGTTTAGTAGAGAAAAATTTATTGTACCAAAAGTTGTACATTAGTTTCACATTTATCATCCTTGTTTTGATTGTCAATTTCAGGACATTTTTACATTTATTATATAGGCAGTTATAATTTTTGTATACACCAACACAAACAGACATACAGATGTGTTTGTTAAGATAAACTAATGTTGTCAAACAACTTAAACATGTTTCAATTGTGTCCTAGCAACAATTAAGGATTTAACTCACACATACACATTTTCATTACAAAAAAATTGTTTAATAATCCTGCATTTAGAAAGTGCAACTACACACAGGAAGAAAAATTTAACGAAACACATCGTTACCGACTCACCCTCATTTCGTATGTATGGATGGTTGGTGTCTGTGTTTAAATTTTGCTTTCCTGTGTGCTCTTATTTCCTTTTGCACATTTGAATTAGAAAATTTTGCGGTATGTTTCTATGCAATTTTCCTGCACTGATTTATTCTGATAAGAATTTTCTAATTGGCTAATGCTAAGCAAGATTTTGGCAGTCATATAAATTAAGCGCATTCACATAAAGATGGCGCTGTAGTTAAGGATGCAAATTTTAACAGCATCTGAAGTACACAAAATTTCATACCTAAATTTTACATTAATTTTCATGTTAATTCTAAACATTTAAGCTAACAAATCAATATTTTAAATTTTTTAAAAGTAATTGAACTTGTAACTGTCAAATTTGACAACGACCTTGATCATTAATCTTGTAAAATTCTATACCATTCAATGGCACAAATTTAAATACAAGTCAATTCAATAGCTTGAGTTGCAAATGGCAAATATACAGAAAAAAGTTTTCTATTCCAAAGAAAAAATCAATAAAAGAAATTTCAATACGTCTGCCTATGCGAGTAAAATTTTGCAACAAAAATAAAATAGAAATAAATTACAAATGGAAATTCCTTTACGCCGAACTTAATAATGTTAGAAAAAAACACAATACCAAATATTTTTTTCTACGGAGTTGGGGAAATTGGTGTTCGTAAAGCACAACTAATTTGAATATGTTTGACGAAAGCATGCCACATATCTACAAGAAAAAAACAGTATGTGTATTGTATGGTGTTGTAACAACTTTTCGTCTGTCTTGTAACTCTGACACATATTTTGGGAATCATTGAAAATTAATGACTCTGAACGCATTCATTGTACGTTACACGATACAGCCTTTGAAAACCAAGCATACAAACATTTGCAGGCGTAATATGTACCAGATCGTATATGTTGCAAAGCTAGGGATGGTAACGCAAGCATAGATTCTAAAAATTTACTTTTTCGAGTCTTGATGGCGTGAGTGAATTTAGGCTAGGTTAGGTTGTAAGTGGCTGCTGACGTTTTACGTCAGCACACGTAGACTCTGATGTCCATTGTTGTCAGGCTAACACTGACGCAATTGCTCAATAAAGTTTGAGAGTGTTAGATACGATACAGTCCAAAATAAAAGAGCTAGACATCTGATAACACAAATATGCAGACTAATCTGTGAATTCACGACGAATTGCAGCGTTCATGAGCTAATTCTTTCTCCTACCCTTTTTCTTATTTTTCTTAACATTCTTCTAAGTCAAACTTCAAATCCTTTCTACTCTTTTTCAGATGACGGCAACATTTGTCATTCATTTTTCTTTGATCGTAGGCCAAGCCTTGTTCAGGTTGAGGAAAAAAGGCGGATTATGAATGACACACTTAATCAGGACCTGTCGACAATTTCTGAGTGGGGTCTTGCGAATAGGGCCAAGTTTAATGCACGCAAGACCCAATGTTGTATGTTGACCCACAGGAATGTGGAATCATCAGCGCCATCTGTACAAATGGGTATCGAGGAATCGGACACTTTTGATGTTCTGGGCATGAAAATTCAGTGCAAAGTCCGTTGGAATAAACATGTTTTTCAAGTGTCGAAAGAATCATTCAAGTGTCTCGGTTTTTTAAACCGGTGTAAGAAGTACTTCACCTCATCTGATCTCCTAACTATTTATACCACTTACATTCGACCGAAGATGGAATATAACTCTCATATATGGGCAGGGGCTTCAAAGTCTATTTTGGAGCCTTTGGACCGTGTGTAAAGGATGGCGTTGATGCTTATCAATGACAATAGGGTATCCAACTCTATTGACTCACTGGAGCATCGTCGGAATGTGGATTGTGTGACTCTGTTCTATCGATATTACCATGGAAAGTGTTCCGCTGAGATAAGTGAACTTATCCCTAGAGCCCGAGTTTTTATTGGCAACACTCGGTTATCTAGTAGATCACATCCATTTGTTGTCGATTGTCCAGTTGATCGCACATCGCATTACAGAGAAGGTTCGTTTATTAGTCGTACTAGCCGTATGTGGAATAATCTTCCAGCGGATGTCTTCCCAGCTGCTTTCAATGTAGATAAATTCAAGTCAAATATCCAAAAACACTACTCCCTCTTTCCTTCTCACAACCTATTTTCCTGATATCGAAACAATGCACTGCATTATTAGTTCAACGTAAAAAAAAAATAACGCTAATCCTGACTTCAAATTACAGAAAGTGAAAAAAGTTGAACTATTTCACTTTGCCAGACCTTTGATGACTATTTTATATGGAGTTAAGTGAGCTGATTCTGAATATGTTTTCCAACTTTTCCCACCAGCTCGCGTTCGCGAGCAAATCACTGCACAAAAGTCGAAAAGGTCCAAAGACTTTTAGTTACTTCGCATAATACATATAGGAGATAAACAAAAATAACTGAAAAATATTTATTTCTTCCCCCTAATTTGAACCACCTAAATATGAATTTGGGCCGCTAAAAAAATATGTGTCGCTTTATTTTTCCTGCTCTTCAAAATAAAACTAACTCCACAAAGATCCGCGGGTGACATTAGGGACCTTCCCTTGTAAGTGGAGATATCAATAGCTTCTGAAAGAAGCCACCCTTTCGTCGTCAGCACTCTTCGGTTTGTTACACTCTACAGAGTGAATAAAAAAATCTTTAAACCTTTAAAACAAATGAAAAAATTATAGTCGGACAAGAACGACCATTAGTAAATGAATATATCCTGCGGGAAATTGATTAGTCCTGCAGGAACAATTGTTCTGAGAAACACCTATCCTATGACTGTATATTTGTAGAATAAAAAATGTAAAAAATTGATCTGATAGACCAGTAAAAGGTGTTAATAAACCCCGTTCTTAGATCTTGCCATGTCAACGTAAAGGTCCCTTTCATATAATAGTCCAATTTTAGAACCGCTCCTCGACTGATCCCTTTTCCTGCGGGGTAGTTCCTTGGTACTTTTTAGTTTTAAGTTGATACTCATTAATTTTTTAATTGTACCAACTGGATCATCCCTGTTGTAGACATTTTCGAAGAATTACGTGAAAGTTGAGTGAAGTGTATTTTAAAATTTGTTTTACAATAGAAAATAAAAAAAGTAAATATCCATTATGTATTTGTTTTGTTTTTTTTTGCCAGCGTGCGATACAATAATAAGTAGTTAGTTGTAACCCTTTTTAACTGTAATTCGTAATTGATTTTTTGTTAAGTGATACTTTTTAGAGGTCAATAACTTGACAGAACTAATCACACAAATAAATTCAGAATTTATTGTGGCAACTGAATGTTTAAACATAGATGGAAGTATTTTTTTAAAGAAATATGCAAATACATTTATTTTAGCATTGTATTTTCTTTACTTGATACCAGAAAAGTCCAGCACAGAAAAAAAAAAATATTTGAGTAAATTTTTAATACTATTGAGTAAAAAATGACTAAATTTTGCACTAGTAAACGATTTAATAGTATTGAGAAAACTTTTAATAAAAAATTATTAAATGTTTTTTAAAAAAATTTTAGTAAATTTTTAATTGACATAAATAAAACTTTACTCAAAATTGTTCGTTTGTTTTTAAGTAATTGTTAAATTGTGTTAAGTAAAAATTTAATTAAAATTTATCAATTTATTTTTTAAAAAGTTTAAAAAAGTTTTAATTTTTTTTACAAAAAAAAGAAAAAAAAACACTTGTTTTTCAAACTTTAACAAACATATTTATTAGAGTTCGTTTTCAAAATTTTTTTTTTGGTTTAGATTTCTGGATATTATCACTTTTTAGAAGGTTTTTGTATCAATAAAAATAATGGCGTACTTTTTTTATTTAAATTCCAACTCCTTCCCGTGCCTATAGGCGTCTCAAATCGCGGATTTTTGGTCCCTTTTCCCATACAACAAAAACGGCTAAATACATATCAAATCTGACTTCAGTAAGCTTTTTTTTTAGTTTTTGGAATGCAAATACTTGTTGATTGTATATTTTTAGCTTGTTCGATTGCAATAAGAAAACCTTTCTGGGCTTGCCACTCAACAGCGTTGTAATGCATAAAGGATATGTTAATTCCAAAATTAACCAGAGTTTTTAAACTTTGAAGAGAAATACAATCAAACGGTGACTTACTAATTGCGGAATTAAAATATGCCAACTCGTTAGCTGCAACAACAACATTATTAAGCACTTCTTCTCCCTCTTCTACTTCTATAAAATCTTTTTTATATAGCATTTGTTCGGTTGTATTAATCAACTGTACAAAATCTCTTGTGTTTTCGTCCACTATAGACATCGTGCATAGATTATTTTGTTCTTCTAAGTCGTTTGCAAAAAGACTTACATTTGGATCAATTGTTAGCAGTTTTGTAAATTGTTCTTGGCTGTTACTTCCTAACAATTTGATACGTAAATTTTCTTTTTCTTCTATCTAAATTCTTTCATCAAATATTGAAAATATGGCATTTTCTTCAGTTACGTAGTCCATATGTCGTAGTTGAGTAGATTTTGCACTACTTGCAATTAAGGGAAAATATTTTCCACTAATATGTGAAAACTCTTCAAGTTCCATTAAGAAATTCAAATCATTTTTTGGCGCATGTATTGCGGACTCGCACGTAAACCAATATTTTAAATACACCGTGATAAAATATAAAAGCATTGATTCAAATTGCTCAACAAAGGCACAGTATATACAGTAGCGAAACTCTTAATGGTGAATTTTCCCCCTTTTTTATTCACCTCGTTTGGCTCACACGTATAGGAAATGTGTGAATTCAACACATTTGTCAGAATTTTGAATTTTAAAGACAGTTTTCTTTTTTATTTTCATTGTGTACATTTATTTTTATTTAATTTTTTTCATTTATGTATATGAAATTAAAAAAAAATAACTAAAATAAGATTATAGAGAGGCTCGGACTCGGGGAATCACAAGGCCATCATTAATGGAGTGAATTTTTTGAGGAAAATAACCAAAACAGCGTAGGAAAGTTTAACTAGGAGGAGAGAATGGGCAAAATGCTTCAAGCATAGAGTATACTCTATGGCTTCAAGTTTGCAATCACCATTTGCCTGGTTGGTACATAGAGTAAAGAATAAGAGGTATCATGGATGATGTTTTCTGTTAAGCAATTACAAACTTCAATTATGTCGAGATTGTATGGATAAAGATATCGAGATAATCGTAGTTTTATATTTTTCTTCCTTCAAACTTTCTCCCGTAATACCTTTTATTCTTCTTTACGCTATGTTTGATATTAATGAACCTTTATTAAATAAAATAACTGCATTTAATGTGTTTTGAATTACTTTATTTTTTAATTAATTCTCTAATAAAAGTTTAAAAAACATATAAAAACCACGAATTTAAGATACTCAGATATTTTTTGTAAATATATTCCAACAGTATAAGAAATTTTCCAATTAGAAAAGTATCAGATTACAAGACATTTTTGCTATAGGAAAATCAGAATCTGATATCTTTCCTATAGAAAAAGTCTCAGATTATGGGACAAAAATTTTCAAATTCTGAGATTTTTCCGGTGGAAAAAGTGTCAGATTCTGAGACGTTTTTCCTGTAGAAAAAGTCTTCGGTTCTGAGACATTTTCCACAGAAAAACTTTTAGATTCTGAGATATTTTTCCTAGAGAAAAAGTCTTAGGTTACGAGATATTTTTTCTATAGAAAAAGTATCAAATTCTGATACATTTTTCCTATAGAAAGTCTCAGACTTTGAGACATTTTTCCCATTGGAAAGTCTCAGATTCTGAGACATTTTTCCTATAGAAAATGTCTCCGCTTCTGACACCTTTTTCCAATAGAAAAACTCAGATTCTGAAATATTTTTCCTATAGAAAAAAAGTCTCAGATTCTGAGACATTCTTCCTATAGAAAAAGTTTCAGATTCTGAAACATTTTCCCATAGAAAAGTCTCAGATTCTGAGACATTTTCACATAGAAAGTTTCAGAATCTGAGCCTTTTTTGCTATAGAAAAAGTCTCAAAAAGTATCAGATACTGCGACATTTTTCCCATAGAAAAAGTCTCAGATTCTGAGACATTTTCCCTAAAGAAAAAATCTCAGATTCTGAGACATTTTCCTATAGAAAAAGTTTCAGATTCTGAAACATTTTCCCACAGAAAAGTCTCAGATTCTGGGACATTTTTCCTATAGGAAATGATTCAGATTCTAAGACATTTTTCCTATAGAAAAAGTATAGGATTCTGAGATATTTTTGCTATAGAAAAAGCCTCAGATTCTCAGATTTTTCCTATCGAAAAAGTCTCAGATTCTGAGACATTTTTCCTATAGAAGAAATCTCAGATTCTGAGGCATTTTTCCTACAGAAAAAGTCTCAGATTCTGAGACATTTTTCCTACAGAAAAAGTCTCAGATTATGAGACATTTTTCCTACAGAAAAAGTCTCAGATTATGAGACATTTTTCCTACAGAAAAAGTCTCAGATTCTAAGACATTTTTCCTATAGAAAAAGTCTCAGATTCTGGGACATTTTTGCTACAGAAAAAGACTCAGATTCTGGGACATTTTTCCTATAGAAAATGATTCAGATTCTGAGACATTTTTCCTACAGAAAAAGTCTCAGATTCTGAGACATATTTCCTATAGAAAAAGTCTCAGATTCTGGGACATTTTTCCTATAGAAAATGATTCAGATTCTAAGGCATTTTTCCTATAGAAAAAGTCTCAGACTCCCAGATTTTTCCTATCGAAAATGTCTCAGATTCTGAGACATTTTTCCTATAGAAAAAGTCTCAGATTCTGAGACATTTTTCCTATAGAAAAAGTCTCAGATTCTGAGACATTTTTCCTATAGAAAAAGTCTCAGATTCTGAGACATTTTTCCTATAGAAAAAGTCTCAGATTCTGAGACATTTTTCCTATAGAAAAAGTCTCAGATTCTGAGACATTTTTCCTATAGAAAAAGTCTCAGATTCTGAGACATTTTTCCTATAGAAAAAGTCTCAGATTCTAAGACATTTTTCCTATAGAAAAAGTCTCAGATTCTGAGACATTTTTCCTATAGAAAAAGTCTCAGATTCTGAGACATTTTTCCTATAGAAAAAGTCTCAGATTCTGAGACATTTTTCCTATAGAAAAAGTCTCAGATTCTGAGACATTTTTCCTATAGAAAAAGTCTCAGATTCTGAGACATTTTTCTTATAGAAAAAGTCTCAGATTCTGAGATATTTTTCATATAGAAAAACTCTCAAATTCTGAGACATTTCCTATAGAAAATTCCCAGATTCTGAGATATTTATCCTGTAGAAAAAGTCTCAGAGTCTGAGACATTTTTCGTATAAGAAGTTGAAGATTACGATACAATTTTCCTTTAGAAAAAAAACTTCCAAATTTAGAAATAATTCCTCTTTATATTATTTGTGCGAAATGTGTACAAGATACGAAACTCCAAGTTATTCCAATTTTTAGAATTTTATAATTTTAATGAAATTCTTTTGAAAAATATATGAGAACAGCACCGCTGATCGTGATGATGATTGAAATTTGTCTAAAAAATATTAAATACAAATTTTTATATGCATATTTTAAAGTTTTAATACACATAAATTTACCGTTTACCTTTTTTTAAATTATTAAAATATTTGGAAAATTATTGATTTATTAATTTTTATTTTTACAGAATTTTGGTATTTTTTTTTTATTATTTTGTATTTTGAAAATTTGAAGTGAACAGTCAAATTTGAATGTGGTGATTATAAAAATGTGACTTATCCGAGGTTAATTATGAAAAAAATATGACACTTCGGTGTAAGTCCAAATTCAGACAGGGCAATTTTAATTGCCGCAATTCTGATTTTATAGTGTATCGGAGAGAGAGGGAAGAATCTTATCTCTCTCTCTGATACACTAAAAAATCAGAATTGCCGCAATTAAAATTGCCCAATGTAAATTCGGTCTAACACCCGGAACAGTATGCTATAAATTTTTTTCTAACTGACAAATTTTATAATGGGTGTTTTGCATATAATTAAATTGTTGAATTTTTCAATCACAATTTTTGCGCAAATAATGCAAATATATAAATTTTTAATAACTTTACATGTTATTTTATGAAAGAAAATTTGTAAGTAGTATGTTTTTGGTGCTTAATAATGCTCATTTAAGTACATTTTAAAAGTGAACACCAAAATTATTATTGTATCCTGTATCGAATTTAACCAATACAAGGAAAGTACAATGTGATAGTATTAGTAACAGAATGATTCATGTAAACCTTAAAAAAGAGTTTCGCTACTGTATATACTGTGACAAAGGCTTCTGATAATTTGAAATGTTCTTTATATAACATAATTTTAAAGATGTAAATCACTTTTGAGAGCCACCTAGCTGGTGATCTGCTCCACAAGATTTAATTTTGTAGTAAGTGTTTGAATTTAAATGTACAAGGGCCAATTCTGCCACTTCCCAATGATCCGCTCTGCGATGATTAATTTTGGTTTGTTCTTCATAAAAATCTATTAATGTTTGGTGATTATTTTCAAGAATCGGTTTCGCTGTTTTCGAATGGAACCCCGGTGTTATTTTTAAATCGCGGTTTTGATTGAACCATTTTCGAAATTGGGCAAATATTGGAATTCCGGCACCAACACTTTTCATGACAACTTCTTTAAAAGGATTTCCTTCTGATGAAGACGACATGGTCGACGATTCAAATTTTTCGGTATTGCTTCGAAACTTATTAACTTTTCAAACAACACAGCTGCACCACCTTTTACACCGGAATTTGCAGCTGTTGTATCATATGATAGACCGACAATTTTTTGTGTAATGTTTAATTCATCGCATTGCTTCTTCAATTCATTTGCGATAGATTTACCTGAAACATCTTCGATAAAATTGCAAGAAATCAATTTTTGTAGTCCGTTTGGTCCAGATACACTTATAACCAATCTCTCCACCATATCACTATTATTATTCTCCATACGTTTACCATCCCAATGGAAGATTAAGTAACTGGGGAATTCGAATTGCTTCATCCTTTTCAGAGATTCTTGACGTTCCTTATTACGACTTTTCAAAACAAAGGAACAAGACGTGTTAGCTTCCACATTATTTAGACGTTTTAGCTCTAGGAAAAGACTCGCCATTGAATTTGAAGAAATTCCCAAACTGTCCAATAAGCCGCAAATATTCGGACTTATAAAAACAAACTTCGAAACATTGGATTTTGCTGCATCAAGTAACCAATTCGGATCTTTTGATTCGTTGTCCGATTCCACTTGCAGTTCTTCTAGATCCATTTCACTGTCAATAAATTTTACACTTTTTTTTGAGCTGTTCTCTCAAATTTCTGAGTACAAGGAAATGGATCGGAGAGCTGGTCGTAGAATCTTTGAACGTGTGGGTGTTGAACCAACCAGCTTAAGGACAGTAAGAAACCTACACAAAACTTCTAGTTTGGTACACGATTTAACATCTATACAATATGTTAACAATTTGATGAATCCATTAAAATAAAAATACAATGCATTTACCTGTAAGGCGTCTGATTCTTTTACCAGTTAATATTAGAAGATCACCCATTTCAATAAAACAATATTAATATTATTAATTGTTGGAACTCAGAATCAAATACTTTGAAAATTAAAATAAAACTTGACAAATCCAATTTTAAACTTTTATAACTTTTGAATGGGTTGCTATAAAATAAAAATGTTTGCACACTTTTTCTCAGCTAGGAGTATTTTTTCATTGTATAAGTACACTCAAAAAAATTAAACTGTAAAGTTAACAAATTTTTTTTTGTTAACTCGAGTTTATTGGCTTTTTAGCAAATTTTTAGTTAAAATCAGCGTTTTAACTACTTTTTTGAGTTAAGTTCAATTTACGGAAATACTAGTTTTGAACAAAATTTGAATTATTTTTTTTTGCTGAATTTTAAACTGAGTTTACGAATTTTAACAAATTAATTTGTTGATTTCTCGTAACATATTTGTTAAGTAAATTTTTTTTTATATATTTCTTGTGTAGCCTCCTATGCAAATCTCATAAGTTCTACTTAAGCTGAACTTAATGCTGTGAAAAAAAGAAAAAAATAAGTGAAGTGTTAGTGTTTAAAACCAATATTTAACAAACTTACAATTTTTTACAAAAAAGTAACAAAAAGTTTAGCTGAATTCAACTATTTTTTTTTGTTAATATGTACATTAGGGTTATAACTTTTTGAATGTTTTGCAAATATCAAAAAGTCCATCCCATAGTCGTATAGGCCATGAACAAATATTAAGAAATGATGTCTTACTTTTTCGCGATCGTTAAAAAAGTTCACGCACCAAACGCGATGAAGTTTTGAATATTAGTTTTTCTTTTAAGAATAAATAAATTATATTTAATTGCAAAATATTTAGGATTTTCTTGTAATTTCATTAATAAAAAAACAAAATATTATCAGTTGAATAGAAGGAGCGAAAAAATCGCGACATTTTGACGCTATTTCGCGGTTTTTTTTAATTAGCTAAATTTTAGTGTCAAGGGATAGGTGCTATGAGGCAGTAATTCTTTTCAGCAACTGAAGATTACAATTGCGGATTTTGGTGCTTTTTCGCGGATGTTATAAATATGTTAAATGTTGGTTCCTTCTGATATGTGATCACGAGTTTGTGATAATTTTTAAATAATTAAGATATGACGTCATAATATAAAATTTTTAAAACAAAAAAATAAAAAAATCATTCTTGGGGGAGTTTTAGAAATTGCATTCGGTGCGTGAACTTTTTTCACCGAAATGACCGAAAAAATAGATTTTTGTTATCTGTACAACATTGCCCATAGCGTGGTGGGATAGACTTTTTTGTCCAAAAAAAGTTATAACCCTAATGTACATAAAAATGTTACAAAATTTTCAGCTGAATTTTTAGTTAAAGTTACGGTTTTTTTTGCTACATTCATTCTACGAAAAGTTAACTAAATACTTTTAGTTAACCCAGGAACATTTTTCAGAACCGATTCTGGCAACACTTGTTCTAGAACAGGTTCTTTGGTAACCATACACTATTACACTTTCATTATTCAGAACAAGTTAAGTGAAAATTATAGTGAAGCTTGTTCTCTGCAATCAAAGTTTCATAACATTTTGGTTCTCAGGAATTAAAAAAAAATTATGTGTCAAAAAAATTAAAAAATAAATATCAATTTATTTTTGTTAACCAAGAAAAAACACGAAATTCCACTAAAATGGCAAGATATAATCGTGAAAATTGTTGAAACAAAGGTGAGTAAATTAAATTTTCATTGTCTGGGTCGGGTCAAATACTAATAATATTATGTTTTTTATTTTTGTTTGCAGAAAATCCATGTTCTGGTATGTCATTATTGTATGGCCCAAAATGAAACTTTGGAGGCGAAAAGGATAAATGTGTGTTGTAAATGTAAATATTCCATGTTTTATATGAGTGTCTTTATCTTTGTTTAATAAATTAATGCAATTCAAAATATTTCTTTAATTCTCTTTTCTGTTCCAAATTTTACTTCTAGAACCGATTCCGAGGAACTAAAATATGTTCCAATTTTGCTTACAAACACCTGTTGCTTTTGGGACAATCCCTTTGTAAAAAGAATCGGTGTTGCACAAGAATTGGAACAGGTTCTAGGGAAGTATAAGTTGTTCCACAATCGGTTCTTTGCAACCGAAAATTTTGCGGGGAAATTAACTAAAAATTTAGTAGGTTCAAAATCAGGTGCTTTTTTAGTTAAATTTAACTAAATTTTTTGCTAACTTTACAGTTTTTTTTTTGAGTGTATATAAAGAAAAATAATATTAGATTGCTAGAAATAGAATTGTAGTGTTGGAAACTGTCAAAATTTATTTTGTAGAAACTATAAATATTCACATATATAAAAAACAGTTTTCATTAACAAGACAAACCGACATTTAAAATCCTACTGAAGATGACACTAACTGGGGTGTTTGAAACCGGTATAGGAAATACCAGAAATGTCTATAATTTTTAGAAATTCAATTTTTCTTCTGCATTTTTTCAACTTGAACCCTTATAACAAATATAATTAGAGCCCGTGCTCGATCTGTACTTACAGAAAAATTCAAAGAAAAATTGTTTTACTTTTTTTTTTTTTTAATTTCTATTTTGGACCACACTCCGAACAACTTGTTGGTAAAATTTCGATCCTGAACAGCTCGTGTTTAGTTAAAAATAAATATAATTTAATTTATTTAGCTTTGTCTGCTGCGGAAAGGAATAGAATAAATTAAAATTATTGTTGTTAAATAGAAATAACAAAACCAATAAATCATTTTGTATTCACTAAAAAATTAAATTTTTAAACTTTAATAGCTTTTGAACGCGTAACAATAAAATTAAAATTTTTGGACCATTTTTCTCAGATCTAAGAATTTTTTCATTGTATATTAACAAAAAAATATTTTAATTTTTTTTTTTTAATTAGTTTTTTGGACTACTCTAATCATGCATTCTGGTGCATTCCAAAAACTAAAAAAAAGCTTATGGGCCTAAGTTTTCCTGCAGAATCGAGTAGTAAAGTCAGATTTGACATATATTCAGCCGTTTTTGATGTATGGGAAAAGGGACCCAAAATCCGCGATTTGAGTCGCCTAGTTGGAATTAAAAAAAAAAAAAATACGCCATTATTTTTATTGATACAAAAACCTTCTAAAAAGTGATGAAATTCAAAAAGTGGCAACACCTAACATTTGTGTCTACAAAATATAGACCATGTTCTGGCAAGGTTGCAAAATAGGTAATTAGATCAGAGTTGATGAAGGAGAGGAAGACGAATGATGATTACTAAAAAATTGATTTTATTAACCATAATGCAATTTCACCTTCTTCTGTACGAAAAAACAACAGCAACAACCACACAAGAATTGAAAAAACCATGATTTAGTTGATACTTGCTTAACAGCCAACTTAGTGTATCGGTCTAGAGTGATCGTACCTAAGAGGCAGTTAATAGCAAAAACATTACAGATCATGGGTTCAATCCTTGGCGGCTGAGATCTGTTAATAATTTTCACATATAGAATAAAATTGACTATTAACTGAATAAATTTGACATTAAAAGTTTTTCTGATGATTATAATAACTGGATTATATGAAACTAAGTAGTAAAAAACGAACCAGGATGTCTTAAATTTTTAGAAAAATAAATTTTTCTTTCACACCTTTCTCAATTTAAACCATATATAACATGATTAAAAAATTATAATACATAATTATAATTAGAGCCTGTCTTTACAGAAAAACAAAAATTCAAAAATCTAATTTTCAACATTAACTCTAATATTTATGTCTCAAAAACATAGGAAAATTTTATAAAGACGATTAAAAAATTTCATGTACATATACAACAAAAAAGTTTAATATTTTCAATGTTTGACCACGCCTACAAGGCCCACTTTTTTAAAAATCTTAAATTTTATTTTTGTTTGCAAATGATATCCCATTGAAACCACTATGGTTTCTCTGTAGTGGAACAGTTGGTGTGGAACGCCTCATATACGGCTGTAGAGCATAAATAAACCTTTTCAATTAAAATTCAGAAAAGATCAATTGTAGTTCAGAAATCCCAATTGAAATTCTAAAATCATTATTGAAATTAAGAATAGCCCAATTATAATTCTGAAATTGAAATTCTGAAAAACCCACTTATAATTCAGAAATCACAATTAAAATTCAGAAAACACCAATTCAAATTATGAAAAACCCTAATGGAATTCAGAAAAGCCCAAATGAAATCGTAAATGAAATTAAGAAATGCAAAATTCAAATTTCAAATTTTAATTGGGGGTTTCTGAATTCATCCCAAATGAAATTCAGAAATTGTAATTGAAATTCAAAAAACACAATTGAAATTTTAATGAAGCTTTTTTGAATTTTAATTGTGATTTTCTGAATTTCAATTACAATTGCTGAATTTCATTTGGGATTTTCTGAATTCAGAAACCCCCAATTAAAATTTAAAAATCTTAATCGAATTTCGGATAAGCACAACTGAAATTTGAATTGAGTATTTCTTAATTTTATTTACGATTTCTGGGCTTTTCTTAATTTTAATTGGGCTTTTCGTAATTTTAATAGTGCTTGTCTGAATTTTAATTGAGCTTTTCTGAATTACACTGTCTTCTGCATTTTTTAACTTCAGAGCCCGAGCTCTATCTGTACTTACAGAAAAAAAAACAAATAAAATTACTGGCTAATATGTCGCCACTAGACACATCTCCGAAACAGAAAATTGAAATTTCTTCATTTGTGTCTGCAATTCCAGATCATGTTGGTAACCCTTGCAAAATAATGTAAGAGACAAAAAAGTTGAAAGAAAGAACGAACTCCAATTGTTTTCTT
Source organism: Pegoplata infirma (assembly GCA_963921195.1). Lineage (NCBI taxonomy): Eukaryota > Metazoa > Arthropoda > Insecta > Diptera > Anthomyiidae > Pegoplata > Pegoplata infirma. The sequence continues at coordinate 157,195,397 of OY992536.1, read as the reverse complement.
TTCTGGCAAAATGTGTCCCTTTATTTGCATTTTTCCCCAAAACTGGTGTTTTTGTGTTCTTTTCTAAAAAAATGTCAACCTTAAAATCCATTCACAATGTTGGAGTCACCCACTCTCGATCACAGATTGAAATGTTAACTGTGCAAAATGTAGAGTGGAGTTCTGTCACATTGTATTTGTCAGTTTACTTACACTCAAAAAAAAAAAAATTGTAAAATTACTAGAAAAGTTTGTAACTTTTTTTTGCTACCTACTATTTGACAAGAATTCCATGTTATTTTACAAGCTTTTTACAAATGATTTTGTTATTTTACAAGCTTTTTACCAATAAAAATGTAAATTTACAATTTTTTTGACGCAATAAAACTTACAATGAGGTTTCGTGATTTTACTAGATTTTTTGCTACCTCCTATTTTACGAGAATTCCCAGTAAAAATTACTAGCTTTTTGTAATTTTACAAGATTTTTACCAATAAAATTGTAAATTTACAACTTTTTGGCGATATAAAACTTACAAGAAATTCTCGTAAATTTGCTAGATTTTTTTTTTTTGTAAAAAATCTTGGAAATTTGTAAAATTACAAGAAAACCTGTAAAATTACAAAAAAACATGTTAATTTCGATCGAAAATTTTTTGTTAAAAGACTAGGAAAACTGTTTAATATTGGTAAAATGGGATTACGAGACTTTTTCTAGTAATTTGACAAGGTTTTTTTTGAGTGTACTTTTCTCATAATTTGGCAAAATTAACCGATGAAATTTTCTGTATGTTAGAAATTATATTTTTTTAAACGTTTTTAAATATTTTTTTGTTTAAATTTGTGTAATATATAATTTTTAGTTTTATATGATATTACACTGAAAAAAATAACTATACTGAAATTAAATAAACACTGATATTAATTTAAGTACACAATTTTTTTTATAATTTACTTCAACTTAACTTAACATAAGGTGGTTTTACTTAAAACAAAGAAAATAAACTTGAAGATAGTACATGCAAATACTTAAAAAAGCACAAAAGTTTTCCTTAATTTGTTTTTTTAAATTAAGTTAAATATTCTTTACATTAATGGCGAATTGATTGCATTTAAGAAAAAAAGGGTTTATTAAAAAATTTTGTTTTACTTAAAAGAAAAAAATTTAAATTGTGTGCAAAAAAAATAAATAAGTACGTAACTTACTTAAAAATAGTATAGACATTTTTCAAGACATTGAATCAAATAAGTACTAATCTTTAATTCCAAAACGCATTTTCTTTAATTTAATCAATTTTTGTTTTAAGTTAAGAAAGAAGTAACCTTTATTTTATTGATTTCATTGACTTTATTTGAATCCATATCTTCATCAGTTTAAGAAAGAATTGACTTAACTTAAGGAAAAAATACTTGAGGCATTTTGGGGACCCCATCTGGGGGCCCCATCTAAAGACCCCATGAGACCCTAACTTTAAATCCAAATTTCGATTTTCGCGGAATATTCAAATGCCTATAACTCTGCAAATACTGCAGATACGAAAAAAATTCTAAAGGCATTTTTGTAGTCTTTAACTTGTAGAATATGACCGCCGAAGACCCGAAAGCTCTCCGAGTTATAGTTTTCGAGTTATTTCATGATCAAATTTCTCAATACCCCATTCCCAGATCTCGAAAACTAAGCCAGATAGAGCGATTCTGACCAAAATTTTGGATCAAAATCAATAGTGACCCTACAATAGTGTACGCACATACTCATGGGCGGACCCCATATATTGGGGGCCCGTAGGGTCCTCACATTGGGACTCCACAGGGTCCACAGAATCCGTAAGTTCAAGGAAATTTATAATTATTTTAAAAAAATATTTTTCCTCTGGATAAGAACAATTAAACTTATAATAAGTACAATTTTACTTACTTTTAAGATATATTTAAGTAAATGCATTACTATGTTTTAGGAAAAAATATACTTGGAAGAAGAATTAATATCTTTGGAGCCCTCGCATACCCTTCTTTTTTTAAATTAAGTTCAACATGCTTTAAAAATGGTAAAAAAATTTTTCAGTGTAGAGATGGCACTTTCACAGAGGTGTATTTTTTCTGTTAACGGTTAACATAGGCACTGTTAACTCCAGAGTAGAACATGTTTGACTCTGGAGTGCATCGAAAAATGTTAGTCAAATTTTACAATATAAAAGTGCAAAAGGAATAGATATATAATTTCCCACAGATTGAAGTACACTAACATTGTGAATGCGGCTTTATAAAGGGCATCGTGATTTTTTCTAAAAATTTCTGCCCTTAAAGTGCAAAAAAAGTTGCACTTTTTGCCCTGTAAAATATCACGGGATTGAAATTCTCTTATCAGCTAAATTTTTCTGTGTTGTTTCTCAAATCAGCTGTTAAAAAAATACGGGGCAGAATATTCTAAATGTTCTATTCCAGTCAAAAGAAAGCAAATTTTTGAAGGTGTGAGTTAAACATTTTAAAAATGTATACCCGAGTAAAAAACCTTTTATATAATTATATATAATTTTATAAAATTATATAAATTTTTATCAAATTATATATAATTATATATAAAATTATTTTTAATGAAATATCATTATATATAATTATATATAATTAGATCTGCTTTATATAATTATATAAAATTTTAAATACATCTTTTTGATGCAAAAAAAAATTTTAAGATGTGCATACGTTATATATTTTATACTCTCCAACCACAGTATGGGGGTATACTTATTATGTCATTCCGTGTGTAATGCATAGAAATATCGATCTAGGACCCCATAAATTATATTTATGTATACTTTTGATCCATGACCGATTTTAAGACATTCTATGGATCTCCGTCTATCTTAAAAAGACACGGTTTAGTCCAAAATAAAAAGAGCTAGAGTCCTGAAGTTATACAAATACATTTTATAGTCAAAGGCAGGTTAAGTTCGTAATTTTGACAACGTGGTACGTTGCACATAGAGTGAAAATAAATATGCGTGGTTTACGCGAAAGTTTTTTTTTTTTTTAAATTTTGTATCCAACTCTCGTCTAAGTTGTAATCTCGTTTAAACTTTTATATGGCTCCGTACCTTTCTATTTAATACAATTTGCTCAAACTATCATTTGAGCGACATTTTAGCTAGATTGTATTGGGAAAATAAAAATTGTGATCGGCAGATTCTGGTATTATTTTGCAGCATCTGAACATTTATAATGTGAGTATTTTAAGCCGAAAAACATAATTCACTAATTCATGTCGTTAATAATTATCTTATGTTTTCCTAAATTTCTTCTGTTTTTAATGCGTTGCTATATTACTAAATTTAAATCAAGTGATTTTGTTCTGTTATTTCACATTTCTCTTTATTTTTCCTTTGCTTTTAAATTTTTTAAAAACATAAAAAAAACAAAAATTGTTTATTTAAACTTCAAAAAATTTTCATAAATTTTAAAAATTTTGAAGCAAATGATAAACTTTCTCGTTCTTAATTTAAAAAACGCGAATTAAAAGGTAAATATAACATATCTAAATAAAGAAATGGTAAAAATATTGTAACTGATAAATTTATATTCGTTACAGGTTCGCCATAAGATATCTAAAGAAGATGTCGTAATAAGTACAAATTCCAAATATTTTCTGACAAAGCGTGGCAACAATTTTCAAAAAGGAATATAAAAGTTCATCTGTAGCACAATAAAAGGAATATAAAAGTTCATCAGTAGCACAATAAATTATAACACTACATACACTACATTATTTAAAATCGTTATTTATAAAAACACATATGTTTTTTAACGTTTCTATTAAATTCCCTAACACAGGGCCTAGATTAACAACTACCACTACTATAACGGAGGGTGTTCAATGTCGCATTTTTAATGGTAAGCATCATTTTGACATTGGTATAGTAGAGCCGGTGCTCTACCATCAATTGTATACCATTATTATGACGTATGATATTAGTGGTAGTTGTTAATCTAGACACTGTAAGCAGGGTTGTCAGATTTTTTTTACGTTCATCGCCAAATCTCATGTAAAAAATCGCCAGAAATCGCCAAAATTGAGTTTTATTCTATTTTTGTCAATAACCAAAATATTTTTTATTTTTTAAAAATAATTTTTGTTTAATTTATTGTAGCCAGTAAAAAATTAATACCAAAAATCGCCAATAATCTAGAAAATTTTCACAAAAATCGCCAAAAGTCAGTTTTGTTTAGTTTTTAATTTATAAATTAGAAAAGTCAGTTTTGTTTAGTTTTTAATTTATAAATTAGAAAAGGCAGTTTGTTTAATATATATGGGGCATTCCATGCCAAATCACTCACTTTTAGGCCCGACCCCCTTCGATTAATTTTATTTTTGGATATGTTTTAGTACGTATTAAATGCAACTTGTAGCCAAATTTTCAGCCTTTTATACCAAGGTGGTGTTGAGTAATCAATTTTTCAAAATGGCGATTTTTTCCAAAAAATGAAAAAATTTAAATTTTCAATCAATTTTGACCAGTAAAAAATATAGATATATTAAAAAAAGATGGACAACATTTTGTTGGTAGTTAAATGTAGTTTTAGAAAAAAAAATATGAAAAATTATTCGAAGTAATTATCACTTGTTTTTTATCGTATAAAAATTAAAATCGACTTTTTGAAAAAGTCCGAAACCTTCGATTTTTTTTTAAAAATGTCAAAAAATTCTACTCTTAATTACGCAACTTTTAAGTCATAATTCGAGATGTGATCGTAATTCGTTCTATTTTTATTCAAATTTTGAAAATTGCACTTTTTTTTTTTTTGAGTCTGGTTTATTTTATATGGTGCTCCAAAAAAAATAATTTGGTAAATATTGACCGTAACTTCCCCTAGATATATTAACTTGGGTGTAAAAATACGTCTCATAAAATTTTAGGATGATCGGACATGGGTAAGGCGTGCCGCATCGGCTTTGAAGTTTGAAAATCGGATTACAAGGGAAAATATGAATTTTTTTCTGTTTTCTTAATTTTTTTGGTATTTTAAGTTAATTTTGAATTCAAATGGTTACAGAATTGAAATGTAGAGTAAAATGTCTCTCTATTAAGGTCATAAAAACCGAAATCGGTTTAAAATCAGCCAAGTTATTACAACTTCCCCAGGCATCTAACGTGTGGCAGACAACTTAATTAATCAATACAATCCGATTTTTGAAATTCATTGAAATTTTCTACTGTAATAACATTTTTTTATTCTTCAAGTTCAAATGTTATTAGATGACAAGTATTTTTCATATTGTGTTTTGCTAACATTTTTTAAATTAGTGCTAAAAATGCCTGCATTTTCCACACCCTTTTGAAATCTCTATTTAAAAAAAAAAAATATTTTTTTTTGTTTTAAAATTTGGAAAAGTCAAAAAAATATTACACTGAAACATGAATAATGAAAAAATGTTATTACAGTAGAAAATTTCAATAAATTTAAAAAAACGGCCTCGTATTTTTTAATCAAGTTGTATGGCACACGCTAGATGCCTGGGGAAGTTGTAATAACTTGGCCGATTTTCAACCGATTTTAGTTTTTAGTACCTTATTAGAAAGGCATTTTACTCCACATCATAATTCTGTAATCATTTGAATTAAAACTTAACTTAAAATACCAAAGAAATTGCGAAAACAGAAAAAAATTCATATTTTTCCTTGTAATCCGTTTTTTAAACTTCAAGGACCATGCTAAGCGCCTTACACATGTCCGATCGTCCCAAATTTTTGTGAGACGTATATTTACCTCCAAATGAATATATTTAGGGTAAGTTAGGGTCAGTATCTACCATTTTTTTTTTTTTTGGAGCTCCATATAAAATAAATCAGAGCCAAAACATAAAAGGTGCAATTTTAAAAAATAAAAAAAAAATAGAAAGAATTGTGATCACATCTCGAGTTATGGCTTAAAAGTTGCATAATTTAGAGTAGAATTCTTATAGTTTTTTACAAAAAAATCGAAGGTTTCGGACTTTTTCAAAAAGTCGATTTTAATTTTTAAACGTCAAAAAATAAGTGATAATTACTTCGAATAATTTTTTCACATTTTTTTTCTAAAACTACATTTAAATACCAACAAAACGTTGTCCAACTTTTTTTGAAATATCTATATTTTTTACTGGTCAAAATTGATTGAAAATTTAAATTTTTTCATTTTTTGGAAAAAATCGCCATTTTGAAAAATTGATTACTCAACACCACCTTGGTATAAAAGGCTGAAAATTTGGCTGCAAGTTGCATTTAATACGTACTAAAACATATCCAAAAATAAAATTAATCGAAGGGGGTCGGGCCTAAAAGTGAGTGATTTGGCATGGAATGCCCCATATGTAGTGCGTTTTGAGGGAATGTAAAAATCGTGTAAAATTAATTAAACTTTTATTATGGCATTTTACATTGTCCGACAGATGCTGCACTTCAGCAAGACTTCAACCCAATCTGTTCATGATAAGAATTTGGTCCTTGAACGACTACCCCCTCTTTTTTTTTTTTTTTTTGCTTTACAAAGAAGTTTACTGTAATGAGTTTAAGAAAAATTCAGTTTTTAACTCTCCTGAATATTTGATTTTTCCGAAATGTGCCTTTTTCAATATGTATTAATAATTCTGCTGTTTTTATTTAACATTAGGTGCATAAATCTTTAAGATTATAAGGCGGACACAAGTTGGATGGTCAATAATTTAAAAAAATATTTTTAAAATACACTTTTCCCACAAAGTCTTTAAAAAATAGTTCAGTATTGATAACTAGAAATTACAAATTTAAAAAAAAAAAGATAAAAACTGTCAACTTTTTTGAAAGTCGCCAAGGAAATCGCCAATCATTTTGTAAATCGCCAAAAAATCGCCATGTCGCCAAATTGAAAATCACGACGCCAAACACATTTCAAAATCGCCATGTTTGGCGAGAAATCGCCATATCTGACAGCCCTGACTGTAAGGAATAGTTTTTGTTTGTTTTTCGGTAACCATTGGCGAATATATTATTATTATTTATACAAACTAACATACAAAATACAGCGAGTTGTAACTCTTTAACAAATAAATAATAGTGTGTATAATACTAACAATAAATATTTTAAGTCGAATAAATTCTTGTTTTAATTGCATTTAATAACCAAAATAAAGGAAATCTATGAAAAATTAATAAAATGGGATAAAATTATATGTGGGCTTCCTCATATCTTTTTATATAAAATTTTATATTTTTTTATAAAATTATATCAAATTAGATCAAAAACTTTTTCGGATCTAATTTTATAAAATTTTATCAAATTATATCTAATTATATCTAATTTGATATAATTTTATATAATTTTATAAAATTTTATCCACCAAATCCTGGATATAATTATATATAATTTGATCAAATTATATATAATTTGATAAAATGGTTTATATCAAATTATATATAATTATATATAAACTTTTTTACTCGGGTACTCAAAAAATGCAAACATTTTTTTTTTAAGAAAACACCATTAAATTCGACTTGTCCGAATTCATAAATACCTTTTACAATGCAAAAAACATATTGAATACTGCAAATGCACTATTTAAGTGACCGCACTTTTGATTGAAATTTTTACTTACCAAATTTTATTTTGAGCACCTAAATTTTTTTTACTTCGACATCTTATTATTCGACTTAAAAATATCGAATGCATTCTTCATTTCTAATTCATCCGACTTTAAAATGTCATCAATTCAATTTTTGTAAGTCGATTGAAAAAAATAAAATCCATTGATTTTCAAAGTCGATTTTCAAACGGTTTATGTTAGGATAAGCTGTTCTTCCGCTCTAGTCTCTGATCATTGATTGTAACCTGCATTCAAAATTTATTTTGAAATCGGTCAACATCTACCGGGTTAAATTTTTTCTTTAAAGATATGAACTCTGAAATTTACTATGTTTTTATCGGATTTTTTTGTAACAAACGTCAAAGATATGTGTCAAAAGTGTAGGGGATATCGTAAGGACGTAGTAAAATGAAAATGCATTTTTGGACTCAGTTCCCATATAAAAATTTCGCCCAATATTTGTTAAATCGGTTGGGAACACAAGTAAGCCAATTCCACTCAAATTTTGTTTAAGTGTGTTTTCTTTACTAAGAAAAGATCAAACGAAAGATAGATTCAAGCGGTTCATGTTTGGACCTGGGACTTATTTTCCGGAAAACACTGGTGTTGGGTATCATATGGTCGATCTTCAGCTACTATAATTTTCTTACTTGTTTTATTTTGCTTTACATACACACACACATATATTCAACACAATTTTTGTGGGGGTATACACAGGGAAACAGCATGGTTAAATTACACCAACCGGAATTTTTGGTTGCGATTACCGAAATTTATTTGAACCAACAGAAGTTAAATTTTCAAAACAAGTTTTAGTTATCGCAACCGAAAATTTCGGTTGTTGTTATTTAACTATACAGTTGGCTCTAAATTCGGTTGGCAGAACTAAACTGTTTTCTCTGTATGAATATTCCTATTAACAATTGTTAGCTTTTTATCAGAGACAAAAGTGGAAAAAATGGCCCACTCTAGTATACATCGATATTTTCAAATCGAATAAGACACATGCGAATTCATTCCAATCGCTAAAATGTTATTGGGGAACGCATTTTCATTCGGAACACCAAATCAATTCTGAATGAAACCCATTAAAAATTCATACACACAGAGAAATGTTAAGTTGGAATTCCATAATGACAACGGAATTTTGATAAATCTTATAAATTTTTAGTTGTTTTTGTAAATTTTTTATCACCATACCAAATTAACAACAGCAGTAATAATTAATTATTAATCGTGACCGAATGGATGTATCAACAACTAATAATTTGGTTAATATACCCAAACTAAAAACTAATAAAGTTTTTGAAAAATATTTAGTAAGTACAACCGATTCTTTTAGTCTTTATTTTCCCTCACGACCAATAATCATTTGTTTAAATTAATAAATTCCAAAAACATTAGGTAATAGTATCCACAACTGAAAATGTTGGTTAACTTAACCAAGTTTTCAATATTTTTTTATTTTTGAAAAATTTTACTAAATTATAAATTTGTATTGGTATTCTTAACTAATGATTGGTCGTTAGGATTTCATTTCAATTACAAAACGTTTTGCGTCAAAAAAAATGAAAATAGCAATCATTTAAAACCAAAATGTTATTGTGTTCAGACGTTTTTTAAATTTTTAAATAAAATTCATGTAAAATTTAGTAAAAAATGTTACAAATGCTGACGGTAAGTTGATACCACTGCCGAAATACAATAAATTTAAATTAATAAATCTTATTTTAGGTATTTGCACACGCAACTTTAATGCAGATGCTAAAGATGATATTTTACCCAGAAGTGGACAATAAAATTGTTTTTTGAGCCCACTATAAAAAACTTTGGTGCAGTTTCCAAGAAATCCTTAGAGTCCAAAGTGTCAAGAGAGTGGTAACAAATTTAAGGTTTGTAAATGCCAGAATATTGAAATTAAGAAAGTTTCATCCAAAACTATTCTCAGAATCGGAGACATTTTCTATAGGAAAAATTACTCAAAATCTGAGACTTTTTCTGCAGGAAACATTTTTCAGAACCTGAAACTTTTTCTCCAAATTTGAGATTTTTTGTATAGGAAAAATTTCAGAAAAATTTATTTTAAATTAAATTTTAAAATTTTTACAATCAAATAAATTAGTAAAATTGCTTGAAAAAATTATTAAAAATTTTTATTTCAAAAGAAACAGTTTAAAAAAATATTGATTGGTACAACTATATAACGCTTTTTAAAATTCGATCACTCTAACCAATGTCAATTTTAACATAAAAACATTCGGTTCTTGTGATAGATATTTACTGGTAGAGACAACTGAATTGGCAGTAGAGGCAACTGAATATTGTGATAGTTGGTGCAACCGCAAAAATTCAGTTGGCAAACAATTCAGTTGCAACAACTGAATCTATTTTCTGTGTGTAGCTTTGATCATAACTTCTTAGCCCTTGGTCCGATTTCGCAGAAATTCAACACCAACCTGATTAGGAACATACCAAGCTCCATGTTGTCTATTGAAAGTTAGCGTGTTTCTAAAACAGAGACAGAGGCACGCACGGAATCTTCGATGTTCTATAAAGTGTGTCTAGCTCTTATACTTTTGTGTAGTTACTAATATCGACACAAACTTATAATAACCTGTATGTAGCACTACAGAGTGATGTAGGGTTAAACAAAAAAATCTATTTTTGAATTCCACTGCTTAAATGCCTTCATCATCATCATCACCATAATAATCTTAACCAGAATTGAATTCCCATATATTTAAAATATTTATTTATGTACTCCAAATTATACATAAATTAGTCAAAGGGACACATCATAAAGCATTTTGTGATATCATAAATCTTGAAGCGGTGGCGGTTGGCATGCGCATTACCATATTAATGTGCCTTTTTAGTGATTACCGGTGTGCGACGAAGAGTTGCGGGTACACATTAGTGTTTTGTGTGTGTGTGATCATATGGAGCAATAGCTTCTTTTTCTTCGACTGCTGCCAACAATACGGTTGTCTAGAATTGGGTAACGTTGTCAAGATTTTGGCTTCTTAAGTTGTTTGAAATGTTCGTATACATACGCATATTTTACACTCAAAAGAAAAACTCTGTCAAAATTTGTAAAGAGCCTTATAAACAAATCCAGTTTGTGGGAGCAGAAAAAATCCATAATATACAAATTAAGGACCACCCTATTGGAAATAGATTTTTTGAGGTAAAAATATTTGCAAACAGTGACTGCTGAAATCAGTAAATTCCACATATTGTCGGTGCTCTGACCAAAACACCTATGTGTTTTTCAAAATTTCTTAAATAGGCCTCCAAATCAGCTTGATTTTGGTCTTTCGGTGTGTTTTAAAATAATATTTCTTTGATAAATATTTAAATAATGTTGCAAATTTTCAATTTCCATTAAATTGATTTATAACAAGTAAAAAAGTTAAATTCGGCCTTGCCGAATGTAGTGATACCCTCCACAATTTCAAAAAGATTATTGCAAAAAACTTTATTTAAAAGAAAATTACTTTTTAAAAAAAAAAAAATTTTTTTTGAAAAAAAAAATTTCCGCGAAAAAAAATTTTGGTAAAAAAAAAATCCGCGATTTTTTTTTTTTTCTTTTTTTGTCAAAAAATATGTTCGTACTTGTTTAAATACCATTTGGTGTTCAATTATGTTCACATATGTCAACCAGAAGCCGAATTAAAGCACCGATATCGCTCAAATGCAATGCCAAACTTCTCGGGAGAACTTCCAATAAATACGTCAAGTTTCAGTCATCTCTATGCAATATTTTGTTCGTGATAGCATTTTCCACAGACAGACAGACGGACATCGCTAGAATGTCTTAAAATCGATCGGGCATCATGAATATATATACTTTATGGGGTCCCAAACCGATATTTCGATGACTTACAAACGGAATGACAAACTTATATATACCCTCTATCACTAAGTGGAGGGTATAAAAAACAACGCAAAAGTGCAAAATTTAGCTGTTTTAAAATATCTTCTACAAAAATTTAAATACACGTAGGTGTTCTGGACAGAGCACCGGCAATAAAGTAATTTACTGATATCAGCAGATTTTCCAGCAGTTCAACATATTTTTCAGCTGATTCGATTATAAGCAAACCGCGTCGGCTGATATCAGCAGATTTATAATATGGCGCAAACACTGTAACTTCTGCAGATATATTTACTGAATTGACAGACATTTTATTTTGAGTGTATGTTTAAAAGTAAATATGTATTTTTCTGATGTGATGCGATGTTTGGCGGCACTGATATCATCGAAATCGAAAGAAATTCCAGTGAAACAGTAAGCAGTATCCAATGTAGTAAAAGAGTAACAGCTTGTAAAGTTTTGAAAATTTATGCGCAAAAGTAACATTTGTAGCAATATTTAAGTTAGCAGGCTAATAATTCATTCTGGTTGGAGTTTCTGTTTCTGTATTTAGCGGTTTGTTTTGAAATAATTATCATCAACGTTGTTAAAAGTGGTCGAATGAATGTTTTGGTTTGACTGGCTTGGAATATTATCTGGCCCATTACACCGACTACGCCGTTCACAATGAACGAACGATTAGTAGTAGATTTGGGTAAAATGAAAAAAAAAAAAAAAACATAAAAAAAATTAATTGCTTTTTTGAATGTAATAAATAATCGCAGTAAAAGTGATAATCAAAACAAAATTTTAAATTCCAAATTGAAAATAGAAAAAACAACAATGTAAAATGAATATTTCATACAAAATGTTGTTGTTATTAAAAATAAACTTTTTTGTTTCGAAGGGTTAAATAAGCGATTATTATCATTAAAGAGGTGTTGGTGAATAGATTTAAATCATTATTCACTGTTATGTGGATTTTTGTTGTATGTCTATTCAATATAAAACAACTTTTTCTTAATAACCAAATAAAAACAAGTTTATAGCAAACATATGGCTAAATTGTTAGGGTAACAATAATTTTGAATAAGGAATAATAGCATTAATTGGAAAAAATTTCAGTTAGATGGTAAAAGGTAGCCTCGTTATGGATGTCATCACACTAAAAAAAAATTTATTAAATGTAAGGAAATTGAACTCAATTTACACTCAAAAAATTATGTAGGTACATTCCAGTGAATATTCACTTAAAATAAATGAAATTTTATTTAAAAACCATTCCACTGTTTTTTCATTTAAAATAAAAACATATTAAAGTCAATTTTTAATGTTACTAACCAAAACATTAAAAAACTAGTGAATAATCAGTTATTTTGTATTGAAAAACAGTAAAACTATAGAAGAAATTTTTTACTGCCGAAATTGAATGTAACAGAAAATTCAGTTTTAAGACAGGAAATTATTTTTTTTAAACTACATAAATAGTAGAAAACAAGAACTGCTTTATAAAATTTATGATTTTTCTTTTAAAATAACTTTACTGATTCCTTTTTAAAATAACCTACAAACAGTTAATGACATAATTTTCTTAGTGTAAGAAAAGTCGGACTTGCGAAGCCTCCACACGGTTGCGATTTCATATAAAGAATGGCCAAAAATAGAAGGAGTTAGCGTAGAGCTTTCAAATTTAGAACATTTATTAAGACCGAAAAAATGTAGACAAATTTTGAATTTGGTAAATATCCGCTCAAGGATTCGTGCTTTATTAAAAAACAAATCATAGAAGTCGTAATTTCGACATTTCGTCCAAAAAAAATATTTTGGATTTTTTGACAATTTGGTTTTGGAAGAAATAACATTTTTAGACCTATCATTTTGGGCTATATGTCGCACCTTTGCCGATATGACATTTACGGTTTTGGGCGATAAGACCTTGGGCGCCTGAAATGGCGTACGGACATAGCGCCCAAGTGCATATCGCCCAATTTAAAAAAGTCATTCCACCCAAAAAATATGTGTGTTAGTTGTTGTTGCAAAATTTTTTGGACGATATGGGCATTATTTTTGGGTATTTTAACAATTTTCTTTAAATTAATATAAATTATCAAAAAAGTCATATTACCCAAATATCTAAATGTTGAATTTATAAAATGCCACCCTAGAAAACTTTGCGGAGAGGGTGGGTTTAATGCATGGAGTATATAATCCCTAAGCCCGGCAGAAGGCCGGCTACGCATAAAAGTTTTAAAATATTGTATTAAAAAAAACAATATTGGTGAGTTTTATGATTATTTTTTTGGGTGCTGCGGCGACGCAAAAAACCTTTTTTACAAAAAAAAAAAAAACAAATCATAGAACTCGTAATTTCGAAATTTCGCCCAAAAAAAATATTTTGCATTTTTTGTCAATTTTGTTTTGGGAGAAATGACATTTTTAGACCTATCATTTTGGGCTTTATGTCGCAGATTGGGCGATATGACATTTACGGTTTTGGGCGATAAGACCTTGGGCGCTATGTCCGTACGCCGCCATTAAAAGCCACTAAAAAAATTCGAAAAAAAATATTTATTTTACTAGTTTTTGCAACTTAAATTGAATAAGTGGATTAAATATCATCATGCAAATATTTTCCCCTTAATGTACTCCACATTCTGCAAAATTTTGGCACCAGTTGCAGCCAAAATAATAAATATTTTTTTTTTTTTTGACAAAATACACTACGATTGCGAACTTCAACCAGCTGTAGGGAGGCAAAGACAGCCTCCATTTTTTTTTATTATTTTTCCCATTATCAGCTCTTGAAAGAGTATCGTTTTTTGCTATTATTAAATTTTTATTTACAACTTGTGTCAAGCCACAGTACAGACCAGTATGCAAACAATGGTGCTAATTGCGTACTTTCCAATATGGTGGTATTACATATATCAAATGCAACTCTGTGAACCTACTACTCATGTACTGTGTGTCAAGCCAAGCACCTACACTCAGAAAAATAATTAACTAAAAAATGGGAAAATTAACTAAATTCAAGGAAAATTGTTAATGATTTAAATCCATTGCCATGTTTTTCTTCTTTTAAGTTTATATTTTTCTTAAAAACAAGGAAAGAAAAAATTCTCGTTATTATTTATGGGGCCAGGCATTAAATATTAAGAAATTATTTTTTTAATAATGTCAAATAAAACAAAGTTTTATTATATATTTCCCCGTATTTCCTAACTTTTTTGGTTACTTCTTCAAGGGTCGTAATATGAATTTTTTAAATTTCACATTAAAACATTTTGGGTATTAATCACAGTAAACATAAAAACACAAAATTGTATAATTACGGACATAACACACAAATTTGTATAATTACACAAACTTGAAATTAATATCACAGAGTTGTTGATCACAGTATTCCTAATCTATAAATTGTTTAATATTATTCCACCAATTTTAATTAAAAAATGAACCCGAATGAGTTAGACCACGATGTGCTCTGACCCAGTTAGTTTCCTTAAGAATCGTCATAGTTTTTGATCCAAAATTTTTGTCCGTTTCGCACTAGCTTGCTTAGTTTTTGAGACACGTAAATTTAGGGGACTAAAGGGGTCTTGAGAATTTTAAAAACTCGATAACTTTTAAACTATTACTCGAAGAGCTTATGGGTATTTGGCAAACTTGTTCTACGTGTTAAGAGCTACAAAAATGCTTTTGAACTTTTTGTCGTGTTGGCAATATTTACCGATACATGAGTATTTAAAAATTTTCGGGAATGCCAACTTTTTTAAATCCACACTTAGAAAAAAAATTAACTAAAAAATGGAAAAATTAACTAAATCTAAGGAAAATTGATAATGATTTAGCTCCATTGCCATGTATTCCTACTTTTTAGTTCATATTTTTCTTAAAAATAAGGACCAATTTGAACTAGACAATGGAAAAAAATTTCCTGTTCAACCTCTGGGCTCCAACCTCCAAACTTAAGTTCGAAAATACGTTAACTAAGACAATTTCAAATTCCATGGCTATCGGTCGCGTACTTACTGAATGGCTGAATTGTGTCCAAAAAGTAGCTATTTCTCCCACTGTGCGTTGGAGTATGAAACTTTTTGTGTAATATTTACGACTATACTGATCTTTTTTTAATAATTACATTTATAGTTTTTAAGTTGCAGAAGTATGCAACACAATCCTCGTAAAGTAGTAGCATACTGTTTGAAAGATTTTACCTTGTTGAAGAACTTTTATCTGATTTTTTACTTCATCATAGCTGTGTTTAGTTTTATAAGACATTCAGCTTTACCACAAGAAAATAAAATAAATTTAAAATGAGCTTTTAATTTTATTTCCATACAAATTGTTTTTGTTTTTAAAATCGACTTTCAAAAAATGTATTGAAAATTTGAAATTTAAAATAAAACTTTTGTTAAAATAGACTTTTTGTTTTCTTGTGGTAAGGGCCATTTTATAATTTTATATTTTATTATTTTAAAAATCCCATTCAAATATAAGTGACCCTAATCAAATACATACTTATTCCATCTTGCAGTATAATTTTCAACTTTGTTTTAAATTATGATTTTTAGTCTTTGTTTGCTTTTTTAGCCAAAGAATAAAAATATTTTTTTTTAAATTGAATTCCGTGTTTGTGCTTTAGAACATGCAAACCTTTTTCGTCAATAATAATGACGACAAGTAAAAGAATTCATTAAAAGTATGAAAAAAGTAATTAAAACTGAAATAATGAATTCATTCAATTTGTTTTTCTTACTCGTCTTCGGCACCGTTTAATTGCCATCCCATTCCACATTCTCGCTACTGCTATCCGTCTGTTAATATCTTTTGGTTAAAATCTGCTACTGATTGTTCTTTTTTTTAAGCTGATTGTTCTTTTTTCTTAAAAAAAAAAAATTCTTTGGTGTTTGGCGGTTAAATGTACATTTTAAGTAAACCAATTTTCTTTCAGCCGTCTTTTCCAACAGCCGGAGGAGATAAGTTTGTGTGATAAGTGTTAGGGAAAATTTTTTTAATTATGACAACATTCGTTGGCAATAAAAATTTTTGTTTAAATAACAAACCATTTGTATTTAATGAACTTTCTTATTTCTTTTTTTTTCTTCGATAAAAGTTTTAAGCTGCAATGAATGGGTATCATATCATGGCAATACTGCTGAATAATTCATTATGGTGTAAGTAAACATTTTATTCATATGAATATTCTGGTTTAAAGTCATTACTTTGAGTTGCAATTTATCACAATACAACATGCATTTGATAAATTCACACCAAAGAAGACATAAGTAAACATTTATACTAGCCGGACAACTTTGGAATAATTCATATTTAAATCCAACAAAAATAAGTCGGAATTTTGGCCGTACAGCTTTTGTTTGTAATATCCCTGAAGGGAAAGTGTGTCTCTCGATACGAAATCACCTATCCCGTGACTGGTGAAAACGGTACATATCACTGATTGTGAGAGATGAAATTTGGACTTATCACTAAACTGTCTCAAATATGTTTTGAGACAGTTTAGTTTGTACTCTTGCCCAAACCATTGAATCATGATAATGTGTTGCTGTAAAAATAGGTGTTCTTTCCAAACCAACATTTTTCTAGAAAAAATAACGCTATATTCATTTGTCATTCCATGCAAAACGCATTGACATATCAGTCGATGACCCCATTATGTTTATATATTACACTACACTCAGAGAAAAAGCTTCTTCATATTGATGAAAAGTTACATCAATATGATGAATTGTTACATAATTTTTCGTCCAATGAGTTACATGTCATCAATATGATGAAGTGGTGTCATCAATAACATTTTTTTATTTAAAAATTGAAAAAAAGAAAAAAAAATATTTTTTTTGTTATTTTGATTTGATTTTATTTACTTTATGTTTATTTATTTACAATTGTTTTTTATTTTCTATTTTTAAAAACTTACATCTTTTTTTCGTATCCACCAAGATTTGAGCGCCGGACCTCTTGTTCGTTGAGTTTAGTATTAACAAAAATGTCCTAAAATTTTGGTATTTTACTCAATACGCGGAAAAGTTGTGCATGTTTGGACACGTTATTAGCACACGTAGATACCCAGGCAGAAAAATACAAACGGGCCAACGTTGGAATGAAGTTGGCGGCGACGGTACCAACGTTGGCAAATCATTCCCGTTTCTAAGTCTACGACGTCATTCCGAGGTTGAAATGATAACAGTGGCCAACGATCGCTCGACTTTTGTTTTGACGTTGGGTTAACATTTTTTTTCCAAATTTACGACCTTAGATTTACCTTTTGCTTAGGAATGTATTGAAAATCGCGATGTAGTGCTTTTTAGCTACCATTTTGTACAAATTGATTGAAAAAGCAACTACTTAAGTGTCCACTTAGATTAAAGAGTTGAAGTCTATGTAAATCAAAAACTTTTTAAAAAAATAAAAATCTTAAACTTTTAAATTATAATCTAGTGTTGTGTTTTATGTAAACACAAAGTTGTGCCAACACAATATTTTAAGTAAAACTGTTTAACACTATACAATGTTGTATTTTTGGCTAGCCCGACATTGTACCAACACAAAATTTTTGGTACGGTTGGCAATTTCTGACTGGGTAGGTTTTCCAAAGACCTTTCATTTGGTGTGCAACATGACTAGGTTTCTTTGCATAATATAGGAGATAAACGAAAAAAACTGAAAAATGACCTTGTCTTCCCCCCTCCTTTTTACCCCCTAAATATGAATTTGGGCCGCTAAAAAAAATACGTGTCCCTTTATTTTTTCTGCTCTACAAAATTAAACCAAATCTATAAAGATCCGCGGGTGACACTACACTCAAAAAAAAAACTGTAAAGTTAGCAAAAAATTTAGTTAAATTTAACTAAAAAAGCACCTGATTTTGGGCCTACTAAATTCTTAGTTAATTTAACTAAAAATTTTTTTATTTTATTTTATTAAGAATTACCATATAATTACAAATCATATACTAATTTTACCTAACCGAGAACTGGTAACAATGACCTTCGTCTCGTTGTAGCGAAACAGACCAAGGCCTCTGGTGGGAATCGAACCCCCAGACTCATAGGCTAGCACGCTATCAACTAGGCTACTGGGGCGCCTTTAACTAAAAATATTTTGCTAACTTTTCGTAGAATGAATGTAGCAAAAAAAACCGTAACTTTAACTAAAAATTTAGCTGAAATTTCGTAACGTTTTTATGTACATATATTAACAAAAAAATTAGTTGAATTCAGCTAAACTTTTTGTTACTTTTCGTAAACTAAAATTTACAAAATATTTTGTAAAAATTGTAAATCTATTTTTTCTGTTTTTTCATCAGCTTAAGTACACTCAAAAAAATAAAACTATAAAGTTAACAAATTTTTTTTTGTTAACCCAAGTTTACTGGCTTTTTAGCAAATTTTTAGTTAAAATCAGCGTTTTAACTACTTTTTTTAGTTATGTTCAATTTACAAATTTACAAATTGCACAAATTTTGAATTAATTTTTTTTTGTTGACTTCAAAACTGAGTTTACGAATTTTTACTAATTAATTTGCTGATTTTTCGTATCAAATTTGTTAAGTGAAATTTCTTGTGTAGCCTCCTATGCAAATCTCATAAGTTCTACTTAAGCTGATGAAAAAACAGAAAAAATAAACTTATAATTTTTTACGAAATATTTTGTAAATTTTAGTTTACGAAAAGTAACAAAAAGTTTAGCTGAATTCAACAAATTTTTTTGTTAATATATGTACATAAAAACGTTACGAAATTTCAGCTAAATTTTTAGTTAAAGTTACTTTTTTTTTTGCTACATTCATTCTACGAAAAGTTAGCTAAATATTTTTAGTTAAATTAACTAAAAATTTAGTAGGCCCAAAATCAGGTGCTTTTTTAGTTAAATTTAACTAAATTTTTTGCTAACTTTACAGTTTTTTTTTTTGAGTGTAGAACTTATGAGATTCGCATAGGAGGCTACACAAGAAATTTCACTTAACAAATATGTTACGAAAAATCAGCAAATTAATTAGTAAAAATTCGTAAACTCAGTTTTGAAGTCAACAAAAAAAAATTAATTCAAAATTTGTTCAAAACTAGTATTTTCGTAAATTGAACTTAACTAAAAAAAGTAGTTAAAACGCTGATTTTAACTAAAAATTTGCTAAATTGCCAGTAAACTCGAGTTAACAAAAAAAAATTTGTTAACTTTACAGTTTTATTTTTTTGAGTGTAGGGAGACTTCCCTTGTAAGTAGTGGTGCGAGATTTTCATCTATAGATAGGTGAACTAATGCGTCGACAATAAATACTATAACTGGGGACCCGTGGGTTCAAGTCCCAGCCAAGGCAGGATTTTTTGTTAATGTTTTTTTTTTTATTGTTTTTTTTTTTTATATATTTTTTTAATATATTTATTCAATAGTTCTATTAATTCTAATATTATTTTAATTATTAACAAAAAAAACATTTGAAAGGCATATTGATGACACTTTTTGATGATATGATGAAATGTGTCATCATTTGTTTTATCAATTCCGATGCCATTTTTCATCATATTGAAGAATAGCTTCATCAATATGAAGAAATTTCTCATCAAAATTGATGACAGCAAATGATGAAACCGTGTCATCAATATGATGAAGCATTTTTCTTTGAGTGTACTCTACAAAAATCAAGTTTTTTTTTGTACAGACTTCTAAAGTACAATTTCCAAAGTATTTTTGCCTCCTAAACACGAATCTGTCATCAGAAAAGTTGTATCAAATCGCCTTCACGAGATATAGGCATTTTCATTTTTTGCGGACCAAGCCCTCAGAACAGACAATTTTTTTAATATTGGAAAAGTATACAATATTTTTTCGTGTTTTTAAACAGAAATATTGTAAAAAAAAATGCAAGCAAAATATGATTTTTTGTATTTTTACACTTTTAACATTTTGCGCATGTCGCACTAAGTTTCAACTCCTACACTCAAAAAAAAAAAACTGTAAAGTTGGCAAAAAATTTAGTTAAATTTAACTAAAAAAACACCTGATTTTGAACCTACTAAATTTCTAGTTAATTTAACAAAAAATATTTAGTTAACTTTTCGTAGAATGAATGTAGCAAAAAAACAGTAATTTTAACTAAAAATTCAGCTGAAAATTTCGTAACATTTTTTATTAGGCGAATTCAGCTAACCTTTTTTTTTAATAAAAAAAAAAAATATTTTTCACAGCGTTAAGTTCAGCTTAAGTAGGACTAATGAGATTTGCATAGGAGGCTACACAAGAAATGTTTAAAATTTTCGACTTGACAAAAATGTTACAAAAAATCAGCAAATTAATTAGTAAAAATTCGTAAACTCAGTTTTAAAGTCAACAAAAAAAATTAATTCCAAATTTGTACAAAACTAGTATTTTCGTAAATCGAACTTAACTAAAAAAAGTAGTTAAAACGCTGATTTTAACTAAAAATTTGCTAAAAAGCCAGTAAACTCGAGTTAACAAAAAAAAGTTTGTTAACTTTACAGTTTTATTTTTTTGAGTGTAGTGCAATTTTATGAGGAAAATATTTATAGAACAGTTTAAACCTTTAAATGGACGTTTTATTTAACTTATATGTTTAGTTTTTGAAAAAGGACCAAAATGACCCCTTAAAATGCCAGTTTGGTGGTTATATATATATAATAAAAAGAGAACCGCCATACAATTTTACTGATAATATCAAACCATATTTTGAAGTTCAGATGTGTTTTTATTGTAGATTTTTTTACGTTTTCCAAACGTCTTTAATAAAAATTAAAAATTTCAGTAGGTCATAAAAAACAAGTAAGAAAGTTATAGTCGGTCAAGACCGACCATATAATACCCTACACCAGTGTTTTCCGAAAAATGGGTCCCAAGTCCAAACATGGACCGATTGGGTCTATCTTTTTTTAAATCTTTAATTAGTGTAGAAAACACACACAGTCAAAATTTTAGTGGAATTGGCTTATTTTTGATTCCAATATACCGATTTAACTTAATATCGGTCGAAATTTTTATAAAGGGGACCAAGTCCAAAAATGATCTGAATATCTTCAGATAAAAGTAAGTTACCAAAGTACACTTTTAGCACTTAAAAACAAGATTTTAATCAAATATTTCCAACTTTCATGAATTTTGAGAGATTTATGTGAATATTGGGAGGGTGGTTTGTATGGGGACTACAAGAGGAACTGGTCCGATTCCCTTAAAATATGGAATGATAATTTGTGAATACAAAAAACGATTACCTACCAAATTTCGAAAGGATATCTGTTATAATACGCTAATAAGAGTCACTTGAGTCAAATTAAAGGGGACGTTTGTATGGGGGCTAGGTCTAAACATGGCCCGATTTTTCCCAATTTCAATAGGGGGCAAAAGAAGCTTAAATTTTATATTTCAGCCAAATCGGTTTATAATTGCGACCTGTATCGTCTTTACAACGTTTACATGGACAGACGGACGGACAGACAGACGGACGGACGGACATCGCTAAGTCGACTCAAAAAGTTATTCTGAGTCGATCGGTATACTTAAAGGTAGGTCTATGACCAATATTTCGAGTAGTTACAAACATCAGTACAAACTCATTATACCCTGAACCACAGAGTGGTGTAGGGCAGCGGTTACCAACCTATGGTACGCGTACCACTAGGGGGTACGCGAAACTGTCCGCGGGGGTACGCAAAATTTTAGTAATTTGAACATTCGTTTTAGATTAACCTTTCAATGCTGGTTCCGCATCTGGCTTCCAAAGTTTTCCATAACGTCAGGTTTTTTGAGGTCAAGGTTCACAAAAAACGTATTTTTGTGCAATTTAGATAGCAATTTTTTGCGATATTTTGAGATATGACCACCTGTTTTCGATTACCCTTTAGATGCTCATTCTGAATATAGTTCCCAAATTTTTCTATGATGTCAGGTTTTTGCGAAAATTTATGTCAAAGTTCTCAAAAAACGTGTTTTTGGGCAATTTTGTTACGGGTTGTGATAGAGTGTAAATTTTGGTACCATTTTGTTAAACTCAAAATCCCTTTCATTGTATATACGAGGGTGTTTCATTCGAAAAGTCACGGAATTGTTGATCTGCCCTTGTATTAAAAAAAAAAAAAACATTTTAAAAAAATTAAAAACATTATGTGCTCGATTGTGGAATACGTTTTCACCATTTACCTAATTTAAAAAAAAATTATATTCTTTCGAATTTTAAGATTCTAAAATTTGTTTCTTATAACAATTAAAGATCTAAAGATTGGGTGAATGGTGAACTCGTATTCCAAAATCGAGCACTATATTTCCGCCCTCTGTGATGTGTTTTTGGAACTTTTTTTAAGAGTTCAAAAAACGTCCGTTGTTTAAATTTTTGGTGTAGAATCGACTGGTGAAATCAGATTTTCAATATTTTCAGCTGTTTTTGCTCTGCAGAAAAATCAGCTCAAAATCTGAGTTTACAGATGCATTAAACCACCCGAAGGAGCGAAAATTTTTCCAAAAAAATACCACCATTGTTTTGATCTTCCTTCAAAAAAAAAAAAATGATTAACCCGCAGATCAAAAATTTCAAAATTAACTCTAATATTTATATGAGAAGTTTTTTAACGAAAACAAAAAAACTCGTTAGGGGGTACGTGGTTGACAAAATTTTAAATTTGGGGTACGCGATTCAAAAAGGTTGGTAACCGCTGGTGTAGGGTATAAAAATCCGACCTTACCTTGCCAAACAGGATTCAATTTGATCTAAATTTAAAAAAAAAACGATTTAAATTCAAACTATAAAAATGTATAAATTTAAAAATTTGTGTTTGGAAAGTTGTATTAGCTTGACTGGCAAATTTTATTAAAATTAATTATGTATCATAGGCTTCTTTGCTAAAGCTTTATTATTTTTACTTTTCTAATAAAATATTTGCCAATAACAACCTGTTTTCAAAACGAAAACACACCCATTCTTTTTTAATTTGTTCCCTAAATTTCAAGAATATATTTGTTGATACTAATGTGCCCGACTTAGACACACCCATTTCATATTTTGACTTAACATAGTTATTCTCCTTAATTTAAAAGTCACTTTTATTTAAAAGTTAAATCCCTAGATCCGTTGACAAATTGTTTACTGTAAATATAAGGCTTATATCGAATAATCCTTTCTCGTTAAAAGGATTACAAGCAATGACCGGAAAATGAAAAAAAAAATCTTCTACAAATACTTTCATTTGATAATCGCATATTTATATTTTTAGATGTTTTTGTGAATAATTTACAAAATTCTCATTGTAGGCGGTTAGTTATAGTAAACAGTGCTCGGATCCATGCAGTTAATCCTAGATCAAAGGATATTTTACACACACACACTAAGTTTGGGTGTGTGTGTTTGTAGACATTTGTGAAAATCGTTGAAAAATTTGCAAAAATGTAAACAAAGAGGTGTTTTATTGTTATGACTTTGTAACTCCTTCGCACTAAACGGATCTCTTATGTTTGTGTGCGAATTTTAACTCTATTTCAGTGCCAGACATTGGTATTTGATCCTTGCAAAAACCTTTTGTCAGGTAACATAAGAAGTTTTTCATTCCATGTCTTCCTTGGTTGTCGTCCTTTTACTCTTTGCTAGTGTTCTTGAAACAAAACGAAGGAGTTGCAATGTCTTAACAATTGTTTTGACAAAGGCGTGTTTAATTTTGGGTATTTAAAAGGATTACGGTAAAGGATTGACTTTGTGTCCTTGACGTTTACAAACAATTCGCTAAGTGTGCATGCAAACAGTAAATTTGTAAATGAGTGTGTGTGTGTCTGTATGCATGACTGCTTGTGCATATTTGCAATGCGAATTAGCGTTTTGTTTACTTGAATTCCGCGAATCCATGCCGCACATGCATAATGTGCAAGGTCCTTTGGTAAATTAGTTTATTTGTATTTCATTTCGTCAAAAATGAAAAAGGATGTATCAATTCAACCCTTAGTTCAGTCTGCTCATTAAACGGAAAAGAGTTTTGAAAAGAGTTTATGATGCATTTCTGTTTAACAAGAAATTGTTGTCATTTATTGCAAAAGAGTTACATGAGTTTTTTTAAAGACATAATTTTTCCGCGAAATCAGCTATTGTAACTTAACGTAACTCTTTCGTCATTTGTGCGTAAATGCTGTATTTTTTACCTTTTTTTCAGTTTATTGCTTTATGAGTTTGTCTGTGGAAGAATTATTTGAAATAGAAACATTTTTTAACTTTTTTACCTTGATGGGTTATTTAATGTTAAAGATGTTTTTTTAGTTATAAAAAAAAAAATTTTTGAAAATCCTAAAAAAAATGTTTAGACAATTCTGAGAATATCAATATTTTAAGTAATTAAGAATGTAAAGAAAACATAAATTTCGCTAAAAATCTTTGGTTATGATGGATCATTATCATACAGGGTGCTACAATTAGAGTTTTATTATTATATCCTCCACTTTAAGTCTTTAAGTCTTCCATAGCTTACAATCCGATTGTTCTAAAATTTATGCATGTTTTTGAGGACCGAAATCTAAGATTTACCTGTTTTTATAAGATTCTATCATGGGAGTTAAACAGGGACATGGAAGTGGGAAAAACGATATTCTTGCTTTTTGTATTTTTTTTTTGCTGCTTTATCATAAAGGTGTAACCTGCTCATAGACAGGTCCGCCAACCTCCCAAAAACGCAACTTATTTATATGTTTTTTGTATTTTTGTTTAATAAATGAAACATTTTTAAGTTCAAAGAAGTACTAAGTCCTGCGATTGGACCCAGAGGCTTAGAAAATATCGTTTTTTGGTCCTCCACCTTTTGAGAGCCTGGTAAAAAATATAATTCAAATAATGATAAAATTATATTACTTTGAAGGAAAAAGCACAGAAAAATTAACTTGCGGTGCAAGAAGTCCCCACAAAAACGCCCCTGTTAAAATGCTTCTTTTTTCCATATTGGAGTGTATAAAAGATTTGACACAGCCGAATATAACTGATTTTCAAAAGCATTTAATCGATATTTGTTTAAAAAAAGTCTTAGAATCGGTGATTTTTTCTATAAAAACTAATCCAAAATGACACCAACATGAAAAAAATTGGGCCCCAATTCAATGTGAAAAAATGCAAAAAAATAAATCTATTTTTATAAAAAAAGAAAAATTGCCCTAAAAATATTTAAAAAAAAAAATTGGTTTCCAAATTTGTTTTCTTTTATTTTTTAATTGTTAAAATTACAATAATTTCATCGGTCAATATCTCCGTGATAAAAAAGAAATCTGAAGGATTTCAAAAGTGTTTTTTTTTTCAGATGTGCTAAACTATTTTCACATCTAAAACTATTTCGCGGTTTTAAAGGGTCCCGTACAT
This sequence comes from Pegoplata infirma, assembly GCA_963921195.1. Lineage (NCBI taxonomy): Eukaryota > Metazoa > Arthropoda > Insecta > Diptera > Anthomyiidae > Pegoplata > Pegoplata infirma. The sequence goes on along the minus strand of OY992536.1, from coordinate 157,169,618 downwards.
TGCGGGAATCTGAATTTATTCACACTCTAATTAATATGATTTTTGTTTTCTACTATAAATTGGGTAAATTTACACAAAATGCGTAATTCTGCATAAAATTAGTGAAAATTTACGCAATTTATAGTAGTAAATTATTTGAATTTGTATAAATTTACCAATTTATAGTTGGAAACTGGACTCACTTTTTTAGAGTGCAGTATTGTAAATCGAAATCCTAAATATCTCAAGATGAGATAGATCAGTTCTAAGGTCAGATTTAAATTACGCGCATGAAAAACTATTAGAAAAATCTATTGTGCCTTAAATGTATAACAAATTGGCTAGGGTCGCCAAGTAAATTTTTTTTTTTAAACCGAAATAAGTTTTAGGGCCTCGATAAAATATTTTCTTGACGACAATTTTACACATTGATAAATGAGAGTTTGATTAATTTTTTTATACCTACACTCAAAAAAAAAAGTTTGTAAAATTACAAGTAAAAGGTCTTGTAATTCTATTTTACCAATATTTTGGTCTTTTTACAAAAATTTTTGTATATTTAATAAAACGAAAACTACAGTTTGCTTTGTAATTTTACTATTATATCTTGGTAAATTTATTTTACAAATTTTTAAGGTAAATTTACAAAAAAGTGATTTATTTTACAAATTAAAAAAATATTACAAGGTGTTTAGTTTTTTTACACAAGAAAACTGTAATTGTACAACAAAATTTTACTTGATGTTATTTAGTCTTTCTACCAAATAAATGTTTTATTACAAGCATTTTTTTTAAGATCTTTTGCAAGGTTTTCAGTTTGAAATGCATGTATTAAAAAGTACAAAATTTAATTTTACAAAACTTATTTTATTACTAGAATTAATGTTGTTTTACAAAAAAAATTTAGTTATTCAACAATAGCACACGCAAAAATTTTCTAAGTTCTAAGTAAAAATCATTTTTTATAAATAAAAAATTTCATGAAAAAAAATTTTGTAAATTTTTTAAGTTTTGGACACAAAAATTTTTTAGCTTATTGTAAACTTTAGAAAAAAAAAATAATTTTTACACCATTTTTTGGTAATTTGCGTTAAGTAAAATACCACAATTTTTATGTGTTTTTTGTATTTTTACGATTTTTTTTGGTAATTTTACCATATTTTTTTGGTATTTTTTTTTTTAATTTGGCACATTTTATGTCAATAAAAAGCTGCCAATTATTAAAAATTAAGTTTTTCTTATTTTAACAGGTACTTAAACATCCAATCTACAATATCCAAAAAAAAAATTTCCGATTTTTTAAAAATTCTTGTAAAAACAATTAAAAATTAAAAAAAAAATTGTTTTTTTTTGACAAATTTTTCATGAAAATATAAGAAATTTCTTGTATAGCCTCCTTCGCAATTCTCATATGTTCTACTTAAGAAAAACGAAATGTCGAAAAAAAAAATAAAAAAGTGCAGTGTTATACTTTAAAAAGTTTTTTAAAAGTGTTCAAGTGAAAAAAAATCATTTCAGGTTGTTGAAGTGCTACTCCAGCTGCTGAAGAAGGAAAAATAAGATGCACCAATGGAAATAAACCTTTAAATTTACAAAACAAATATGTAAATTTACAAGGCAAATATGAAAATTTAAAAAACAAAATTGTATACTTACAGAAAAAAGTTGTAATTTTACAAAAATTAAGTAGAAAATACGAAAACAATATTGTAAATTTACAAATTATTTGGTTAAAATACTGTTTTTACGTCAAAAAAATAAGAAAAACTGGTATATTTACAATAAAAATTGTAAATTTACCACTTTTTATTGTAAATATACAAGTTTTTTGCATAAAAAACAGTAGTTTAACCAAACAATTTGTAAATTTAAAATTTTTTCAATATTTTTTTGCGGTAAAAACAGTAGTTTAAACAAATAATTTGTTAATCTACAATTTATTTTTTTCATTTTCAATTTTTTCTTTGTAAAATAACAACCTTTTTCTGTAAGTTTACAATTTTGTTTTGTAAATTTACCAAATTTTTTGTAAATTTCCAAAAAAAATGTTCACCTCGAAGTTAATATTTTACAAAAAAAACTGTAAATTTACGTTTTCTTTTGTTAAATCAATTTACAAATTATCCCCGTAACATTACGGGGATTCTTGCTAGTACATATTTTACAAAACCTGCCCCGTAAAATCACGGGGATTTTATGTCATTTTACAAACTTTTTTTTTTGAGTGTAAACTTCTTTAAGCAGAACCGCAATTTGCAGAACCTTCAATAGCAAAAAAAAACCAAAAGTACTAAAAAAAATACATTTAGGTTAATCGGTTAATTGACACTTGGAAATTTTAAATTATTCGAACAGTTAATCGACCAAAATTAATCGGTAAACCGATTAACGGTTGATTGAATACCCTAATAAGAACACTGGGTAGGAATCTAATTTCTTTTTTAAATTAAATTTGAAAAATGTTTCAGAATCTAAGAATTTTGTTATTAAAAAAAATGCCTCACGATCTATGAATTTAAAAAAACAATATCTCATCCGGCAATTTGAGAATCATTCCAAAGAAAAAAATTCACAGAATTTAAGATTATTTATTTAAAAATCAAACTTTTTTTATTTAAAAACTCACAATTAAAAAAAAGAAACTATCTCAGAAATTTTAAATCTGACGAATTCTCTTTAGAAGAAATGTCTTAGGGCTGGTAGCACATCACAATATAATCAATGATTAAGGCTAATCAGTGTTTGCAAACGTCAAATTATTATGAAAATTAACAATTATTAGTATTAATTAGCGATGTCGCGAATAGTGTATTCGGCATTTTACCGAATATTTACTATTTGGTATTCGGTTTGAACCGAATACATAGGAACAAGGGTTTCCTATAATTTATATGAGAAATCGGTATAAGTCGACTACAGACGACTGGAGCTTCCCAGTTGGAAAATGTGTCACTGAGGAAATTTCCACAGTGATTCCTTGAGGAAATGTCTTCAGGTTCTGACAAATCATAGACAATCCTTGATGACATGTCCTAACATTGTCATCACTGAATGTTTGCTTTAAGAGTGTGGACAATTCCTCTAAGACGTCTAAAAGGAAATGTCTTCAAAATAGCAGTATATTAAATTAGAATTTTAAATCTGGGAAACTCTTCAATTTCCAAGAAAAAGATGGCAATATTATCGACTTAATTAAAATAAAATCAAAATCTAACAAATAGAATAAAAGTAATAAATAGACAAACAATTTTAAAAATAAAGTTTGGAACAAGTGGTTAGGTGTGGGACTAATAAACTGGAGGTTCCAGTTTCAAATCCAGTTGGGACTAAAAAAGGCGAAAAGTTTTTTCTAAATATGAGAAAGATAATTTATAAAGGAAAATGGATAAAAGTAAAAACTAAAGGAAATACGAAAATTTTTTGTATTTTTGCATGGCCTATGTCAGACATTTCCCCAAAGAAGTCTTAGGTGACATGTCCCCGGAAGGTCAGCCCTGACCACTGCTGACTTTGAGTGAGGACATTTTGAAAATTTGTATGAAACTGTCCTCAACCCAGTACATACAGATGTCTTGTGGATGTCAGGTGTGACTCTGACATGTCATCGCTCCGTCACTGAGGATGGCTCGAGGACGTTGCCAACTGGGTTAGTAATAGTTTTAATAAGGAATGTTAAATCGGCTATTGAAAAATATAAATACAATTACAAAAAATGTCAAACTAAAACTGCACTTAAAAAAAGGAAAACAATGGTCGGCACAATCCAGCCTGTGTGGAGTTTACCCAGCCCCCCTTTATCTACAACTATTATTTTGACCAAAAGTACTTACTTTTGAGTGCTATGAACTTGTCAAGCTTTCTCTTAGGCTTCCAAAACCCACCTTCAACTCAACAACTTACATTTGGCAACTTCCCGTATAAATCTAATGGGAGTAGTAATCAGAAAGGTAATACAGTTTTTGGTGGGCTGTATTCAGGCGCGGATCAGGCGCGGATTCAAAAAAAGAAAATAGGAAAAAAGAAAAAAAAAAGAAAAAAGGAAAAAAAGAAAAGAAAGGAAAGAAGAAAAAGGGAGAGGAAAAAGGATGAAGAAAATAATATTAAAATTTTTTCTATGAAAAATTTTTAAAAAAAAAAAAAATGTCTCAAATGCAAGGTTGGTTACCGAAACGAATAACGGTAAGGGTAACGGTAACGGTATCTAATTTTTATTTATTTCGGTAAAGGTAACGGTAAGTGTTTTCAAATCGTTTCGGTAACGGTATGTACCGGTACCGAACCAACCAAACCGGTACGTACCGGTATTATTAATTTAGTTAAAAATTTGAAAAATCATAGAACTGAAAGCTAAAAATATTTTATAGACCCAAAAACCAGTATAGATTTGATATGATTATTATTTTTGTCATTTATTTTATGATAATTTGCAAATTATAAATTTAAAATTATGTTAGCAATTTGATTTTATTTTTTTGTTCGTTAAAATCCCTTAAAACAGGTAAAATTTTTAATACCGGTACAATACCGGTAACTTCTAATAATTATAACGGTAACGGTAAGGGTAACGGTATTCTAAAAACATTTTTAGCGGTATCGGTAACGGTAACGGTATTCGATTTGAAAGGGTTTTGAATCGGTAACGGTATAATAAGGGTAACGGTAACCAACCATGCTCAAATGTTAAATTTTTCTATATCAAAAAATTTGAGAATTTTCTTAAATGAAAAATTTGAGAATTTTTCATTAGGAAAAAATTGACAATTTTCCTATAGGAATAATTTGCGAAGTTTTCTATAGGAAAAACATTAGAGTTTTTTTTCGAAATGTTAGAATTTTTCTATATGAAAAAATTCTCGGAATATTTAAAATTTTCTTTAGAAAAAATACTACAATCTTTCTAGACGAAAGATTTGGGAATATTTCTATTAGAAAAATTTACAAAATTTTCTATAAAATGTAATAATTTTTCTTAGAAAAACCTGCGAAAAATCTGAGAATTTAAATAAGAAAAATCTGACAATTTTTCTAAAGGAAAATATTAGAGAAAATATGAGAACTTTCGATAGAGAAAATCTGATAATTCTTTTTTCGAAAAAATTTGAGAGAATGTGTAAAAAGTGAAGAGAAAAATAAAATAAAATTATGTAAATATTTTTTCTTTAAAAAATGCTCAAGAATCTCAAAATTTTTCTATAGAAAGAATGTTTTTGAATCTTAGAATTTTTTTTAGACGAAAGATTTGGAAATATTTCTATTAGAAAAATTTAGAAAATTTTCTATAAAATTTAATAATTTTTCGTAGAAAAACCTGCGAAAAATCTGAGAATTTAAATAAGAAAAATCTGACAATTTTTCTAAAGGAAAATATTAGAGAAAATATGAGAACTTTCTATAGAGAAAATCTGATAATTCTTTTTTCGAAAAAATTTGAGAGAATGTGTAAAAAGTAAAGAGAAAAAGAAAATAAAATTATGTAAATATTTTTTCTATAAAAAATGCTCAAGAATCTCAAAATTTTTCTATAGAAAGAATGTTTTTGAATCTTAGATTTTTTTTTAGGAAAAAAGTCTCGAAATCTTTAATTTTTTAGGAAAATCAAGAAAATTTTCTTAAGGGAAAATTTGAGAATTTTTGTTTAGAAAAAATTTATTATTATTTATTATTAAATTTATTAAATATATTACACTTTTTTTATAGCAAAAGTACGCAGAATCTGGGAATTTTTTATAGGAAAAATGTTTCGGAATCTGAGATTTTTTATTTAAAAATACCTCAGAATTAAAGACTTTTTCTTTAGGACAAAGTGTCAGATTCTGAGATAATATCTCAGAATCTGAAAATATTTCTATTTTAAATATGTCTCAAAATCTTAGACTTTTTAATAATAAATCTGAAATCTTTGGCTAAGATAAAAAATCTCAGACTTTTTCGATAGGAAAAATATGTCAGAATTGTGAGTTTTTATAGAAAAAATATTCTAGATTCTGAGATTTTTATTTTCGTAAAATAAAAATGACTATATGACTTTTTCTATAGAAAAAAACCTTAGAATCTGAGATTTTAGGAAAAATGTCCCAGAGTCTAAGAAAATATCTTAAATTCTGAGACTTTTTCTATTTGAAAAATGTCCCAGATTTTTTTTCTGTAAAAAAGACTCAGATTCTGAGACTTTTTGGGAAAAAAAGTCACAAATCTAATCGAAAGTTTTTTCATAACAGGAATTTTTTGGTGGGAAAATTGTCTAAGTTTCTGAGAGTTTTTTATGTGTATCAGAATATAAAAGTTTTTCAAAAGCAAGAATTTTTCTCTTTAAGCAAATGACGCAAATCAAATATATTTTCTAAAGGGATTTTTTGTGAATCTGGGTCTTTTGCGGAGGCCTTTTTTTAATATCAAACATTTTCTTAAATTGTAAAACCTTTTTTATAGGAATAAATTTTAAAAATTGAAATTGTTTCTACAGAAAAAATCATAATAATCAAGAGGAAAACACTAAAAACCATAATTAATGATTCAAATCTAACCTAAGGTTCCCAGCAAAAAAAAATACAGTAAAAAAGTTTTTTGAGTAAAAAAAAATTTTCCCCCCCCGCCTGGCTGTATTAGTTCTCTGACAAGTGTTATTTTCAATGAACTTAAGATTGGTAATTTTAAGGGGGTTTTTTTTAATGATATCAAATATTAGAGCTGTGCTTAATCGTTAAATTGAGTGAACATTCGTTTTCGTTCATTCCAGATAAAGGACTAAGTTTGTTCATCTAGTTCAATTGGTCATTTGTTGTACTTAAAAAAGGAAACAAGTGAGGGATGGGCAAAATCCAGCTTGGGTGGGTTTTACCCAGGCCCCTTTAGCTACGACTATGATTTTGACTAAAAGTACTCACATGTGAGTGCTATGGACTTGCCTAGCTTTCTTTTAGGCTTGTACACAGTGGTGCCAACTTTTTACAGGCGAAAAGCGCAAAACTGTGACTCAAAAAGCGCTAAAAAGCGCTAAATTTGAATAAAGTAAAAAGCGCCAAAAAGCGCTAAAGAATTATTTTAACGGTTTTAATATAAATTTTTATAAAATCATCAGGCCAATTTGCAGAATAAGTCTGAAAAATTGCTAAAAAAAATTTTAAACTAAATTTGTTCTGGTTTTTATTATAAAAAACGTTTTTTTTTTAATTTTTAACAAAAATTTACATTTCGTTGGATGTACTACAACAATTATGTGAAAAATATGGAATTTAGACTATTATTAGGACGTTTCTGTTGTAAAATATGCATTTTTTCTCAAAGTGATTAGTTGTAGAAAGAAAGCGCTAAAGGCGCTAAATGAAAAAGTGAAAACGCGCCAGTTTAGCGCCTTTTTTAAAAACGCGCTAGATTTAAAAAATGCGCTTTTTGGGTGGTCGGAAAGCGCTAAATCTAGCGCGAAAAGCGCTAAATTGGCATCGCTGCTTGTACAACCAATCTTCAACTCAACTCGACATTTTACAGTACTATTCAATGAACTTAAGATTGGTACTTTTAAGGGTTTCCTTTGGAATGATGATATCAAATATTAAAATTGTGCAATTGTTCAATTGTTCAATTAAGTGAGCGTTTATTTTCGTTCATTTCAGATAAAGGACCTACACGCAAAAAAAACCTTGTAAAATTACAAGAAAAGTTTGTAACGTTTTTTTTTTTTGCTACCTTCTATTTGACAAGAATTCCTGTTTTATTTTACAAGCTTTTTACCAATAATTTTGTAATTTTACAAGCTTTTTAACAACAAAATTGTAAATAAAACTTAAAAGAAATTCTCGTAAATTTACTAGATTTTTTTGTAAAAAAACTTGGAAATTTATAAAATTACAAAAAAAAAACTGTAAAATTGCAAAAAAAACAATAAAATTGCGATCGAAAATTATTTGTTAAAAAACAAGTTTTTACTTGTTGGTAAAATAGGATACGAGACTTTTTCTAGTAATTTGACAAGGTTTATTTTTTTTAATTGTGTAGTTTGTTCATCTAGTTCAATCGGTCATTTGTTGTTTTCGTCCAACAGTTCGTAAACGAATCATTTTTATCATGTCTGTTGTTCGCTCATCTAGTTCAATCAGTCAATTATTGTTTTCGTTTCTGTTGTTTGGTCTGTTGTTTTGGTTTTCGTTCACAAATACAAAAATGTTGAATAAAAACTTAAGAATGGTTTAAGAAAACCACTACATGAAAAATAGACGACGCGAAACCAAAAACCGGTTTTTTCATTTTCAAAAACCCGGCCGGTTTCGGTTTTTATTCAAATTCGGTTATTCGAAAACCCGGTGTTTTTAGGTCGGTTAAACCGGTTTATTTTTTTAATAAATAACCAATAACATTGGTGTCACTTTGTAATTCAGTGGCAAAAAGGTAAAACTGTATAGGTGTTTTTTAATAATTTTTTTTTCGAGAGCACTTTTAACAAAAATATTTTAATATACACTCAAAAACAAAGACTGGTAAAACGCCTGGTAAAATGCCTTGTAACTAGAGTTTTTCACGGGAATTCCCGGGACGGGATTCAGGTTCATTTTGGGACATTCTTATATGACCGAAAAACGCTTTTTTCTAGTTTTTGGAAAAATACTGGTATTTGATATTTTTTGTTAAACTTTTTGTGAAATAATATGAAAATGGTATTAATTTACCTTTGCAAAAAGACTAATAAAATTAAAATCGGATAAAAAACAAGCATTTTACGCTTACATGCCCCAGACCATTGTATGGTTTTTAAAGCCAGAATTTCAAAATTTTCAAAATTTTTATGCAAAAAAATAAATTTTACTTTATGATAATATTGAAAACGGGTTTACGATTAAAAATAGCAGATATGGTAGTCAAGATTCTTTTTTATTTTTCGCCGGTAGTGATAAAATTTCTGCGAATTCCAAATAAAATGCGTTTTTTTCGCAATAATTTAGCAAATATGGGAAAATTTGTTCTTTGTTGTACGGAACGAAGCGTAAAATGTAAATTCTGTAACTTTTAAGAAATCGGATATACGCAGATATCTTGTATTGTAGAGATATGTAATGTCCCAAATTTGTCATTTCACCTAGATGAAAAGGGGTTAAAGATGCCCTATTTCTCTAAAAATTTACAGAATTTATGTTTTACACTTGGTATAGTACAATACACAACATTTTTTTCCATATTAGCTAAATTATCATAGAAAAACACATTTTCTTTGAAATCCGCGGAAAATATATAAATACCCACGCCAAATTAAAAAAAAAAGCTAGACTACCATATTTGTTAGTTTTTATCTATAACATGTATTTAATAACATTATAAAGTAAAAATTATTATTTTTTTATTTTTTTGCCTAAAAATTTTAAACATTTATAAGTTTTGGCTTTAAAAACCATGCAATGGTCTGGGGCATGTATGCGTAAACTGCTTATTTTTTATCCGATTTGAATTTATTTAAGCTTTTTGGAAAGGTAATTTATTACCATTTTCATATTATTTAACAAAAAATTTAACAAAAAATACCATATACCAATATTTTTCAAAAAACTAGAAAAAATGGGTTTTTTCATCATATAAGAGTGTCCCAAAATTTCAATCCATTTTCGGCACCAGTTATTTTTATCCGATTGTCCCCAAATTTTGGCTCATTAATTTTTAAATACTAAACTACAATTTAGGACCCTACCAGGTATTAAAAAGTGATTTTGAAAAATTACCTTAGTCGTAAGGACACCTTTAGCCACCATACAAACCACCTTCCCGATATTTACATAAATCTCTCAAATTTCATGAATATAGAAATATTTTATTTAAACTTTGTTTGTGTTTGTTTAACGCGTACTTTAATAACCTAGTCAAATTTGATTATAATGGGACCACTTTTGGACCAAGGACCCATATGAAAATTTCGCCCGATATTCAGTTAAAGCGGTGTATTGGCAACAAATAGAAGCTTATTTTTCTCAAATTTGGTTTGTGAGTATTTTTTACTTTTTATTAAAGATTTGACAAAAGATGGATCCAATTGGTCCATGTTTGTTCTTGGGACCCATTTTCCGGGAAACACTGGTGTAGGGTATTATATGGTCGGTCTTGACCGACTATTATTTTCTTACTTGTTTGATATCTTGATTGGTTCAAAAGTTAGTAAAAGGAGCTATGTGTTCGTTATACTAAAAAAAGGTCTGAAAAGGAGGTATGTGTTAAGCTACACATAACTTTTTTGATAAAAAAAAAGTAACAGAACGTGACAAAATGGACCACTATTTTAGTAACGTGAGGTTCACACATAGCATCTAAGTATTTTTAATGAATTTGTCAAGTTTTTGGAAAATACTTGCATATTTTCATGCTGTTATCTAAATCCTAAATGGCAGGTAATCAAGCCTTGTGAAAGCAATTAAATCATTTGACGGCGGAAAATTTTTGTATCTAAAGTACAGAATCTTTCACAGATGTCAATTTATGTCGAAGCTCTTGAATAGTTACAAGAAAAAACAAAAAATATCACCAGTTTTGCGAAAAATCTCTTGTTCGCTGTTTAATGAAGATCTCTATAATATAAAAATTTCAAAGACTTTGTCTAACTTATGTCGCTTTAAACCACCAACAAACTTTATTTAGTCTTTGTCCCTCTCGAAAAGAAATTAACAATAAGAATGGTTTCATAAAAAAAAGGAGTTATGTGTAAAAAATATTTCCATTTTATTTAAATTTTGTTCCAAAAAGTACTTAAAAAAGGAGTTATGTGTAAGTTGTTTGAACATTTCTGCACCACTGGAAAACCGTTAAATGTTTCACACTTTTTTTGTAGCATGTGGATAGCCTATCGGTACAAGAAATTTTTATAGAACAAACTTTAAAAAAAAAATCGCGAAGGGACGAAAATAAACATTTTTTTTGCTCTCCTGAACACTTGCACCAAAACACATGACTAAATTTTAAGGCGCAGCGACGTTATGTTGTTTAACAAAAAAACATTTTTTTTTTGCAAATTTTCTTCTTTTTTTTTTAAAAAAAAATTCCAAGTACCAGACAAAAATTTTTTTTTATTAAAAAATATTTAAAAAAAAAAGTTGAAAAAATTTGGAAAAATTTATTACAAAAAAAAACCAGTTATTTGACAAAAATGATTTTATTACGAGAATTTATGTTGTTTAACAAAAAAAAAAAAAAATTTAAATTTACCATTTTGGTTTGTAAATTTACCATTTTTTAAACATATTTACCATTTTTTCTTGTAAGTTTACCATATTTTTTTTATTATTTTTCCGGTTTTAAAACAATATTTTTACCAAAAAAATTGGTTATTTTACCAATTTTTGGCGCATTCAAAATTACGAGGAAATACTCATAATTTTACGAGAATTTTACCTATCTCCTATTTTACGAGAATAGCCTGGTAAAATCACGAGATTTTTTGGTAACTTTACAAGGTTGTTTTTTGAGTGTAAAATCACTATTATTTGACAATTTCAATAAAAAATATGCTGTGATTATTTCAAATTATTAAAATTACGAGGATTTCCTAGTAATTTTGAATGCGCCAGAAATTGGTAAAATAACCAATTTTATTGGTAAAAATATTTAGGGTTTTTACAGTGACGATTAAATTTGCCTTTTTTGGTTGTATTTGGCAAATTTGACATTTTACTAAACGTCAAGTATTTGCCACCAATTTATCTTTACATATCGTGAGCGCACTTTTCGTTAATAATTTGCACAAAATAACTTTAATTAACTTTTTACATTCACAATTTAAAAATAAACACAAACAATTTGTATGTTTCTTTTTGTATAAATGTTTTTGTTGCCGCGTTCGAAATTTCAGCATAAACAATCACTGCTGTTTTCATTATTATGTTTTTTTATACCCTCCACTCTAGTGATAGAGGGTATATATAAGTTTGTCATTCCGTTTGTAACACCTCGAAATATTGGTCTAGGACCCCATAAAGTATATATATTCATGATCCTCGATCGATTTTAAGACGATCTAGCGATGTCCGTCCGTCTGTCCGTCTGTCTGTCTGTCTGTCTGTCTGTTGAAAACACGCTAACTTTTGAAAGACTTTACGGATGCTCCTGAAGCTTGGCATATATGTTGGGCATTTACCTGGTCAGGTTGGTATTGCAATCCAGCGAAATCGGTCCAGTGATTCAAAAGTTATAAGCAAATGAGTGAATTTCGGCAAGGGTTTTTCTGGTATTTAAGAGATAAAACACACGGTAACTTTCGAACGGCAATTCTGAGGTTGCTGAAGTGTGGCATATATATTTGCCGTTCCTCTGGGCCGGTTGGTTTTAAATTTCAGCCAAATCGGTCAAGTAGTTCAAAAGTTATTAGCAAAACCGTAAATTTCAGATTCGCCTCACCTTAAATTCACGTGTTGAAACCCCGTTACAGGTTTTAAAAATATTGGTAAGTCACAAAAATATTTTACAACGCATTTTTGTCACTCAAAAATATTTTTACACTAAAAGAAAAAAAAAAATACACTCGAAAAAAATTTTACACTCAAAAAAAATTATACACTCAAAAAAAAATTTAGTAAATTATTTTTTTTTTTTCAAAAATTAGTTAAAAAAAAAATTTTTAAACAAAATAAAATATTGAGATTGCTAGAAATAGAATTGTAGTGTTGGAAACTGCCAAAATTTATTCTGTAGAAACTATAAATATTCACATATATAAAAAACAGTTTTCATTAACAAGACAAACCGACATTTAAAATCCTACTGAAGATGACACTAACTGGGGTGTTTGAAACCGGTATAGGAAATACCAGAAATGTCTATAATTTTTAGAAATTCAATTTTTCTTCTGCATTTTTTCAACTTGAACCCTTATAACAAATATAATTAGAGCCCGTGCTCGATCTGTACTTACAGAAAAAATCAAATAAAATTACTGACAAAATATGTCGCCATTAGGCACGTCTCCGAAACAGAAAAAGCAAATTCCTTCATTTGTGTCTGCAATTCCAGATCATGTTGGTAACCCTTGCAAAATAATGTAAGAGACAAAAAAGTTGAAAGAAAGTATGAAGTGAGGTTGAGATTGCTAGAAATAGAATTGTAGTGTTGGAAACTGTCAAAATTTATTCTGTAGAAACTATAAATATTCACATATATAAAAAACAGTTTTCATTAACAAGACAAACCGACATTTAAAATCCTACTGAAGATGACACTAACTGGGGTGTTTGAAACCGGTATAGGAAATACCAGAAATGTCTATAATTTTTAGAAATTCAATTTTTCTTCTGCATTTTTTCAACTTGAACCCTTATAACAAATATAATTAGAGCCCGTGCTCGATCTGTACTTACAGAAAAAATCAAATAAAATTACTGACAAAATATGTCGCCATTAGGCACGTCTCCGAAACAGAAAAAGCAAATTCCTTCATTTGTGTCTGCAATTCCAGATCATGTTGGTAACCCTTGCAAAATAATGTAAGAGACAAAAAAGTTGAAAGAAAGTATGAAGTGAGGTTGAGATTGCCAGAAATAGAATTGTAGTGTTGGAAACTGTCAAAATTTATTCTGTAGAAACTATAAATATTCACATATATAAAAAACAGTTTTCATTAACAAGACAAACCGACATTTAAAATCCTACTGAAGATGACACTAACTGGGGTGTTTGAAACCGGTATAGGAAATACCAGAAATGTCTATAATTTTTAGAAATTCAATTTTTCTTCTGCATTTTTTCAACTTGAACCCTTATAATAAAATATTTCTAATCAAAAATGTTATTTGTTCACTCTAGAAAATTTACTATAACTTAAAAAGGGCATTGTGGAGGGTATTCATAGATTCGGCCAAGTCGAATTTAGCTTTTCTACACTCATAGAAATATCTTAGTAGAAAAATTAGTAAACCCATTGTAGATCAAGTTTTACAGAATTTAACAAAAATCAGTGTTGATATTACAAAATTCAATAGTTGAAAAACACATAGTTGGAAAAAATTTTATAAAACATAAGTACATGAAATATGCAACACTGTTTTTGATGACCGCCATTTGTAAATTTTTGTTGTCTTGTATAGAAGGGATGTTTCTCATAAAATTATTTTTTATTACAAAGATAAAAGAAAATATTTGGTGAGTAATTAAATATATATATTTACATTTTATGCATTAATACAGCAAATTTCATTATTTTTTTTTAGAAATTTGTGATTTGGTATCGTTGGAAAGGTTCCAGAAGCTATATAAAACAATAGACGCTACACTCAAAGAAAAATGCTTCAATTTTGATGAGAAATTTCATCATATTGACGAAGATTTTCTTCTATATGATGAAACAAGTCATCCAAATTAAAAAAACAAGTGATGACACATTTCATCATGTCATCAAAAAGTGTCATCAACACGCCTTTCAAATGTTTTTTTGTAAATAATTAAATTAATGTTAAAATAAATAAAAATATTAAATAAATATATTAAAAAAATATAAAAAAATAAAAAAAAAAACAATAAAAAAAAAATTAAAAAAAATCCTGCCCCGGCTGGTACTTGAACCCACGTTCCCCAAGTTGCAGTGTTTATTGTCGACGCCTTAGCTAGTTCAGCCAACTAGAGATAAAAATCTCGCACCACTACTTAGTTAGATAACGTTTTCTAATACGTAATTGTGAAGGCTCAACATTTTTCGTTATGTATAATATGTATATATACATGTTTTTAAACGTATGTTTATGGGAATTTGTGAAACTCAAACATTTTATGAATGTACAATATCCCTCTCTTTCCCTCTCACTGCTTTTAGCAAAGCATAGTTACGCACAAACTTTTAGCGTTATTATTAGCACACAACGGCTTTTTATTGGTATTATGTATTGTCATGCTGTAGGTCAGTGGTTAGAGGCTAAGCACAACAAACAAGAGGTGCGGCGTTCTAATCTTAATGGATACGGAAAAAAGATGTAAGTTTTTAAAAATTAGAAAATAACAAACAATTGTAAGTTAATAAAAATAAATTAAATAAAATCAAATAAAAAAAATACTTTTTTTTCTTATTTTTCAAATAAAAAATGTTATTGATGATACCGCTTCATCATATTGATGACAAGTTACATTGGACGAAAAATGATGTAACATTTCATCATATTGATGTTACTTTTCATCAATATGAAGAAGCTTTTTCTTTGAGTGTAGAAAAACAACATCAAAATACACCACAGTCGAAGAAAAAAGAAGACAAAAAAATCATCTAAAAAATTAGTTTGTGTGAAAATCATGAGTAAATGAAAACCATGAAAAAAAAATTGTTAAAAATATTTAATTAAATAAAATAATATTTACAACACAAATAAGCATTTCATTTTACTAAATAAAATTGAATGAATTTACAAAAAAAAAAAAACGAGTATGATTAACAAAAATACGAATAGAACTAACAGAAATACGAGTTGATCAGCTTTTACAAAAACTGACAACAATTAATGTTGAAATCAACATAAATATTTGTAGGGTCAAAATCAACAATGATTTCTGTTAAATTTACTACGATTTTCTTTGGGAATACAATGATTTTTGGTTGAGTGTACTTGTTTTTATTTGCACTCTGGCATTTTGTTTTTAGACAAGGTTTGAGTTGGGCATTTTAAGAAAAATATGCCACATTCAAATTGGCATTTTTTTTGACGTTTGGCACATTTGCCAAATACCAAACTAAAAATGGCAAATTTAATCGTCAATGTGAAAAGCCCAATTGTTCTAAAACCAGAAAAAAAAACTTAAAAGAAAAAATGGAAAATATGTTTAAAAAAATAATAAATTTACAAACCAAAATGGTAAATTTACAAAAAAAAAATTGTTTGTTAAACAACATAAATCCTCGTAATAAAATCATTTTTGTAAAATAACTGTTTTTTTTGTAAACTAGAATCCTTGTATTAAATTTTTCAAAATTTTGTCAACTTTTTTTTTAAATATTTAAAAAAAAAAAAAAAAATTGAAATTTTATTAAAAAAAAATTGTTTTTTTTTTTTGTTAAACAACATAAAGCCTCGTATAACATAATTTTTGTAAAATAACAGTTTTTTTGTAAATCAACTAGAATCCTCGTAATAAAAACTTTGTTGAAAAATTACGGTTTTTTTTTTGTAAAATAACCTTTCAAAATGGTAGAATACAATTACGAAAATAAACTTATAAAATTACCAATAAAACTGTAGTAAAGTACAAGATTTTTGTTAAAAAACAAGAAAATTGTTAAATATTGGTAGAACGGGATTACAAGGCATTTTACCAGGCGTTTTACCAGTTTATTTTTTTGAGTGTACATAGCTAAAGAGAGGGTAAAATTATTGAAAAATATTAGATTTGGCAATTGAAGGTGTATAGTTCCATAAATAGAAGCATTTTAAGTGTATAACAGGATAATAAAAAAAAATATAAAAAAAAAGATTAAAAAATTGCAAATATCTTAAAAACAAAGGCTAATTTTTAAATTTGGTGTCCGTATTCGTAATCTACGTCGCAAACACTATTACAAAACTTGGGTCGCAAGTCATACGCATTTTGTTTTTCTTAATGTAAAAACCACTACACAAAATACTCAAATTTTGCCAATATTTTTCAATTTCCGCTTCTATTAAAAAATGAGGAAACATTAAGTAAGCAATATTTTCCCTGATATATCTAATATAAGATGTTACCTACAGGTCCACTTCCAAAGTTTAAAAAATCTCTTCTTACAAGGGAAGTATCTCAACCCTTCTGAACCGATTTGCATGAAACTTAAAATATATATAAAAGAGACAATTTTAAGGTTGGGGTGTCTCGGCTTTTCGGCCATATCGGTGTTTCAAAATTTCGTTGTCCCCTTATGAAACAATGTGGACCTCCGGAAAAATTTCGATAACCCCCGAACTTACTGGAATATCGTCTAGAGCAATAATAAATTTAATAAACATTATTTCGTATTCATATGTACATCATAGGTCTGTGTATACATATAAATACCCCCCAAAAATTTACACATTTTCATAAAAAAAAGTATTTAACCAAGCCAAACTTTTACGAGGTTATGCCACCGTTGGATAGGCATTAAAAAATCCTTTCTTTTCATATGTTAACATCATATAGTTTCTAAGAAAGAAATGGCTGAAAAATACAAAAAACGATTTTTCGCCATTTTTTGACCCATGTTTTGAACCCATAAATCCCCGATATGGCCGATAAGCCGAGACACCACAACCTTAGAATTGTCTCTTTTATCTATATTTTACTTTTCATGCAAATCGGTTCATAAGGGTTGAGATACTTCCCTTGTTAGAAGTGCAAACATTCGCGATATCTTAAAAAAAGCAAAATTTTACTTTCCGATGCATGTATAAGGAGTATTCTGGAACTTACTATAATGCTATTAAGCCTCAATGATAGAGTATACCCAATAAGCCAAATTGCTGGAATTCAAGTGTAATTCAAGCGTAATCCCAGTCATATTTTCAATTTTCAAGCCTGGAATTATGCTTGAAAAACACTGTAATTCAATAGCATATACCAGCGAAACGGATACTTGAATTCAAGTCAAACAAAACAGTGTAAAAACACTTCAATTCAAGTCCTTAATTAAAGCGTATTTCCAGTCGAACCAACGAAAATTGTTAAAAAATTACTTGAATATAGCTTGAATTATAGTTGAATTCAAGCCTAATTCCAGTGCAATTCAAGCCATATTCAAGCCTAATTCCAGTGTATTTTATTCAAATCAGCATCGTTTGTAAACATTAAAAAAAAAAAACTTTATTTTTTTTTATTTATTTGCACAATATATATAAACTATGTATTACATTTTGAATAAAAAAAAATAATTTTTCGCAGCCCCATTAACTAGTCGACAAATTATCCTCGTCATCAGATATTTGAATGGAAGTTTTGAGTTTTGCCCCAAAAGCCTAAAAAAAAATGTAATTTTGTTAATATTTTTTGTAAAACATATTAAAGGGACTTATCTTACCATGAATTTAATATATTTTTGCAAACTAATCCTGAGTAAATCGCAGATTTTGGATTTTTTATAATTTGCTTAAAATTTTTCTTCTTTTTTTTTCTTCCAAAATAAAAATGTTGTTTATAAAATGACAAATTATTCAAACTGTTTTGAAATAATACTACGACTTGTTAAACTGGAATTAGGCTTGAAATAATTGCTTGAATTCAAGTTATTTTCAAGTGATATTTCAAACACTTGAATTTTTAGTTTTGTTGTGCTTATTGGGTAGTATGTAGATTAAATTAAATTTAACAAAAATTATAACAGTCTGCAACTTCAAGTCAATTTGCAAAAAAAAAAAATCGTCTGAATTTATCATAATAATTAATTTTTGAATATCTCAAAAACCAGAGCTAACTGTGACATTTGGAGCACAGATTCGGAATCAGCATGCCAAAATCTACTACAAATTATGTATGGCGCATCAAATTTCTTAAATTTTGTTCCTCCGTGTTATTAATTAAATTTTATAAATAAAAATACATTTATAATTTTTCTAAAAACCATAAATGCTGAACAAGCGTGTCAAAAGAGGAGCGAAGACTAACGTTATTGGCAATGTATGAACAAAAAAGTGGAATTGAACGATCGAACTAAAAAAACAAAACGATTGCAAAAACTATAAAGAGACAAACGAGTTGATTAAATGGATGTGGTGAAGTTGAAATTACTAGCGGCTGAACTGTTGTTGTTATAATTGTCAATCTCTCAGTAGAAAACTATTAAGGGCGTGTGTGAAACGGTAGCAAAGTGCTATGGTAAAAAATATTTTTCATGTGGTGAAAAAATTTCTAATTTCTGCTGTGTGAAATGATATATTTTTTGACAACAGTAAAATTTTGATAGTTGTTAAAAAAAATAAAAATATCAGAAAATACTGAAAATTTTTTTGGAAAATTTTCTTTGCAAATTGCCATTTTCTAACAAATGCAATTGTTGCAATAAATGTATGAGTTTTCTTTTGTGTTATAGGTACAAAAGTCGCAAATTTTAAGATATTTTTCTACATGAGACCTTTCGTAAAAAGGTCTTAGATTCTTAGTGTTTCGGATTAATATTACAGATTAACAGATTCCGTCTGTAGAAGGGATGAAAAATGTCTCTGATCAACAACGCAGGTTTTGCATTTTTCCTAAAAAAAGTCTTAGGACTATCCGCTACTTTTTTAATAAAAATCATACAAATTTATATAAACGAAAACAATTTTATTCTTGAATATCAGCATTTTATAGATGTGATCCATTTAAGTCTGAACCGCGAAACAACATTGGCCCATACGCATCAAAATGTTTATTTGCTCGTCGCACGTTTTTTTCTAAACATTAAAAAAACCCGGTGGAATTGGCTGGTCACTTTCATTCTAGGGGGCATATACATGGATTAAAAAAAATGCCAAGCCCACCGCTTCTTTGAACAGCGCATCTCTTCCAGTCCCGTCACCAAAATTATATCATGCGTTTATATTTTTGCTTTATTAAAGTTTTTCTTATAAAATTAAAAATAAACAATTGTTTTGTTTATTGAAAATTCTTTTTTGTTTATTTGTTTTTATATTTTTGAAATATTTTATGACTTTTCAATTATTTTCGAATTATCAAATATTTCTATGCTTGTGTCAAAAATTCCACTAGCCCAAGGGGCTAGTAAAATTTTATTCACCTCAAGACTGTCAAAAATTTACTTACAAGCATACTTTGCTACCGTTTCACACACGCCCTAATATGCAATGCAAGCAGTAATGAAGAGAAAAAACGAATATTTATCCATCACATATCTAAGCAAAGCTTTGGCGGTGATGTCTAGAGTGACATCCTACCAGTATTGTTAATGGTATGAAAATATTCGTGGTTCGATTCCGGACTGGGTATTGATATTAATAGAAAATTCACATATTAGAAAAACAATTACTATTACTACTGATGAAGACAATTAACTGGAACTGTCCGAAACCGGTATAGTACTACCAGAAATGTCTATAGCTTTTAGAAATTACAATTTTTCTTCTACATTTTTCAACTCACACCCTTATAACAAATAGAATTAGAAAAATCATAACAGAAAAATCAACAAAGATAGATAAATTTTGAGTAAATTTTAAATTGAGTCAATTAAAAATTTACTCAAATTTTTTTCAAACATTTAAAAATTTTTTATAAAAGATTTACTCAATACTATTAAATCGTTTACTGGTGCAAAATTGAGTATTTTTTTACTCAATGGTATTAAAAATTTACTCAAATATTTTTTTTATTTTTTTCTGTGCAACAACTGCGTTTTTTCTTTTAATGTTTTTATATAGGTAAAATACAGGCGTTTGAATAATTAAACTATTCGGCAATATTCGGTTCAAACCGAATACCGAATAGTAAATATTCGGTAAAATGCCGAATACACTATTCGTGACATCCCTAATTATTTTCAATGAACTTGAGATTGGTA
Organism: Pegoplata infirma; assembly: GCA_963921195.1. Lineage (NCBI taxonomy): Eukaryota > Metazoa > Arthropoda > Insecta > Diptera > Anthomyiidae > Pegoplata > Pegoplata infirma. The sequence continues at coordinate 157,149,202 of OY992536.1, read as the reverse complement.
CTTTTAAGGGTTTTCTTGGAATGATATAAAATATTAGAATTGTTCTTAATCGTTCAATTAAGTGAGCGCTCATTTTCGTCCATTCCAGATAAAGGACCTAGTTCGTTCATCTAGTTCAATCGATCATTTGTTGTTTTCGTTCAACAGTTCGTGAACGAATTATTTTTATCATGTCTTTTGTTTGTTCATCTAGTTCAATCGGTCAATTATTGTTTTCGTTCAATAGTTCGTGAATGAATCATTTCAATCATGTCTGTTGTTTTGGTTTTCGTACACAAATACAAAAATTTTGAATAAAAACATTTAAAATGGCTCACAATCAGTTTTTAATTGAACTAGTTCGTTCATGAACGACACAACTCTATCAAATTTAAAAATACCTAGACTACAGTTAGAAACACCTTCACTATTTCAAATTTAACATTAAAAAAAATTAAATGTTAAAATACGTAGATGACAGTTGAAAACACCTTCAGTATTAAGAATGCGTATAAAAACGTTCCATGTTTCTAAACGGCACTATTTAATACAACAATTATCATATCTATGCAATGACAACAGCATACCAACATAAAGGATATTCTCCCCTCTGTTAGAAAGGATAACAATAAATGTCAGGCTAATAAATGAAAAATGACCAATCAATGAATGTTTGGCTGAATGCAACTTTCACGACAACTTTGACTACTTGTGTACAGATGTTGGCGTAACCAGCAGAATTAAAATCAACAAAACAATTTAATAAGACAACTTTTTCCCTAAAATTTTTCAAATTTGCAAAAAACCAAAAAATAAATATGTAATCAATTTAAGGGAGGATGGCAGACAAATCGACAAATGCAGCTGTTAGAATTTGTTGGAAAAAAAGTTTGGAGGTAAATTAAAAGAGATACAAAATTTTTAGTTTAGTTTTCTTATAAATTATATAAATTTTATTTTCATTAACATAAATTAAAAGTTTATGATTTACAAATAATTTAATAAAAAAAATAAAATTAAAAGACAAATTTAATAAAGAAATTTGATTATATGCTCAAGAAATTTTGTAATACATTTTTGTAAGAAATATTAGTGATGTGAAATGTGTATAGTCGTTAGGATGTTTTTTGTACCCGATGTGATTATTAACAACCCCAGGCTGTAACCCAGGTCCTGCCATGGGTTTTTGCCTTTTGTGTTTGTGTGAACAAACACTTACTCCCCGTAAACAATGCTGCTGATGCTGCTTGCAAAACTCATAATTTATTGGTTTTTGTGTGCTGACACACACACACAGCAGCATGTTGGGTGTATTAGAGAGTGTGGCTCACATTTTTTTTTGCTTTGGTTATATCCTTTTCCTGTATTATCCTTGTTGCTGTTGTTGTATGCTTGCCTGCCTGCATGTTTTTTTTTTTCATTTGATGTGTTAGCTGCTTCTTTGCTTGCTTGTAGATATTGCACTTTTGCGCCTGCGCTCATGATTTTTAGCTCTATTTGCATGAGTTTGTGTGTGCATATCGGTTCGACTGAGCCCAAACCGAGTACACCATAGGGAGCCTAAATCCTTGTGTATGATGAGCTCAAAATACTCATTTTTGCCATGGAAAGAATTTTAAAACCATACGAAAGTTGTGTTATCTTCTTTGACCATTTGTTTTATGTTTCATCAAATGGTTGAAAATCTGGCTTTCGTGGCTAATTCAAATTTGTGTTTTGGTCTTTAGGCCAGCTGATACATTGGGTTGGATCCTGCTGATATTGACATTTGTTGTTGTTGGTAGTTGATGGATTGTGCAAAATGAGCAGCAGCAGTGGCAGCACTGTATTGCTGAGTATCCTGTAGATAATGAGCATGTTGCGGTGAGGTTTCATATTGCTGGCCAACAAACTGTTCAGGTGAATGTTGATGATGGTGATGATGATGATAAGAAGCAGGGAAGGTGGGAGATGCATTAGCTAAGTAAGCAGGATATGAGGAAGCTTGGGCAGAGGCATTATGATGATGTGATGTTATAAAAGGCATTTGTGTATTAGAAGCATCCAAAGGCATAATCGGATAAGATAAACCCTGCAAATCGGGTGATCCTTCTAAGGTACGATCTTTTTTAGATTTCATACGACGATTTTGAAACCAAATCTTAATTTGACGTTCTGTTAAAGCCAAAGCATTGGCAATATCAATGCGTCTACGTCTGGTTATATATTTATTGAAGTGGAATTCCTTTTCCAATTCTAAAGTTTGGTAACGTGTATAAGTTTGGCGGGTACGTTTAGAGTCTTTGCAATCTAAAATGAAAAAAAAAAAATAAATAAAAAATTTATTAGTAAATTGTTCTTGGAAGTTGTAAAAATTTTATGAAGCAAAAGGTGAAACATTTTTTTTTCGAATACCAAAGAACTATTAGCTATAATTTGGCAGGTAGTTACTTTGGCAAAAACGACGAAATCATAAAATTAAGGGAAATTATGTTTTTTTTCCTAAAATATTTATGCCTACCTGATGCTGGGCTGTCTTCACAATTCGACCAATTGTAGTCATTAGCTGTCAAAATTTGATGATTGATTTCATGTTGCTGTTGAAGCATATGATTGACATGTTTGTCGCTGGGTGACAAGGGTGGTGTACTAATACCATCTACCAAAGAAGCGGGAGTGTGTGGTTCCGAAGAGTTGGCGGTGGTGGTGGTTGTTGATGATGAGCCATTTTTATAGGATTGAGAATGACTGGACACTTTTAGAGATTGTGGTGAATATACATCCAAATAATCAACATCACTGCGATTGGGTGATAATATAGTTTGTTGAGTACTTGGTGTATGGGCTGCAGCAAGGAAGTCCTGTTCAAAGCAGGGTGGTGTTATCGAATGTTGTTGACTTTTCTTTGATGATTCCTGACTTTTGTTTTTCTTAACTTTTTCGATGCTGGTATAGTAATAATCGGGGGAATATTTTAATTTCTTGACTGGATTTGTAAGTAAGGCACGCAATTTACTAGGTGGTTCTTCGGAGTCTGTATTTTGTGTGTCTTCTACTGGTTTACTGGTAGCTTTGTCTTCCAATTCTGAAGCTTTACGTTTAAGTGATACTTTAGGAACTTCTGGTGTTTGTTGGGAGGTGGTATTTGATGACAACTGCTCATTAATGTTATGGTGGTAATTGTAATAATCATTATACATTTGTGAACTGCTAGATTCCAAAGAGGAGTTGTGATATTGAGCCATATAGCTGGGATTATAAGTGGCTGGATTCCAAGTACTGCTTGTGGATTGATGTTGTTGATGATAGTATGAATTGTCGTAGTATGAAGAAGAATTAGTGTAATTATACATATTTTGAGTGTTATTAGAAAAATCGGTATAAAAATTTGTAGCTGCCATGATGATGGTAAAACTATCTGTGATTTTCTAAAATATTAAATGAGACTAAACTAAACTATGAGATGTTAACACGGTGAGGATTTGAATGTGAATGTGCTGTTCTCTGCTTTGCTTTAGCTTAATATAGCAAAATTGAAATTCGTTAGGTTACAAAACATTGCTTTTGCACAAGGACCTTGTGGCACACGACCTTTTAGTGGTGTATTGTTGTTGCAGTAAATCTATACTAGTCGCTGTTTTGCTCGTCATTGCACATAAATATCCTTTGCATGACACTTTGACACATGCTGCGACAGTTAAAATACGACTGTTAGTTAAACTATGATTCCCCTTGTGTATTTTCTAATACAGAGAGAGAGAGTGTAAACACAAAAGAGATTCATAAGGGAGAGTATGTTCTACATAGTCAAAAGAGAACTAAAGGTAGGTCAGTGTATACATTGAGGGGTAAGAGTTTAAAAAATGTTATCCGTTTTCTAGATGATGTTCTCTATCTTCTTTGAAAACTTATCCGTTTTAGTTAAGATCCTTTAGCAAAGGAACCTAGTGCGAATACCTGCTGTGCTCTTTATTACCCATATATATTTAGTATAAGCATCACATTATCATCGCGAAATATTCAACGTTATACTCGAGGTTATCCGTAAATTTCCCCTCTACATCAAGGTGACTAAACATCGCTAGTTTAGTTTCTTTCACGGAGATTTTTCTTCTTTATACCTCCTATGGTTTATAATTAAGACGCTTGATGTACGTAAGAAGGAGGTGGCATTGAAAATGTATTTATCTAAAAGAAAATTTTTCCAGTTTTGCCTACGTTATTCAGCATACGTCTCAACTAATTGCCTATAATCATAAAGACATAAAAATTGTAAAATAGAAGCTACAATATCATACTGTAAAACAAAAGCTGCTGCTTGTCCCTTTAGCGAAGAAAGGCATTGTATTGTTTTAGAAAAAAAGTGTAAATTCCTTTTTTTTTTGGAAAATAATTGAAAATAGTTATGTCCTGTCTAAGAACAAAAAAAGGACATGTTAAATAAAAATGTCTTTAAAGATTTTATTGAATTCCGGCAATTCGTAAGTTTTGTAAATGAAATTTGTATTGTAATAATTTAAACTCGCTGTACGTCATAAATCGCGCAATACTCGCGCACTCCTTTTGTTAGATAAACAAAAGGCATGCGTGCCTCTCGCGTTATTTACATACAAAACACTAAACTAAGAATTCAAGGATATTTTAACATACACACCTTTCTCAATCAACATAACTAGTTATCCTTCGAGTAAGTCATAAATAACGTTATTTTAAATATTAACTAACGGTAGCTAAATATACAGATGATCCATCATAAAGTAAAGGATTGTAGCGAATGTTTATTTAAATAAAGGACTTAACAAATATGACAGGATATTCACACTAATAAGCTTGTTAGAGGCATATGTGTGAATGCCAAGTCGTCTATAAATAGGTTTCTTAAGTCTTTTCCTATTTAACTTACTGCTCTAAATATATTTAAGTAATTGATTGATTTAGTGACATTATAATCCCGAGCAAGTCAATTGCTTTATATTGTTTGATTTTGCACCAGATTCACATTTTTCATTTCATATTTATTCAATGTTTTTTTGAGTTTATTTTTTTCCTTAAAATTTAACCAAATGCCAGGTTTTTCTATAAGCATTTTTACTAACAACCACCCACCCCATAACCCTGATCGGTGTATGTGATTTCGGTGTCCTTCTATCCATACACATATAAAATGGCATGTGTGCATTATCCTTTTGTATACTTATGTTGTATGTTGTTTTTGTATTAAATTCATATGTGAGTGGTTGCATTTGTATAAAATCAAAAGTATGAAACTGTTGCAAAATTTATGGCTTTTTGGGTTGACACTTTTACATTGGTTCCTTTTGTTTATTCTCAATTGAAAAATATCTTTGTTCTTTTTTTTTTGATAGGGGAGAATATATCGAAATAAGTAAAAAGGTTTGGTGGGCTGTAATATGTTTGTTGTAGTTGTTTTATTTAATTAAGAAGTATCACTAACCGTTTTTTTTTTGGTTGCAACTTTTCTTCTATATAAAGAAGAACGGGTCTACCGATTTGACTTATTTTTTATACCCTCCACTCTAGTGATAGAGGGGTTTGTCATTTCGTTTGTGACGCCTCAAAATATTGGTCTGGGACAAAATATTGATCGGACACTTAGATTAGATTTAGATTTTCCCAATTTTTTTACATTTTTAAGTACCCTTCAAAAACTCCTTCGTGGTAAATTTTCAAATTTTTTTGATGACCCGTTCAAAGGATATCAAATTTTTAAAAACTGGTAGTTTGCTAACTAACTCAAAATTCATTTACTCATAACTTCTTTTTTTTTACAAAATTTTGTCAAAAACCCTAAAAAATCCTTAAAAGGGTTATAGTTTGCGAATTTTAAATTTTTAAATTTAAATCCCATTTTTGAAAATGTATGTACCTACTCTTCCATTTTTTGGAAATTTTTTTGTGAAAACTTCTAACGATTTTACAAACTTTTTGCCTAATTGGATCGTGAAATAACGATTATTACTATTTTTTTGAATTTTTTGAAAAAATGTTATTGTAATTTTCCAATTCAGGTCTACTGCTCTATTTTGGTAGAGGGGTCAATGCTAATTGCAGGAGTAAAAGGAACAAATATATATATAGAGGAGTCAATAGCAAGACCGACCCCATTAATTTTTACGATCAAACATTTTTTCAAAACAAACTAATACCCTATCTCCAATATCTAAGGGGCTCCCATCCAAAATGACATTTAGTTAAATTTGCTCCAACCGCTCTAAATGCCCTAATAATGCCCCTACACCTAGAAAAGATTTACAGTAACTATTTACGGTTATTCATAAAGTTAAAGTTGTTTTAAACGTTTTATCGTTTGTTTTTTTAAGGAACCTAAAATCAGAGCATCGAAGGATTTCATTCCTTAATTCTATTTGTCATTCTGAGTGAAAATTTAGTGATTGCATTCCCCAATCACATTTTAGCGATTTAAATGAATTCACTTTAGACTAGGGTTGCCATCCGTCCTCTTTTCCCCGGACACCGTCCTCTTTTTTAGGGCGTCCGGGGCAGTCCTACTTCTTTTTTAGAAAGTGTCCGGGGTTGTCCTCCTTTTTTCCTCATATTTTTTTTTTGTATTATTTAACGTTCGAATTATTGGCATCGCTGTATTTTCGCTTACCAGCAGTAATGCCAACTTTTTGAGAGCAAAACGAGCACAGAAATAAAAAACACTTAAAAACTCGTATATTTCGAGTAAAAAAGCACTTTATGTAGAGCGAAAATTACTACTTTATTATCAGCTGGTGTGTCGTAAAGTTGGCTCTCCGAGAAAAGAAGAAGAAGAAAAAAATTTGTATATCAAAAATTTCCATTTCAAAATTTTCTAAATGATTTTAAGCAAATTCTATTTGAATTTCCAAAAATTGTATTTCACAAATTCCCAATTGTATTTCAAATTTGTATTTTAAAATTTTCTAAATGCTTTTTAAAAATTCCATTTCATAAATTTCAAATTGTATTTCAAAAATTTCTATTTATAAATTCTGATTATTTTTTTTTATTAAAAAATAAAAATTGTTTTATTCGACCTTTAAAATATTATATTTTGAGTTGGTTTATTCTAGCTCGAGGTCATTATTTCCTTTACTAATTAAAACTATGATATTCTCATTGAATAATTTTCAAGAAAATAATTTTTCTGTTTTAAATTTGTTTATGTTGGTCATTTTTTGCAAAACTTTATCGACACGTCCATTAAGTCTTGTAAAAATGACCAACATAAATAAATTTAAAACAGAAAAATAATTTTCTTGAAAATCATTCTATGAGAATATCATAGTTTTAATTAGTAAAGGAAATAATGACCTCGAGCTAGAATAAACCTACTCAAAATATTTCAATTTATATTTAAAAAATTTTCTAAATGCTTTTGTAGCGTACATAACACTGTACATACATAAATATAATTTTCCAAAAATCTAATTTGCTTTGATTTTTTAATTTGTTTGTTTTTATAAAATTTTCCAATAAAATTTAGTCGTTCTTTTCTTTTGATAAAATATCGAAGTCTTTAATTTTGTTAGCTGTTGCTTTTTTATAAATATCAGCCTTAACAATTGGTGACCCCGAGTATTCTTCAAAATGTCTGTCACACGTTCACCATCTAGAAATGCACCTCAAGACAACCAACCGATTGGGGATGAACCTGGCCAGCACCAAGAAATAATCAACCCCGAAATTCACAATCAAGAAATTTCAGCGGCTTCAACAAATTTGCAAAAATTTCCATCGTTTTGGGCAAAAAATCCTCGTGTATGGTTTCTGCAAATCGAATCAATTTTCTCGATTGCCAGAGTCACATCGGATGAAACCAAATTTCGTCATTTGGTTGCTAATATTGATGCAAGCACTTTAGATATGGTGAGTGACATTCTTGAGACTGCTCCTGCTGGTAATAGATATGCTACCCTTAAATCAAGGATCATATCATTATTTAGCGAATCTAATGAGAAAAAACTTAAAAGATTGCTCAGTGGACAAATTCTTGGTGATCAACAACCATCACATTACTTAAGAACAATGCAAAATCTTGGACGCGGGCAAGTTGGTGATAATGTCATTCGATCCCTATTTTTGGAACAGCTTCCAGAAAACGTAAGATCAATTTTAGCAATTAGTGATCAACAAGATATTGCTAAACTTGCTGAACAAGCTGACAAAATCATTGACATTGCTCGCCCTAGTAACATTGCGTCGATTTCATCACCTCCAGACAATGCAATTCAACAACTTTCCCAGCAAATTGAATCTTTACAAAGACAATTTCAAGAGTTTGGCCGAGGCAGGAGTCGTCAACGAAGTTTTTCACGCAGAAGATCGAAGTCAAGGAACGATAATCCTGAATATTGCTGGTTTCATCAAAGGTTTGGTTCAAAAGCAAGAAAATGTAAATCTCCATGCAAATATACAAAAAACTAAACGATGTTTCGGAAGTTGCGGCAACCGAAACAAGTGTTAATTCATCAAGCCGCTAATTTGTTAACGACAAATCAACTAATTCTTCCTATTTAATAGATACAGGAGCTGATGTTTCAGTCATCCCGCATTCAAAATACAAAACCAACAAATTTTCGTCCAATGTTCAACTTTTTGCAGCTAATGGTACACCAATAAAAACTTTTGGTACAAAACTATTACAACTGGATCTTGGTCTTCGTAAATCGTTTACATGGCTGTTCATTGTAGCAGATGTAACGAAACCCATAATCGGATCAGATTTCTTAACACATTATCATCTATTGCCGTGTTCTTGTGGATGGTAAGACTTTACTATCATCTCGTGGTACTATTATGACAACTTCATTGCTTGGCATTACTACAATCGTGAAAGATCAAACCGTATACCAGAAATTGCTAGAAGAATTTCCAGAAATACATAACGTTTCATCATCCATTTATCCAAAACCGAACAACGTTTACCACCACATTGAAACAAGTGGACCTCCCGTCAAATCCAAGGTAAGACCATTAGATTCTAAACGACTTGAAATTGCAAAAAAAGAATTCAGTTTTATGCTTGAGAATGGTATAATACGTCCTTCAAAAAGTATGTGGTCAAATCCCCTACATATGGTTCCAAAAAAGAACGGCGACTGGCGTCCTTGTGGGGACTATCGTCAGTTGAATAAAATAACTATTCCTGATCGATATCCCATTCCATTCATTACGGATTACGTTCATTGTCTTCAAGGCCGTACAATTTTCTCAAAGCTTGATCTCGTTCGCGCATATCATCAAATTCATATGAATCCAGACGATATTGCAAAAACGGCAATTATTACGCCCTTTGGACTATATGAATTTCTAAAGATGCCATTTGGTTTAAGAAACTCGGCACAAAGTTTCCAAAGACTGATGGATGAAATTTGTCGAGATTTAGATTTCGTCTTCGTGTATATTGATGATGTATTGATTGCATCCTGTACACAAGAACAACATTTACATCATCTTCGAACACTTTTTCAACGATTCAAAGACTACGGCACAGACAAATACAGACTCGACAGTAGAGTTTTGGGGGGGGAAATCAACCTAATTTGCGGGGTAAAACAAATCATTTTTTTTTACTTTTAACAAAACATGGCAACTCTTTCTACGAATTAGGTAGGAAAAGGACAACAAATGCTATTAGTCAGTCATCTCTTTCTCTTGATACATTTCTGCGGGGGTTTTTTTTTTTTTCATATTGTCTTCAAAGATTTGGTTTTTTGAATAAGCTTTTAAAAAATATAAACTAAAATAAATACAAAATAATAAAAAAACAATAAAATAGCTAAGAATTTATTACTTCTCAGTAACTAAGAAAAAAAATCAAAGAATGTATAAAGTAAGTAGACATTTTTGTTTTTACTAACAATTCACTCCACCATGAAACAGTTTTTTTTTTTACAAATGCTAAAACTATTTTATATATAAAATTATTAATAAAATTATTTGCGATAAATTTAATAAAGCCAAAGTAAAGGATCCCAAGTTTCTTCAATATCTATAAAAATTGTGTGACGCAAGAGGAGTTTTGTGTGCATTAATTTTTAGGAAAAAAATGATTTTTATTTTTATCTATCGAGTAACCGAAAAATGCATTAAAATAATAACTTAAAAGCAAAATTTGTTCCAAATTATTCCCTAATAAGCTCTAGCAAATCTGCGGATTAATTTAAAATAAATGAGTGCTCATGGAAACAAATATATTCTCATAAATTCACATTTTATGAAATAGAAAAACAATACGAAAATGTTTCATCAAACGTATTGCCTAGAAGGAAACTATTGTTGTGGTAACTCTCTGGTTCCTATTGCTGAAGACACTTCCTTTTCTTCTTCTTCTTCGGTGGTGTAGCAATGCTACACCTTGTCCACGAATGGACGAATAAAAAGGTGACCGAGACACGAAGTCTATATGCCACCTTTGTGGGGATAAAGTTTTTGTGGGGTTTTAACACGTGGGAAACTCCGGACACAATACGACCATTGCCCTCACAATGGAAGAGTGAAACGACGCTTCCTTAACACGTGCGTGTGTTTGAGTATGGTTAGACACCGTTGTCTAACGGTACTCGCGGAGAAATAACCAATACTAGCGACCGACAAACACAAACACGTTTCTAAATTTATAAAATAATTTCAGCGACGAATAGATGCTTCCCCGACGCGATCTCGATTAAGACTCTCGACACTTCCTTTTGGAAATCTCGTGTCTCGAAGGGGAAACTTGCAAGAAATAGAAGTATGTTTAAAAAAAATATTTTTATATAAAAAGAAAATATCAAAATATGGTAGGGAGTATGAAAGGATGAAATAAAAATAGAATCAAAATCAAATATAAAATCCCGTAACGGTCTGTAAAGAATAATTGTTCCTCCTTGTGTTTTCGTACAACAAAAACAACTCCACGCTACGTTTGGGTACGGTTTCAGGTGGCTAACTCAGCCTTTATCATTTATAAATCTACCTTGGATGATCCCTTGCTTTTGTATTGCTAACTTTTGTTGTCACTTTCAAGTTTTTATGTTTATCCACTAAAAGCTTTTTTAGTCTTGCGGTAACATGACACAGAAGTAAGAAAAGCTGGGAAGCATTCAGTATTTTCCAATGTTTTTACTATTAGAAATATACATGTAGCGAATTTAACTTACTGAAAGTGTTAGGGCCCATCAGACGACAGACAAATCTTACAATTTGTCTTCCAACCGTTAATTTTTTTCTGAAAATATTTGCGAACACACATCTGAACACATACTCTTTATTATTAGAGCCATTTGCATTCGGTCGTTAGACAAATTGTTGTCTGTCGTCTGATTGGCGCTTTATAATTCTTAAATTTTGAATCTACTTAATTGGGCAGTACTCAATACTTCCCAGCTTTTCTTACTTTTGTGTCACGTTACTGCAAGACTAAACGGCCCAACAGTTTCGACGTATCGTATCGTAACGTGGTATTGTGTATTGACATATTCAGTACAGGCAAATTTAAAAGTTTTCAGTGCCTACAATAAGTACAATTGTAAGCACCAATGGTTTTAACTTTGAAAAAATGTTTTTTATAATTTTGAACCCATTGTAGGGACCGAAATACTTAAAATTGGACTTGAATTTGTCAATACTCAATACTTCCACAACCACGTTACGATACGATACGTCGAAACTGTCGGGCTCTTAAATAAGCCTTAAATAAACACACCATATTTTTGGCAACTTCACGTACAAAACAAAAAAAAAAAAGAAATGCAAAATAAAAAGTTGATATTATAAATTAAAATGATAAAAATGTGTTAAACACGCTAAAACTCGTGTAAAATTTGCCTTACAATTTTGTCATTTCGTCGCCTTAGAATTGTTTTGCTCTATAGGATGGTAAAAACCCCATCCTATGGAGCAAACCAATTCTCAGGTGACGATTTATGAATAAGAAAAAAGTGATTGATTATATTCAATAAAACGACACATCGTTTGGGGGTAAGTTCAACATTTGTATACCCTCCAACTACTGCATGGGGTACGTATACTCCTTTGTCATCGAAATATCAGTCTTGGATTCCATTAAGAACATATATTATCAATCAGTGTTCGAATCTAAGACATTCTACTAATGTTCGTCTGTGAAAGGCAAGATGCAGTCTAAACTACATAGATGTAATTCTTTAACAACAAAGTTTACATGTCATAAGAGCAGCATACCGAAAAGACTCCCAGCATATTAAAACTTTGTGTATCGACTAAGGGGTCTTTCCTGAGTCGCGTGAATTTTTTACTTTGTAGGGGTCACCGCGACCCGGTCACGACATCTTTCGAGTGGGCGGGTTCAAAGTTAAAAAGTTTTTCTAAAATATCTTAAAAAGTACATACCCAATTTAGATGAAATTTGTTGTATCATTCGAAAGCTTGAACAAATTCCTTGGCATATTTCTTTGCATGGAAAATTTTTTTTTTTATTATCTTACAAATGTTACGTATACCTATGAGGTCATAAAAAGTACACACATATGTGTAGATGATTTCCGTAGCTTTCAGTTGGTCTTTCATTCTCATCTCTAACTTTTCTAATACCAGATATATTAAGGGATAAAGTTTTGGTGTTTTTTTTTGTGCTGGGATAAAGTTTTGGTGTTTTTTTTTTTTGTGCTGAACCTATGGAGCAGAAAAGCTTTTTTTTAGCGAAGCCGCTAAAGGAATCTATGGAGTTTGTATTCCCTAAGCGCGGCCGAAGCTGAACAGCGTTTTTTAGCAAAACCGTTTGGTCTGAACTGATGGAGTTTGTACGCAGAAAAGCTTTATTTAGCGAAGCCGTTTGGGCTGAATTTATGGAGCACCAAAACTTTAACCCCTTATATCTCTGGTGTTACAACAGCAAGAGTAGAATAAAAGTCCACATAAAAGCTTAGGAGCTAGGCTACACACCAATGTGCTATTTTTATCACCTTATATACGTAACATTTGTAAAGCTTTTGAATGATTCTAATGTCATCCAAATCGGATAAGTACTTTTTTTTTAGATATTTAAGAAAAACTCTTTAACTTTAACTGTGATATCAATGGTTAAAAATTAAAAAATTGCAATTTCGGCATTCTGGTTGAGTTCCAAGACCAACTGAAAAATTATCGGAAAAATTATTAAAAAAAAAAGATTATGGTGGAGGATGTTGTTTTACACCTATGTATTTGAAACCTTTTTTAAAATATTTTTTTTTATATTTAGAATTATAAAAAATGCATAATGGGATGTACAGACAAAATGGATCTACACTTGATTCCGAAAGATGCCACCAGGTATGTTTTTCTATATATACATTAGAGTGTCCCTTATTTTGGAAATGTTGAGACGGTACCCGCTAATTTTTTTCCATTTGACTTTAAAATAACTCGGGAAAAATTTTACGCTCCTACGACCACGCCTTCCCTACGCGACGGGGCCTTAAAAATCATTTTTCCACACAAACCAAAATTTTTTTTTTGATTTTAAATATTTTTGTTATTAATTATTATATTACTTGGTTAGCTTATTCACGACAAAAAATTTGATATTGGTGGGATTAGGATTTCAGCTCTAAAAAAAATTAGACCTTTGGGGTCCTACGGTAAAAATTTTTAAAAAAATATTTTTTTTAGTTTTGACAAGCAACGGTTTTAGTTGTTATGTTGCTTTTAATGATATATATTCAAAAAAAAAATATTATTCATATCTGTGACATCTTTATCTTTTTCGAAAAAAAAAAATTGAGCCGTTGGGGTCCTACGGTAAGAAATTTTTAAAAAATATTTTTTTTAGTTTTGACAAGCAACGGTTTTAGTTGTTATGTTGTTTTTAATGATATATATCGTGAACCTATATTCAAAATATGCCAACTCAAATTTGACCGAAATGAGTTTCCGATGGAAAATAGCTCCCCTATGCAATACCCATCTGTGGTAAAAATTTCAGAGCAAAAAAAAATTTTTGTCTTTTTACATCCATTTTTGTTATTCTGCTAACTCAAAGTACATATTTTTTTGGTGAAAATAAATGCCAACTCCCATTGTAAATTTCCAAAAATTTTTCAAAATTTTTTTTAAAAAAAATAGACCACACATCTTATTGCATTTGCCTTTCTGAACACGAATCTGGTAAAGATTTTGATATCTAATGCCTAGTTTTCGAGATATTGCCATTTTGAAAATATCGGTTAATAGTGTTTGCAAAAAAAAAATTGCTTATATATCTGTAACTTTCAAACTATTTATCAGATTGAAATATTATAAGTGGGGCAAATAAAGTCAATGATATAAGCTTTCAAAATAGCTAGTTTGGAGTGAGCCTTCTACAATTAAGCGTGAGTTACAGAGTGCCAAAGTTGACCACCCTGAGATTAAAAGGCTTTCGGAGCTAGTAACTTTTAAAAATATGCTAAGATTTTTAATTTTTTTTAGTTTTTGCAATTACCGCACTAAGGAAAACAAAATCCAAAAAAAAAAAAAAATTTATAAATATTTTTCAAAAAAAAATGTATTTTTAGTTTCCGACAAAATATGCCAACTCTTAAAAAATATTTGTTTTTTGATATAGTAATAAATGACATCTCAAAAAAATACGAAAACCAGTGCAAAATATGAAATTTTTGGCATAGGTAAAAATTATTTAGAATATTTAAACCATCTTATGGAAGGTACATTGTTTATTTTTACAATAATATGCAAAATAACTAGTTTTTTTAGCTCTCCTGAAAAGTAAGCTTTTTCGAGTTGGCATTTATTGAATATAGTTCGACGATATTAAAAAAAAAATATTATTCATATCTGTAACATCTTTATCGTGTATCGAAAGACATCAACATTGCATATTTTACCCTTTTTTTAGAACACAATAAAGATGTCACAGATACAAATTTTATTTTTTAATGAATATACATATGTATATAATTTAAAGCAACATATAAGCTAAAACCGTTGCTTGTCAAAACTAAAAAAAAATATTTTTTTAAAAATTTTTTACCGTAGGACCCCTGCGGCTCTAAATTTTTTTTTTTGAAATTTTTTTTTAGAGCTGAAAGCCTTATCCCACCAAAATCAAATTTTTTGTCGTGAATAAGCTAACCAAATAATACAATAATTAATAACAAAAAAATTAAAAATTTCCGACACAACAAAAAGTCCAGAGGCATTTTTTTAGTTCTTTGTTTCAAGAACTCGTCCGCCAAATACTTGAAAGGCCCCAGAGAAATAGGTTTTTATACCGTCCAACTACAGTACAGGGCTATACTCACTTTGTCATTCCGTGTGTAACGAATCAAAACATCGGTCTAGGACCCCATAAAGTATATTTATGATCAGTGATCGATTCTAAGACATTCTAGCGATCTTTCCGTCCGTCCGTCTGTAGAGGACACGATACAGTCCAAAATAAAAGAGCTAGACTTCCGAAGTTGTTCACGAATATGTCTTATATTCCTAGGCAGGTTAAGTTCGGAAATGGGCAAAATCGGACCAAGGGGAAAAAAGTTCCCCTTTGAGAACTAAACCAACCTAAGAAAACCAGCATTTTTTGCAGGGTTTTTTGTACTTTTGCTAAGCAAATGCAACATTCTTATCTTAGAAGAAATTTAAAATCGCAAGGGGAAAGTGTCCCCTAACGTCTCTCACCAATCCCCCAAAAAAAAACAAGCCCATCCGTTCATCCGTCTGTAGTTAGTGTAGCCAAATAAAAAACAGCTGATCATAGCAGCAGGAATAAATTTTGTGATTGGGGATTTGTTTACTAAACTTTAAAACAATAGTAATTGATTTATTAAATATTTACTAAAAATTAATTAAATATTAACTTAAATTTGGTTACCCTGATTAAGTAAAATTTTGTGTGTGAAAACAGTGAAATGTATATAAAAAAGAATGTGAATGTGTGCTATTGTAATTTGTTTTTGTGATTTTTTTTAGACTTATCCCAAATAAAAAATAAATTATTAATTTTTTAATTTAACTAAAATCGGCGCTATTTTATATTATTTCGTGGGGTTTCTAAGTAAAATTTTGTATGAGAAAATTAACTGAAAACCATTAAAAGAGAGAGTCTAATTTACGCTCACTCCTCCATATCATAACTTTGTGTTCGACTAAGGAAATCATCCTGAGTCCAGTGGTACCACTTTTGTCGGGAGCAAATTCACTCAAGGGAGTGGGCGTTTGGCCACAGAGCCAAAAACTTTTTACGTAAAAAAGCTTCATAAGGCGGAGAGGATGGGAGTTTGTAATCCCTAAAGAAAAATTTTTGGCCGAAGTAAACTTGACTTGTTTCAAAAGTGAAAGTGTATATTTTATAATAATATGTTCATTAATAACAATTTTATGTGAGTCACGTGTAATCGTCATTAAAATTTAATTTAGGTGATGAAAGTGCGAGTTTGATTGTGTTTGGGATTGTTTAAAGACCACAACAAAAACAAAATACACACGTCCATCCAACAAGATCTACAACCATACTACAAGTGTATGACCAACTTTTCCCTGTATACTATACTTAAATTTTAATGACGGTTACACGTGACTCACCAAAAATTTTTATTAATGATCATTTTCATTAGTTTGTAAATGAGCAAAATCGGACCAAGGGGAAAGTTCCCCCTTGAGGAATTAAACCAACCTCTGAAAAACCCAATTTTTTTACATGATTTTTTTGTGTTTTGCAACATTTTTATGCTACAAGAAGTTCAAAGTTCATTTCGACCCAAAGAATTAAAAAATGTCGTTTTTTCGGTCCGCCCTCTTTTTATGGGCGTAGAATAATTTTTTTTAAATATTGATAAACTTGATTTTCTTTAGCGCAAAAAGCATAAGAATGAATTTTTAAACACATATTCGAGAGGAAATTTGCCGCCCCCAATTACCACTACCGAAAAAAGAAAACGCCCCTGGGATTTTTTTTATTTTTTTGCATGTTGGAGGGTATAAAAGATTCGGCACAGCCGAATTTAACACTCTTGTTAGTTTCTAAAATTCTTAAGACCATATTGGGTTCATAAATTGCAGTACCTGTAAAACTAAGCAATATAAAGCTAAACCTCACAGGACTTACGGCCGTATTCAAAATAAAATTCTAGATTCTGTCTAGATACTGCTTAAGGATTTCTTACTCAAAACACATTTTTTTAAACTATGAACATACGATGAACATCACTTGCCTAACTGACGCCATATTGATTTTGGTGAAATGTCAACAACAAATTAAATGCAAGAGAGTTAAGATAATTTAAAAACTCTCTATTTAATTAAAAACAATTTCCAAAACTTGCTTTCTTAATTAAAGTATTTTTAAGTAAAAATTAAGATATTTTTTGTGGTTTTTCATTTGATTTTTTTGCCTTTTTCTTATGTGATTTACTAAAACAGGGATGGTCAACTTTTTGTTAGGCAGACTAAACTAAAAATCATTTTGAATAGACTCTTGAACAAACTGTGAACAAGCCTTAAAAACATTTTAGTTACGAACTCGTTGTTCAGCGTGAACAAACCGTGTCTAAAATTTCATTTTAAATACGGCCGTTAAGGTTCTGGTACTAATGAGGTGGACCCAATGGGCGAAATGGACCACAAATGTTGGACTTTTCTTGGCTTAACTGCATTTGAAAGACACCGCTCCGATTTTTATAAAATTTTTGTAGATGATAGCCCTTTTTATACTGATTTTAACAAAAAACAAGTAAGAGTGTTAAATTCGGCTGTGCCGAATCTTTTATACCCTCCAACATGCAAAAAAAAAATGCAGAGGCGTTTTTTTTTTTTTTTGGGGGGGAGTCAGGGGGTTGCTAGTTGTAATTGAGGGGGGCAAATTTTCCCTCGAATATGTGTTTAAAAATTCATTCTTATGCTTTTTGCACTAAAGAAATACAAGATTATCATTATTAAAAAAAAGTGTTTTATTCCACGCCCATAAAAGGGGGGCGGGCCGAAAAAACGACATTTTCTAATTCTCTGGGTCCAAATGCAGGACTTTGAACTTTTTGTGGCAGAAAAATGGTGCATTTGTTAAACAAAAGCACAAAAAATCATGTTAAAATATGGTATTTTTCAGAGGTTGGTTTAGTTCTCCAAGGGGGAACTTTTTTCCCCCTGGTCGGATTTTGCTCATTTACGAACTTAACCTGCCTATGAACATAAGACATATTCGTGCCAAATGTCGGGAGTCTAGCTCTTTTATTTTGGACTGCATCGTGTTAACTACAGACGGACAGACGGACGGACAGACGGACGGACGGACATCGCTAGAATGTCTTAGAATCTATCACTGATCATAAATATATACACTTTATGGGGTCCTGGACCGATATTTTGATGCGTTACACACGGAATGACAAAGTGAGTATACCCCCATACTGCAGTTGGAGGGTATAAAAAATATCGGGTCGCAGAGACATATTTCGCGAGATATATCGCTTCAAAGTTGAACGCGAAATTGTCAATATCTCATTCAATACTTATCCGATTAAGTTGATTTTGGTATCGTTAGAAAGGTAATTTAAATACCTTTCAAACAAAAAAAAAATGGTCAAAATCGGTTAACCCATTGCGAGCCAAATCATGTTTTTGTATTTTTTCAAAAAAAAAATTTTGTTTAAATCAATTTTTTTAAAAATATCGCTTGTATAGTGGCATAGTTTGTTTACATTATATGAAAGCCAAGGATATTACCTTTCATATAAAACCAGTCTCTATATCGTAGCTCTTTAAACAACAAAAATACGAAGGGTCAAAATTAAACCGGAATTTTGGGTTTTTAGTTTAAAGCGAAATTTCCTTGTGAAAAAAAGAAGAAAAAAAGTCCAAAACAATTTCGGTCATAATCCCTTTATTTTGCGGAGAGGGTGGGTTTAATGCATGGAGTTTGTAATCCCTAAGCCCGGCCGAAGAAAAACTTTTAAGACAAAAAAACCACATAATTATGGGGATTATGACCTATTAGTATAATAGACATAAATGACCTATTAGTTTAATAGACATAATTCCTGTAATGGGGATTATGCCCACTTTTTACGTGGTCATTGTCCCCAAAAAAACTGGGAATTATGTCCATTTTTTATTGGGGTTATGTCCAAATTTTTTTCGGTCATAGTCCCCACTACCGTTATGGGGATTATGACCGAATTCGTTTTGGTATTTAAAATTACCTTTCTAACGATACCAAAATCAACTTAATCGGATAAGTATTGAAGGAGATATGGGGTCTAATCACGTAAAACGAAAACGATAGACGATGCATAAACGACATCAAAATACATATCGTTTTGAAGGAAAATTAGAAAGTTTTTCTTTTTTAAATTATTAAGGATGGTGTCTAATCCAGAATCATTAAAAAATTTGAAAATATTTTGATTAGTTTAGGAGCAGCAAGGCTCCAAAAATCAACGATAGTCAACTATCGTTTTACATGATCACAGTCATGGACAATTTCGCTTTCAACTTTGAAGCGATATATCTCGCGAAATATGTCTCTGCGACCCGATATTTTTTTTTTTTTGTAAAATCAGTATAAAAAGAGCTATCATCTAGAAAATTTTTTTAAAAATCGGAGCGGTGTCTTTCAAATGCAGTTGTTACAAACGTAATTTGGCTCGCAATGGGTTAACCGATCCAACAAAGTATATATATTATTGATCAGTGATCGATTCTAAGACATTTTAGCGATGTCCGTCCGTCTGTCTGTCCGTCCGTCTGTAGTTAACACGATGCAGTCCAAAATAAAATAGCTAGACCCTTCAAGTTTGGCACACATATGTCTTATGTTCCTAGGCAGGTTAAGTTCGGAAATTGGCCAAATCGGACCAGGGGGAAAAAAGTTCCCCCTTGAAGAACTAAAAAAAATACACTTTTTTACATGTTTTTTTTTGTATTTTTGTTAATTAAATAAAACATTTGGTATATTTATCGTTATGGGAAGGTCCTCTCAACGTCCCCCACTGACCCTATCAACCCCCCCCCCCCCCCAAAAAAAAAAAAAGAAACGCCCCTGACAAATTTTTTTTTTTATTTTTTTTTTACATTTTGGAGGGTATAATAGATTCGTCACAGCCGAATTTAACACTCTCACTTGTTTTCACTGTAATAGTAAACATAGTATTTATTTTATTTTTATAGGCGTGCAGAATGGCTACGTATATTAGGTAAGGATCAATCAACCAAATGCTTATATGCTTGTAGTCGACATTTTCATCCTAAATTTATAATTGGTAAAAGAGTTACACGTCAGGCTATTCCAATTCCATTTGTTAGTTCAGAATTTAATCATACACAAACATGCACTTCAACGTTAGAGTCTTCTGGATCTTCATCTAAGTTTTTAGAAAACTCTTATATAAATCCGAATGTATTTTTTCCAGACCAATTTAATACAAATATTAATGCAACTAGTGCAATGAGAGACGATGACACTATTGGATTACATACTTTCCCACATGCATTTTTAGAATTGGACTATCAAGAAGGATTTGGAGAAGAACTTTTAGAAGAAGACAAAGTAGCAGAAAACATAGAAGTGGTTACAGAAAAAGATAATGAAGGCATTGAAGAAAATCTACTTGCAGATGGCACAGTTATGGATGATAATGTGACAGAAGTTGTGCAAGACGGTCACTGTTTAGAAGAATGGTTAGATGAAAGCTTTGAGAACATGAGTTTTGTATTAGAAGAGCACTTAGATGAAAACGTAGAAAATATGAGTTTTGTATTCGAAGAGTACTTAAATGAAAGCGTTGAAGGCATGAGTAGTACTAGACTAGAAGACGTTAGAGTAGAAAATATCACAGAAGTTTCAATGGAAGGCAACTTCATAGAAGAACGTTTAGACGAAAGTATACCTTATACTGATGAAAATATTGAAGAAATTCCGAACAACAGAAATGTGTTAACAGGGCGATATGTTCAAACGGACCCCTATATAAGTTCAAGTACACCACGAAAATTGGCATTAAAAAAGGCAAAAGATCATTATCTTAAAAAATATAGAGAAGAAAAACGTACAAATATAAAATTACAGAAAGAAAATGCTAAACTATCTAAGGAGTTGAACAACTTTAAAGCAAAATCTATAAATTTCGAGTTGGAATTATATAAAAAGAACGACATATCTTCAAAACTATCTCCAATGCTTGCCTTATGTCTTGAGAATAGTCTTAAAAACCATTGTCGAGAAAGTAAAGCCTGTCGTTATGACACATCCGTAAAACTTGTTGCATTAGCGGTATTATTTTTGTCCCCCGTCTCGTATAGATATCTGAAACCCTTTTATGATTGGCCTGATGTAAGAACCCTTCAAAGATTCGTAGAGAACTGGCCAAAAAACCCTGGCAACTTTACAGGAAGTATTGAAGCATTGAAATTACGTGCTAAAGACTTTACCGCCGAACAACGTTACGTAACTATATCGTGCGACGAAATGTCTTTGAAAACCTTTCTGGACTACGATATATCAAACGACAAAATTATAGGATTGGAAGATTACGGCAGTGGTGATAGATCAAACAACACAGCACATAGTGTTGCTGTGATAATGGTAGGAGGCATTGGAGGAGATAGTTGGTCGCAGCCACTATCTTATTTCTTCGTAAAACAAAACTGTGAAGGTCATTTGTTAAAAAAGTTCATTTTTGAAGCAATACAAATGTTAAGAAACATTAATTTAGTGCCTTGTCACTTTGTCTCCGATCAAGGCACAAACTTTCAAAATTTTGCCAGCATTTTGGGAATAAGCGTAGATCGTCCCTATTTTAAAGTGAATGAAGAAGACGAAGAAGTAATTCACTTCTTTCATGATGCTCCGCACCTACTAAAAAGTGCACGGAATTGTCTGCTTTTAAAAAAAAAAAAATATACAGTTTATCTAAACGAAAAAGAAGTTTCTTGGAGGGATCTTATATACTTCTTCAAACAAGATTCACAAAATTCAATACGATGTGCTCCTAAGCTTACCAAAAATCACATCTATCCGAATAATTTTCTACGCATGAAGGTAAGCTTAGCATATGACACAATGAGTCCCGTTACCGTTGACGCAATGACTTCTATGTCAAAAAAAAAACACTTTGACTTTTCAAAAGCTCCAACTATTCTCAATACAGTAGAATATTTCAAATTATTTCAAAGGCTTTTTGATTTATTTAATACCAGCACGGACAAGAACGCCTTTACTGGTTCTCCGAAGGAACTTCAGTTTCTAAACGAAGTTAGAGATTTGTTAAAAAGCATTAAAATCCTTAATGAATTGGGAAGAGATGTCACCAAAAGCTTTAATTTTATTAGAGGTTGGCTAATCAACATTGAAGCGTTGAAAAATCTTTGGAGCTATCTACATAATAAAGGTTTTAATGGAATCAAGACTCGAAGATTGAACCAAGACCATCTAGAGCATTTTTATGGCCAAATACGTAAGGGACAAGGTAATGCTCACACAGTTACCGCTAGAAACTTTCAATATTCTTTTCAAAAGCGCTGGGGACTTCAGTATGTCAATGTAGTTACAAATGGAAATTGCGATCCGATTTCCGCTGAAGACAAAGTAATTGACTTTTCGATTCTCAGTGAAGAATTTATGTCCATTCACAATGACTCACAATGGCAAGAATTTGTAACTTCAAACGAGGATGCTTCAAATGTGGTTGATTTGGCGATAATACCTGAATTGCCTCAATTACCTGCCGATGATATTGATCGCGAATTTCTACGTACAAATGCTTTTCATTACGTCTGTGGTTATTTTTACTTGAAATTTTACAAAATGCATTCATGTGAATTACCGTTACCGCAATTTGGCGAAGAAATAATAACGCAATTTGGCGAAGAAATAATAACGATGAGGAGCGTTTTCCCCACCGGCAGCTATATAGAGCAATTAGAAAATTTGTAATTGTTGTCTATATACTGCTGAATTATTTTTGGGGCAGTGTAAACCGACTAAACAACAGAAATTGCGACCGTGAAAACGACAAGAAATAACAAGACGACAACTCGATTTCAATTTTAACAATACAATAATCTTTATTTAAAAATAATCCCTAGCTTAAACCTAACAATTAAAAAATACATACAAATACAAAAAAGGGCCCACTGTTGTTGTTGTTATATTCTGTCTCTTTGCTAAATACAAAAAATTGACTCAATCATAAAATGTATTTTATTTGCAAAAACAAAATACCCTATGCTAGAGCCAGTTGCATTTATTTAAACTACAACAACACCATAACAAGTAATTATGGGCAGAGCAAATAAAGAGACAGAAAAATTGAATATTAAAACCAACGGTAAATTTTAACTAAACACAAATACAGTGGGTACTGGATATAACTGACTTGGACAAAACTACAGTGAATACAAGTTATAACGAATTAAACAATTTTAAATGAAATAAAATGTGGACAATTATACAAACCAAAATTAATGAACAAATAAAATGAACTAACTAATTTATACGGTGACCTAACATTCCGGCCCCATTGAAAGGACACTTTCAAGCAGATGGTAGGAGGGCCAATTTGTGGATAGGGCGACGTATAATACCTTTTGTCGTTTTGACATCGACCACTCTGACACGATCATCTCTGCCACGTACAATATTAATGATTTTACCCATGAGCCAGCGTTGTGGAGGTACATTATCTTCATGAACAATAACTAAAGCGCCAGTAGCGATATTGGGATTGGACCTAGTCCATTTGTTTCTGGTCTGGAGCTCATTTATATAATCATGGGACCATTTCTTCCAAAATTGTAGCTTGATAGCAGTTATACGGGCCCAATACTGAAGATTATCAATTTCTTTCGTCGAGACATCACGTTCTGGCAACGCACGTAGGGCAGAGCCAATTAAAAAATGACCTGGTGTGAGGGCTTCAAAATCACTGGGATCGGATGATAAAGGCGAAATCGGTCTTGAGTTTAAGATTGCTTCTATCTCGACCATTGCAGTTGCAAGCTCCTCGTATGTCAGCCTAGTGTTGATTAGAGTCCGAGTAAGGTGACCTTTGGCAGATTTGACGGCCGCCTCCCACAATCCGCCGAAATGGGGTGCCCTGGGGGGAATAAAACGAAAATTAATAAATTGATTTGAGCAATAATTTGTAATAATATTAGCATTTTTTGGATCAAAAAGGAACGATTTTAATTGTGACAACTTAGAATTTGCGCCAACAAAATTAGTGGCATTATCACAGAAAATATCTGTGGGGAGACCTCTTCGACCAATCATCCTTTTAAGAGCGGCAATGAAGGCATCTGTAGATAAGTCCGAGACAACTTCAATATGGACTGCTTTGATGGCGAGACAGACAAAAACGGCAATATAGGTTTTATATGGAACCTTTAATCTAACCCTGAGATAAGTGTTGATTGGGCCACAAAAATCCACAGCACATCTAGCAAATGGCCTTGAAGGGTTGAGGCGTTCGACAGGCAAATTTCCCATAATTTGTTGAAGCAATTTCGGGCGATAGCGAATGCATTGTGGGCACGAGTTGACAATACGTCGACATAAATTTCGAGAATTGATGACCCAAAATTTTTGTCGAATTAGAGACATGAGAGCCTTGGCACCAGCGTGGTAATTACTTAAATGTAGATGGCGTACATAACAATCGACAAAATGACTTTTGCTGGGCAAGATTATTGGGTGCTTTTGACCATCTGGTATAGCAGCGAGTTCTAAGCGACCACCGACTTTGAGCAAGTTGAAGCCATTTGTAGAATCGATAAAGGGGTTGAGACATTTTAAAGCGCCTTGAGGGTCCTTTTTCTTCAGAACTCGAGAAATATCTTCTGGAAAGTATTGTCGCTGGATATTGAAAACTATGCGAGTCAAAGCGTTTTCTAATTCCTGAGGCTGCAAAGAGTCAGAATTATAAATATTAGATTTGATTTTTTGAGTAAATCGTAGCATCCAGGCGACAACTCGAAGAATCTTCAAATAAGAACTATATTTTTCAATTGAGTCCAAAATATAATTTGATTTTGTTTCGAGGCAAAGTACGGTTTTACGTTTTTCTTTGTTAATTTCTTCTAGATTTTCATTGCTAATTTGATCGATTTTGTTAGCGGGCCATTGAGCAGGATCAAGAGTAAGAAAAGCAGGTCCATTGAACCAGATTGATGGAGCGAGTTCCTGTACAGTTGAACCACGAGAAACGATATCAGCAGGATTGACATGTGTCGGAACATGTCTCCAAGTACAACCATTAGTGAGATCTTGAATCTCTGATATTCTGTTGCCAACAAAAACCGATAAAGTTGAAGAATGTTGTTTGAGCCAGTGTAAAACGATTTGAGAATCGGTCCAAAAAACGACTTCCAAATTTGGTATAATCAAAAGAGCTTTGATTTTTGAGTACAATTTTGCCAAAAGATGTGCTCCACATAGCTCTAGTTTTGGTAAAGATTTTCTTTTTGTAGGGGCAACTCTAGATTTTGCAGTAAAGAGATGAACAGAAATTTCTCCAGAAGCACTTTTTACTCGAAGATACAAACAGCAACCAAACGCGCGAATTGAAGAGTCACAAAAGCCATGAAGTTGAACTGATTGAGCATTAGGAGCGAGACAATAACGAGGAATTTTAAGCGACGATAAAGTTTTGAGATCTGAGACAAATTTTTCCCAAGCTGTATGAAGCTCTTGAGGTATAGATTCGTCCCAGCCTAGTTTTAAAATCCATAGTTCTTGCATTATGATTTTGGCCTTTATAATAAGAGGCGCTACGAGTCCAAGGGGATCAAAAAGTGATGACGAAAGCGACAAAATAGTTCTTTTGGTGATTTTTTCATCCAGTTGAGTTTTGGGCGAAAACGAGAAAAGAAAAGCATCTTTTTGTTGGTCCCAAGTGATACCAAGAGCATTGGTTACAGCTGAGTCATCAATATTTAAATCTTTAGTGGTTTTGTCATCTTGAAAATCTTTGTGATTTGAATGCCATTTATCTAATTCAAAACAACCCTTAACTAGAATTTGATTTACCTCATTTTTGATTTGAGCCAACTCTTCTAATGTTTCTGCACCACCCAGAAAGTCATCCACGTAAAACGATGATTTTATTGTTTTTGCACCAAGTTCAAATTCATCCATGTATTGATCTGCGAGATAATGAAGACTTTTAATGGCGAGATAAGGGGCAGAAGACATCCCATAAGTGACAGTGTTGAGCTGGTAGGTACGAATTTCTTCTTCCTCAGAATTTCTCCACAAAATGTACTGATATTTTCGATCACGAGAATCAATTAGAACCTGCCTGTACATTTTAACGATGTCAGCTGTAATAGCGAATCGATACAGGCGAAAACGAAGTAATATTTTGTACAGTTCTTCTTGAATTGTTGGGCCAACCATTAGAATATCATTCAGAGATTTTTGTGTTGATGTGGGACAAGAGGCGTCGAAAACTACTCTCAATTTTGTTGAAGTGCTACTCATTTTAAATACACAATGGTGGGGAATAAAATAATGAGGCTCATCTAAGCGAAGATTACGAACTAGTGTCATGTGTCCCAAATCTTCATATTCTTTCATAAAAGCAGCATATTGTGATTTCAGATTGCTGTCACGAGCAAAACGTCTTTCTTGAGAACCAAATCGTTTTACAGCCATGTTTCGGGAAAGACCTAAAGAGCCAGAAGATTCTTTGAAAGGAAGTTTAACAACAATCCTACCTGAAGATTCACGATGGACAGTATCATTAAAAAATGATTCACAATCAGATTGTTCTTGAGTCAAAAGATTTGAGCCAGAGTCAATTTCTTCAATTTCCCATAAACGTTGTAATTTTAGGTCAACTTCTTCTTCAATTGACAGCATGCAGGATGAACCAGAAGCGTTGGATTGATTTGAGACATATCGACCTGCTACAATCCATCCAAAAAGCGTTTTATGCAATTTAGGCAAGTTGAGACCAAGTTTTATTTGACCCACAGATAAAATATCGAAGAAAGTTTCTGTACCAATAAGCAAATCAATGCGCTTTGACTTGAAAAAGTTTTCATCGGCAAGTTGTGTGTTTGCAGGCAAATTCCAGGATGAAACATCAAGTTCAGAATCAGGCTGATACGAAATATGAGGTGTAATACAAAACGAGAGAGAAACTTCGAAATCAGTAAAACGAGACTTGACATTTGTAGACGATTTATGTTTGGTTTTTGTATGCGAATTTCCAATACTAGCGACTTCTGTGGTTTTTTTTATTCTAGGCAGATGTAATTTTTGAGAAAATTCATCGGTAATGAAATTCAATTGAGAGCAAGAGTCCAACAAAGCGCGTCCCAATTGATAGCGACCAGTGGCGTCACGAACTAGAACCATGGCAGTAGCAAGAAGCACCTGTTCCGGCGAAGATTTTTCCATATGGGTATGGACCGAGGCTGAGTTTTCATTCAAGGCAGCACGAGAAGTAGAAGCAACTGGTTCAGCAGCAGGAGACGAGGGCTTTGAAGCTGGCTGAGACCGATGAAGCAAACTATGATGAGAGCGAGAACAAAATTTGCACTTGAATGTAGAGGAACAGTTGTTAACTTGATGCCCTTTCGACAAGCAGTTGAGACAAAGACCTAAACGTTTGACATTTTCAAAGCGTTTGGCAACATCCATATCTTTAAAGCGAGAACAACGACTAATTGTATGGTCTGCCTTTGAGCATAGAGCGCAAATGCGATTTGAGACCGAAAACGAATAACCAGATTTTGTATTTTTAGATTTGGACTTACCAGAATGAACGTCAGGTTTGCGAGGGGCAGCGTGTGTATGGTTTGTGTCAACCGATTCTAAAAATTGGCAACGCCGTTCAAGAACCTTGGAGCATTCATCCCATGATGGCAGTTTGGTAAAGTCCAAAGAGTCTTTCCATTTTCTTTTGGTGTCATCATCAACTTTTTCCATCACTATATAAATCAGCATCGAATTTGCAATGTCGGTTGGGGAGCCAAGAGACAGAAGTGAGCTATAAAGAGCTGAAACATTATCAACTAGACTGCGCAATTGGCCACAATTGTAATTTGACATGGTTGGAAGTTCGAAAAGTGTGGTAATATTTTCCATAAAAATAAGCGTACTGTTGTCATAACGCGATTTAAGCCGTTCCAGAGCCTTGGGATAATTTTCATTCGTAATCTGGAAAGCCTTAACCGTTTCTAATGCTTGACCATGGAGGCAGTTGAGCAAGTGGTTAAATTTTTCGATGTTCGATATACCGTATTCACGATCAATAGTGTGATTGAACGAGGTAATAAAATTTTTGTACTCACTGTACTTACCACTGAATGTGGGCAATTTGAGTTGAGGCAGTTTGTGACTGGGAGCTGGGAGACAGATGGACGATTCAGCAAAAGTTGTATTATGAATATCCTCACATAGCTGTGACTGAATATTCATTTTAGCCGAGATATACAAATCTTCTATTTCGGGTCTAGCATTGTCCTCTGGATCATATTTTTCAATTTGGGTTTGGAACGACAAAATTTGTTTAAAATACGATTCTAAAATTCCCAGGCGACACTTCAGTTCAGGAACCGAAAGTGCCTTACCTTCACCCCTACCATTGGCTTCGATTTGGTTTTTGATGCGGGTTAAACTTTTCTTCGTATTAGCCCGTTGCTGCTTTACCTCTTCCAGAGTCATTGTAAAAAATTATTAAAATTATATATTTTATCAGACGAACAAATTTTAAAATCACTGTATTTATGATGATGGACGATGTGCCAACAAATTTTTCAAAGTTTATTGATTTTTATTTTAAAATAAAGTGGAGACAAAATTTTTTGGATGACTGTAACTGACGCCAACAAATTTTTCGCCAAAAATATTTTTATTTTTTATGTACTGTGTGAGCGACAACAAATTTAACAAAGAGACACATTATGTACTGGACCAACACAACAACAATTTTGAAGAAAATATTTTTATGTATTTATTTTTATAAAAATGGCGAAAAGTTCAGAGTCACTGGCAAAAAGATTTTTTTTTTTATCACAAATTTTTTTTGTTTTATTTGATGACCAAAAGTTTTTTTTTGTTTATTAAAATGAAATTTATTTAAATTTATTTTAAGTGGCGACAAAATTTTCAGTTGTACTGTATTCACAATTAAATTTTTCCACAAAAGTTTTTTGTTCTTTTTTTTCAAATTTTTATGCACCAAAGTTTTTATTTTTATTTACAAATATTTATTTATTTGAAATAATGTTTTTGTATTGCACAAGAGACCACGACAAAATTTTTCACTTCACAAAACGACCGTACACTTATTGCCTAAGATGTACATCAACGAAAAAGTTTTTAGAATTTTCCACGGACCGCACCAAATTTTTTAAAGTATTTTTCACGTGCCGCACCAAATTTTTTAAAGTCTTTTTCACGTGCCCCACGTTGGGAGCCAAAATGTACGATGAGGAGCGTTTTCCCCACCGGCAGCTATATAGAGCAATTAGAAAATTTGTAATTGTTGTCTATATACTGCTGAATTATTTTTGGGGCAGTGTAAACCGACTAAACAACAGAAATTGCGACCGTGAAAACGACAAGAAATAACAAGACGACAACTCGATTTCAATTTTAACAATACAATAATCTTTATTTAAAAATAATCCCTAGCTTAAACCTAACAATTAAAAAATACATACAAATACAAATAAGGGCCCACTGTTGTTGTTGTTATATTCTGTCTCTTTGCTAAATACAAAAAATTGACTCAATCATAAAATGTATTTTATTTGCAAAAACAAAATACCCTATGCTAGAGCCAGTTGCATTTATTTAAACTACAACAACACCATAACAAGTAATTATGGGCAGAGCAAATAAAGAGACAGAAAAATTGAATATTAAAACCAACGGTAAATTTTAACTAAACACAAATACAGTGGGTACTGGATATAACTGACTTGGACAAAACTACAGTGAATACAAGTTATAACGAATTAAACAATTTTAAATGAAATAAAATGTGGACAATTATACAAACCAAAATTAATGAACAAATAAAATGAACTAACTAATTTATACGGTGACCTAACAGAGTTCCTTTTTACATACGAAAGACAATTCGAAAATTGTCATTTAGTAAAGCCTCCTCAAGCCTTTGTGGAATATATGTATGCATTAGAGACAAAATTTCATGAACTTTTCAATAAAAATTGCCATTTGGTTGGACTTGGTGAATTCCTTTTCAAAGAGCTGGTAAAAGAAGTTCCCTACTTGTGTTGCACCAACGTAAAACATGAACAGATCTTAAAGACATTTATTCGCGTCCGTATTTGTTTTGTGCTTCGATTTTTTAACGCCGAAAATAAGCAAGCTAATTATAAGTCTAAAATCCTAAGCGTTTCTAACAACTAAATATGTTCGACCTTATTTCTATTCCTAATAACTACATTTCAAATCGCTTTTATTTTTCCAGATATCTGTACCTAAAAATGTGAAAATAACTTTTTTTTTGTATTTAGGACTTGCTAACATCGAAAATTATTTTTTGTTAACAAAATTGGCTCTGCCGTTTATAAGTACTCATCCTTCCCGTTAAAATTCTTTTTGAATTTTTTAGAAATCTTTTCGTTTGATTTTATTTAGAACAATACACACTACAGTGCCTAGAAAACCCCTTTTTTTTTTAGGTCTTACCCCCTAAATTTGTTCCTTTTAATGAAAAAAAATTCGGTTTTTTTTGTGCATTTTTAAAATAAATTCTTAAGGTCGCGCTCGCGGCTTTTTTTACGAAAATCTACGAATTTAGGATTTATAAATTATTTAAATTGTTTAAATGCTTTAAATTGGTGAAGTAAAAAAAATTCATCAAAAAGGAGAATTACGCTAAAAATAAGTATCGTCCATTCCATAAGATATTGCCCATTCCATGAGATATATCCCATTCTTTAAGAAATTTTACATAATGCCATGAAATATTGCATGAAAACACCTTTAGGAATTGAAGATAGGTTGCTGGTATGTTCAGAAAAAATGTTGGGGGGTAAAAGCTAAGGGGGGTCGGCCTTGCTTTCTACCCTTCTAGGAGTCCCTGTAAGGGCGGTAGGAGCGGATTTATAAAACAAAGATATAAAAAAAAAAAAATTGTAAGGGGATCACCTTAAGGGTTAAAGATAGAGGGTAAGTGTGTTCTAAAAAATGTTCGGGTTGAAAAACTAATGTCGGTCATACATTTGACTCCCCTAGAGGCTCTCTTGGGAAAGTTATAGCGGTAGGATTTTTTTTTTTTTTTTTAAATGTTGTTTTCGTATGGAAGCCCCTTTAGGGAGTCGAGATAGGGCTTAGGTATGTTTGTAATAAATCTTAGGGTGACAAAATCTTACATTTTACCCAGTTTTTGGCGACTCTGGGGCTTTTTGTGAATTTTTACACCTACACGCCCAACAGAAAAAACCCCACAACTGTCCAGGAGCCGCCTAAAAAGAGGTAAAATGTGAGACCGACCCCCATTAATTTTCCATTCCAAACATTTTTTCCAAATATACCAAGGCCCTATCTCCAATTCCGAAGCTGGCTTTCATACAAGGATTGCAACGATAAAACTGCTCCTACCTATAACTATCTTAAGGGTGGCTCTGTAGAAGTCAAATATATGACCGACCCCCAATAGTTTTTCAACCCCAACATTTTTTCAGAACACACTTTCCATCTATCTTTAACCATTAAGGTGGTCCCCATACAATGCTATTTATTTTTTAAACTTTTTTTTATTAAATCCTAGAGGGGTAAAAAGAAAGACCGACCCCCCTTAACTTTTACCCCCAAAAATTTTTTCTGAATATACCAACAACCTATCTTCAATTTGTATAGGTGATTTCATGCAATATTTCATGACATTATGTAAAATTTCTTAAAGAATGGGATATATCTCATGGAATGTGCAATATCTTATGGAATGGACGATACATATTTTTAGCGTAAGTCTCCTTTTTGATGATTTTTTTTTTACTTCACCAATTTAAAGCATTTTAACAATTTAAATAATTTAAAAATCGTAAATTCGTAGATTTTCGTAAAAAAGCCGCGAGCGCGACCTTAAGATTTTATTTTAAAAATCCACAAAAAACCGAAATTTTTTTTCATTAAAAGGAACAAATTTAGGGGGTAAGACCTAAAAAAAATAAAAAAATTTTTTTTCTGGGCACTCTAATACACACATTTAAAATTTATAAAAAATTAATTTAAACGAAAGATATCTTCAAGTTGAAACGAGATTTTTAATGCATTTTTATTTATTTTGTGGTGTAACCAAGTTCCGAAAATTACTAAAAACAGTGATTTTCACACTTGCAAGTTCAGATATTTTTAAAAAATTAAGTGTCGGGTCAGATATAACCTGAATTTTGTGTACAAATTTCAACTTTGCCATCATGAAATATTGTTGTTTAACAAATTTAAATGTATCTTGAATAAGACCTAAATAATTAAAGTATACTTATAGTAGCCCAAACAACTTAAGGGTTTTTATGGCTCACTACAGTTTTTTTTCGAAGGCGTATTAAATGACTTAAATATTTTGAGCTTAACAGTGGTCGTATTTAGTATACAACCCTGTTAGTCATCAGTTTTGTTGTAGCATGGTGATTTGATTTGTTAAAAGTTTTTTATTAATGTTTAAAAATATTTTTTGGTTTTATTTTTTTATGATTTTTTTTTTTTTTTATTTTCATAACTGTGTCAAAGTCCTTTTTCTGAAAAACAGCATACGGTTTTTCCAATTTTTTAAGTGTTTTTTTTTAAACACTCATCAAATGACATGTATTTAGATGTCGTTTATCTATCGACAATACATGATTAGTTCCCAGCCTTTCTTGAAACCTATTTATCCTCTATCGCTTATTTTACGCTGTCATTTTAGTCCTTTTTTCAAAAACTCTCATACAATTCTAATAAAACGTGAATTTAAAATGTACAACAATTATTTTCTTCGTCAAATTTTTATCTTCAACATTTGTGCAAAATATGACCCTTTGAAATGACCGATAGAAGGTTAATATGTTTTAAGAAAAACAAACACCACAAAATGTTACTGAAGACATCTAAGCACACATTTTTTAGCTCAGAAGTACATTTTCATAATTTATTTTTCATGCTTTTAACAAAAAAAAAATGGAAGTTAGTGAGTATAGATTATTTTATTTTTGTCTAATTCAAAATACATTTTCGTTTTGAACAGTGGAATTTGAAATTCAACATAAAATAAATATTTTTAGCTGAACGAATTTAAATATATATACATATCTATTTAACCTCTGTGTTACTTTTCAAAAGTTATCATAATTTTTATTATTATTTTTTTGTTTTAAAGCTTTTTTTGTTTAATGTAATTTACATATTTTGTAGTTAACATTATTTTTACAAGCATGTATATTAGGATGGATCAAATTTAGCTTTATTCGAATTTTAAAATCTTACTTAACTTAATAGCCTTGTTTTGCATTAGACATTGCTAAATTTTTTTCGTGTTTGCATTAACAATTTGTACTTATATTCAGAAAAAAATTATGAACTTATTTTGAACCATTTTTAATGAAATTCAGTGCTCGATTCGGGAGTACTCTTTCACCATTAACCTACTTTTTAAAAATTTGATATCCTTTTGAATTTTAAGATTTTAAAATTTTTTCTTGTTAAAAATAAAATTCTAGTTAATATCTTTAATATTTACAAGAAAAAAATTTCAAAATCTAAAAATTCAAAGGGATATCAAACTTTTAAAAAGTAGGTGAATGGTAAAAGAGTACTTTCGAATCGAGCACAACTGCAGTTAATCATAATCTTAATCCGGCAAAAACAAGCCTAATATTAGGTCACTACTAAAAAAGCGTTTGAACAAGATTTCACCTCTGTTGTGAATTGGGTATAAAAGGCAACTTTTCCGACCAGACGATTTTTAAACTCGAAAAAGCTAAATTTCTATATCATCTACTTTACCTGTGTTACTTTTCAAAAGTAATCGTAATTTTTACTATTAGTTTTTTTGTTATTATTTTTATTAGTTCCTTTGTTTATTGAATTTTCGTTTTTTTTTTTGTTTAACATATTTAATTTTGTAGTTTAAAAATTATTTAAATTCATTATTACATTTTTATATGTACATACCTATTTTTAAAAAATTGAAGTTAATGAATATACTTTTAAGTATAGTTTCTTTTTTTTATCTCATTCGAAATACATTTTCGTTTTAAACAGTGTAATTTGAAATTTAATATGATATAAATATTTTTAGCTACATGAATTTAAATATACATATATAGTACATATTCTAACATATTCGTTTTGAACAGTGTAATTTGAAATTCAATATATTGAATATATGAAATAAATATTTCTGGCTAAATAAATTTAAATACATTATGTCTATTCGATTACCCAAATTACTAACTATTTTTTACTACAACGGGAAAGTCTTGTTTACTTTTTGTATTGAAAATTTCCAGCTTTAGTAAAATGAGTAAAAAATAGTAGATTGTAGTAAGGTAATCGAATAGACCTATTTAGTACATATTTTACTTTACCTCTGTGTTACTTTTCAAAAGTTATCATAATTTTTATTATTATTTTTATTTTTAAAACTTCCAATATATTATTGAATTTTTGTTTTTTATAAATTTTATTTTGTAGTTTGCATTATATTATATCTACTTTAACTGCGTTAAATTTCAAAAGTTATACAACCTTGCCACAGAACGTTTTGGTTTTGTAAAGTCGACTTTTACCTAACATAAAGCCTTATTTTATCCGTACCATAAAGATATTTCAAATAAAGTTTTTGGAAGGCTTTCTTTTTAAAAACGCAATCAGAACAAAATAAAGAAGAACAAAAATAACAAAACATCCAGTCAGAATTTGAAAATAAAAAAATAAACACCCAGAAACATAGGCCCTTACCACAAGAAAACAAAAAGTCATTTTAACAAAAGCTTTATTTTAAATTTAAAATTTTCAATACATATTTTGAAAGTCGATTTTAAAAACCATTTGTGTGGAAATAAAATTAAAAGTTGATTTTAAAAATATTTTATTTTGTTATGGTAAGGCTGATTGAGTATACTCTAGCACCAAGAAACAATCAGCCTTACCGTAGAAAAATAAAATATATTTAAAATCAGCTTTTAATTTTATTTCATTACAAATTCAGTCTTACCATTGAAAAATAAAATATATTATATATAATATATAATATATTATATATATAAAATATGTTTTTGTTTTTAAAATCGACTTTCAATAATGTATTGAAAATTTGAAATTTAAAATAAAACTTTTGTTAAATAGACTTTTTGTTTTCTTGTGGTAAGGGCCATTGTTTTTGTTTTTAAAATCGACTTTCAAAAAATGTATTGAAAATTTAAAATAAAACTTCTGTTAAAATAGACTTTTTGTTTTCTTGTGGCAAGGGCCAATGACTACTGGGACTCAAAATTTTAAATTTCAAGTTGATTATCAAAATATTTTAAAAGTCGATTTTATTTATTTTATCGGGACTTGTGGTAAGGCTGATATAATTTTTATTTTTAGTTTTACATATTTGTTATTATGCTCCAAATTTTATTGAATTTTTGTTTAACATATTAAATTTTGTACTTTAAAAATTATTTAAAATCATTAATAAATGTTTATATGTACATACATACCTATTTTTAGATCTTTGTTTTGCGTTATATATTTTCTAGTGCAAAGAAACGAGCCATATCTTCTTCTTCCCATGATCGTTATTTGTGATGAAAAGCCACACCCAATTTGGGGGGTGTTGTTTCTCGAAAAACACGACGGATCTAGACCAGAGAAGGTCAAAACATCCTTTGAAGAGATATGTGTTACATAACTTGGATGTTTGGAACGATTATTAAAACCAATAACAAATCTACAGGACGCTGCAAAATCGAGATTTCCCAGTTAACATTAATTCCAAAGCTAAATAAGTTCCGGGTCAATAATAAAGATTTGAGAAATAATGGTAAGTATGTATTTTACAGTCTTCCCATTTTCTTTATATTTATTTTCAATTTCAATTTTTCCGTTAAAATATTTAGAATTAGCTGAGAAACACAACACTGGACCTAATCGTTGATATTATGGTTTGACATATTTTTTCGCAATTATTATTATCAAAGTTTTAAATGCAAAATGATGAAGCTACAATATGGTGAAGTTACTCTAAACTAATGTGAGCCACATTTATAAAAACCATCGTTCATCAATTTTAAGACTCGATGTCTATGGGCAGCAGATCTTCAGATAAATTATGGGATTTTAATTGTGTCAAGCAAATTATGACAAAAAACACGCATTTTACTATATAGCAGTTCCATCGGGTAAAAAATGGTAAGACCAGATTTTTAATATAAAAAAAAAATTTAGATAATTTCTCAGTCACTGTATTTATAAAATATATTAAGGGGGAGCTTTTTTTTGTTCAAATTTTACCCATTTGAACACCATAAGACTACATATAAGACATATCCGTGCCAATCATCAGCTGGCTATCTCTTTTGGTTTGGACAGCATCGTTCTTTCCCCAGTCATACCGACAGACGCACAGTGGGGAATAATGGACTTTTTCTTATTCAATTTTGCCTACAGGTTGCAATTCTTAACCGAGTTTAGTTTTTCTTTTTTTGTAGTTTAAGGCCTATTCACACCTGAGGTGAAATCTTGTTCGAACGAGATTTCGATCATAAGGTCTGTATCATTTTATACACAACCATATGATTGAAATCTCTTTCGAACGAGATTTCACCTCATGTGTGAATTGGGTATTAGCTAATAAAATTCCACAACGATCTTAAATGGTGGATTTTTGAAAAAAGGCTTTAGTTTACTTTTTATATTTTCCTAAAGTTCAGAAAACTTAAATTTTTTTAGTATTTTTGCTGTATAGATATTTAAACCCATACCAACAATTGGTTTTTATAACCAGATAAAAATTCAAAAATTTTCAGTTATAAAAGCTCATATCTTTCAAAATAGTTTACCAATTTCAATGAAATATTTTTGAATTAAATCTTATCTTTTACTTAGTCATAATTGGTAAAAAAAATATTTAAAAGAAATATTTTAATTTTCGCTTAAATTTTGCTTTAGGATTTTTGGAATTTTAAAATTAATTTTTAGTCTATTAAAAAAATATATATTGTTACGTTGTAAATTTTAAAAAAAGAGTTAAACTATTTTTCAAAAATACTTTTTTTACCAATAATGATTAAGAAAATGATTAGCTTTAATCAAAAAAAAATTCATTAAAATTGGTACATTATTTCAAATTATATAGGTACTTAAAAGTGAACAATTTGGAGTTTTTATATGTTTATAAAAAGCAAAATAATAATTTATTATCGAATGCATTTCACATCGTTTATAAGGGGTTCAAATACCTTTAATTTTGTCCATACAGCTTATTCGTCCCTTGCTCATTAAACTTTTTAGAGCAAAAACTCGAAAAAAATTAATATTTTCTAAACTTTAAAAAAATATATAAAAAAACTAAGGCCGCTGTTCAAAAAAAGTAATTCACATAAAAAAATGTGAAAATGAAAATTTCCGAATTTTTTTGGTGTTCTAGATTTCACATCCGAATTTCTTTTTCGTTTTGTTTCACATATATAAAATTTGGTGAAAGTAAAACGAATGCAATTTTTTTCCTTATAATTTTTTAAATTTTGATTATTCGATTTCAACTTTATATGAAAACGTGATCAACAAAACACTAAACTTGATTACATGTGATTCGGAAATTTTCATGTGAATTGAAAAGTTGTGAAAGACAGAACAGAGGCCTAAAACGTTTTTAAGAAATCCGCTATGACAGAAGGATGTGGAATTTTATTAGTTAAAATTAGACCAAAAAGTCCATTTTCCCCACTGTGAGACGGTCGGACGGACACCACTAAATATCTTTTCCCTATGGAGTCGCATGGCTTAGCGGATGAATACATCTTACTGACAAAGAGTTTCTCAATACCACAAAGAGATATGAGATTATGCAATTATATATGCAAAAAAAGTAGCAGTCCAAAAATTAAAATGTACAAAACATATTTGTTTGCTCTATTGTTAAGTAAAATTTATTTTAATAAATTTTAATTCACTATTTTAAGTACTTTAATTTTGTAATTAATTATGTTCTCCGAAATGTAAAAAAAATATATACAAACTTTTTTGTTTTGGACGCCTCCGTTTTTTGAACACATCAAAAATTGACTTTTGGCGAACAATTCCTTATAAATTCCCTATAGTGTTGGAAATTAAGCCATATATGGCTTTGTTACTCATTTGAAAATTTTTAAAAACTTTCGTCATTATTTTACGGATAGTGTGAGGGGCCATGTTCACAGGCGTCTAAGGGATGGAGTTTTTAATCCCCAAGCCTGGCCGAAGGCCATCTACACAGAAAACTATTTGTGTCAAACAATCTTTAAATTAAAAACCGTGCTAACACAAAACAAGTGAGAGTGTTAAATTCGGCTGTGCCAAATCTATTATTCCCACTATAAAATTTGGAAACTATACTCCTTAGACAAAAAAACGTATGTGTAGTCTACCCAATAATTTTCATTTGTCTTTTGTGGCCACAAATCCTCTTCAGAAATTTTATAGGTAAAATTTAATGTTTTGGGAATCTGAAAATCATTTGGGGTATCCCACTATTAAATTTGGAAACTAGACCCCTTTGATTAAAAATAGTATATGGTGTAATCATTTGGGGTATCCCACTATTAAATTTGGAAACTAGACCCTTTAGACTAAAAATCGTATATGGTGCAGTCCACCCAAGTATTTCCATTTGTCTTTTGTGGCCACAAATCTTCTCCAGAAATTTAATTTGTAAAATTGAATATTTTGGGAATCTGAAAATCATTTGGGGTATCCCACCATTAAATTTGGAAACTAGACCCCTTAGACTAAAAAAGGTATATGGTCTAGTCCACCCAACTATTTCCATTTGTCTTTTGTGGACACAAATCCTCTCCAGAAATTTTATAGGTAAAATTGAATATTTTGGGAATCTGAAAATCATTTGGGGTATCCCACAATTTAATTTAGAAACTAGACCGCTTAGACTAAAAATCGTAAATGGTGTAGTCCACCCAACTATTTCCAGTTGTATTTTGTGGCCACCAATCTTCTCCAGAAATTTTATGTGAAAAATTAAATATTTTGGGAATATCAAAATCACATGGGGTATCCCACTATATAATTTGGAAACTTGACCCCTTAGACTAAAAAAGGTATATGGTGTAGTCCACCCAACTATTTCCATTTGTCTTATGCGGTCACAAATCCAATTTAAAATTTAAAAAAGAAAAATTTAAAAAAAAAAATTAATTCAGAAACAAATTTTTAAGTTTATTTGTAGTTCAATTATTTTTTTAATTAAAAAAAAAAATCTTTATTTTTTTTGAAGAAGTGTTCAATTGGGTGGTCCTTATTTTGATTTTTTTTTTTTTTAAATAAGTACCTAGTGAAATTTTGAGCCGAATCGGCCAACTCTTTGACCCCGCGAAAATCAGTCAAGGTTTCCAGTTTTATGAATGTGCTCAAAACAAAATAATTTTTGTTTAACGTTGCCCAAATGAACTTAGATAAGAAATATATAATTTTCGAGATATCGGTAACCAATATTAATTTGGTACAAAATATGATTTGTGAGTTTGACATACATATTTTTCAAATCTGCAAAGTTATTTTTTTTTTTTTTAATTTCCTCATACAAAATTACCAGGTATTTCAGCTCGTTTAAGAAGTAGCAAAAATCAAAAATTTTCAAAAAAAAAAACATCCACCATGCTTGAAAACTTTTGACAAAAATATTTCGTAAACTTATTTTGTTGCTTACCAATGTCTTTCGAAGCGTGTTCAACGTTTTATTTAACACGTGAATAGGAGGCGAAACAAATTCAAAATTCACGATTTTGCCCATAATTTCTGAACCACTGGACTGATTTCACTAAAATTCAACCCCTTTCTTTTGAAAGTAAGTGTGTTTTCAACAGACAGCCAGAGAGACGGACGGATATAACTACCTCGAATTAAAATCGATTGAAAATCATGAATTTTTATATTTTTTCGAACTGATACAAACTCACTATCACTTAATGGGGGATATAAAAAAGTCCCGCTTATTAGACCAAAATCCCGCTTTTTCAACCTTTCCATCCCGCTTTTTAGACAAAAACAGTTGGTCAGGTTAGGTATCCCACTATTAAATTTGGAAACTAGACCCCTCAGAGTAAAAAAAACGTATATGGTGTAGTCCACCCAAATATTTCCATTTGTCTTTTGTAGCTCGTGGATTGTGCAATACATTGTTTACATGCGATTTAAATGACCGTCTTTAAAAAAATCAGGTTTATGTCTTTGCTATTTCAATTTATTTTCACACACATTTAAAATTACTAATTTTTATTTATTTTTATAATCTACATAAAGAAAAAAAATCGTAATTTCGGTTAATTTTAAAATTTAAATCGTAAATTAAAAAATATATTTGTGAAATTAACGAAACATTCGTGTTTCTAAGATATAAAATGTTACGAAGGATATTCTTAATTTCGTAAATTTTCAAAAATGTGTTCTAAATTTATTTTTGTAAAATAAACTTTCGTGTATTTTACGAAAGAAGAAGCTACGAAAGTTTATTTCGTAAAATGTTGCGTGTATTTTTTTCGGTGTAGACAACAATTTTTAATATCGGTTTTTGTCTTAATTTTTTCTTTAATTAATATCTTACGAAAAAAGGTATTGGTTATAAATCGGTATTGGTTTTCAAATGAAATTAGTATTAACGGGTGGGTTGTGGTATTGAAAAGGTATTGGAATCCAACCTTGGCCTTAACCCTTTAAGGAGAATACATTTTCAATAGAAGAGATTTCGATTTTCTATTCCGTGATCTGTGAGCTAATAATAAAGTAGTAATGGACACCTAAAGCACCTCCTTCTCCCTCATTTTAATTTTTGAAAAAAATTAAATTTGGCAATTACACAGTTGTTGTCAATCCTATTGCGATTTCGCTGTGATTTTTGAAATCTGTTACTCAATAATAGTTATTCTACAAGTATTCGCACCTCTTAACATCTTTCTTAAACCTAACTTCGCTTGACAAGTAAAGATTCCTTTTTTAATCCCAAATTTTCTTTATTTTTTTTATATTTTCAGAATGAGAGCAACAAAGAATTCTCCACAATCGGATACTGCCGACCATATCCTACAAACTACCCCAGAAAATATTTTTATAAATGAAAACTACTTAAGTGAAGAAATAAAGAAATTGATAATTGTGTTGTGCCCCTTTTTGGTCCTTATGTTTGGAGGTCCTTAGCGTTGCAAAAAACGCACGATCGATATTTTTGGTATTTGCAACATCCCAAATACGTTTTAAAACGAAATATATTGTTAAAAACTCTGCATAATTTTAAATAAATAAATTTTGTAAAACAAATTTTGTAAAATTAAATTACTTTTTTATTAATTTCTATTATATACAGCATGTAAATACGAATTCAATTCGACTCTTTTAATGAAATGTATTATGCTTTACTATCTATATTGCTTTACTGTTTTGGATTTAAAACCTTTGTCTATGGCTTTGCTGAGTCAGTCATGTCTATGACAATCAATTTTTTTCCACTCATTG
The DNA here is from genome assembly GCA_963921195.1 of Pegoplata infirma. Lineage (NCBI taxonomy): Eukaryota > Metazoa > Arthropoda > Insecta > Diptera > Anthomyiidae > Pegoplata > Pegoplata infirma. The sequence continues at coordinate 157,107,633 of OY992536.1, read as the reverse complement.
CAATGGGCCAGGCTTCTGATTAGATAGGAGTAAGTTAAATAAAGTCATACAATAGTAAGGAAAACAGCTGGCTTCATCGAAGTATGGCGCTGAATTGAAACCTTATTATCCGCTCTACATCGATCAATATTTTGTGGTGGCTTTGCTCCAGTTTTAGGAATTCTATAAAATAAATCCTTTTAAAAGGAGGCAAACCTACTTGCTGTCTGTCGCTTAATATCTGAAAAGTATTGAGAAAAAATATTTGAATTATTAAATTTAAATATAAACAGCTGGGTGTTAAATTCAGCCGTGCAGAATTTTTTATAACCCTTCAAAATGTAAAAAAAAAGTTTAGAGGGGCTTTTTGGGGGAGGGAAGGCCAGGATACGTTTTGGACACCTTCCTACTCGTTTCGTAACAAATTTATAAAGATTTTTTTAATTAAGCAATACAATTTTACCATTATTTAAGTAAATTTTATATATCTACGCCTACAAAAAAGTGGCGGTCTTAAAAGAAACAAGTAAAAAAGTTAAATTCGGCCTTGCCGAATGTAGTGATACCCTCCACAATTTAAAAAAAAATTATTGCAAAAAACTTTAGTTAAAAGGAAATAACTTAAAAAAAAATTAAAAAAAAAAAAAATCCGGGAAAAAAAAATTTTGGTAAAAAAAAAATCCGCGATTTTTTTCTTTTTTTGTCTTACATTTTCGTTCATAACATTTGAACCACAACCGATATCGCTCAAATGCAATACCAAACTTCTCGGGAGAACTTCCAATAAATATTTTAAGTTTCAGTCATGTCTGTGCAATATTTTGTCCGATAGAGCATTTTCCACAGACAGACAGACGGACATCGCTAGAATGTCTTAAAATCGATCGGGCATCATGAATATATATACTTCATGGGGTCCCAGACCGATATTTCGATGAGTTACAAACAGAATGACAAACTTATATATACCCTCTATCACTAAGTAGAGGGTATAAAAACATTTTGTAATCTCCTGAGTTCATGTGCAGGATTTTGTGCTTATTCTTTATTCTGATATAAAAATATTTCATTGTAAAAAAATTTAATTTTAAGGGAGTTGCCTTAGTTTTACAATGATTTTGCCCATTTACGAACCAAGCCAGCTTATGACCATAACAAATATTTGTGCTTAACTGCACTGTCCTCCAAAGAAAAAAAGTCACAACTCCGTTTTTGCAGTTTTGTGAAATTCAGCTTTAACGGTTTTACCTTTTGCGCCAACAAAATAAATATTTTTGTATATCTATACAAATAACATTTACAGTTGAAAATGGGTCTTAAGCTCAACACAAAAATCAGTGGCTCATTTTCAGTTCAAATCCACTCTTATCCCAATTTTGGCACTTGTGACTTTTTAGGACTACGGTGCTGGGGTTTACTTTTCTTGGTTGGACTGCATTGTGTCCTTCTCAGGCGGTTGCTATAAACAACAACAATATGTAAATAAAACAAGTGATAGTATTAAATTTAGTTGTACCAAACATTTTATAATCTTCAAAAAGTGTTGGTCGTTTTTGAGGTTTAATGGCGTTAGTGGAGTAAAAAAATCTATTTTTTAATCCACTGGGTACAAGTGCAGAATTTTGAAGTTGTTCTGACAAGAAATGTTTCATTTCCTAACAAAAGTGCTCCTAGTCTGGTTTTGCACATTTACGAACTTAACCAGCCTATGACCATAATTTTTTTTTGCCAAATTACAGGGTTCTTCCTTTGTTATTTTGGACTGTATTGCTTTAGACACCGACCTTAATTTCGATTCGAAACACACAAAATTAGAAAGTGCGTCATACTGTAGGGTATAATAAACTATAACTTACTTTGAAAATCTACAGCATTTTTTGTTTTCTTGCTAGCCTTATTATGTCCGGCGCTAAACGCCTCCACCGAAGCCACCATCAAGTTAAGTACGATTTACACGTCCCGTATGTACTTGGTTTTTGTATCTAGCATTAACTAAAATACACCACCACCACAAAAACATCTAGACATTTAATTAGTTTCCCTTGTGATATTAACCAATATTAGGCGCAACTTCTTGACCTCCGGATGCTAAATATTGGGAAGCATTAATATAAGTTGACCGAAATCTTTAGAAACAAATATAAAAGCAAAAAGTTAAGTCTAAATCACATCACCATTTTTAATGTTCCTTACCTGTCTTCTGTCTTCACTGGCTCTTAAAATTCTTCATTCAAGTCTGGATAAATTCATTTATATAATTTTGTGTTTGCATCATTTGGTTTGTTAAAACTGAGATGCGTTTGTATTTATTTTTTGATTTGGCTTGTATTTATTCGTGTGTATGTTCATATGTATGTATTTAATGTTGATATTTTATAAACAGATTGTTTGTTTACTTGTTCTTCACTTTGTTCTTTGTTCTACATTAAATTATTTTATATTTTTTCTTGTACTTTCTTGAATTATTAATTAAAATATTATTTTGCGTAACAATGTTGTAAATGTAAACAATTTTTTCTTTGAACACGTGCATATAATAAGTAGTATATAGCTGTTCACTCTTGCGCATTAATTTGCTCATATAATTTTTTCTTCAATCTTTTTTCTCTTTCCCACCTAATTCGTAGAAAAAAATATAAAACTTGAACATATGGTTCGAAATTACTTTTTTGACAGCTGTCACTTCTGTCGAGTCTGTATTAGTCTGTGACTACGGCATTGTTATCAATCCAGCAAAATGCGAATTTGGCATAAACGAAGTTGATTTTCTTGGATTTCATATAACTCCTGAAGGAAGCGAGCCTATGAAATCCAAAGCTGAAGCCATCATCAATTTCCCTAAACCAAAAACAATTCAAGATCTTCGTCGTTTCGTTTGTATGACCAATTTCTATCGTCGTTTTATACCTCAGGCAGCAAAGCATCAAGCTCCTCTAAACGAATATCTAAAAGGTTCAGGTAAGAACGATAAACGTTTAGGTGCATGGACTTCGGAATCTGAGGACGCATTTGAAGCTTGCAAAACTCATATTGCTAATGCAACAATGTTAGCTCATCCCGTTAAAGATGCTCCACTTTCTTTGAAAGTGGATGCTTCAGACTTTGCTGTTGGTGGCGTGCTAGAACAAGAAGTAAATGGTAACTTGCAACCTCTTGCATTCTTCTCCAAGAAGCTAAGCCCGGCTGAATGTAAGTACAGTACTTATGATCGTGAGTTACTTGCAGCGTACAAAGCTGTCAAACATTTTCGATATTTATTGGAAGCTAAAGAATTCACTTTATACACCGATCATAAGCCGTTAACATTCGCTTTTTGTCAAAATCCTTTGAAAGCGTCTCCGAGACAACGTCGGCATTTGGATTTCATCGGACAATTCACAACAAATATTGTTCATATTTCTGGTTCGTCAAACATTGTTGCTGACGCTTTATCGCGAATAAATGATATAACATCAGTTAACTATTTAAAACTTGCTGAGGCCCAAAGTAACGATGAAGAATTACAAGTTCTCCTAAATTCAGAATGTGGACTTCATCTTCAACTTTTTCAATTGCCAGGAAGTGACGTAAAAATATATTGCGACGTATCAACAAACAAGATTCGACCATATTTACCTCAAAGTTTTAGAAAAGTGGTTTTCAACATGATCCATAATCTTTCGCACCCTGGGGTTAAAACAACGCGTAAAATGGTTGCAGATCGTTTTGTTTGGTCTAAAATGAACAGTGATTGCAAAACATGGACACAATCATGCATAAGATGTCAAAAATCAAAAATAAGTAAACATATCAAGACTAAACCAGGTAACTTTCCTATTACATCTCAAAGATTTACGGTTATCCATATGGATTTAGTTGGCCCATTGCCTCCGTCCGAAGGTTTTACCTATTTACTAACCATCATTGATCGCTTTTCAAAATGGCCCGAAGCCATACCTTTACGTGATTGTACAGCTGAAACTATCACTAATGCTTTTATTGAACAATGGGTATCACGATATGGATGTCCAAACACTATAGTTTGCGATCGTGGTCGACAGTTTATTTCTAAAATTTTCAAGGATTTTGCAATAACTGTTGGTGCAAAGATTCAACACACAACTGCTTTTCATCCACAATCCAATGGAATGATCGAGAGGTTCCATAGAACTCTCAAATCATCGATATCGTGTCACGAAAAAATTCATTGGACTAAGTCGCTACCGATCGTTTTACTAGGATTGCGAGCAGCCTATAAAGAAGATCTTCAAGCTTCGCCAGCCGAATTTTTATATGGCGAGAACATTTCTCTGCCTGGTGAATTTTTCGAAACCAATTTATCAAATTTGGAAACACCATCAAATTTTATTCTGTCCTTTAAAGAAGTAATGCGTAATCTGAAACCAAAAATACCAAAAGATACCACAACCAAAAACATTTTTAACTTCAAAATATGCATAATTGCAAATATGTTTGGATACGAAATGATCAAATCAAAAAGCCACTTCAACCTAAATATACTGGCCCGTATGAAGTCATCAAAAGGTACGAAAAATACTTCACAGTAAGAATTAAAGGCAAGGAAGACAACGTTTCTATAGAAAGACTAAAGCCTGCTTTTGAAGCAAATGAAGTTTTTAATATAAATACACATAATGACTCAACGAATCAACCCAAACCTTTGAAACCACCGAAAAGAGTTACTTTCCTCTAGAGGGGGAGTAATGTAGCGTACATAACACTGTACATACATAAATATAATTTTCCAAAAATCTAATTTGCTTTGATTTTTTATTTTGTTTGTTTTTATAAAATTTTCCAATAAAATTTAGTCGTTCTTTTCTTTTGATAAAATATCGAAGTCTTTAATTTTGTTAGCTGTTGCTTTTTTATAAATATCAGCCTTAACACTTTTCAGAAAATTCTGATTAAGTATATGTCAAATTTGTATTTCAAAATTTTTCAGAAAATTTTAATATACAAAAAAAAATTTTGATACACAAAAAAAAAATTTTGAATAGCAGTTGCATAATTTTTAAATCAAAATGGAAATTTTTGAATTACAATTAAAATATCTGAACTTATTTAAATTCAAAAATAATTTTCTTAAAATTATTTAGAAAATTTTGAAATGAAAATGGAAATTTTTGAAAAACAAATGGAATTTTCTGAAAGCATTTAGAAAATTTTAAAATACAAATAGAAAACTCTGATATACATTGAAAATGTTTGACTTATATTAAGAAATTTTTTAAATATAACTGGAAATTTTGGAATTATAAATAGATATTTCCAAAATATAATTGAATGGATATATCCAAAATATTGAAATATAATTGGAAATATATTTTTTTAGTGGAAAAAATAGTTTTCTTAACAAAAAAAAATATTTTTTTTGCATATTGTATTGCGTTGTTGACTTTTTTCAAATTAATTTATTTAAAAAAACTGTCCTCTTTTTTGGGTCAAATGTCCTCGTTTTTTGAGGTTGACGTCCTCTTTTTCTCAAAATGCAAATGGCAACCCTACTTTAGACTCATTCGATTTATAAATATCGAATGCATTCGTTTTATTTTTCATTCGACTTTCAAAAATCGAATGCATTCGATTTTTTTCATTCGACTTTTAAATATCGAATACATTCACTTGCGAATGCAATCGATTTTCTTTTCATTCAATTTAAAAAATTGAATGGCTTCATTGCATAAACAACTTAAAAAAACTAACCAAGATACACTCAAAGAAAAAGCTTCTTCGTATTGATGAAAAGTTACATCAATATGATGAAATGTTACATAATTTTTCGTCCAATGTAACTTGTCATCAATATGATAAAGCGGTATCATCAATAACATTTTTTTATTTGAAAAATAAGAAAAAAAAAAAATAAAAAAATAAATTTTGTTATTTGATTTTGTTTAATATTTTTTTATTTACTTACAGCGACGTATCCAGGAATTTGAAAAGGGGGGGGCCCAACTCGAAAAATTTTTTTTAATCATAATCAAAATAAAATTAATTTTAATCAAAATAAAATTAATTTTTCGATAGCAAAAAAGTCTTTAAATCTCTGAATTTTTTTATCGTAATTGAAAATATTGCCCTTGAATTGCAAGAAAAATCAAATTATATTGATTTTGCCCATCTGATTCCAAATTATCTTACCAAATATTTTAAGTTGGCGCGTTCCATTTTTGAGATATTCACATTTGAATTATGTATGAACTAAGTATAGTAAAGGACCTAATTCCAAATCAGCCACCCAAATTTTTGTAGAACATTCCGTTATTAAGATATTTGGGTTTGAAAAATTAATTAATTCTTTAGCGGTTTTTGCGACTCTACTGTTACACGTTGTGCTCCATTCGGGAGTACTCTTTCATGATTCGCCTACTTTTTAAAAAGGTGGCCAAAAAATTTAAAATCTTCAAATTCAAAAAAAATATGTATACAATTGTTAAAAACTTGGTGAATAGTGAAAGAGTTCTCCGAATCGAGGGCATTATTGCGTCACCACATTTTAGGACCGGATTTTAATAAAATGGATCTCGAGATTCCAAATACGTCATTTAATTATATTAAGGTGCTTCTGTAAGTTCGTGAAGAAAATTTATCTATTTTTATTTCCATAAAAAATAATTGAAATTAATTAATTTTTTTTTTTATTTAAAACTGCAGCTTTACAGTTCAAACCCGATTTTTGAAACAGTGCTATATTGAAAATTAAAATGTTTTATCGCAAAATTGTTCTTATATATCCCTTAGATATATAAGAACACTTCTAAATTAAATCTAAGATTTTTTTGACAGAAAGTTTTACAACCTAAAAAGTTTTTTATAGAAAAATTGTTATAAAATCTGTTCTATTTTTTTAATACAGAGAATCTGAAAAAATTTCTAGAGAAAATATATCTAAGAATCTGAGAGCTTCTCTATTGGAAAAAAGACTTAAGAATTTTCTTCATAGAAAATATTTCAGAATCTAAGAACTTTTAAATAAAAAAATTCCAAACTATGAACATTTTTCATTAAAAAACAAGTAGAAAAGTTAAATTCGACTTGGCCGAATCTATGAATACCCTCCACAATGCCCTTTTTAAGTGATAGTAAATTTTCTAACGTGAAAAAAATAACATTTTTGGTTAGAAAGATTTTATTTTGTGTAAAAAAACTTTTTTTTTTATTAATTTTAGAAAAAAAAAATAATTTACTAATTTTTTTTTGAGTGTAAAATTTTTTTTGAGTGTAAAATTTTTTTTAGTGTATTTTTTTTTGTTTAGTGTAAAAATATTTTTGTGTGACAAAAATACCTTATAAATATTTTTTTGACTTACAAATGTTTTTAAAACATGTTTAACGGGGTTTCAACACGTGAATTTAAGGTGAAACTAATCTGAAATTTACGGTTTTGCTAATACCTTTTGAACCACTGGACCGATTTGGCTGAAATTTAAAACAAACCGGACCAGAGGAGCGGAAAATATATACGCCACACTTCAGCGCCCTCAGAATTGCCGTTCGAAAGTTACCGTGTGTTTTATCTCGAAAATTCCAGAAAAACCCTTGCCGAAATTCACTCATTTGCTTATAACTTTTGAACCACTGGACCGATATCGCTGGATTGCAATACCAACCTGACCAGATAAATGCCCAACATATATGCCAAACTTCAGGAGCCTCCGTAAAGTCTTTCAAAAGTTAGCGTGTTTTCAACAGACAGACGGACAGACAGACGGACGGACAGACGGACGGACGGACGGACATCGCTAGATCGTCTTAAAATCGATCGAGGATCATGAATATATATATTTTATGGGGTCCTAGACTAATATTTCGATGTGTTACAAACGGAATGACAACCTTATATATACCCTCTATCACTAGAGTGGAGGGTATAAAAAATTAAGAATCTGAGAATTTTCTATAGAAATAATATCTCAAAACCTGAGACTTTTAATATAGAATAAGTGATTTAGAACCTTTGTTATAAAAAAATGTTTTTATGATCCTGATGCATAATTTTTAATAATTAAACCAATATAATGTGTTTTTGATACATATTTTACGAATATTTCGATATAAATGACTTTTTAAAAACGATAATTGATAAAAAATAAAGAGTTTTTATAAAAAAATATTAAAAACTTTTCTTTAAAAACCAAAATATTTACAATTCTTTAAAAATTTATCTTTGTTACTCCAAAAGGGGGGGCCCCCTCTGTATACGTCCATGTTTACTTATAATTGTTTGTTATTTTCTAATTTTTAAAATCTTTTTCGTATCTTTTTTCGTATCCAGGGCCGTTTGCCCCCGCAAAACTATCCGAGGGATATCCCTCAAAATTTTTTTTTTATATGTTAACATATATTTTATAAGATTCTGTGTTTTTTCAGCATTTTTCTTAATTTTGTTTAAGAAAATTTTTAAAAACTCAAAATATCGGTTTTGAGGACCATGCCAAATATAATGCATATTTTTGGCCTTACCATGAAACGGGTTAATGACATCCTAGAAAGACAGTATTTCATATATTAGTTTTTATGATAGAATAGAATATAAATATCGTTTTCCATTGGTTTATTTCAATAAAATTAGAAAATTGGGGCTAATTTTCGTGTTTTACGGGGTAATTTTGTAAAAATTGGGTCATTTTGACCCCGAAAGGCTTACAAGGGTTAATTTTTGAAAACCCAACAATTTTTAATATGTCTTCTTATACTAAAAACAACTCGTGTACCACTTTTTAACAATATATTCAAAAAACAACAATATTTATTCAATGTTTTTCATCAAAATATGGCTATTTTCGTGTGTTTGACCTTAGACCTCGATGCGCCTCGTGTTAACGTTGTCCGATTTGGTTGAAATTTTGTGCATAGCATTTTTAGGCCAAATGTAAAAAAAATTAGGGGTGCACTCCTTGAAATTCGAAGTTTTGCAAAATAGCTGCCACCCTAATGTACACACAAAAAATCATTGGCTAAAAATGTTCAATTAAATCTATTGATCAATAAAATTAAAATAAGTCAATCAATGTTTTAATTACGTTTTTGTTATTTTCTTTAACTGTCGCTTTAATTTATTTAAATACATTAATTCAAAAATATACAAAATAATCGGGTTTTACTTTTTTGTATTGTTGGCAACATATTGGAAAGCAGAAAAGATGATTTTTTTATAATTTTATCACAATCTTACAATTCATTCGTTAAATCAATCATTATTTTGATTTATTATAAAGAAAATTGATTCAATTTTTGATCAAAATCGAAAAAGTGTTTGATTGGAAAAAACATTCAATTAATCACCTACAATTTGATAATTGGTATAACAATTGTCTTGATTGGAGGAATTTCAATAAACAAATTGATTTAATCTGCGTTTTGTTTATTGAAATTCGTTTAAAATTTTTTCTGTGTATAACTGGGGTAATTTTCATCCGATTTCAGTGTTTTTTGGCAGGTTGGAAAATATTTTTTTATAGAAAGTACATAACACAGTGTTACAAAAATTAATGAAACAGAAAAAGCTGGGATGCGATACTTTTTTTCTAGTACTTAGGTGTTGTTGAGTACAACAAGATTCTGTCCTTGAAATTTGCGAAACACCTCCAAAATCTTGAGTTACGGGTAAAAAACCGGTTTTTTTAACTTTTTACACTTATAAGCCAGTAACTTTGTTGAATATTAACCGATTTTGAATTTCTCGACGGTTTTAGAAAGAATAATCTAACATCTTTCGAAGTTGTAAACACGAAATTTAAGTAATATTAAAACAACTGTGCGTATTTTTCCAGCAAACTTAATTTTTCAAAAAAAAATCATTATTTTTTAAGTTTGAAGATGTTTTATCATATTTTTTTATTTAGGAACCGTACACTCAAAAAAAAAACTGTAAAGTTAACAATAAAAGCTTGTAAACCTACAAGAAAATTTGCTGATTTTGAACCCACAATTTTTTTGGTAAAGTTAGCAAAAACGTTTTGCTAAAAATTAGTTAACTGAAATAATTTTTATTTCAACTTAGTTTATACACATTTGAGGACCCCATTGGGTTCGGACCAAATAGGTCCAGGGCCTAGACCTATTTGGGTTCCTTAAAAATCGTCATAGTTTTTGATCCAAAATTTGTGTCCGTTTCGCTTAGTTTTTGAGATACGTGATTTTAGGGGATCACTGGGGTCTTGAGAATTAAAAAACTCGATAACTTCAAAAATATTACTTGGAGAGCTTTTGGTTATTTTGCGGTCTTATTCTATGTGTTGAGAGCTACAAAAATTCTTTTGGACTTTTTGTTGTGTCGGCAATATTTACCGAGATATGAGCATTTTAAAATTTTCGGGAATGCTAACTTTTTTGGATCCAAAGTTAGGTCCCATTAGGGTCCACACATGTGAAGAGGACCCGCGAAAGTATGGAGATTCTAAGAACCAAAAATGCCCTCCATTTTGCTCTATCTGGCTTAGTTTCTGAGATAGCGCCATTTTAAGTTTTCTGAAAATAAAAAAAAATTTACCATTTATTTTTGCTAATGTTAGCAAAAAATCTTGTAAAAATGTTGTCAATTCAATTTCAAATTTAGCAAAAGAAATTAGTTCAAAGTTTGTTTAAAATTGCTAATGTGCTAAATGAAGTTTACAAGAATTTTTTGCTAACATGCTAATCTCAACTAAAAATTTGCTAAAAGTTAGCTAACTAGCATTAGCAAAAAAAAATAGTATATCTACTAACGTATTTTTTGGAGTGTACCATTTATGTATATATTAATAAAGTATATTTAAATTCTGTTTTAATTTTTAAATTAATAAAAATTATTTATTATTCGACCTTTAAAATTCTATTTTTGAGAAAGATTATTCTAGCTCAAGGTCATATTTCTTTTACTAATCGTTACGATGATATTGTCAAAGTAACAATTTTCAAGAAACTTTTTATAAAGTTGTTTGTTTTAAATTGATTGGTTTGGTCATTTTGCAAGACTTACTCGACACGTGTTTCGGAATTCGTCAAATTCCATTATCAAGAATAATCTTTCTCAAAAATAGAATTTTAAAGGTCGAATAAAAAATAATTTTTATTTATTTAAAAATTAAAACAGAATTTAAACAAAAGGATAGCACGCCTCACTTCTGTTCATATTATGAATAAGAAAGAATACAACAAAAGCAGTGAACATCTTACTCGCGTAAGAAATCTACTGTCTGTATGTATATACACTGCGAATCACATCAATAAGGAATCGAGTTTTTCACTTTTTAATCGAATATATCTTTGTAACAAATAAGCGGAAAAATATAAAAAAATGCACTGATACACGCAAAAAAAAAATCTGTGTAAGATTGAGCAATCCTACTTGGTAAAACTTTTTTCATACCAAAAAAAAATTTTTACCAAATTTTTGCTAATATTATGCTTGTCGATGTTAAAGTAACATAATTCATTTTTTATGTAAAATAACCAAGTAGCTTGCACAATAACGCAAATTACCTGCACAAAAATTTATCGAAAGAAAACAACAAAAAAACAAATACAGACCGCCATTTTCATTTTTTTTGTGTGCGTTGTTTGTTTATTTTTTGTGTTATAAAAACGTAAAAAGGAAATTGATAAATAAAATAAAAATAAATTAATAAATAAAAATAAATAATTAGTTTTCTAAAAAATAAATAAATGTAAGATAAAATAATGTTAAAGTTAATTTTGCTTTCATCACTTAAAACACCATTCATTAAGAAAAACCAATGGAGTCCCAGACGTATGTTTCGATGAATAACAAATGGAATGATAAAGTGAGTATACCCGCATTCCGAAGACACCAATAAGGTTTAATAGATTTTTAGTTAAAAATTAGTGTTTGGTAATAATTTTCTATTTTTACAGGGTACTGCTAAATAAATTTTTGAAGCTATGGCGAATCCTTCACTACAATAAAGAGCGTGGACACCAATCCTGCCTTTAGGTATAAAATTAAAACCTAAAAACCCAAAGCCAAGGGAGTCCATACCTGTTTTGAGTTACAAATGGAATGACAAAGTAAGTGTTCCTCCTTACCAAGAGAACAATGGGGTTTACCAATTTTTTAAATTAAAAATTTATGTTTTGTAATAATTTTCTATTTTTACAGGATGCTTTTAAATAAATTCGTGAAGCTATAGCGGATCCTTTACTTCAAGAAGAAGCGTAGGCAGCAGTCACTCGAGAAAATTGTACAAAAAGGGTCAGTTGGTCGGTGGTAAATTAAATCCTACACAACATTTATTACATTAATATGGATTTATTCTGTGAAAATTTTAAATTCAACAAATATACAAATTTTTACAAAAATTTATTGAAATTTTTTTTTAGCATAAATGTGGTAATTTTTAGCATTATTTTTAGTCATCTTTTCTAATAATTTTGGAATATTTCACCATATCTCTTTTGGTATATTTTACCAAGTTTTTACTTAAATAGCATTAGCATTTTCTTCAAAATTTTTTACATAAGTGTTTTGGCTAAATTACGAAAACTACTTCGTCGGTTGTAGTTTTAGCATATTTTTGGTAAAATTATGCCAGATTTTTGCTCACTCCGACACAAGTTTTTTTTTGCGTGTAGAGAACATTATATTGCTAATATCGTCAAATAATATCAATAATCAAAAGACTGAAAGAAGTCCTTTAAAAAAATATTTTTCGGCAAGTTGTTAAAAAATTACTAGTTTTTTATGAATCACTTGAATAAGGAATTTTTTAATACAGACCAAGTAGGACCTGAATCCAATTTGTTATGGATAGCAATTCCTTAAACAATAAAAACAAAACAGTTTTGTTCCGAATTTCAATAAAAATGAGACTAACAACAGCTCTTAGATCTTCCGAAAAGGAAAAAGTATTGTATTTAAAGTCCAAAGTGTTAAAGGACGTTGAAATCGCGAAAATAATAGAGAGGGGCAAACATATTGAATGCAATTATTCAAATAACATTAAGAACAATGGAAAAAACATGAATGGGCGAACTAAAATGGCACCAACAGAACGAAATCGACAAAAATTTTAAGAATTCCCTCGAATTCCACGTTGGCTGGTTGCAAAATTCTCAAAGAAAGTGGTGATTTAATGGGTATTTGTACAGTCCATCACGATTAAAAATTAAATGATTTTATAGTCTGTTGCAAATTGCAAAAAAAGCCACCCCTTAGTTCCAAACTTAAGAAGCATCGATGGTAACGTAAGGAACAGTAATGATGCCACAGTAGAATAGCCCACCCCATACCATAACAACACCTTCTATGATCTGTCTGCTATGCAAAAACGGTTTTCATTGTCTCAAATAACCGAAAACAATTGTATCCGTCCAATGCAACGGTATTATTATTTTTTTTCGTCGGAATAAATTACTTTGAAAAATTTCTCAGACCGTGTCATTGTATTCCTGCAGAGATTAAGGCGCTGCTTACAACGCGTGACATTCAGCGATTAGTTTTTGCATAATTTTCGACGAGCTATGAACTCACTTGACTTTTAAACGCGACGGACTGTACAAATACTCGCATTAACGCCACTTTATTTAAGAATTTTGAAAGATGTCGGCGTAGAATTTGGGGGAATTCTTAAAATTTTTGTCGATCTCGGTCAGTTGTTGCCATTTGAGTTCGCCCATTCATGTTTTTTCCATAGTTCTGAATGTTATTTAGATAATTGCATACAGCAGTTTTTTTCCTCTCTATTATTTCCGCGATTTCAACGATCTTTAACACTTTGAACTTCAAAGTCAGTACTTTTTCCTTTTCGGAAGAGCTACGAGCTTTGGGAGTCCCATTTTTAATGAAATTCAAAACAAAACTGTTTTGTTTTTGTTGTTTGAGGGATTGCTATTCATTACAAATTGGATTCAGGTCCTACTTGGTCTGTATTACAAAATTCCTTATTCAAGTGATTCATAAAAAACTAGTAATTTTTTAACAAGTGGCTGAAAAATATTTTTTTAGAGGACTTCTTCCAGTCTTTTGATTATTGTTATAATTTGACATTATTAGCTAGATAATGGTCTCTATCAGTGCATTTTTTTATATTTTTCCGCTTATTCGTTACAAAGATATATTCGATTAAAAAGTGAAAAACTCGATTCCTTATTGATGTGATTCGCAGTGACTAGTCTGTAATACAAGCTGTATATATGAAGGTATGTTTGAATTAAATAGTGATGGTTTGGTTATGGCTTTTCGTTTGAAATTTAGAGCTGTATTATGTTGTGTATTTAGTACATTTCTCGTTATGACTATTTACATACGAATATAAGTCTTTATGTTTTGCCACAAACGATTGTCAATTTGCTAAATACTCTTGATAATGGAATTTGACGAATTCCGAAACACGTGTCGAGTAAGTCTTGCAAAATGACCAAACCAATCAATTTAAAACAAACAACTTTATAAAAAGTTTCTTGAAAATTGTTACTTTGACAATATCATCGTAACGATTAGTAAAAGAAATATGACCTTGAGCTAGAATAATCTTTCTCAAAAATAAAGCATATTTATTTAAGAGTAAATTACAACCTTGGTTTTTAAAATCGGTTAAAAATTGACTGAGTTATTAAACTTTTAATAAAAACAAAATTTTGGAATAAATGCCTGCACAATGTTTTTCTACCATCCAACCATAATATGCGGGGTATACTCACTTTGTCATTCTGTGTGAAACACATCGAAATATCGATCTATTGTCCCATAAAGTATATATTTTTGATCAGTGATCGATTCTACGACATTCTTGCTTTGTCCGTCCGTTTGTCCATCTGTGGATGACACGAAACTGTCTAAAAAAAAAGAGTTAGACTTCTGAAGTTTTGACACGAATATGTGTTATGTTTATAGGACAGTGAAGTTTGTAAATGAGCTAAACCAGACCAGGGGAAAAAAATTTCCCCTTGGAGAACTAATGCAACCCCAGAAATACACTATTTTATTTTAAAGTTTTTTTGTCTATTTGTTCAACAAATAAAACATTTTTGCGTCATATGAAGTTCATTGACCTGCTGTTGAACCAAGGGGATTAAACAATGCCATTTTTTTGGTCCGCTTTCCTTTTAGGTTAAACGAAAAATAAAAAAAAATATAAAATTTTATTATTTGAGTGTAAATATTATAATATATAAATTTGTAAACATTAATCGCTAGGGGAAGGTGTCCCCAGACAGCATCACCTACAACCCCCCCCCCCCCCCCCCCCCTCAAACCCGCGAAACGTCCTTGTAGTTTTTTATTTTCATTTATCGCAAGTGAAAGGTGTCCCAGGCAGGCCATATATCCGCGCCGCTGAGTTCCCCTTCTCAACAACAGTTTAGAACAAGAGCTTTCGCCAAACTTTTTTGCTTTAGAGTTCCATTGTCGTTTATACAAGATTTACATTCCACTAAATTATCATGTCTTCTACAAGCGGATGTCCGCACATGACGGACATCTCTTCAATGTCTTAGAATCGATCACTGATTAAAAAATATATACTTTATGGGACTCTAGACCGATATTTCGCCATCTCTATAATGTCTTAGAATCGATCACTGATAAAAAAATTATATTCGCTGTGAGACTCTAGACCGATATTTTGATGCGTTTCGCACCGAATGACAAAGTGAATATACCCCGTACTACGGTTAGAGGGTATAAAAACATTGTGCAGGCATTTATTACAAAATTTTGTTTTTATTAAAAGTTTAATAGCTCGGTCAATTTTTTACCGATTTTAAAAACCAAAGTTGAGTTTTTCTCACAAATAAATATACTTTTTTAATAAATTCATAAATAATACGGGTCCTTAAAAAAAAAATGTGTAAAAACATCTCCAAAGTTGAAAATTAGAGAAATTTTTTAAAAAAATTGAGTTTGCTGGAGAAATACGCATAGTTGTCTCAATATTACTTAAATATTATGTTCAAATCTTCGGAAGGTCTCACTTTCATCTTTCTAAAACCGTCGATAAATTTAAAATCGGTTGGTTTTCAACCGAGTTACTGGCTTATAAGTGTAAAAAGTTCGAAAACCCGGTTTTTTACCCCTAACTCAAGATTTTGGAGGTGTTTCGCAAATTTCAAGTACAGGGTCTTTTTGTACTCGACAACACCTACTAAAAAAAAGTATCGCATCCCAGGTTTTTTTTCTCTGTCACACAGTGTAATTCATTTTCAAACATTTGAAAAACTATATTTAAAATACAAATCGTTTGTAAAAACTAGAAAAAGGGATTTTTTCCATTATAACCAATTTTTCCCATTTTCAACCCATTTTCGGTTGTAAAAACGAATAATGATTTTAAGAAAAGATCTAATGTACGTATCAACAGCTTCAAAAGAGGCTTTAATTGCCCTAACGGTAAGAACAAGATCAACATCATGTCGCCCCATGGTGTCACAAGGAATCTCGAAGGATCTCAAAAAATTTATCTTCAGTACGCTACTGAAAATGTTATATTCTACCACATTTTTTTTTTAATTTTAATGATTTACAAACCTTTAAAATAACTTGTCACATTATTTCAGAAGTTGACATTATCACATGTAAACAATAATTAATTGAATAATTATGACTCAATCATATTTTAATTGACCAAAACATTATACCAAAACAAAAAACGATTAACACTTTTTCTCAAAAAACAAACAAATTTCCAAAACTCTATCGTTCCTAAAATAATGTGAGATAATTAAGTTGTTATACCCACATTCAAACATGCGCTTCCTTGAGCGCCATCCACTTTTAACCACCACCACCACCGGTACCATCTCCAGCACAGTATAAAATACTAGATACAGCATTCAGTAAAAATGCGAATTGCATAGTTTTTATTGCGGCATTAATAAATTACCTTGACACACAACAATGAACGTAAAGAGGAACATCCCATTGTAACATTTATCTGTCAATTTTTACAGTTTACGATTCAATTGTTAGCTATGTTGCTGGGGAATGCACACTTACAAGGGATAAAAATATTTGATTTACAATGATTTTTACACTGGACATCAAATTGAATTTAGAGTTGAAAATATGTGCTTGGGCACGCGACAGAAAAAGGCGAATGTGTTAATACAAACGCCTGCATTCTATACACTCGCATTGAAGCAATCCTACTTCTCACGTACGCGTGTGATAATACCCAGTTTATGATCAATGATTTCATTAAAATTCTTACCTTAGATTATTTATCATATTGCAGATGCATTCTCTCTGTAACATATTCAAAAAACACGAAAAGATAAGCTAATCGTTATACATGTACTGTCCGTCACAGTGGTGGGTACAGCTTTTGAGCTTGAGAGGTGGGGGGGGGGGGGTGCATTTTATTTTTTTTATTTCGAATAAATGAAAATAATCAATTAACCGTTGGCGAGCAAGGAAAAACAGGGATTTTTTCCAAAACTAAAGTGAAAGCTTTAGTTTTGTTTTTAGCTATAAAATCATAAAATTTGTTAGATTTTGTTAAACCACAACAGCCGATTTTTCAATCAAAAATCAGAGCTCCTTAAAAGGAGCTTTGCTTTTCATGATCATATTTCCGTTTAGATATTTTTTTTTAATTTGTTTTAAAAGATAATTTTACATTTTCTATGAAAGTATCAGATTCAACACATTTGTCGTATGAAAAAGTCTAAATTTCAGAATTTTTTAATAGAAGAAATTCTTCCTACATAGAAAATATCAGATTCTAAGACATTTTTCATAAATAAATGCTTTTTCTATAGGAAAAATGTCACATAATCTGAGACTTTTTCTTAACTTAATTTCGGATTCTATAAAAAATGTCTCAGATTCTTAGATTTGCTTCGTATAGAGAAATTTTTTTTTATAAAAAAGTCTAAAATTTACAGATTCTGAAATTTTATTCCTACAGAAAAAGTCTAAGACCTTCTGAAACCTTCTTCCAATAAAATAAGTTTCAACTTCTAAAACTTTTTTTAAAAAAAAATGCCGTAGATTTTGAGACCTTTTCCTTTCGAAAAAGTATCAGATTCTGAGAATTTTTTTGGTTCAAAATTTTGAACCAAATCTGCATATTTTTTTTCATACATTTTTTCGTACCAATTTTTATGGTTGTTTGTTAAAATTAAATAAAAAAAAAATAAAACACATTCCTTAAAGTATTTTGGCCTCCTAAACACGAATCTTTCACCAGAAATCATCTTCTCGAGATATAGGCATTTTATTTTTTCGGGTTAAGCCCTCAAAACCAAAAAAGTTGGCTTCTTTTGCAAATATTTCTGAATATCCTCAACGGATTTTAGATTTTAATCCCACGTTCTCTTTATTGGAATGCCTTCTTTACATATCAGCATTAAATTTCTTGCGAAATTTGGATAGTAATAAGGCGTAAACGAAAAAAGGACATTTTATACTTCCTTACATGTCCTGATGGTATCCCTGATCGTATCGGGTCCGGTTTTTTTGCAAAAGTTAGATAATTTTATTGGGAGTTCGAATAAAAAAAATATGAATAACTTTAACATACACTTTTCGAATATTTTCAAATTTGTCGGTTTTAAGGGCTTGGTCTACAAAAATTGGAAATGCCTTTATCTCGAGAAGGCGACTTAATACGATTTTTCTGATATCAGATTCGTGTTTAGGAGGCAATAATGCTTTAATTTTATTATTTTCAAAGTTCATATTCCCTGTGTTTGTTGTAAACACATTCATAAAAAGTCTCAAAATTTTAAATTATTTGTCAATTTTGAGACGATGTGGGTAGCAGGTCTTTATTTTTTTGAAATTTTGAAACAAAATTTGAATTTTTTTATGATTGTTTACAACAACCACATGGAAAAAATTGAGTTATGATTGAGTTATGACTTTTTTTGTGAATAGACCCCTTAAACAAAAAAATCATAAAAATTGTAACAAAAAAATGTGTGAAAAAAAATATGAAAATTTGGTTCAAAATTTTGACTTCATTTGCAATATTTCTGGATATACTTAATGGATTTTGGATTTTAGCCCCAGGTTCTCTTTAGCGTGCGTGATCGAAAATAAAAACACACTCACGCTCCCATCGCCTCTTAAAATATTTTTTAAGTATTGATACGCACACGTTTTATACACCATTATTGTATAAAATTAGCGTATTGCAATCTTTGACATTTGATTTCTCGAAAACAAGGCAAAACACATCTCTGAAACAGATAGAAGAACAGATAGAAAAGCACTTAAACTTTTTTTTAACAATTAAAAAAAAAATTGTGGCATGTTTTTTGATAAATAAAGTTTAAAGTTAAATTTGAAAAATTCAGAACTTCTTCTGAAAATTTTCAAATTATTATTTTTTTAATCGATAGCCCGTACAAAAATCTATAAAAAACTTTTGTCTTAAAGACTTTACTGTGTTTCATTTAATTTGCATAAATATTGAAGTAAAGATACTCAGGCAAAAAAGTTTGATATTTTCAATATTTGACCACTTTATTTTTGTTATTTAATAGTATTTTTGTTATTTAATAGTACCCTAAGAGCGAATACTTTGCAAATGATATCCCATTAAAACCACTATGGTTTTTCTGTAGTGGAACAGTTGGTGTGGAATGCCTCATATGTATGTCAACACTACACCTTTTCCAATTGAAATTCAGAAAAGATCAATTGTAATTCAGAAATCACAATTGAAATTCAGAAATCCCAATTGAAATTCAGAAATCATAATTGAAATTCAGAAAAGCCCAATTGAAATTCAGAAATCACAATTGAAATTCAGAAAAGCCCAATTGAAATTCAGAAATCACAATTGAAATTCAGAAAAGCACAATTGAAATTCAGAAAAGATCAATTGAAATTCAGAAAAGCCCAATTGAAATTCAGAAAAGCACAATTGAAATTCAGAAAAGCCCAATTGAAATTCAGAAAAGCACAATTGAAATTCAGAAAACCCCAATTGAAATTCAGAAAAGCACAATTGAAATTCAGAAAAGCACAATTGAAATTCAGAAATCGTAATTGAAATTCAGAAAAGCCCAATTGAAATTCAGAAAAGCACAATTGAAATTCAGAAATGCCCAATTGAAATTCAGAAAAGCATAATTGAAATTCAGAAATCGTAATTGAAATTCAGAAATCGTAATTGAAATTCAGAAAAGCCCAATTGAAATTCAGAAAATCACAATTGAAATTCAGAAAATCACAATTGAAATTCAGAAAAGCCCAATTGAAATTCAGAAAAGCACAATTGAAATTCAGAAAAGCACAATTGAAATTCAGAAAATCACAATTGAAATTCAGAAAATCACAATTGAAATTCAGAAAAGCCCAATTGAAATTCAGAAAATCACAATTGAAATTCAGAATAGCCCAATTGAAATTCAGAAAATCACAATTGAAATTCAGAAAAGCCCAATTGAAATTCAGAAAATCACAATTGAAATTCAGAAAAGCCCAATTGAAATTCAGAAATCGTAATTGAAATTCAGAAAAGCCCAATTGAAATTCAGAAAAGCACAATTGAAATTCAGAAAAGCACAATTGAAATTCAGAAAAGCACAATTGAAATTCAGAAAAGCACAATTGAAATTCAGAAAAGCCCAATTGAAATTCAGAAAAGACTAATTGAAATTCAGAAATCGTAATTGAAATTCAGAAAAGCACAATTGAAATTCAGAAAATCACAATTGAAATTCAGAAAATCACAATTGAAATTCAGAAAAGCCCAATTGAAATTCAGAAAAGCACAATTGAAATTCAGAAAAGCACAATTGAAATTCAGAAAATCACAATTGAAATTCAGAAAATCACAATTGAAATTCAGAAAAGCCCAATTGAAATTCAGAAATCGTAATTGAAATTCAGAAAAGCACAATTGAAATTCAGAAAATCACAATTGAAATTCAGAATAGCCCAATTGAAATTCAGAAAATTACAATTGAAATTCAGAAAAGCCCAATTGAAATTCAGAAAATCACAATTGAAATTCAGAAAAGCCCAATTGAAATTCAGAAATCGTAATTGAAATTCAGAAAAGCACAATTGAAATTCAGAAAAGCACAATTGAAATTCAGAAAAGCACAATTGAAATTCAGAAAAGCCCAATTGAAATTCAGAAAATCACAATTGAAATTCAGAAAAGCCCAATTGAAATTCAGAAATCACAATTGAAATTCAGAAAATGTAAACAAACCAAATGTAAACAACCCAAATATTAGTCACCACTACATAGACAGATTAAACAAATGATGTACAATTAATATGTATATGAGAGTATCGAACTTTATTCTCTACTTATTGCAGAGATCAGACAGAAAATACACTAATAAAATGTTGTTGGTAAAATCAAGTGAAACTGACTTTATTTTTTTTTACCTACATAATTTTTTATTAGTATTGCGAACAAAAATATTTACTCTACCACGTAACATAAATATTGCTATATACATTAGGCTGGGTCGTATTCCAACAAAGTGCTCAGATCAACTATTAATAGTGAAAAAAAGTTGGTACAAGTAAATACAAGCAATTTAAAACCAAAATGAACAAAATCGGTCCATGGCTTCCGTTCTCGCATCGTGGGTCAAAATTGCGGTTTTTGAAAAAATGGACATAATTTAAAAAAAAAAAATTAAATATTTAAAAAAAATAAAATGTATTTATTCGGCCTTTATACATTTATAAAGGCCGAATAAATACATTTTATTTTTATGTACCTTTTAGTACTAAAAATAAAAAAACAACTTCAATTCAAAGATATTTAGAAAAATTTTGTTTGTTTTTTTTCCGGATATCGATAACCCACCCAAACGTGAGGCCAAAAAAACTCACATTTTTAACATGGAGCTCAAAACTACTTTTTCACTATTTTAAAAATTTAGTGAAACAAAATTTTTAAATATATTAGTTTATCCACTTGATATCATTGAATACATCTCAGGGATTGTAGAAAAAAATTCTTAGTTAAATTCCTCAGTCCAGTTGGTGTGTGGAGTGATTTGAATTTAGCGGATTTCCAGAACATGTATTTTTATCGACATTTTTGACTAATTTGTAGTTGTTAGAAACATTTTACTTAAATTAACCAACTGTTTTTGTTCAAATGGTTGTTTTGGACCATAGTAACTCTGCTTTGAAATAATATGCTTTTTGGACAACGTTAACCCTTGCCGGCACGGGGTTAAAAAATTCCTCCAATGAAATTTTTGAAAATTCCTCACTTTAAAATCGTGTATGTGTTTAAATAATCAAAAATTACAAATTTATACAAAGTTTTCATGAAGGACATCTTTAACCCTTGTTGAACGAACGCCCAAAAAATTTCAAGCGTTAACCCTTGCCGGCACGGGGTTAAAAAATTCCTCCAATGAAATTTTTGAAAATTTCTCACTTTAAAATAGTGTATGTGTTTAAATAATGAACAATTACAAATTTATACAAAGTTTTCTTGAAGGGCATCTTTAACCCTTGTTGAACGAACTCCCAAAAAATTTCAAACAGCTGTTTTTTTGCTCATAGTCAAATAGACTTTTTTGACATTTTAAATAATATGTTTTTACTTTAAGCTTTACACAGTAAAAACGACGAAGACGTAATGAAATTTCGGATGCCATTTTTTTTTTATTTTATTTAGTTTTAAGCATTTTCCGCTTAAGTGCGCTTACTTTAAAACGTTAATTTAAATGCGATCGTTTAAATGCATTCCCCGCTTAAACGATTCGTCGTTGTTCCTGGGTTAAGCTAAGAGTGAAAAACTTATTTAGAATGTTAAAAAGTCCATTTTGACTATGATTATAAAATGAAAGATATGTACATCTGCGAGTGAATCGTTTGAGCGGGGAATGCATTTAAACGATCGCATTAAAATTAACGTTTTAAAGTAAGCGCACTTAAGCGGAAAGTGTTTAAAACTAAATAAAATAAAAAAAATGGCATCCGAAACTTCATTACGTCTTCGTCGTTTTTACTGTGTAAAGCTAAAAGTGAAAAACATATTATTTAATATGTCAAATAAGTCCATTTTGACTATGAGCAAAAAAAGCCTATTATTTCAAAGCAGAGTTACTATGGTCCAAAACAACCATTTGAACAAAAAAAGTTGGTTAATTTAAGTAAAATGTTTCTAACAACTACAAATTAGTCAAAAATGTCGATAAAAACACATATTCTGGAAATCCGCTAAATTCAAATCGCTCCACACACCAACTGGACGAAGGAATTTAACTAAGAATTTTTTTCTACAATCCTGAGATGTATTCAATGGCATCAAGTGGATAAACTAATATATTTAAAAATTTTGTTTCACTAAATTTTTAAAATAGTGAAAAAGTAGTTTTGAGCTCCATGTAAAAAATGTGGGTTATTGATATCCGAAAAAAACAAACAAAATTTTTCTGAATATCTTTGAATTAATGCGATACAAAAAAATTTTTTTTTTTTAATAATTTTTTTTTAAATATTTAATTTTTTTTTTTATTATGTCCATTTTTTCAAAAACCGCAATTTTGACCCGCGATGCGAGAACGAAAGCCATGGACCGATTTTGTTCATTTTGGTTTTAAATTGCTTGTATTTACTTGTACCAACTTTTTTTCACTATTAATAGTTGATCTGAGCACTTTGTTGGAATACGACCCAGCCTAATGTATAAAGCAATATAGAGTAAATATTTTTGTTCGCAATACTAATAAAAAATTATGTAGATAAAAAAAAATAAAGTCAGTTTCACTTGATTTTACCAACAACATTTTATTAGTGTATTTTCTGTCTGATCTCTGCAATACGTAGAGAATAAAGTTCAATACTCTCATATACATATTAATTGTACATCATGTGTTTAATCTGTCTATGTAGTGGTGACTAATGTTTGGGTTGTTTACATTTGGTTTGTTTACATTTTCTGAATTTCAATTGTGATTTCTGAATTTCAATTGGGCTTTTCTGAATTTCAATTGTGATTTTCTGAATTTCAATTGATCTTTTCTGAATTTCAATTGGGCTTTTCTGAATTTCAATTGTGCTTTTCTGAATTTCAATTGTGCTTTTCTGAATTTCAATTGGGCTTTTCTGAATTTCAATTACGATTTCTGAATTTCAATTGGGCTTTTCTGAATTTCAATTGTGATTTTCTGAATTTCAATTGGGCTTTTCTGAATTTCAATTGTGTTTTTCTGAATTTCAATTGGGCTATTCTGAATTTCAATTGTGATTTTCTGAATTTCAATTGTGCTTTTCTGAATTTCAATTACGATTTCTGAATTTCAATTGTGATTTTCTGAATTTCAATTGTGATTTTCTGAATTTCAATTGTGATTTTCTGAATTTCAATTGTGCTTTTCTGAATTTCAATTGTGCTTTTCTGAATTTCAATTGGGCTTTTCTGAATTTCAATTGTGCTTTTCTGAATTTCAATTGTGCTTTTCTGAATTTCAATTGGGCTTTTCTGAATTTCAATTACGATTTCTGAATTTCAATTGGTCTTTTCTGAATTTCAATTGGGCTTTTCTGAATTTCAATCGTGCTTTTCTGAATTTCAATTGTGCTTTTCTGAATTTCAATTGGGCCTTTCTGAATTTCAATTACGATTTCTGAATTTCAATTGGACTTTTCTGAATTTCAATTGTGATTTTCTGAATTTCAATTGGGCTTTTCTGAATTTGAATTGTGATTTTCTGAATTTCAATTGGGCTATTCTGAATTTCAATTGTGATTTTCTGAATTTCAATTGTGCTTTTCTGAATTTCAATTGTGATTTTCTGAATTTCAATTGTGATTTTCTGAATTTCAATTGTGCTTTTCTGAATTTCAATTGTGCTTTTCTGAATTTCAATTGGGCTTTTCTGAATTTCAATTGTGATTTTCTGAATTTCAATTGTGATTTTCTGAATTTCAATTGGGCTTTTCTGAATTTCAATTACGATTTCTGAATTTCAATTACGATTTCTGAATTTCAATTATGCTTTTCTGAATTTCAATTGGGCATTTCTGAATTTCAATTGTGATTTTCTGAATTTCAATTGGGCTTTTCTGAATTTCAATTACGATTTCTGAATTTCAATTGTGCTTTTCTGAATTTCAATTGTGCTTTTCTGAATTTCAATTGGGGTTTTCTGAATTTCAATTGTGCTTTTCTGAATTTCAATTGGGCTTTTCTGAATTTCAATTGTGCTTTTCTGAATTTCAATTGGGCTTTTCTGAATTTCAATTGATCTTTTCTGAATTTCAATTGTGTTTTTCTGAATTTCAATTGTGATTTCTGAATTTCAATTGGGCTTTTCTGAATTTCAATTGTGATTTCTGAATTTCAATTGGGCTTTTCTGAATTTCAATTGTGATTTCTGAATTTCAATTGGGCTTTTCTGAATTTCAATTACGATTTCTGAATTTCAATTGTGCTTTTCTGAATTTCAATTGAGATTTCTGAATTACAATTGATCTTTTCTGAATTTCAATTGGAAAAGGTGTAGTCACGACAGACGAACATTGCTAAATCGACTCAAACATATCATTGATTTTGAGCCGATCACTATGCTTAAAGTTGGGGTTAGGATTAATAAAGAAGCCCAATATAAAATGTTTATTACTGCTATTTATGCAGATTTTGGTATCAAAAATTAAGAGTTATTTAATTTTTTAATGTATCAGATATAACAATTTCAATAGCAATTATCTCAACATATTTTCCAAATATACAGAGCATCTTGTGTTGAGGCACAACAAAATTCTGACATTTTCATAAGCTTTTACACCACATTGTTCCAAAAATAATACAAATATTATTTTGTTTTAAAAGTATACACTATTTGTATTTAGAAAATAAATAATTAATTCAAACATACTGCATGCTGAGTATTCAAATAGCAAACTAAAAACTGTACAACAATTTTGCGGTACTTGTAGATATTGAAAATTAAACAAGTTGAATAAAGATGGTAGAGAACGAATAAATAATAGCCTACTATCCGAAAACAATAAAATCATTTCAGAACTCACTTCAGATATCAGTTTTTCGCTTGACTTATTTCGAGTATGCTTTATAGATGATTCGTCCTCTATCCCGATGAATTAATACACTAAAAAGAAGACATAACTAAATTTTAGGATTTTTTTTTCATAATTTAAAGAAATAAAATATATTTAAATTTAACTATGAGGAAAAAACTTTGGTTCATATTCTTATAAATAGTTCATAGTTGTTTTAAAATAGAGTTCTCTAATATAAGCAAGAAATTCTTACTTCCAAGAAACTTTTCTCAAATCTAAGAACTACATTTTTATTTTTAATTTCTTGAAAATATCTTCAATCAAAATTTAGTTCAAATTTACTACCAATAAGCTCATAATATTTATCTTCTTAGTATTGAGAAAGTGTACTCCTTACAATTTATTTAAAATGGCGATATCTCGAAATCTAAGCGAGATAGAGCGAAACGGAGCTCTACACATTTGGCTTCATGGCTCATATTTTAAATCTATTTCTTTGGCATTCCCGAGATTTTTTAAATGGATGTATCTCGGTAAATACTGCCAACACACTGTGGTTCCGATTCCAAAACTAGGTGGACAAAAGTATTTAACAATGTTATATAATGTTTTTAGGGTGCTGATTGGAAAAAAAATATTTTAAAAATTATAGCTTTCACTAAAATAACTACAGTTAAAGTGGATTTTCAAAAGTGTTTAAAAAATGATATAAAAAGCCTGTTTAGCCATTGCAGTCATACAATTTCAATAAATTATTAAATTAAGTCAAAATATTGAAACTAATTTCCCCGCCTTAATTTTTCTTAAATCTTTAATTAACTTTAAAAATAACGTAAATTTTATGAATTGCCAATTAGTATTTGTTTAATTTTTTAATTGTCAAAGTAATTGTCATATAATAAGCGCTGGGGAAATTTTGGTAACTGTTAAGTTTTAAGCTCTTTTAGTTTTAATAAAATTCACTCTTGTTTTATAAACCGAAGTAAACATATCTTTTCTTTTTACCGTGCGAATTTAAAACGTCCCAAAATGAATAATTAAAAAATAATAAGTTTGCCAACCCGAACATTTTAAACCGGCAACGACTCCGTAAAAAATCTTACGGAAAAACAAAGCCTTTCTGAGCTTTACAGTAAAGTCAAACTACATCGAATACTATTTATTTGAACTTTTCTTAAAATGGTTGAATTAAATCTTTTTGTGCTTCTGAGTTACGGGATAAGAAAGATTTGTAATGTAACATTTATAGAAAATACATTAGAGCTATTTGATACAAAAATATATCCAGAAGATCCGGAATATAGTTCCCATTTTTTTGTGAGTTCTAAATAAATATAAATTAAAAGAGTTATAAAATATGCAGCTGGACCGCCGCGTTCCGTCACTAATACGCACATGTGTATGTATTAGTGACGGAACGCGCGTGTAACTTCCCTGTAGGAAATGTCGATAGTTAAACTGTACTGATTCACTATTGACTTCGTCACCAGTACTACTGTAGACATTTATATGTGCTTTAGACCGACTCACCTTATATGGGCAAAAAAAAAGTTAAAGTTGTACCCCCCTCAAAATGAACTTTGACATGTTTTATGAAGATTCCCAAAATATTTGGGCTCTAGCGATAATCTCCCGTGAGCTAAACCGCGTCAAAAAAGGGTCCAAAAATGGTATTTTTCATGAATAAAAAAATCAGTAAATTTTTGTTTGTCCAATGAATGACCAAATATAATAGATATTTAGGAATTCTTTAATTCTGCATTAAAACTTTTTAAAAATCTAACCACAGACTCGAGATAACGAGATGTTTACGTCAGTTTTTTGATGCTTTTCAATTCGATTTTAATGAAAACTTAAATAACTTTTGTATTTTTTGTCCGATTTTCACTTATAGTATATCGTTAGAAAGTTGTTGACCACCGCTTGGGATTTTAGTCAAAAATTAACCCTTAACTGCACTGTCTAACTTTTTTATAACATTTACTTCGACATCATTAAAAACCGTTTTATAACCACAAAAAGCATATCTTTGTGCAGGAAACACGTTTAATTAATATATTTGGCCACAATTAATTTAACCCATGCATGATCAAAATATTTTGGCAAACATTTTTAAAAAAGTTTTTGCGGAAATTATTGAAAGCTAGTTGTAATACTTTAAAAAAATATAATTAAATAAGGTTTTTGTTTATCTAGACGTGGTTATTAACATCAAATAATTATTACGTGTACCACATTCCCGGTCAAATTTTTTTTTCGAAATTTGTATGTGCAAATTAATTTAAAAATATAATATAAACAAATTTTAGCTTAATCGCATATATTGTGCAAAAAACGCATCCAATAAATTGAAATATCAATTATATTATTTTTTTTTTTTAATTATAACAACTGGACTTAAATTTTTTCCACATTTTTTTTTAATTGGTAATGAATGGGTTAAATTAAAAATATTAAGACCTATTTATTAGAAGCGTTTTTTGCACGAATATATGTGATTAAGAGAAAATTGGTTTATATTTTATTTCTAAAATTTATTTGCACATACAAATTCCGAAAAAAAAATTTCACCGGGAAAGTGTTACACGTAATAATTATTTGATATTAATATGCACGTCTAGATAAAAAAAAAACTTTTTTATTTCATTTTTTTAAGTATTTCAACTAGCTTTCAATAATTTCTGCAAAAACTTTTTTACAAATGTTTGCCAAAATATTTTGATCATGCATGGGTTGAATTAATTGTGGCCAAATATATTAATTAAACGTGTTTCCTGCACAAAGATACGATTTTTGTGGTTATAAAATGGGCTTTTAATGATGTCGAAGTAAATGTTATAAAAAAGTAAGACAGTGCAGTTAAGGGTTAATTTTTGACTAAAATCCCAAGCGGTGGTCAACACCTTTCTAAAGATGTATTATAAGTGAAAATCGGACAAAAAATACAAAAGTTATTTAAGTTTTCAGTAAAATCGAATTGAAAAGCATCAAAAAACTGATATAAACATCTCGTTATCTCGAGTCTGTGGTTAGATTTTTAAAATGTTTTAATGCAGAATCAAAGAATTCCTAAATATCTATTATATTTGTTCATTCATTGGACAAAAAAAAATTTACTGAATTTTATATTCATGAAAAATACCATTTTTGGACCCTTTTTTGACGCGGTTTAGCTCACGGGAGATTATCGCTAGAGCCCAAATATTTTGGGAATCTTCATAAAACATGTCAAAGTTCATTTTGAGGGGGGTACATCATCAACTTTTTTTTTTGAGTCACTCTAATGTGCTTGTCATTGCGAATCCACTAGTGCCCTTAGTACTATTGACTTACTATTGACTAGGTGGTTCTTATAGAACCACATGTAGACATTGGAACCAGAGATTCAGTAGTTAATTTTAATAATTCTAGTCCACATTTTAGAAATTTTTTATTAGATTTCCACATTAGTAATAGTGCCTTTAGAATCATTGACTATGTAGTTTGTATGAGATTATATGGAGACATTGGAACGTTTAACTAGATTAGTGTGGAAATCCATTTTAAGTTGTATTTTAAAATTTTCCAAATGTATTAAAAATGTCGACAAAAGTGTCGACTTCGAGACACTTGACCCCATTCTTCCTACAGGGTTTTGACTTTCATACAAAACCTAAACAAACAACGAAAGTACAGATGTAGAAGCTCACACGTACAGGTACACGTATTCTAGGCAGAGAAGTAAATTTAGTAGTATTTTGTACCAAAGTAAGCACTCGTGTTGCGTGTCTATATGCCTTCTCTTAATCAGGGGCGTACAAGTGAGCTGATATCGCTTCCAAGAGGAGAGATTTCGACGGTGGTTTCTATAATTACCGGACACTGTCTTATAGGGAAGCACGCAGAGCGGCTAAATGTGCCCTCGAATGACTTTTGCCCAAGTTGCATGGATGAAGAGGAGTTGGAAACTATCGAACACTTTTTTTGCCATTGTCCGGCACTTTCTGGTCAGAGACTTGCTTCACTGGGATCTAGGGAGCTGTACGATCTTTCTGACTTGTCGGATGTCAAAATTCAATATCTAAGTTTAATAAGAAGCTCAAACTGGTTTAACGACAGGGACTAGTAGGGAAACCTATTACGGTCCCGTAGTATCACAATGGACCTCAGAGTCTACGTGTGTTGACGTAAAACGTCAGCAGCCACTTACAACCTAACCTAACCTAAGTGAAGCAGATCAAAATAGTAAGTTTTAAAAAATTAAATTTAAGAAATGAACAGATAAAAATAGTAAGTAGAGTAAATTAAAAGACGTGATTAATAAATTTTTAATTTTTTACCGATCTCAGATGTGCTATGTACATGTCATAATGTAGTCAGCACTATTGACTACCTGAATACTTGTCGGCGAGGAATTTTGACAAAATACTTTAAAAAGTCAGGAGGTGTCATGAGCTTTTTTGTATGGTCAGAGATTTTTCAGTCAGCAGGTACACTGACATTGTCATAAGGAAGTCTTTGAGATGTCTTAACGCCATTTTTAATTGGGATACTACCAACTAGTCTACTAGGGTGGTTTAAAATCACTCTAAGAACTTCGTGAAGAAATTCGAAATCGAACTGCATAGAATAAGTACGTAATAGAAGTCTTGATTTCCTTAATATTAGCTATCATTTCAATGTGTGTAGCGTACCAACAATTCAACTAGCTACAAATATATAAAACAAGCATTATTTGTTTATCTAACACTTAACAACAGAGAAAAGAAATAAACATAATTCAATGAGTTTTGCTCCCAGACATGAAGTCTAACATACACACATAATCATAGAGAAAAGAAATTTTTATGTTTTGTTATTGGTAAATATTACAAACAGACAGAGGGGAGATCAATGTGTAAAATTAAATTGAGAAAAGAAGCTCAAAACACAGCATGATATAAACAAGAATAAATTTTCTTAAATCAATACGCAATCAATTTGATTTCCTCAATCACCAGTTAATTAGGAAGCAAAGAAAGAAGAAACAAAAAAGCCAACAAGTATCCAAAAATAATAGCACTATGGGGCAGAATCTGTATTGCCAATATGTATATATTTTTCTACCTCCATTAGAGATGTCCAGTACTCGAAAAAAAAACATTAAGAAATTTATTGTACTGGCCATTCAATTCATAGGATTCCATGTTTTTTCTGCTCTCGATAAATTGGTCCTCTTAATGTTTCCCCATACAATTGCTTTAAAAAGCTCGCTTAATACACTTAGAGAACCAATTTATAGAAAGTGACATATTGATTTTGGGGTCTACCAAAGTCACTTATATATCTTTACTCTATTGTAATACCCAACACTAGAGCTTATCGAAAAATGAATTGGATAGTACTTTAATTAGTGTAAGAAAATACATACACATTTCTAGGAATTCTCGTGAAATAGGAGGTAGCAAAAAATCTAGCAAAATCACGAAACCTCCTTTTGAGTTTTATCGCATCAAAAAATTTGTAAATTTACAATTTTATTGGTAAAAAGCTTGTAAAATTACAAAATTATTGGTAAAAAGCTTGTAAAATTACAATGAATTATTGTCAATAAATTGGAATATTTTAGAACCGTTTTGTAATCAACCTGGTATACATTTTTGTCTTCCATTTAATAATCCAGACAGATGGACACAAATTTATGTTTATAGGAAAAACAAGTAAGAAAGCTATATTCGGCTGTGCCGAATCTTTAAATACCCTCCACCAATGTGATGATTTAAAAAACAAAAAAGTTTGTTTTATTTATACCTCAGGAAATAAAAATGTACTAAAAAGTGTACTTTCGGTACTTTTAATAAAAGGTACTTTTAATGAAAGGTACTTTTTATAAAAGGTACTTTTTATAAAAGGTACTTTTTATTAGAGGTACTTTTTATAAAAGGTACTTTTTATAAAAGGTACTTTTTATAAAAGGTACTTTTTATAAAAGGTACTTTTTATAAAAGGTACTTTTTATAAAAGGTACTTTTTATAAAAGGTACTTTTTATTAGAGGTACTTTTTATAAAAGGTACTTTTTATAAAAGATACTTTTTACAAAAGGTACTTTTTATAAAAGGTACTTTTTATAAAGAGTATTTTTATAAAAGGTACTTATTATAAAAGGTACTTTTATAAATGGTACTTTTTATAAAAAGTAATTTTATAAAAGGTACTTTTTTATAAAAAGTACCTTTTATAAACGGTACTTTTTATAAAAGGTACTTTTTATAAAAGGTACTTTTTATAAAAGGTACTTTTTATAAAAGGTACTTTTTATAAAAGGTACTTTTTATAAAAGGTACTTTTTACAAAAGGTACTTTTTATAAAAGGTACTTTTTATAAAAGGTACTTTTTATAAAAGGTACTTTTTATAAAAGGTACTTTTTATAAAAGGTACTTTTTATAAAAGGTACTTTTTATAAAAGGTACTTTTTATAAAAGGTACTTTTTATAAAAGGTACTTTTTATAAAAGGTACTTTTTATAAAAGGTACTTTTTATAAAAGGTACTTTTTATAAAAGGTACTTTTTATAAAAGGTACTTTTTATAAAAGGTACTTTTTATAAAAGGTACTTTTTATAAAAGGTACTTTTTATAAAAGGTACTTTTTATAAAAGGTACTTTTTATAAAAGGTACTTTTTATAAAAGGTACTTTTTATAAAAGGAACTTTTTATAAAAGGTACTTTTTATACAAGGTACTTTTTATAAAGGAACCTTTTATAAAAGGTACTTTTTATAAAGGAACCTTTTATAAAAGGTACTTTTTGAAAACGGTACAGAATTTTCGGAAAGTACTTGTTCCAGAATGTTTTATTTCACTAAAGGATCCTACATTCTAAATTTCAAGTTTGAATAAAATTTCAGTAAATAAAAAAAAGTACCAAAAGTACTTTTTTACCCATTTTACCTCAGTAGAATCAACATTGGCAAAACCCGAGCCCTAGTGAATCTTTTTTCCGGAAGGTGAACCGACATTGCAAATTTCAATTTTCTAGTACCATTATTTAAGGAAATATAAAATGTAGCAAAAGTACATATTTTTACCCTTTTTACCCTATTAGAAAAATCATTGGCAAAAACCCAGCCTTAGGGTATCTATATTCCGGGAGGTGAACATACAGTCCAAATTTCAAGTCTATGTGACAATTTTTTAAGAAAATATAAAAGGTGCCAAAAGTACAGATTTTTTCCCTTTTTACCCTCTTAGAATCAACATTGGCCGTACTGGATCTATATTCTAGGATGTGAACATACTGTCGAAATTTCAAGTTTGACCATTATTTCAGGAGATATAAAAAGCACCAAAAGAACTGTTTTTTACCCTTTTGACCCCCTTAGAATTAACACTGGCAAAAATACAGCCTAAATGGATCTATATTCCGGGAGGTCAAACTACAGTCCAAATTTCAAGTCTCTAACTTCAGTGGTTTGGGCTGGGCGATGATGAATGAGTATGTCAGTCAGTCATATTACTCTTTTATATATATATATAAATTTTTCGGATTTGGGCGATTTTTGCCATAAAGTTTATTTCTGTCTTTTATTATTTAACAAAATTTATTTTTTTTAAATGAAAATATTTTTTTTTAAGAAATCTGAACAAAATTGAATTTTGGCGATATTTTACATCCTATTTGGTGACAAAGCCAAAAAAAAAATCTGGCAACCCCGTTAATATGACGAAGCAAAAAATGGACACACACACACATGCTATAAAAAAATAACTATTAATTTTTTTATTATTACTTAACGAACTTTTTTTTAATTAAATTTAGATTTTGTTTTACATATTTTAAAGCTTTTTTGTAAAGATTTTTTTCTTTTTTCTCAGTTTTTTTTTTTTCATTTCCGTTTTCTTTCTTATGTATCACACAAAATATGAGTTAATTTAGGGTTATGTTAAAAAAAAAATGTGTTTTTCAGTAATTCGCTCATAACTTTTAAAATACTTAACCGATTTAAAAAAAAAAATACATCAGTTTTTGCCTGGGAAAATTACGCAACTTTTGGTACCCCAAGCGTTTAAATCGGTTTCGGAGTATTGCCAAAAACGTGATTTCAACAGACAGACAGACAGACGGACGGACAGACAGACAGACAGACAGACGGACATCGCTAGATCGACTTAAAATCGATCAAGGATCATGAATATATATACTTTATGGGGTCCTAAACCAATATTTCAATGTGTTACATACGGAATGACAAACTTATATATACCCTCTATCACCAGAGTGGAGGATATAAAAACCATACACCCAAATTTATTTTTGCAGTTTTCGTCAAACAAGCATACTCGATCAAAATCGCACTTTGATCCAATAAATTTGAATTTTGCATTTTTAGGTACATTTTTGAAATCGTTGACCCCGAAAACAGTTTTAAGCATGCCACTATAAGTGGAGAGACTTTTGGCCGGAAAACGCCTTCTGTGTCCAAGTGTGAGATACTCTTGGTACACGTATACTACACCCAAAAAAAAACGTGGGTATTAAATACTAAAAATTTAACTAATTTTAGTCCAAAAGGACCTAGTGCAGAAATTGGTAACCAATACTAAAATTTTTAACTAATATTAGTAAAATCCAGTAAAAATTACTAATGTTAGTACTTTGAAGATACTAAAATTAGTAACGAATTAGTACAAATTGGTACAATATCACTAGGGATGAGATTTTCATGCACTAAAAAATCGAAAATATGCGCTTAAAATATGCACTAAAAAATTCAAAATATGCACTAAAAACCCTAAAAATATGCACTCAAAATTAAATGTGTGCAATAAAAGTCTTGTTTTCATTCAAAAAACTTTTTAAAAAAGCAAAAAATTACACCGGGCTTAATTAGTAAAAAGCAAAAAAAAAATTTTTTTCTTACTTTCAAAATAAATTTTTAAAATTTAAAATAGTTTTTGAAACAAATAAATTTCAATTTGTGTTTTAGCTAATTTATATCAAAATATGCAAAAATATGCACTTAAAAGTTGGAAATATGCACAATATATGCACTTAAAACCAAAATATGCAAAAATATGCATTTTAACCAAAATATGCAAAAATATGCAAAAACAAATCGATGCCATTTTAAAGCAAATTTCTTGATTCGGAAAGATAATTGGTCAAAATCGTTTTCAGACTATCGACAAAAAACATGCATTTGCATGGAAATCTCATCCCTAAATATCACTTACTAAACCTTTTACTGTAGAATTATTTTGAGTGTAGGCAGCGGAGTACCGAAATAATAATAA
The DNA here is from genome assembly GCA_963921195.1 of Pegoplata infirma. Classification (NCBI taxonomy): domain Eukaryota; kingdom Metazoa; phylum Arthropoda; class Insecta; order Diptera; family Anthomyiidae; genus Pegoplata; species Pegoplata infirma. The sequence continues at coordinate 157,072,496 of OY992536.1, read as the reverse complement.
TGCTTTTTGCATGTCTGTATGGTATGTGGTTCTCTCATATGTCACTATTGAGCAACTTGGGAACTGGAACGAAAAGATCCCTTACTGGCTTTATACTTCTGCAGTAAGACTAATCTTACTGTTTTGGTCTGGTATAAACATTGGAGCGTAATTTGACGCATATACAATTTCGGAGAATTCAACGTCTCATGGGGTATTTCAACGTCTCATGGGGTATTTCAACGTCTCATGGGGTAATAAATACTGCACTTGATACCAATTGACATCTTTGCAAAGGGAGAGGCCTATAAGCCCTGTCTTCCTCTCAAAAAGTCAAATTTATTCAGGCAAAGCAATTTTGGGCACAGTAACATGGACAATTTGAATGTTACTGCCACCGATTACAGAATGCCCAAACTTATTTTTGCCGAAAATACGACGTAGAATTACCGACTCGAGAATTTTGGATAAACTGACGAAACCTCCAAATTAACGCTATTAACATATTCACAGACGACTCCAAAAAATCCATGGCTGTCGGTGGGGGATTTTTAGATTTTTATCCTTCCTTTGGACTCTAGCATTTTCCAGGCCGAAATAGTAGCCATAAGCATTTCGGTGATGAAACAAACAGAAAATTAAACTTTTATGCTGACAGCCAACTGCTCTAAAGCTATTAGAAACTTTTGTAACAAGTCAAAAGTAGTTTTCGAATAGCTCGATAACTTACAAAGTTTAGGGAGTATGAAAAAGGCGAAACTAATATGGGTACCAGGTCGCATAGGTATTCAAGTGCACGAGAGAGCGAATGAGCTCGTGAAACATGGTGCTGGTGGTATTGGTATTTCTATACTTATTGATCTACCAATCTAGCACTTCAGATCGCTACTCAATAATCTATCTAAACACTGCAATGACTAACAGAAAGTGGAGTGAGCTAACAACAAGTACGATAGTAGAAGATTGTGGCCATGCTAGAATCTGAAGAAAACTAACTATTTACTCTCATTTACCAAATGGAGCTGCCGTACAGTCACTGTAGTGATCACCGGACACTACCATATGGGTTACCATCAGTGTTGCCATATATCAAGATTTATCTTTTTTTGCAAGTTTTTTGAGGTCCTGAAAAGATTTTTTTTCTGAAAAAAAGATTTTTGGAAAGGTAAAAACAAAAATTTAATTTCTAAATAAGCTCAAATTACATCAGAAAATTTTTTTTTATAAATTTAATATTATTTTTTCATTCTACACTATACTGTAACTTGTTTTTATACCCTCCAACCACAGTATGGGGGTATACTCACTTTGTCATTCCGTGTGTAACGCATCGAAATATCGGTCTAGGACCCCATAAAGTATATATTTTATTGATCAGTGATCGATTCTAAGACATTCTAGCGATGTCCGTCCGTCCGTCCGTCTGTCCGTCTGTCCGTCTGTAGAAGACACGATACAGTCCAAAATAAAAGAGCTAGACTTCCGAAGTTTGGCACGAATATGTCTTATATTCCTAGGCAGGTTAAGTTCGGAGTTGGGCAAAATCGGACCAAGGGGGAAAAAGTTCCCCCTTGGAGAACTAAACCAACCTAAGAAAAAACGCATTTTTTGCAGGGTTTTTTGTACTTTTGCTAAGCAAATGCAACTTTCTTATCTCAGAAGAAGTTCAAAATCGCAAGGAGGATGTGCCCCTAACGTCACCCACCGACCCCCCCCCAAAAAAAAAGACGCCCCTGATTTTTTTTATATTTTTTTTTACATTTTGGAGGGTATAAAAGATTCGGCACAGCCGAATGTAACACTCTCACTTGTTTATGTTAAAATTGAATTTAAAATACATACAATTTGTGAGTTTTTTTATAATGATTTTAATACTTTTTTAAAAAAAAAAGTTTTTTTTTACAAAAAAAAGATTTTTTTTTAGAAAAAATAAGATTTTTCAAAAAAATATATGGTAACATTGGTTACCATAGAAAAAAATGGGACTTATCTCTGATGCCAGCTGTAGGAGTTGCGATGAACATAGCACTGAGGAAACGGCCGAATATAATCTTTGCTGAATATGCTCGACCTGCTTTTCACAAAACCCGCCTGCACATATTGGACAGACATATCTTTCGGAGCTTGGAAACGGTTTCGAATATCCTAAGGCAAATAATACAATTCGCGATGAGGACTAACACATTCTATCAGCGTTGCTGAGGAATTATTGTTGTTTCGCTATGGATCAACCGGTCTATGTGAGGAGTTTTTGATTCCGCCCCCTCTAACCTAATTGGTCATTTGTGTCAAAGTGACATGTTACGTGATCTATTAAGGACCGGTCACTTTTCCTCCAATAATATGAAATAAATTCAAATTGTTATGAAAATTAATAAATTTTAATTACAAATTTACATTTTAAACGACTTTAAACAAAAGGAACAATTCATACTACTTTATGCACAGAAAATAAAGTGCTTTGCCGAGACCTTTTGTGTGCGGTTGTCAGTTTCTTTAAGTTAAGAGCTTAACAATGATAATGTTAACATAAAAGCAAGGACCCAAAATAACTATTATCAAAATTTAAAAATCCAAAAAAATTGGCCATTTTTAATAGTTATTCAAAAAAATTGATTCATAATTATTATGAACAAGTTAAAAAATAATAATTGGAGCATAACTATTATTATCCAATTAATATTTTTTTTATTGATTTATAACAGTTATGAATAACTAAATGGGAAAAATCTTAAGCATAACTATTATATTTTAATGAATTGTTTAAAAATTAGATTTTAATAGTTAAATCCAATTTTTATTTCTAAAATAACTATTATTTTTTTTTTTTGTTTAATAAACACGTTTTTTTGCAATAAATTTTTTTGATAATAATCACTATAGGATGTTGTTGTTGTTTTATTTTTGGCTTTTGTTCATACAAAAATTAAAAATTTTAATTACTATAAGAGATGGAATCATGAGTGCTCAAATTTTAGATGACCAGAGATGTAATTTATCAGACGGCAAATTGACAACAATAATGTTTGGAAAATTAAATCAAAAATCTTTTAATTTGTAATATTACTTTTTCATTGAATTTATGGTTTATTGTTTTTAATCTACAATTTTTTTGGGTGTACTTTTTTATTTCTGTTTACTTTTTTTGGAAAAAACTAAAATGATAATATTACTGAGTAGAAAACAAAGGGAAGTAAAGTTTTTTATACAAAGTAAAAACTGGTTAAGTGCACCAAAAATAAAAAGGCAATTTTTTTACAATTTTTTTAAATAACTATTACAGCATAATTATTATGAGCAACTTTTTGTTATATTTCTTATGCGTAACTATTAAAAAATAACTTTTAAATATTTATCAAAAAATAATAGTTATGGGTAAGAAATATATATTTTTCTTATCCATAATTATTAACATTTAAGAAAAAAAATATTACTTAAAAAATAATAGTTATGAATAAGAAAAAAAATTAAAATTGCCCTGTAATAGTTACGAGTTAAGGAATTAGCCATAAAACTTATAATAGTTAAGTCCTTGCATAAAAGTGATTGCGGTGCAAATTGTAAAGAAGAAACACGATTGCAACAACCATAATGGTGGGCCAACATATTATGATTGATAACTTTATCATAACATGCTTGTAGCTATCATGTTATGATCATAGTCTGATAAAACATTCTCATTTTATAATTGTTGATGATTATAGTTTGATTGTCACAATCATGTGATCAAATGGATCAACATTTAGCGTATCCCAAAAATTAAAAATTTTAGGGCATACCTAGGAACGATGTTTATTAAAGAGCTGGAAACAGAAAAAAGGTTTAAAAAAAATGTTGGACATGCTAAACTAAAACCAAATTTATAGAATCTATGAAACAATTCATTGGCTGAATGAATATTCATTAGTAATGTGAAATATTTCATAGAATTTTATTCATAGATTTTGTTAGATTCATAGAAAAAAATCATAGAACTAATGAATATTATTCATAGAAAAAATGTCATCAATAAGCCTTTTAATTTTTTTAATAATTAAAATAATGTTACAATAATTAAAAAAAATTAATAAATATGTTAAAAAAATATAAAAAAAAACTTGAGAAAAACGTAAAAAAAAATATTGCTGTCCTGGCGGGATTCGAACCCAAGACCCACCGGCTGGAACATTTATAATCGACTCCTTAGCTATCAGCGCCACCAAAGGAGGAAAACCTCGCTGACTAATACTTACAATTAGATTTATAATGTTCGTTATTTTTTTTTGCAAATACACAAACATTTTGTTTTCTACAAACACACACACAGATTTTAGCAGAGCATAGATACAAACTTAATATGTTTAGGCAGAATATTAAACAAAATAGATTTTAAGTGTTATTTTATATTTATATACGGGGGTTTTCGTGTCAACTGACACAACTTTTGAAACCGATGTCTTCCGATCGGGATGAAATTTGCACCAAGGTTAGTCCTATTGGATAGTAGTTCAGACACAGTTTTTCAACGAGATCGGTCAAGAACTCTCTGAGTTAGAGGGGGTCGAAATTTGACATTTTGGCCAAAGAGGTGTTGATTCTCATCCATGTACCTTCTTACCTATTGTTTTTAGCAAAATGTGTCCCAAAGAGTTTAGATAGCTATTTCTTCAGTCTTTCGAAAAAAAAATATAAAAAAAATAAAAAAAATTTTGTTGATTTTTTTTCTTAAAAATCCAAAACTTTTTTGACTTTTTCCTCAAATTGGGCCCTTTTTTTTTTTTTTTTTTTTTGATTCAAAAGAAAGCTTAGGTGATTTCCTTTAAGAGCTTTGGGGTCGCTTAGTGGGATGCGAGTGGGATATCTATGAAAAATTTTTTTTTTTTACTTTGGAACACAAAAACCGGTTCTTCAATTTGCACTATTAGGCGTGGGATAGCTAACCAGTTTTCGATTTCGATCCGCGATACCCTCTAATTTTTTTAGGTTCGAAAAAGAAAGCACGAGCCAAAAAATGGGGGTGGTGGGGAGGGGCCATATGGCCCCTCATTGGGGTCAAAGTTGGGCGTAAAGAGGTAAAAATCCTCAAAAAGCCCCAAAACTCCCCTAGAAACGCCCCTGGAGGGGTGCAATGTGAGACCGACCTCCAATAATTTTCTGCCCCCAACATTTTTCTTGAACATACCTTACCCCTATTTCCATTTCCTAAGGGGGCTCCCATACAAAACATTTTTAAAAAATTTGATCCTACCATTCTAACTTACCCTAAAGTGCCCCTAGTGGGGCCAAATGTATGACCGACCTCCATTATTTTATTAATTCCAACATTTTTTGCAAACATACCTACAATGTATCTTTAACCCTTAAGGTGGTCCCCATACATTTCTTTTAATTTTTATAAATTTGTTTTATTAAACCAGCTCCTACCGCCCCTACCGTGCCTCCTAGAGAGGCAAAAATTACGACCAACCCCCATTATTTTTTAGTTACCAACATTTTGTCCGAACATCATAACACCCTATCTCCACTCCCTAAGGGGCTCCCATACATTATAAAAACATGTATTTTTAAAAACTAATAAAATAATAAAAAAAAATGTATGGGGACCCCCTTAAGAGTTGAAAATAAAGGGTGTGTATATTCTAAGAAAATGTTGGAGTTGAAAAAATATTGGGGGTCGGTCATACATTTTACATCTCTAGGGGCACCCTATGGACAGTTAGAGCGGTAGGAGCAAATTTTATAAAAATGTCATTTTGTATGGGAGCCCCCTTAGGAAGTGGAAATAGGGTTAAGGTATGTTTAAGAAAAATGTTGGGGGCAGAAAATTATTGGAGATCGGTCTCACATTGCACCCCTCCAGGGGCGTTTCTAGGGGAGTTTTGGGGCTTTTTGAGGATTTCTACCTCTTTACGCCCAAATTTGACCCCAATGAGGGGCCATATGGCCCTTCCCCACCGCCCCCATTTTTTGGCTCGTGCTTTCTTTTTCGAACCTAAAAAAAATAGAGGGTATCGCGGATCGAAATCGAAAACTGGTTAGCTATCCCACGCCTAATAGTGCAAATTGAAGAACCGTTTTTTGTGTTCCAAAGTTAAAAAAAAAATTTTTTCATAGATATCCCACTCGCATCCCACTAAGCGACCCCACAGCTCTTAAAGGAAATCACCTAAGCTTTCTTTTGAATCAAAAAAAAAAAAAAAAAAAAGGGCCCAATTTGAGGAAAAAGTCAAAAAAGTTTTGGATTTTTAAGAAAAAAAATCAAAATTTTTTTTTTTATTTTTTTTATATTTTTTTTTCGAAAGACTGAAGAAATAGCTATCTAAACTCCTCAGGACACATTTTGCTAAAAGCAATAGGTAAGAAGTTACATGGATGAGAATCAACACCTCTTTGGCCAAAATGTCAAATTTCGACCCCCTCTAACTCAGAGAGTTCTTGACCGATCTCGTTAAAAAATTGTGTCTGAACTACTATCGAATAGGACTAACCTTGGTGCAAATTTCATCCCGATCGGAAGACATCGGTGTCAAAAGTTGTGTCAGTTGACACGAAAACCCCCATACATACTTTAGCTCAGTGGCTACACTCAAAAAAAAAAAAGTTTGTAAATTTACAAGTAAAAGGTCTTGTAATTCTATTTTACTAATATTTTTGTATTTTTACAAAAATTCTTGTATTTTTAATAAAACGAAAACTACAGTTTGTTTGTAATTTTTCTATTACATGTTGGTAAATTTATTTTACAAATTTTTTAGGTAAATTTACAAAAAAAAATTAATTATCTTACAAATTGGAAAAATATTACAAGGTGTTTAGTTTTTTTACACAAAATACTGTAATTGTACAACAACATTTTATGGTATGGTATTTAGTCTTTCTACCAAAATATTGTTTTATTACAAACAATATTTTTTTTGGAAGATTTTTTTAATAGTTTACAAGGTTTTTAGTTTTTTGACACGAAAAAATGTAATTAAACAAAAAATTTTTGTTGAAAAGTAAAAAATTCCAAGGTAATTTTACAAAACTTATTTATGTTGTTTAAAAAAATGTAATTATGCAACAATAGGACACGCAAAAATTTTCTAAGTCCAGATTTTTTTTTGCGTTTTGGAGTAAAAAATTTTGTTAAAAATCATTTATTATAAATAAAAAATTTCATGAAAAAAATTTTTGGAAATTTTTTAAGTTCCAGATACAAACATTTTTCAACTAGTGTTAAGCTTTAGCAAAAAAAAAATTAATTTTTACACCATATTTTGGTAATTTTGTTTTAGTAAAATATCACAATTTTTATCTGTTTTTACTATATTACAGTTCTTGTTTTTTTTTTTTTGTATTTTTACAATTTTTTGGTAATTTTACCATATTTTTTTGGTAATTTTTTTTAATCTGGCAACTAAAATGTCAATAAAAAGCTGCCAATTATGAAAAATTAAGTTTTTCTTTTTTTAACATGTACTTAAACATCCAATATACAATATCCAAAAATTGTTATTTTTTCACTAATTTTTCCTGAAAATATAAGAAATTTCTTGTGTAGCCTCCTTCGCAATTCTCATATGTTTTACTTTAGAAAAACGAAATGCCGAAAAAAAGAAGCGCAGTGTTATACTCTAAAAAGTTTGTTAAAAGTGTTCAAGTGAAAAAAAAAATCATTTCTGGTTTTTGAAGTGCCTCCAGCTGCCGAAGAAGGAAAAATAAGGTGCACCAATGGAAAAAACCTTTAAATTTACAAAACAAATATGTAAATAAACCAAATTTTTTGTAAATTTACAAAACAAATATGAAAATTTAGAAAACAAACTTGTATACTTCACAAAAAAGTTGTAAATTTACAAAAATGAACTAGAAAATACAAAAACAATATTGCAAATTTACAAATTATTTGGTTAAACTACTGTTTTTACTGTAAAAAAATAAGAAAAAATGGCATATTTACAATAAAAATTGTAAATTTACCACTTTTTATTGTAAATGTAGTTTTTTGTCATAAAAAACAGTAGTTTAACCAAACAATTTGTAAATTTACAATTTTTGTTTTTGATTTTCTACTTTATTTTGTAAATTAACAACTTTTTTTGTAAGTTTACAATTTGTTTTTTTTTGCAAATTTACAATTTTTATTGTAAATATACGTTTTTTCAATATTTTTTTGCGGTAAAAACAGTAGTTTAATAATTTAAATAATTTGTTAATCTACAATTATTTTTTTTCTTTTTCTACTTTTTCGTTGTAAAATAACAACCTTTTTGTGTAAGTTTACGATTTTGTTTTGTAAATTTACCAAATTTTTGTAAATTTACAAAAAAAAATAACCTAGAAGTTATAGATATTTTACAAAAAAAAATTGTAAATTTACATTTTCTCCCCGTAATTTTTTTGTTAAATCAATTTACAAATTATCCCCGTAAAATGCGGGGATTCTTGCTAGTACATATTTTACAAAACCTGTCCCGTAAAATTACGGGGATTTTATGTCATTTTACAAACCTTTTTTTTGAGTGTAGAGACTAAGCTTCACGAACAACTGGTTTTGTGTTCGAATCTCGGTGGGGATAAGTTAAAAATACATAAATTTTTAAAATTAGAATATTTTAAATAAATAAAAACAAAATAATGAAGTAAATAAAAATGAAATAATAAAATAAATAAAAATAGAATTGAACAATATTTTTTTTTTTTTTTAATAGCCTATGAACTTTTTCATAGGTATCTGGTTTCTATGAATTTGTTTCATAGATTCTATAAAGGGCATCATTGGCAAACTTCTAATGTTTTTTTTTTTTTTTTCATTGAATCAATGTACGTTTTCATAGCCGTAATGAACAAAATTCTTTCAGTGTATTAACCATACTATGTGGCCAGTCCATTATGGGTGATTTGGTGTGGTGTAATCATGTCCCAAACATGTCTTTTCTCTATGTGTACCTACCTTGAAATGTAATTTTGTTCAAGACATATTAACTTTTGGCCCATAGTCACAAAGTGTATGTAAACAAAGAAGGGAGGGGTATCAAACGATCGATTGTTTAAATAACACAATATTTAATTTGATCAATAATTTATTATTAGGATATTTTGCAATTAAGCCATCATTTCTTATTAAGTGATTAAGTGGAAGTTGTACGCATCGGTTTATCAATATAACTAAATTTTTTGTATCATGTTTTTTTTCGAAGCAAAAGTCAGGTGGTCTTAATATGTTTACGTGCTCAATTGATGATTTTAATGAAAACTAAAATTTTCAACGGCTCATTTTGTTTGGCAGTAGTTTTCACTGTCCTTGTAGCCAAGTCAGACACACATCGTTCATTGGACCTCCACTATTGCAATCTGTTCAAAATTAAATTAATTTTCAAAAAAAAAAATATAAAATGACCTTCACAGTTTATCAATCAAGATCAATTTAGTTTAATACTCACTACTGCGATCTTTACAAGGTCCTTATTTCCCCTCGTTACTGCCAAATGTCCTTCATATCTTTCGTTTACTTGACCTTGTACAAGTGCTTCTCTATTTTGTTTATTTCCAAAATTTTATTTCTTAGACATCATCAATTCCTTCCGCTTGATGTTTGTGTGCAAATATTTTCATTGTCACCGTAGAGTCAACTTTATTTTGTTCGTTTGGCTCACATTCATGCTGATAGTGTTGTTGTCACTCGTTGTCACTTTAATGTGACAACTTCTGCTTTTTACTCATTGCATTGAATAATTGTTCAATGTCAATTGTATTCGAAGTGTATATTTGATGTTGTATGTTTTTGTTCGTTCTGTCGTGCAACATGCATTTTTTTCTTGATTATTTTTGTCACACTTATTGTTAATTGTTAAAAAAAAAAAATCTCTCCTACACAGAAAATAATATCGTATATTTTATTTTAATTAAAATTTTAATTGTTTTTTAATTTAATATTAATTAAACTTTTAATTAATATAATTAATTGTTTAATTAAATTTTTAACTTTATTTTAATTAATATTTTAATTGTTTTCAAATTTAATATTAATTAAGTATTTAATTTATATAATTAAATTTTTTATTTAATTTCTAGATTTACTTATTTTTTTTTGTTTTGTTTTCCGTGTGTGTGCGAGTGTGTGTTTTTTTCTTGCATTGTATTACATACAAAAAAAATACACAAGTATAAAAAGTTTGTTGAAAGTTTTTTTTATTTTTCACATAGGTTTTTGAATTCTCATTTTGTTTATAGCTTTATGTGTATGTATATGAAAGGTTTATAATCAACTTTATAAAATCATCTCACTGACTATGTCTTTACGGCATAAATAAATTTGGTAAAGTTTGAAGAAATATTTTTTTTTAAACTATTTTATTCAAAAAGAATGTTTTTACAAACTATTTTTTTTTTTTTAATATAATATTTTTAATTAATTTTTTTAATTTATACAATTAAAATTTTAATTATTTTTTTTTTTAATTTTAATTAAATTTTTTAATTTATAGTATTAAGTTTTTAATTAAATAAATATTCATTTATTTTTAATTAACGACATACAAATATTTTTAATTTATTTGCGCATTTTAGTGATTGGTCCGGATTTAATTAATTGTTTAATTAAATCTACGAATTTTTAATTAAATAATTTTTTTATTTTTTTCTGTGTAACTTTAGGTGATTAAATTCATAATGACCTCGTCATAAAGTAGTACAGTTTGGAATATAAACTCCTACATTGATTCAATATTAACTTGAGTAATTCTTGGTTAGTACGTCAAACATCTAAGGAATATTGACACCTCCCTAAGTAAGTTATAAAGCGTTAACATTTAATAATTTATATTGCTTAGAATTTTCTTTCCAGAAACTGAGTGGTTACCGATTAATACTTGATATGGGCGTGACATCATCATCGTCGTTTGGTGATACATTCCGGGGCTGACCTTATCCTTGTTCATATTTATCTTCCGTTGGGCCCTGTCTTGAGCGAAGTTTTTATTTAGGTACTGAATTCGTCACAGTCGTGTATGAATTTATTTAGCCAAAATCGAAAAAACAGTAAAAAAAGGTTTGTGTCTTTGATATTTCTAAAAAAATGTAAACTTTGATTCACCTTTTACAGTGGCGGATACAGCTTTTGAGTTTGGGGGGGGCATTTTTTTTTTACTTCTACACTCAAAATAATTACTCTGTTAAATACTCTGTAAAATGACTGTAATCTCAATTCGACGGATATTTGACAAAGTTATCTGTCGAAATACAGATTTTAAGAAAATACTTCGTATTTTCTTGTGACCGAAAAACAAAATTTTGTAAAATTGGAGTTATTCGCTAAAAACTTGTAATTTTCACAAAAATAAAAAAGTAAATTTACAATTTGGAAGCATTAAAGCGGAAAAATTTAACAAAATTTTAATTTTAATTAATTTTATTTTAATTAATGTTTTTGAAGCAGAGAAGTTTTACTCATAAAATGGATTTAACTAAAACTTTGTAAATTTACAGTTTTTTTTTGTAAAATTTTGAACTCATAAATGCATTTAACTAAAACTTTGTTAATTTACAGAGTTTTTTGGTAAAATTCTTCTTGGTCTTATCAGTATTTTACAGATAATTCTGTAAATTTACAGTTTTTTTTTGATCGAAATCATTTTACAGAGTTTTCTTCGTAAAATAACAAAAAATCTTGCTGGTTGGAAATCTATGGTATTTTCTGCTGGCTCAGCAGAGTATCTCTGTAATTTAACAGAGTGATTATTTTGAGTGTAATAAAAAATAATCATGCATTCACCGTTGTCGAACAAGCAAAACAGGAATACTTTTTTTTTGCAAAAAAAGTGTTGGGAAAGCTATAAAATTTACTAGTTTTTGCCGAACAACTGCAGCCGATTTTTCAGTCATAAAATTAGAACAGTCCTTAAGAGAAGCTTTAATTAATATTTTTTTTTAAATTTGGTTTAACCCTTTAACGACTTCAGTAAGTATGGTCGTCAAAGTGTTGAAATAAAATTTTACATTTTCTTATACAACGAAAAAGTCTCAGATGCTAACACGTTTGTTGTATGAAAAAGTCTAAATCTGAGAATTTTGCAATAGAGGAAATTCTTCTTAATAGACAATATCAGATTCTGAGACATTTTTCTTAAAGAAACGTTTCTTCTATAGGAAAAATGTGTCAGAATCTGAGACTTTCTTAACAAAAAGTGTCTCAGAACCTTACACTAAAAAAAAACTGTAATGATAGCAAAAAAAAGCTTGTAAACCTACAAGAAAATTTGCTGATTTTGAACCCACATTTTTTTTGGTAAAGTAAGAAAAATGTTTTGCCAAAAATTAGTTAACTGAAATTTTTTATTTCAACTTAGTTCATACACATTTGAGGACCCCATTGGGCTTGGACCCGATAGGTCCAGACCCCGATGGGCCTAGACCAAGTTGGGTTCTTTAAAAATCGTCATAGTTTTTGATCCAAAATTTGTGTCTGTTCCGCTCTACCTTGCTTAGTTTTTGAGATACGTGATTTTAGGGGACCACCGGGGTTTTGAGAATTACAAAACTCGATAACTTCAAAAATATTACTCGGAGAGCTTTTTGTTGAAAGCTACAAAAATGCTTTTGGACTTTTTTGGTGTGTCGGCAATATTTACCGAGATATGAGCAATGCAATATGCAACCTCCATCATCGGAATCGTGTAGGGCATGGAAAATAACTAAAAACTGTTAGTTTAGTTTTTCGCGATCGTGAAAAAACTTCACGCACCAAATGCATTGAAGTTTTGTATATACGATTTTTTTATTTTTTTATTAAAGTTTCACTTTTCTCTTAATAACCAAGTTTTTGTGGTTCACTGCTTACAAAACCGTTACCCACAATTTTGGAGATGAAAGTGTGACCAATTCGCGCTATTATTGCATTTTTAAATAAGAAAATTGCAAAAAAAAAAACTTTATTTGGAGTTAAAAAAATAAAATTATGTAAAATATTTTAATCGCTAAAAAAATCACTTATATCGCGAATTATCGAAACTTTCGTAACAAAATGGTGTGAAACACATTTGTATGTAGGATTATAATAAAAAACAACAAAAGTTTTAGTTAGTTATCACTTTTATTAATTTAAAAAAAAAAATTGTTTACATAACTTCAATGCGTTTGGTGCGTGAACTTTTTTCACGATCGGAAAAAATCATAAGCATATTTCTTAGTATTTTTCCATGCCCTACACGATTCCGTGAATGGAGGATGTCGCAAAAAAAAAGTCATAACCCTAATGAGCATTTTAAAATTTTCGGGAATGCTAACATTTTTGAATCCAAAGTTAGGACCCAGTAGGGTCCACACATGTGAAGAGGACAGGCGAGAGCCCTAGAACCTCCATTTTGCTCTATCTGGCTTAGTTTTTTTTTGGGGGGGGGGCGGATGATGGGGGTCAGTGGGGGACTATTAGAGCACCTTACCATCGCGATAAATATACCAAATGTTTCATTTATTTAACAAAAATACCAAAAAATATGTACAAAAAGTGTATTTTTTCAGAGGTTGGTTCAGTTCTTCAAGGGGGAACTTTTTCCCCCTGGCCCGATTTTGCCCATTTACGAACTATTCACGCCTATGAACATGAGACATAATTGTGACAAATTTGAGGAGTCTAGCTGTTTTATTTTGGACTGCATTGTGTTATCTACAGACAGACGGACGGACGGACAGACGGACATTCACAGAATGTCTTAGAATCGATCATGGATCAATAATATATATACTTTATGGGGTCCCCGACCGATATTTCGATGCGTTACAAACGGAATGACAAAGTGAGTATACCCACATACTGTGGTTGGAGGGTATAAAAATGAGTAAATCTACTAATGTATTATTTTGAGTATACATTTGTTTCGTATAGAAATATTTTTAGACTCTGAGAACTTTTTTCAATAGAAAGTCTCAGATTCTGAGACCTTTTTCATTTAGAAACAGTCTCAGACTCTTGGGCTTTTTTCTTGTAGAGAAAGTCTCAGATTCTGAGACGTTTTTTCTATAAAAAAGTCTCAGATTCTTAGACGTTTTTCCAATAAAAAAGTCTAAGGTTCTGACACCTTTTTCTTATACAAAAAAAAAAATAAAAGATTCAAGCACATTTTCCGAAAAAAGTGTTAGATTCAGAGACCTTTTTCCAATAGCAAAAGTATTAATTCCGAGACTTTTTTCCTATAGAAAAAGTCTCAGATTCTACACTCAAAAAAAATAAACTGGTAAAACGCCTGGTAAAATGCCTTGTAATCCCGTTCTACCAATATTTAAAAATTTTCCTTTTTTTTAACAAAAATTCTTGTACTTTGCTCAAACGAGAACTACAGTTTTATTGGTAATTTTACAAATTTATTTTCGTAATTGTATTCTACCATTTTAAAAGGTAATTTTGCAAAAAAACTGTAATTTAACAAAAAAGTTTTTATTACGAGGATTCTAGTTGATTTAAAAAAAAAACAGTAATTTTACAAAAATGATTTTATTCGAGGATTTATGTTGTTTAACAAAAAACAAACATTTTTTTTTGAAATTTTTTTTTTATTGAAAAATATTTAAAAAAAAACTTGATGATATTTTGAAAAATTTATTACGAGGATTCTAGTTAATTTACAAAAAAAAAAAAGTTATTTTTCAAAAATGATTTTATTAAGAGGATTTATGTTGTTTAACAAAATTTTTTTTTGTAAATTTACCATTTTGGTTTGTAAATTTACCATTTTTTTTAAACATATTTTCCATTTTTTCTTGTAAGTTTACCATTTTTTTCCGGTTTTAAAACAATATTTTTACCAACAAAATTGGTTATTTTACCAATTTTTGGCGCATTCCAAATTACGAGGAAATCGGCGCATTCCAAATTACGAGAATTTTACCTACCTCCTATTTTACGAGAATAGCCTCGTAAAATCACTAGATTTTTTGGTAGCTTTACAAGGTTTTTTTTTGAGTGTAGTCTTTTTGTCTATATCTTATTCTTACACTCAAAAAAATAAACTGGTAAAACGCCTGGTAAAATGCCTTGTAATCCCGTTCTACCAATATTTAACAATTTTCCTTGTTTTTTAACAAAAAATCTTGTACTTTGCTCAAACGAGAACTACAGTTTTATTGGTAATTTTACAAGTTTATTTTCGTAATTGTATTCTACCATTTTAAAAGGTTATTTTATAAAAAAAAACTGTAATTTTACAACAAAGTTTTTATTACGAGGATTCTAGTTGAATTACAAAAAAAACTGTTATTTTACAAAAATTTTGTTATACGAGGATTTATATTGTTGTATTTTTTTTTTATTGACAAATATTAAAAAAAAAAGTTGACAATATTTTGAAAAATTTATTACGAGGATTCTAGTTAATTTACAAAAACAAACAGTTATTTTACAAAAATGATTTTATTTCGAGGATTTATGTTTTTTTGTAAACTTACCATTTTGGTTTGTAAATTTACCATTTTTTTAAACATAATTACCATTTTTTCTTGTAAGTTTACCATTTTTTTTTTATTTTTCCGGTTTTAAACCAATATTTTTACCAATAAAATTGGTTATTTTACCAAATTTTGGCGCATTCAAAATTACGAGGAAATCCTCGTAATTTTACGAGAATTTTACCTACGTCATATTTTACGAGAATAGCCTTGTAAAATCACGAAATTTTTTGGTAACTTTGCAAGGTTTTTTTTTTGAGTGTATAGAGAAAGTCTAAGATTCGAAAACCATTTTCCTATCGAAAAAGTCTTAGAGTCTGAGACTTTTTTCCTATAAAATAAGTCTCAAGTTCAGAGATTTTTCTATAGGAAAAAAGTCTCAGATTCTACACTCAAAAAAAAAAGTTTGTAAAATTACAAGTAAAAGGTCTTGTAATTCTATTTTACTAATATTTTTGTCTTTTTACAAAAATTGTTGTATATTTAATAAAACGAAAACTAGAGTTTTCTTTGTAATTTTACTATTATATGTTGGTAAATTTATTTTAAAAATTTTTTAGGTAAATTTACAAAAAAGTAAATTATTTTACAAATTAAAAAAATATTACAAGGTGTTTAGTTTTTTTACACAAGAAAACTGTAATTGTACAACAAAATTTTACTTGATGTTATTTAGTCTTTCTACCAAAAAAATGTGTTATTACAAAAATTATTTTTTAAGATCGTTTACAAGGTTTTCAGTTTGAAATGTTGTATGGAAAAGTACAAAATTCCAATGTAATTTTACAAAACTTATTTTATTACTAGAATTACTGTTGTTTAAAAAAAAAATAAAAATAATTATTCAACAATAGGACACGCAAAAATTTTCTAAGTTTAAATTTTTTTTGCGTTTTGGAGTAAAAAATTTAGTTAAAAATAATTTTTTATAAATAAAAAATTTCATAAAAAAAAATTTTGGAAATTTTTTAAGTTCCGGACACAAAATTTTTTCAACTAATTGTAAGCTTTAGCAAAAAAATTTAATTTTTACACCATTTTTTGGTAATTTGCATTACGTAAAATACCATAATTTTTATGTGTTTCTACTATATAATTGTTCTAGTTTTTTTTTGTATTTTTACCATTTTTTTTGGTAATTTTACCACATTGGTAATTGTTTTTTTTTTTAAATTTGGCACCTAAAATGTCAATAAAAAGCTGTCAATTATGAAAAATTAAGTTTTTCTTATTTTAACAGGTACTTAAACATCCAATCTACAATATCCAAAAAAAAAAATCCGATTTTTTAAAAATACTTGTGGAAATAATTAAAAGTTAAAAAAAAAATTGTTATTTTTTAACTAATTTTTCCTGAAAATATAAGAAATTTCTTGTTTAGCCTCCTTTGCAATTCTCATATGTTCTACTTAAGAAAAACGAAATGTCGAAAAAAATAAAAAAGTGCAGTGTTATACTCTAAAAAGTTTGGTAAAAGTGTTTAAGTGAAAAAAAATCGTTTCAGGTTGTTGAAGTGCTACTCCAGCTGCCGAAGAAGGAAAAATAAGATGCACCAATGGAAAAAACCCTTTAAATTTACAAAACAAATATGTAAATAAACCAAATTTTTGTAAATTTACAAAACAAGTATGAAAATTTAAAAAAACAAAATTGTATACTTACGAAAAAAGTTGTAATTTTACAAAAATGAAGTAGAAAATACAAAAACAATATTGTAAATTTACAAATTTTTTGGTTTAACTACTGTTCTTACGGCAAAAAATAAGAAAAAATGGTATATATACAATAAAAATTGTAAATTTACCACTTTTTATTGTAAATATACAAGTTTTTTGCCATAAATAACAATAGTTTACCCAAACAATTTGTAAATTTACAACTTTGGTTTTTGCTTTTCTACTTTATTTTGTAAATTTACAACTTTTTTTGTAAGTTTACAATTTGTTTTGTAAATTTTATTTTTTTTTTTTTTTTGAAAATTTACAATTTTTATGGTAAATATACGTGTTTTTCAATATTTTTTTGCGGTCAAAACAGTAGTTTAACCAAATAATTTGTTAATCTACAATTTATTTTTTTCATTTTCTATTTTTCTTTGTAAAATAACAACCTTTTTCTGTAAGTCAACAATTTTGTATTGTAAATTTACAAAAAAAATGTTCACCTCGAAGTTAATATTTTACAAAAAAAATTGTAAATTTACATTTTCTTTTGTTAAATCAATTTACAAATTATCCCCGTAACATTACGGGGATTCTTGCTAGTACATATTTTACAAAACCTGCCCCGTAAAATCACGGGGATTTTATGTCATTTTACAAACTTTTTTTTTTGAGTGTACGACCTTTTTCCTGTAAATAAGTCTAAAATTCTGAGACTTTTTTTCTACAGAAAATGTTTTAGATTTATTCCCATTTTTCCTATAGAAAAATTCTCAGATTCTGCACTCAAAAAAACAAAAAATGAACTAAAAATGAGGACTTAAAACATTGATTAATATTTCGCCAATTTGAACTAAAAATGGGAAACATTTTTTTTCAATTTAGTTCAGACATATTTGAGGTACCGATTGGGTGTAGACCCCATTGAGTTTAAACCCGATATGTTCAGACCCCGATGGACCCAGACCCTAAGAATTCTTAAGAATCGTCATAGTTTCTGATCCAAAATGTTTGTCTGTTTCACTCTACCTTGCTTAGTTTTTAAGACCACTGCAGTGGTCCCCAGTCTCCAGTGCACTGGGGTCCTGAGAATTTTAAAAACTCGCTGTCGACATCTCCACTTAGCCTGTGTTGTCACTTGATTTTTTTCAGATTTTCTCATTGCACAACAATTATTATTTCTCAGAAATAATTAATATGGACTCAAACCGAACTAAATAAAAATTCAGTTATAAAATATACAGTCTAACAATATATAAACACAATTAATACACAACTCATAAGGTACATTGCAATTTAGTAATATTTCTAAGAATTAGAAATATGAAACAAAAATTCAAACCTAACGGACATTTTTCAAGATTTGAGAAGTCCTACTAAGGGTTAACAATGGGAAAAATACAACTCTGTTAAAAAAGTTAAGATGGATTAAGTTTCTGCCAAATGAATACAACACGAATTAATGGTGAATAGGGGTTATTCAACACAAAGAGGAGTAATTCCAATTCTTAATTTCTTCAAAAGTTTCATTTAAATGGCTAATTTTAATCTGACACACATTAAGTGTGTGGCAATCGAAGGAGTGCTGATGATGGAAGGGTGGCATCTTCCGAAAGCTGTCGACATCTCCACTTAGCCTGTGTTGTCACTTGATTTTTTTCAGATTTTCTCATTGCACAACAATTATTATTTCTCAGAAATAATTAATATGGACTCAAACCGAACTAAATAAAAATTCAGTTATAAAATATACAGTCCAACAATATATAAACACAATTAATACACAACTCATAAGGTACATTGCAATTTAGTAATATTTCTAAGAATTAGAAATATGAAACAAAAATTCAAACCTAACGGACATTTTTCAAGATTTGAGAAGTCCTACTAAGGGTTAACAATGGGAAAAATACAACTCTGTTAAAAAAGTTAAGATGGATTAAGTTTCTGCCAAATGAATACAACACGAATTAATGGTGAATAGGGGTTATTCAACACAAAGAGGAGTAATTCCAATTCTTAATTTCTTCAAAAGTTTCATTTAAATGGCTAATTTTAATCTGACACACATTAAGTGTGTGGCAATCGAAGGAGTGCTGATGATGGAAGGGTGGCATCTTCCGAAAGCTGTCGACATCTCCACTTAGCCTGTGTTGTCACTTGATTTTTTTCAGATTTTCTCATTGCACAACAATTATTATTTCTCAGAAATAATTAATATGGACTCAAACCGAACTAAATAAAAATTCAGTTATAAAATATACAGTCCAACAATATATAAACACAATTAATACACAACTCATAAGGTACATTGCAATTTAGTAATATTTCTAAGAATTAGAAATATGAAACAAAAATTCAAACCTAACGGACATTTTTCAAGATTTGAGAAGTCCTACTAAGGGTTAACAATGGGAAAAATACAACTCTGTTAAAAAAGTTAAGATGGATTAAGTTTCTGCCAAATGAATACAACACGAATTAATGGTGAATAGGGGTTATTCAACACAAAGAGGAGTAATTCCAATTCTTAATTTCTTCAAAAGTTTCATTTAAATGGCTAATTTTAATCTGACACACATTAAGTGTGTGGCAATCGAAGGAGTGCTGATGATGGAAGGGTGGCATCTTCCGAAAGCTGTCGACATCTCCACTTAGCCTGTGTTGTCACTTGATTTTTTTCAGATTTTCTCATTGCACAACAATTATTATTTCTCAGAAATAATTAATATGGACTCAAACCGAACTAAATAAAAATTCAGTTAACTCGATAACTTTAAACTTACTTCTGGGAGAGATTTTAAATTTTCTACGTGTTAAGAGCTACAAAAATGCTTTTGAACTTTTTGTTGTGTTAACAATATTTACCGAGATATGATAATTTTATCCACAATTAGGTTTTTTTTCTATGAAAATTTTTTACTTCAAATAAAAAAAATCATCAATTCATTATTATTTTTTGTTTTGCAAAAACGTGATTGGAAATCTATAAAATCTTCTAATTTAGTACACTCAAAATAATTACTCTGTTAAATACTCTGTAAAATGACTGTAATCTCAATTCGACAAATATTTTACAAAGTTATCTGTCGAAATACAGATTTTAAGAAAATACTTTGTATTTTCTTGTGACATAAAAACAAAATTTTATCTGTAATTTTACTTTTTACTTTGTAATCTCTATTTTACAGATAATAAACAGTTTTTTTTGTTAAAATACGAATTTTAGAAAAATACTTTGTTTTTTTCTCGTAACCAAAATACTAAATTTCATTTGTAATTTTACTTATTGCTCTGTAAAAACAAAAATCACTTCAAAAAACTAAACCCCCCTTTAAAAAGTGTCTTAAATTACAATAACAACTGGTTATTTTACGAGGATGACGTGTAAAATTGGAGTTACTTGTTAAAAACTCATAATATTCACAAAAATAAAAAATTAAATTTGCAATTTGGAAGCATTAAAGCGGTAAAATTTAACAAAATTTTAATGCTTTTGAAGCAGAGAAGTTTTACTCATAAAATCGATTTAACTAAAACTTTGTAAATTTACAGAGTTTTTTTTGTAAAATTTTGAACTCATAAAATGCATTTAACTCAAACTTTGTAAATTTACAGAGCTTTTTTGGTAAAATTCTTTTCCGTTTTATCAATATTTTACAGATAATTCTATAAATTTACAGTTTTTTTTATCGAAATCATTTTACAGAGTTTTCTTCGTAAAATAACAAAAAATCTTGCTGGTTGGAAATCTATGGTATTTTCTGCTGGATCAGCAGAGTATCTCTGTAATTTAACAGAGTGATTATTTTGAGTGTAGTTAATGCCGAACAGCTGCAGCCGATTTTTCAATAATAGTTCGGGAAAAATGCATTTAAAGTTTACAGATAACACATTTATACTCCATATTGCTAAAAAAATGTGATTCCTAAAAATGTGATCCCAAAAAAAAAGTTATCAAAAATCATAACCCTCCTTTAAAAGACTTTGTTTTTCATGATTATATTTCCGTTTAGATCAATTTTTTATACCCTACACCACTCTGTGGTACAGGGTATAATGAGTATGTGCTGATGTTTGTAACTACCCGAAATATTAGTCCTAGGCCTAACTTCAAGTATACCGATCGACTCAGAATTACTTTTTGAGTCGATTTGGCGATGTCCATCCGTCCGTCTGTCCATCTATTGGTTTATGCACGATACAGGTCGCAATTTTCAATTAATTGACTTGAAATTTGAAACTTAAGCATCTTTTGGCACAAGGACGAAGCCTATTGAAAATGAAGAAAATCGGTCCATGTTACGACCTAGCCCCCATACAAACGACCCCTTTGGATTCGGCTTAAATGACTCTAATATCAGTATTATAATAGATATCGCTTTTAAATTCAGCAAGTGATCAAATTTTGTACGCACGAATCACCGTTCCAAGTTTTAAAGGAATCGGGTCAGTCCTTCTGGTAGTCCCCATACAAACCACCCTCCCGATATTCACATAATTCCCTCAAAATTCATAAAAATTTAAATATTTGGTAAATATTTTATTTTAAGGTGTTAAACGTGTACTTTAGTTACCTTATCAAATCGGAATATAATTGGACCATTTTAGGACTTAGTCCCGCATATACAAATTTCGACCGATATTCAGTTAAATCGGTCTATTGACAAAAAATAAGCCAATTCCATTAAAATTTGATCTGTGTGTGTTTTCTACACTAAATAAAGATCTAACAAAGGACAGATCCAATCGATCCATGTTTGGACTTGGAACCCATTTTCCGGAAAACACTGGTGTAGGGTATCATATGATCTGTCTTGACCGACTATAACTTTCTTACTTGTTTTAATTTGTTTTAAAATAAAATTTTACATTTTCGAATACATAGAAAAAGTGTCTGATTTAAAAAATGTGTGGTACAGACAAGTCTAAATCTGAGATTTTTTAATAGTAGAAATTCTTCCTTCAAAGAAAACATCAGAATCTAAGACATTTTTAGTAAATAAATCCTTTTTCTGTAGAAAAATTGTTTTACAATCTCAGACTTTTTTCCTGCAAAAAAATTTTCAGATTTTAATAACACTGTTGAACAAATTCATAGAAATTCCCACTCCCATGAATCAGAATACATGAATTAAATAGATTTTGGCTTCCTGATTCCAAATCTGCATTCCAAATTTTTCTACAACTTTGGGCTTTTAAGATTTTCGCTTTTGAATATTATAAAATTCGCTAATTTTGCACTTTTTGGGTCTCTACTGTAACTTATTTTTAAGTTGCTCACGCAAAATATGACTAGATTTAGTATAAATGGTACCTCTTGAGTCCAAATCTGTCATTCAAATTTTTCTGGCGCATACCGTTTTTGAAATATTGGCATTTGAAAATCTCAAACTCCACTGTCACGCACTTCTATTCTTTATAAATCACACAAAAATTTTCAAACGCGAATCTCTCGAAAACGGTACATGCTAGAAAAAAATGGATTACAGTTTTGAAATCTGGAGGTCAATTTTATATGAAATCAAGTCCTATTTTGTGGAAGCAACGTAATAATACATAACAGTGGACCCCCAAAAGTGCTTAACATTTTTTGGCTTTTTAACAGCGAATATCTCAAAAACGGTACGTGGTAGAAAAATTTGGATGACAGATTTGGAATCAGGAGACTAAAATCTATAAGGACCCGTTAGACATTCCACTGGGAGATTTTTGGTGTCGAACAGTGTAATTTTTTCCCACAGAAAAAGTCACAGAATCTGAGACCTTTAACTATAGAAAAAGTCTCAGATTCGAAGACATTTTTCTTATAGAAAAAGTCTCAGACTCTGAGACCTTTTTCCTATAGAAAAAGTCTACGATTCTGTGACCTTTTTTCTATAGAAAAAGTTTTAAATACTGAGATCTTTAAAGTTTTAAATTCTGAGACCTTCTTCCAATAGAATAAGTTTCAACTTTTGAGACTTTTTATCAACAGAAAGTCTCAGATTTTGAAACCTTTTCTATAGAAAAAATCACAGGTTCTGAGACATTTTTTCTATCGAAAAAGTCTAATATGCGGTTCAAACGTTCTGTTTTTGAGTGTTTAAGGTCTACGTGTTTAAAAAAATTGCTTTTCTGTAATAATTACGTTCTTATTCTGTTACTGGTGTGAACCCCATATCAGATTCTGAGACCTTTTTCCTATAGACTAACAATAAGTCTCAAATTCTTTTGGGGGAAAGTTGACATTATGGCATTAACAAATGATAATAAATTTGTTTTCCTTATTTTTAAGAAAAATATGAACGAAAACAAGGCTTTCCCTTTCTAAAAGCTGCTTCCAATTCAGCAAAATTTCTGCAGGAGTTTATTATAAAAAAAATCAACAAAAACTAGTTTCCACAACTAAAATCTCAAAAAAATTAGAACGAAATTTAACAGTACATGCGACAGAAATTTTAACGAGGAAATGTTAAAGTGAAATGTTAACGCTTTAATTAACGATGCGTTTACCGAAATGGTAAAAAAACGGTTTTGTAAAATTTCGCCTCAATTTTCTTAAAAATCTGACGTGAGGCAAAAATTCAGATACCAGACTAGGAATCAACACTAAAAGTTTATTTTAATGAGTGGTCAAATTCCAGACGCATTTTCGATTACGGCTAGGACAAACTTAATAAATTTTTCACTAAACTCCTAAAGAAATAGGAATATTTTTCTCTTTACTCATTGCGGAGATTTCATTTTATTTCCATACAAATTGTTTGTTTTTTTAATCGACTTTCAAAAAATGTATAGAAAATTTGAAATTCAAAATAAAACTTTTGTTAAAACAGACTTTTTATTTTTCTTTTGTACCGGGCAAGGTCTTCCCGATTGTATAACTCGAAGTCCTCTTGTGATAGAGTAACTCTTGGACCAGATTTGGATTCAGCACAGCTTAATTCATTAAGAAAAGTTAGGTTTAGTTTCAGTGTCTCAAATTTTTGAGTCTGGTCTAATATATGTATGCAAAATTGTACAATATGTTCGCACTAGTGCTCCCCACAGTCAAATTTTTATAATCGCCTTTTAAATCAACGATTCTTTTTTTTTTCATTTGCATTGTTTACATATCAGTCGTGAGAATAGTGCTCTATATTAGACAGCTGCTGATATAAAGATTTTTAAACTGACAAACTATAGACCAGAATCATTAATAATGTAAACCAAATCTCACTTTGGCAGTGGTATCATCATAACACGTTCCATACGAACGGTAAACGTGACAGTTTGTAAAGATGGACAGTTGCAAAAATGGCATAAACTGCACCAAAATTGAATTAATAAAAATTTTATATGGTGGTGGTGGAAAAATTCAATAGACCAACACGAATTTTGATTAATTGTTATGAAAGAATTGGAAACACGAATGCATTGGAAAACTCTTTAAATTGATCGAAGAAAATGCAAACAAAAAAATAATGTCTAAAAACATAAAAAAAGCTGATGACCTTAACTCTCAGATTATTCTCTTTGTTTGTGTAGCGAATAATCTTAGCTACTAATATTGACAATTTTCATTGACAATGAAACGAACAGCAGGATCCAGTTATTTAAAATTTTGTTCCTGTCTAATTGTATTTTTTTCATTTTGTCGTACGCCCAAGTAACGAAGTCGTGCGCGAAAATTTCCACGAATCTAGGATTACGCTTTAAAAAGACAGACTGTCGCAAATATTAAAAGAGGAGAAATGTTTTGAAAACATTGTATGTTGCGATCTTCCCTGATTTGCCTCCTGTCGTCAATTTTATACTTTTATGACCTGACAATAATTTTCAACGTAGGATTCTTTAATTTTTTCGAAATGCAAAGGCATGTGATGGAATATGAAGGTGAAACTATTAGTAGAGTGCATCAGAATCTATGACACGGTTCATTTAAAATTTTTAAATTCTCGCGTGAATTGTGTTAAAAACCTTGAAGATGTCTAAACAAGGATATTTTTAATAATGTGCACACGCGACGTTAAATGTTCGCTGAACTTGAAATAAAGGAGAAATATATGTGTATTCTCTTTTCTCCTTTCTCCTCTTTTCTTATGCTATTCTCTTAATCTTTTAAAGAGAGGCAGAGCGAGTTTTTGAGAAGAGGAGAGATATTTGGGAATTGTCCTTTTTTAAAAAAATTACAATACTCTGTGAAATACCTTGAAAACGATAGAGACCTTTTTATTTTCCTTAGCTGCGCGAAGAGTCATTAAACTAATAAACTAATGAAATTCGTGAAATACGTCGCATTTGTCGTCGTTGTTGTCCCTTCGTCCGATGTTCATTATTTTAGTTGACAAGGTCATACTAGCTACAAAAATCTGTTTAATGTCTTTATGACCGTTTCGCTATTTTTCTATGAGATTTTTGTTTTTTCTCGTCTTCTTTTTGTCTTAATTACTGAAACAATATGAATTTTTTTGTTGTACATTTGCAATTTTTATACTCTGCAGTTTGTCGTCCAATTTTTTTTAGGTTCATAAAACATTCGACCCAATTTTTTAAGTTTTCTGGAAGATTTTTTCATTGTTTATGCCAGCGCGACAAAAACTCGCGTTTTTGTTCTCGTTTCGTGGAATACATAAAAATGAGAGTAGGTATAACAATGTTTTTGAACTATATTTTTTACGATAGTAGTTTTTGAGAATGGAATTCTTGAGAAACCCAGTTTTTTTTGACATAGTTTAGTTTCGTTTAAAACATTAGCGAGAAAAAAATATTTTTTTTTTGGATTCATTTGAATTTATGTTTTTAGGTTGCAAGAAAATTCTGTTTAAAATTATGAGCCAGACAATGGGATCATAAAAATAGGAAGTCTTTTGGGCGATACAGTTTTTTTAAAAATGAGGACACTTTTTTGGAAATGGAATTTTTATTTAGAACAATTGTGTTTATGACATTTTATAGTTTTTAAGAAAAAAAAAAATGTGAGTAGCGAAAAAACAAATAAATATTTTAAAGTAAATGGAAATTTATGTATGTTATACCATGACTTTGTTACTTGTAAATGAAAAATAGCCACTGACGCTTGTGTTGTAAATATGTAGGTAGCTTTGTTATAGTTATAGAGGGATAACTTTAAATTTTTGTTTTTGAGTTCATTATAGATTAAAACTAGAGTTGTCAAAACCGATTTCCGAAGTATTCGAAAAATCGATTTTTTTATATTTTTCCGGTTTTTTAAAAAGGCCGGTTTTCGAAGTATTCGAGAAACCGATTTTTTGGTCTCGAATAATCGACTTTTTCATATATTTATTTTTTTTTTGTTATTTTGCATTCAATGAAATTCTTTAGTAAACATCTCTAAGTTGAGAAATCGGATGTCCCCAAATCATTTGAAATTAATCCTTTTTTTTGCCTTACTTACGAGCATATTTTTTTCTACTCACAATCACGTGATTAAATTTATGACAACTCACACTCACGTTCATTCACAGTCACGTTCACTCACACTCACGAAACTTTTTATACAAAAAAAAAACTTTTAAAAATTAAAATTTCAAAAATGTAAGAACATTTTTAGCAACATTTAAATTTTTAGCTAAATTTAAATTTTAGCCAAATTCTAAAATTTTTTTTTGTCTTTTTCGGGATTTTTAAATTTGTTTGCTTTTTTGGGACGAAAGGAAATATGAAGAACAAATAAATCACGCAAACTCACGCAAAAAAATCGTCTCATGTATACTCACTCACGCAAAAATCTTGCTCACACACACTCACTCTCGCAATTTTTTTCCTCTAACACCCACTTACGTGAGTTACTTAAATTTCAGTCACACTCACGCGTGAATCACGCACTAAACTGCTCATGTGCCAATCTCTATTCTGAAGTGTACAAATAGCTTGTTTTGCTTTCCTCTTTATTGTTTTGTTTTACTTTTTTATCAAATAAATAATTAAAAACAAAAACCGAAAAACCGATTATTCGAAACCGGTTTTTAGTTACAAAACCGAAAAACCGATTTTTTTAAAAGGCGGTTTTTCGAAGTATTCGAAAATCGGTTTTTGAAATTGACGAATATTTGACAACTCTAGATTAAAACAATATAAATATCTCAGATATGACGATATGTGACTTTTTTGATAGCACATCAATGAAAGTTGGCATAAGTATTTGTGGCTATTTAAGCATAAGAAGCCGTTGGCTTTGGTCAAAGGGCACCACGGATTAAAATCGATAATTTTGGCTCAAATCAATTTTAAATGAAAGGGTCAAAGTAAACAATTTTTGAGATTTTTTGTATAAATTTCATGACTGTAAAAAAACCGTATTTTTTTTTCAAATTTAAAATAGAGATATCTAGAAAACCTTTCGACCGATTGTAAAAATTTTATGATATTCGTGTTCAGCACTTCAAAGTAAATAAATTTTATGTATCGCTAGGCATTTTTTTTTTTTGTAATTTTCAAAAATCCAAAACTTTGAAGGGTTAATTTAATCCGACTGGCCTTACTTTTGTACCACATTATTTTTAGGTCTAGTAGAATGACTAATTTCCCGGACATTAGGGAAAAATTACACTCTGATGAGCATAATTGGTAGCAAATGAAAGGTCTTTAACAGAACTATGAATCACAATTAGTCACTTAGGATGGCTTATTTTTGGGCTTTTTCCCTGATCAAATTCTAATACCCGCCAAAAGTGTCGGTCCCCTAAGGTTAACTCACATGCAAAATATCATTCGGATCAGAGTTTATCTTCTGTCTGCACTTTGAGTTTTTTTATTAAAATAATTAAAAAATTATTTTTGTATAATTTTTGATCGTAAATACTTAAATATGAAATTTAAAGATTTTATGGTATCCCAAACCCGTTCAAAATTGATCTCAAAGCACTTTTTTCAAAATTTGAAAAATTTTTTAAATAAGAAATTTAAAATATATAATTTTTTTTTCCTGAATTCATTTTTTTTACTGAGTGGGTTATTTTTGACCCCCTACAAAGAAGGATTAACGATTTTTTGAAAGATAATATATTAATACGAAATTATAGTTGGGGTGCAAAACACAAAAGCCATTTTATACTTGTTTATAGCACAAAATTTAAGCTCTAAACTTCAAATTTTCAGCAGGGGTTATTTTTAATCCCAAGCCAATGTCGGTTAGAGAAGTCTTAGATTGGTAAGATTTCATGGCAGACCTAAGGTTTTCTAAAAGAATGCCACGACACCAAAAAATCGTTAATTTGCCTAAAAATGTAATTTATGTATAAGATTTTTTTAATCCAAGTTATTGATAAAACCCACATTTCCTTGAAATCCCGCAATTGCCTAAAAGTGGTCCGACGGATATCCGCCATATATCACATTTTTCTTCTCCAAGATTTTCTTAATGAATTCAGAAAAAAAATTATATGTTTTAAATTTTTTTGGCTGGCACGGATCTACGGTGGGTTGAAAAAAGGAAATCCCCCCCCCCCCCCCACAAAAAAAAGGAAAAAAGAAAAAAAAAAAAGAAAAAAGAAAACGAAAAGAGAAAAGAAGAAAAAGAAAAAAGAGGAAAAAAAGAAAAGTGAAAAGGATATCAGAAAATTATTTTTTTTTCTATGAAAAATGTCTAAGAATCTTAAAATTTTTCTAAAGGAAAAATGTTTCGGGATGTTTGAATTTTTCTTTAAGAGTCTCGGAACATTAAAAATGTTCCTTAGATTAGAAAAAATACAAGAGTTTTTCTAGACTAACAAGGGAGGTCTCCCTGGTGTCACCCTCCGATCTTCATGCAATTTGGATATGTTGTTAAGAAAGAAAATTAATTCGATACGTATTTTTTTTAGCGGCCCAAACTCATTTTTAGGGGGGTCGATTTGTATGGGCAGAAATTGACCTTTTTTAGTTTTTTACGATTTACGCCTACTAAACAAAATTAATATAGGCATGTGTCATATCAGATTAAAGGTATTAAAACTACCTATCTCGTGGTGCTAACAACGGGCCAAAGACGTTAATATTTTTCGACTTATTAACGAAAATGTCCTAAAAGTTTGGTATTTTACTCAATATGACGAAAAGTTGGGCATGTTTAGACACGTTTTTAGCACACGTAGATAGGTTTTCCAATGACCTTTCATTTGGTATGTAACATGACTAGGTTTCTTTGCATAATATAGGAGATAAACGAAAAAAACTGAAAAATTGCCTTGTCTTCCCCCCTCCTTTTTACCCCCTAAATATGAATTTGGGCCGCTAAAAAAAAAAATACGTGTCCCTTTATTTTTTATGATCTACAAAATAAAACCAATTCCATAAAGAGCCGCGGGTGACACTAGGGAGACTTCCCTTATAAGTTATAGGAATTTTTCTAGACCACCAATTTTTGGAATTTTTCTAAACGAAAAACTTTGGGAATTTTTCTATACGAAAAATTTGTGAATTTTCCTATAGGAAAAATTTAGGAATAATTTGGAAATATTTCTTCGATTTTTTAGGAAAAAATCTAAGAATTTTTCTGTTATGAAAATGTGACAATTTTTTGTAGGAAAAATCTGAGAATTTTTTATTAAGAAATATCAGACAATTCTTCTTTGGAAAATTATCAGATGGGTTAAAAGGAAAAAGAAAAAAACAACAAAAATTATGTGAAATTTTTTTCCAGGAAAAATGTTTAAGAATCTCAAAATTTTCCTTGAGAAAAATGTTTTTGAATCTTAAATTTTTTTAAAGGAAAAGTGTCTCGGAATCTTTAAATGTTTCTTTAGGAAAAAAAAAAGAAAAGTTTCTTCAACGAAAATTTAAGAAATTTTCTATAAAAAATGTATTAAAATTTAAGACTTTTTCTATAAGAAAAATTACACAGAATTTGTAACCTTTTTATAAGAAAAGAATCTAAGAATTTTTCTTTAGGAAAAATATCTCAGATTCTAAGATAATGTATCAGAATCTGAGATTATTTCTGTTTAAAAATTGTATCAGAATCCAAGACTGTTAATTAGAAATGCTGAACCTTTTCTATAGGAAAAAAATCTTAGAATCCTAGAAAAAAAATCTCAGACTTTTTCGATAGGAAAAATGTCTTAGAATTTGTGAGTTTTTATTTAGAAAAAATGTTCTAGAATCTGAGACTTTTTTTAAAGGAAAAACGATTTAGAATCTGAGACTTTGATTTATAGAAAAAATCGCTCAGGTTTCTGTGACTTCTGTGAAAAATACCCTAGAATCTGAGAATCTGAGTCTTACGTTCTGAAAAATAAATTTGAGACTCAGAATCTGAGAGAAAATGTCTCAGAATCTTAAAATTTGTTGTAGAAAAAATTACATAGATTCTGAGAATTTTCAATAGGAAATATGTATCAGAAATTGTTTGAGAATCTTAGACTTTTTTTTAGTAAAAGTGTCTTTCTTCTACTTTTCTATAGAAAAACTTTTCAGAATCTAGGAAATTACCTCAAAAAATTTTAAAAAGCAATAAAGTCTTTAATTTATCAGGTACTTTCTAAAGAATAGTTGTTCAAAACCTGAAAATTTAAGAGTAAAAAAACTTTTCGGTATCTTAGACTTTTCTATAAAAAATAGAGAAGAAATAAATATTTCAGAACCATAGAAAGTCACTAAATCAGAGAATTTTTCTATACGAAGAATTTTTCAAAATATAGTATTTTTTATACCCTCCAACCACAGTATGGGGGTATACTCACTTTGTCATTCCGTGTGTAACGCATCGAAATATCGGTCTAGGACCCCATAAAGTATATATTTTATTGATCAGTGTTCGATTCTAAGACATTCTAGCGATGTCCGTCCGTCCGTCTGTAGAGGACACGATACAGTCCAAAATAAAAGAGCTAGACATCCGAAGTTTGTCACGAATATGTCTTATATTCCTAGGCAGGTTAAGTTCGGAAATGGGCAAAAGCGGGCCAAGGGGAAAAAGTTCCCCCTTTGAGAACTAAACCAAGCTAAGAAAAACCCCATTTTTTGCAGGTTTTTTGTACTTTTGCTAAGCAAATGCAACTTTTTTTTCTCAGAAGAAGTTCAAAATCACAAGGGGAAGGTGCGTCCTAACGTCATACACCAACCCTCCCCCCCCCAAAAAAAACGTCCCCGAATTTTTCTTTTATATTGTTACATTTTGGAGGGTAAAAAAGATTCGGCACAGCCGAATGTAACACTCTCACTTGTTTTTTGTGGGAAAGTTGCATAAGTATCTGGGAATTTTCAATATAAAACCAAGGTAAATTTATACAAGGTAATATCCAATAACCTCACTTTTCCTCCATAGTAAGTTTTTTGACAAATTTGGAAACAATAATATTTACGAATTTTTAAAACGAAATAAAAATATTTTGTTCGGCATAAATGAAGAATCCCTGACCTGGTTCTTTGACTTCCGGGTTTAAAACGGAGCTTAAAGTTAAAAATTGTATTAGTTTAATTTCCCTAAGTCACGTTTACAATTTGAACATGTTACATTTTAGAAAAAAAAATGTAACAAATTTATGTATGTAACAGAAATAAACATAAATGTTCTCAAATATAAAGCGCGCTCACTTATTGCTTAAACATCATAAAATGTTGTACGTTTTCGTTATTGATTTGTCACTGTTAAAAGCGATTAGTTAGCAAGACAAGGTCGCTGATCGAGTTGTTTTTATGTAAACAAACACTAAAGCCCTTCCTTGCATAATAAATGTTATTATTTGTTTTATAATCTCTAGTGGATTAAACACGATCTTCTGCTCTAGTTTCAATTGTTATATCCGTTCTGTGCCGTTTCTAGGTACAAAAATAATTTACCTAAGAGATTTGGTAATATTTCATGTCTAAAATTACATTAGGTTACACAATATTTCACAATATTATGTACAATATTTGGTTCCTTAGCTAAATCTTCCTAAATCCATGGATTAGTTTTCGTTCATTTCTGCAGTTAAGTTAACCGACAAAATTGACAAAAACTAAATTGCACTAATTTAGATGTAATTTCTTTTGTTGTCAATCAGCAGGGTAAAGAGTGCGGCGGACGCGTTCTTGAAAAGTTGCTCTAATTTCAATCCGCCATCTATTGTTTGCACTGAATTCCATTCTTCGTTTTAAACGTTTATGACAGCGATATTCTGCGAAATATTAAAATAAATATTTGTTTTATTTTTGTGAAATTTGTTTGCATAAGAATTGTGTAACTTGAAAAAAAAAACCATAAAAATACACAATGTGATGCAAAGTTGCATAAATGGAACTGTGCAAAAATTAGAGCAGTTTTAAGGAAATATGGATGGATTAAGCGTGCGTAAAAATAGTTAATTGTTATCGGAAAAGGTTTTTTTTTGGTTAGAGTTTTGACTAAATGCTGCAAAAGTATTGAGAGAATGCGCGTACTCTTTTGTATTTTTTTTTTTGAAACAGTAAATAAAAATACACAATATGATGTAAAGTTACATAAAGGGAATTAGAGCAATTTTAAGGAAATATGGATGGATTAAGCGTGCTTATAAACAATACATTGTTGACAGAAAAGGCAATATTTTTGGTTATAGTTTTAGCATTACTGTCAAAATTTGCTTTTGTAACATTTCCAGTTAAATGACTTAATTATCCATAAAAATAATATATTTCTACCTACACTTTATAAATACTTAATAACACTGTTTTACAACAAAATTAATTTGGCTTGAGACTAAAAATAGAAAGTATCCTAATAATAGACTAAAACCCCCAAAGGATTTTGGTCACGTACTTAAAGATTTTTATGCCCCACCCGGGTGAAAATGACCATGCATGTTCATACATTCTCATACATGATTCCATGTATGATAGTATATGAACAATATATGGAAGTGTATGTCATAAATGGGAGCATATATAAACATACACAAGTAATGTAATATTCCATATATGTAAATGCAGTGGCGGGTACAGCTTTTGGGTTTGGGGGGGGAAATTTTGTTTTTTTTACTTCGAAAAAAAAATCATAAATTCACCTTGGACGAGCAAAAACAGGGATTCGTTTTTTTTTGCAATGGAAACCTATAAAATCATCAAATTCATTAGTTTATGCTGAAGGAGGGTTGTTTTTCATGATCATAAGTAGATCGTTAAGATATTTTTTTTTTTTAATTTGTCTAAAAAGAAAATTGTACGTTTTCTTCTACATAGAAAAAGTCTCAGATTCTAACACATTTGACGTATAAAAAGTCAAATCTAAAGCTTCTTCTTTACAAAAAATGCCCCAAAATCTGAGACTTTTTTCGTATAGAAAAATTTTCAGATTCTAAGAACTTTTTTCCACGAAAAATCTAAGATTCTGAAACCTTTTATAGAAAGTATCTCATATTTTAAAGCATTTTTAATAAATTTTTCTTATAGAAATGGTCTCAGGTTAGTATGTTTGTTTCGCACTGAAAGAATTTATATTCTGAGACCTTTTTTCTTTAGAAAAAGTTTTAGATTTTGAGACCTTTTTTATAAAGAAAGAGTTTCAAATTCTCAGACATTTTTCCTATAGAAAAAGTCTCAGATTCTTAGACCTTTTTCTTTTTAGAAAAAGTCCCAGATTCTGAGACCTTATTCCTAAAAAAAGTCTCCTTTTTTAGGAATAAGGTCCCATCGAAAAATTTTAGGTTCTGAGAGCTTTTTCTTATATAGAAAAAGTCTTAAGTTCTGTCACTTTTATCCCTAAGAAAAAGTAATAGATTTTTCCATTATAAAAAGTCTCAGATTCTCAGACCTTTTTACTTAAAAAAAAGTGTGTATTCTGAAAAATTTTCCAATAGAAAAAGTCTCAGATTCTATGAGCCTATTCCTATAGAAAAAGTCTGATATTGTGAGACTCTTGCCAAAAGAAAAGGTCCCAGATTCTGAGACGATTTTTCTATAGAAAAAGTCTTAGATTCTGAGACCTTTTCTTAGGTATAGTCTAAGTATAAGTCTAAGATTCTGGCACTTTTTAAAAAAAAAATCTCGCAGATTTTGAGAACTATTTCCTATAGAAAAAGTCATAGATTTTGAGACCGGTTTCCTATAGAAAAAGTCTCAGATTCTGAGACATTTTCCCTATAGAAAAAGTCTAAAATTCTGAGACCTTATTCCTATAGAAAAAGTCTTAGATTATAAGACCTTTTTCCAGTAGAAAAAGTGTCAGATTCTGTGACCTTCTTCCAATTGAGAAAGTTTAAACGTCTGAGACTTATTTTTCAACAATAAAAAGTCTCAGACATTGACACATTTTTCTTTTTACAAAACAATAAAATTCTAAGACCTTTTTCCTTAGAATAAGTCTGAAATTAAGTGATTCTGAAACTTTTTTCCCATAGAAAAAGCCTTAGATTCGAATACCTTTTCCATTTCGAAAAAGTCTCAGATTCTGCGACCTTTTTCCTATAAATAAGTATCAAATTTTGAGACCCATAAGAAAAGACTCAGATTCTGAGACCTTGTTCCTTTAGAATAAGTTTGAAATTCTGAGACTTTTACATTTTGGGAATTCTTCTACAAAAATCCGAAAATGAAAATTTTTGAAGATGTGAAAAATTTTAGAGTTTTCTGCATCTTTTCTATAAAAAAAGTCTCAAAATTTAAGACCTTTTTAATATAGAATAAGTCTCAGATTCTAAGACCTTTTTCCTATAGAATACGTATCGAATTCCGACACATTTTTTGTACAGAAAAGTCTCAGATTATTCACAAAGAAAACTTTTTTTTCCTCAAACATTTTCTTTTACGGATTTTTGTAGAAAAATTCTCAAAATATAAGTACTATTAAAAGATAGCAAAATTCATAATAAGATTGACAGATATTTCAGATTTTTTCTAATTTTCATTCGGAAATTTTTTCGAAAATTTCCTTCTTCCTTCTTTCTTTTTTCTCCTTTTTCTTTCTTTTTCTTTCTTTTTTCTTTTTTCCTCTTTTTTCCCCTTTTTTTTTCTTTTTGAAATTTGGTCTGGGGGGGGAAATTTCCCCTTTTTCCCCCCCCTTGTACCCGCGCATGGTAAATGTATGCAACTATGTGTACCCGGGTGAAAATGACCATGTATGTTCATTAGAGGTGTCCTTAAAAACGAAAATCACCTTTTTATACCTGGTAGGGTCCTATATTGTTCTTTAGTATCTAAAAATGAGTGAGCCAAAATTTGGGGACAATTGGCTAAAAATAACTCGTGCCGAAAATGGATTGAAGTTTTGGGACATTCTTATAAGAACGAAAAACTCGTTTTTTCTAGTTTTTGGAAAAACATTGGTATTTGATATTTTTTGTTAAATTTTTTGTGAAATAATATGAAAATGGTACTAAATTACCTTTTCAAAACGACTAATAAAATTAAAATCGGATGAAAAATAAGCATTTTTCGCATACATGCCCCAGACCATTGTATGGTTTTTAGAGCCAGAATTTCAAAATTTTCAAAATTTTTAGGCAAAAAAATAGTAAAAATTAAATTTTACTTTATGATCAAATTGAAAACATGTTTAAGATTAAAAATAGCAGATATGGTAGTCAAGCTTTTTTTTTATTTGGCGCGGGTAGTGATAAAATTTCCGCGGATTCCAAATAAAATGCGTTTTTCTACAATAATTAAGCAAATTTTTGAAAATTTGTGCTCTATTGTGCGGATCGAAGTGTAAAACGTAAATTCTGTAACTTTTGAGAAATCGGATATATGCAGATATTTTGTATTATAGAAATGTATAACGTCTCAAATTTGTCATTTCACCTCGACGAAAAGGGGTTAAAGAAGCCCGAATTCTCAAAAAATTTACAGAATTTATGTATTTCACTTCGTATAATACAATACAGAAAATTGTTTCCCATATTTGCTAAATTATTTTAGAAAAACTCATTTTCTTTGGAATCCGCGGAAATTATATCACTACCCACGCCAAATGAAAAAAAAAGTTAGACTACCATATCTGTTAGTTTTTATCTATAACATGTATTTAATATAATTATAAAGTAAAATTTAATTTTTTTTATTTTTTTGCCTAAAAATTTTGAAAATTTTAAAATTTTGGCTTTAAAAACCATGCAATGGTCTGGGGCATGTATGCGTAAAATGCTTATTTTTCATCCGATTTGAATTTCTTTAAGCTTTTTGGAAAGGTAATTTATTACCATTTTCATATTACTTAACAAAAAAATTAACAAAAAATATCATATACCAATATTTTTCAAAAAACTAGAAAAAACGTGTTTTTTCATCAGATAAGAGTGTCCCAAAACTTCAATCCATTTTCGGCACGAGTTATTTTTATCCGATTGTCTCCAAATTTTGGCTCACTCATTTTTAGATACAAAACTACAATTTAGGACCCTACCACGTATTTAAAAGTGATTTTGAAAAATTACCTTAGTCGTTAGGACACCTTTAATGTTCATACATGTTCATGCATGCTCATGCATGCACATGCTGCCATGTATGATAGTATATGAACAATATGTGGAAATGTATGTCATATATGGGAGCATATATGAACATACACAAGTAATGTAATATTCCATATATGTAAATGTATGCAACCATGTGTGGATAGGTATATGTCATACTCCATATATGCTATGCATCTGCATAGCATACATGTCTTAAAAACAATTTTTTAAAGGTTGGGTTCGGCAGAACTTTGCAAAATTGGACGAAGTTCATGTATGGGTTCAGTCTGAAAAAGTCGTTCGGTTGGAAAATTATGATCATACATCAAGATTGGTTATATTTTTTGTATTCTATAGGCAATATGAACGGCACTAACGTAAACAACCAAATTTAGAAGAAAATTCGAACACTCTGACGGTATTACTGTCAGAGCTGCGAAAGATTTCATCCCTTAATAAGATTTGTTGTTTTGAATTAAACTTTAATGATTGCATTCGCCAATCGCAATTTATGGAATGAATTTACATTTGATTTTAAAATATAGAATGAATTCGGTTTCTTTTTCATTCGACTTTGAAATTGAATGCGTAAGTTTTTATAAATTCGATTTTTAAAAGTCTCATGAATAATAAATAAATGAAATAAAGAATGCATTCATTTTTTAAAATTCTGATAAACAAGAATTCGATTTAATGGTAAAAATCGAATCCATTCCAAGAAATATTGATATTTTAAGATAATTGTATTCAGTGACTATAAAAATCTAATGTATTTTATTTGTGAATTCATTAGAAAAGTGGTTACTTCTTCGAAGCTTTGATTATCCTAAAGTATCATAAAGTCTAAAGTATATTTTTAAAATATTCGTTAGTTTTTATTAAAAAATTAGTGTCATAAATTAGTACAAATTATTTATATTTGAAAAAATTTCAATTAATAGACATTTTATGGAAAAAAATACAAAAAAAAATTTACATACAAATTCATGTATGACAATGTATGATCATTAATGTACATGTACCCTCAAATTACGGATATGCACTTGTATGGACATCCATATATGCATCATATATGAACATACATGGTCATTTTCACCCGGGTAGATAGGTATATGTCATACTCCTTCATATATGCTATGCATCTGCATAGCATACATGTCTTAAAAACAATTTTTTTAAAGGTTGGATTCGGCAGAACTTTGCAAAATTGGACGAAGTTCATGTATGTGTTCAGTCTGAAAAAGTCGTTCGGTTGGACAATAATGATCATACATCATCAACATTGGTTATAATTTTTGTATTCTATAGGCGAATATGAACGGCACTAACGTAAACAACCAAATTTAGAAGAAAATTCGAACACTCTTGCGGTATTACTGTCAGAGTTGCGAAGGATTTCATCCCTTAATAAGATTTGGTGTTCTGAATTCGAATCGAATGAATTTACATTTGATTTTAAAATTCGAATCATTCGACTTTGAAATTGAATGCCTAAGTTTTTATAAATTCGATTTTTAAGTCTCATGAATAATAAATGAATGAAATAAAGAATGCATTCACTTTTAAAAATTCTCATAAACAAGAATTCGCTTTAATGGAAAAAATCGAATGCATTCCATGAAATATTGATATGTAAAGATAATTGTATTCAGTGACTATAAAAATCGATTGTATTTTATTTGTGAATTCATTCGAAAAGTGGGTAATTCTTCGAAGCTTTGATTATCCTAAAGTATCATAAAGTCCAAAGTATATTTCTAAAATATTCGTTAGTTTTTATTAAAAAATCAGTGTCATAAATTACAGTCAAACCCGGTTATAACGGACTCCGAGGGACCAGTAAAAAAAGTTCGTTATAAGCGAAGTTCCCTATAAGCGGGGTATATTTTATATCAACCTAGTTTTATTTCAAAAAAAAAATGTTCCAATTTTGTTATATTTGACGTTTTTTGAAAGTAAACTACTTATTGAGAAGAAAAAATTAAAAATATAAATAAATTTGATCAAAATAATAATATTAACCAACAATTTCTAACCATTTGTGAGTTTGGTAAACATAACTGCCGCAAATTTCAAAATATTTGTGGGAGTTCGTTATAAAAAGGTAAATATACATGAAATTGTGTTCGTGGGACCATAATAAGTAGTTCGTTTTAACCGAGGATTCGTTATAACCGAGTTCGTTATAAAAGAAGTATTTTGTGTGAAAATTGTTGCCAAAACGTCGGGACTTTAGAATTAGTTCGTTATAACCGAGAATTCGTTATAACCGAGTGCGTTATAACCGAGTTCGACTGTAGTACAAATTATTTATATTTGAAAAAATTTCAATTAATAGACGTTTTATGGAAAAAAATACAAAAAAAATATTTATATACAAATTCATATATGACAATGTATGATCATTAATGTACATGTACCCTCAAATTACGGATGTGCACTTGTATGGACATCCACATATGCATCATATATGAACATACATGGTCATTTTCACCCGGGCACTGAAGATTTTTTAAGGGCGTGTGGAATAAGTAAACTAAGGGCGGATTACTAATGAAAAGTTTGCTGCTAACTGCCGATTTAACAGAGCCTTATGTCAAAATTTGTATGAAAAAGTTAAATTTAACGCAGAGTTATTTTTTAACGGAGGATTGAGTAATCCAGCCTAAATGATGTAAATATACTTCTTAGCTTACCCAGGCAGAAAAATACAGACGCGAAACGGCTGGCAAAGTACCTTATTTGGTAGTATAAGTGCTGGTAAAGCAATGCAATAAAGTACTCTATCTAATGATAACCATGGTAAACGGTCTGCCGTATAGGTTTTTTTTTAACTCTGTAACAGAGCTGTTTTAGAGTACTTTAAAAGCAACATAAAAAAGTACTTTAAGAGCAACATCACAAAGTTTTATTAAAACATATTTTTTTTAAATTAGTATCGATATAGATCGATAGTATTCGATTTTTTAAAATTTGATACCGAAAGGAATCTTAAAGAAATTAAAAGTTAACTTAAAAAGTTAAATAAAAATTTATCGAAAAATTAAATAAAATTAAAATTAAATAAAAAACAAAGAGTGTTTAGTTCGGCTATGCCGAATCTGTTATACCCTCCAATATGTTAAAAAAATTACTGGGGCGTTTTTTGGGAGGGAGCTTCGGTGGGGGACACCTCCCCCTCACGAAAAATGTTTACTAATTTATTTAATTTGCTTTCTGCACTAAAGTTTTACAATTTTATCATTATTTAAAAAAAAAATTTATATCCACGCCCTAAAGAAAAAGAAAACTAAATTTTGTAGATCCCTCGGTCCTAGTGCGGGACTTTAAACTTCTTCTTGCATAAACATGTTTCATTTGTTTAGGAAAAATATAAAAAAACACTTAAAAAAATCCTGTTTTCCAGAGGTTCCTTAAGGGGGAACTTTTTTCCCCGTGGTCAGATTTTGCCCATTTACGAACTTAACCTGCCTAGGAACATAAGACATATTCGTGCCAAATTTCAGGAGGGTAGCTCTTTTATTTCGGACTGCATCGTGCCATGGACTTTTTTTGTCCGATTTTGCCTACAGGTCGCAATTTTTAACCGATTTTAGTTTTTCTTCATTTGAATTTTAGCTAATAAAATTCCTCATTGGTCTGTCATGGTGGATTTCTAAAAATCGTTTTGTTTTATTTGAACATTTTTTTAAAGTTCAGAAAATATTATTTTTTTTAGAATTTTTGCTCTAACAAATGTAATAGGCAGGGGACGAATAAGCTGTATGGTCAAAATTAAAGGTATTTGAACCCCTTATAAATGATATTAATAGCATTTGTTAATTAATTATTATTTTGGTTTTTATAAACATATGAAAACTTAAAAATGTTCAATTTTAGGTACCTATATAATTTTAAATAATTTACCAATTTCAATGAAATTTTTTTAGATTAAACCTTATCATTTTCTTAACGATTATTGGTAAATAAAGTATTTTTCCAAAATTGTTTAACTTCTTTTTTCGAATTTACAATGTAACAACTTTTTTTTTCAAACATACTAAAAATAATTTTAAAATTCCAAAAATCATAAGGTAAAATTTAAGCTAAAAATAAAATATTTCTTTTAAAAAATTTTGTGTACCAATTATGACTAAGCAAAAGAAAAGCTTTAATCTAAAACAGATTTCATTGAAATTGGTATATTATTTTTTAAGATATAGGCTTTTAAAAATGAAAATTCTTGAATTTCTGGTTATAAAAACCAATATAATAATATATTTTTAATGTTTTTTTTTTTTGGATTGCAGTATGTTTTATACAGATGGACGGACAGACATAGAATGTCTGTGCAGCTGCGAGCAGCTACGATTTCGCTGTTAACAGTTTTGTGACATTTAATCTTGTAGAAATCGAACTGCGCTTACACTTTTCGTCGACACTAAAGTTCAGCCTAAACATCGCTGAGGCTCACCGTGCATACTATGGTCGGAGGGTATCAAAAATTTTGTGTAATTTGTGAGATTTTGGATAACTTTTTGTGTAATTACACCATTTCCCTTTTTAATTCAGAAAATACAAATTATATTTCAAAAAATTCCAATTATATTTTAGAAATTTCCAATTATATTTTAGAAATTTCCAATTATATTTCAAAAATTTCCAATTATATTTCAAAAATTTCCAATTATATTTCAGAAATTTCCATTTATATTTCAAAACTTTCCATTTATATTTTAGAAATTTCCAATTAATTAAGTAATAAATAATTTAATTCTAGAAAAACACAACCATGCCACAATTTTAAATAAATAAAAATAACATGTCAAATCCTTTTTCCATTTGTTATGCACAATTTTGTTTTTTTTGACGCCGTGGTATTGTGCTAAGTTTAGTGCTAGGTTGAGTGTTCTCCAATCCCTCCCTCCTCTATTTGTAGACTCCTTGTTTGAACTACAATTGGAATTTTCTGAAAAGCATTTGGAAAATTTTGAAATATAAATAGAAATTTTTGAAATACAATTAGAATTTTCTGAAAAGCATTTGGAAAATTTTGAAATACAAATGGAAATTTTTTAAATACAAATGGAATTTTCTGAAAAGCATTTGGAAAATTTTGAAATACAAATTCTGATTAATTTTTATTAAAAAATAAAAATTGTTTTATTCGACCTTTAAAATATTATATTTTGAGGATGTTTATTCTGGCTCGAGGTTATTATTTTCTTTAATAATTAAAACCATGATATTCTCATAGCATAATTTTCAAGAAAATATTTTTTTGTTTTAAATTTATTTATGTTGGTCATTTTTGCAAGACTTAATCGATACGTGTTTCGGAATTTGTCAAAATTCTATTGTCAAGATTATTTAGCAAAAATAGAAACGATTTACTATAAAGTAGCAAACGAGTCTAATGACAAATCGTTTGTGCACAAACTAGAATATTAATACATATTCGCCTCTTTTCACAATGAGAATTAGAAAGACGAAGAAATTGTACCATACTAATAAGGCAACGATTGTCAATAACCAACAAAAATATTTAAAACAATTTTACATACGATAGTCCATTGGACTACAACAATAGAGGTATTCAGAGTCTTGCAATGTAGCAAAAGAGTACTTCTTTCAAAAAATACATGTATTTTGAAAAGTAATTTTGAAAAGTGCTCTTTTACCACCAGTGCCAGGGCTGGCAAGCAAGATTCTGAATACCACTAATATGTTATTTGTGTTGTTGTTGTGAGAAATACTCCATATTAGGGTTATTCATCACATGGCGTGCCAACCATTATGTTCAAATTCTGATTAATTTTTATTAAAAAATAAGAATTGTTTTATTCGACCTTTAAAATATTATATTTTGAGGATGTTTATTCTGGCTCGAGGTCATTTTCTTTACTAATTAAAACCATGATATTCTCATAGCATAATTTTCAAGAAAATTATTTTTTGTTTTAAATTCGACACGTGTTTCGGAATTTGTCAAGATTCCATTGTCAAGATTACAATGTGTCACAAATTTTCAACAAAGTCGTGACCAAATGAATCTGACACCTAATCTTTATGTAAATCCGATCGCTGAATCCGAATATGAAGTCAGAACGGTCAAAAGTAGAACAGTTTTCGAGATATTTACGAGAAAATCGAGAAAATTACCGTTATTTGCTCTTTTCAACTTATTTTTTTAAAACCAAACAATAATTTTTTTAAAAATTTTATCACTTAGAACGTTAGCTTATTTCAATACGAAAATTTTGTGCCCAATAGGATACAGATCGGTGCAAAAATGCCAAAGTTACAGTAGATTAATTGAATTATACCACTTTTCGATTTTTTTTTAAAAAACACAAGTAAATATACAAAGCTAAATGTTAGTAATGAAAAGTGGTTTAATTCACTAAATCTTCTGTAGCTTTGTCATTTTTGCACCAATCTGGGTCTTGTTGGGCGCAAAATGTTCGTATTGAAATAAAATAATGTCCTGTTTAATAAAACATTATAATTTTTAATTGTTTGGTTAAAAAAAAATAACTTAAAAAGAGCAAAATTGCAAAAAATCATCAAATTTTTCATGAAGTTTGAACTTTTGTCCACTGTAACTCTGTCATTTCTTGACTAATCTTCACAAGCGACCCATGGTTATTTTAGTAATTTTATTAACTTTCATTAAAAAAAAGAAATACATAAATCGACGAATAGTTTTGAAGATATTTGCATTTAAGTGACATCATCTTTTTTAAAAACACAAATAACGCTTATTTTCGAATATCTCGAAAACTGTTCTACTTTTGACCGTTCTGTCTTCATATTCGGATTCAGCGGGCAATTGTACATAAAAAATAGGTGTCAGACACATTTGGTCAAAAAACTGTCACGTAGTGTTATTTAGCAAAATAGAAACGATTTACTACAAAGTAGCAAACATAACATATTGTTGTAGTCCAATGGACTATCGTATGTAAAATTGTTTTAAATATTTTTGTTGGTTATAGACAATCGTTGCCTTATTAGTATGGTACAATTTCTTCGTCTTTCTAATTCTCATTGTGAATAGAGGCGAATATGTATTAATATTCTAGTTTGTGCATAAACGATTTGTCATTAGACTCGTTTGCTACTTTGTAGTAAATCGTTTCTTTTTTTGCTAAATAATCTTGACAATGGAATCTTGACAAATTCCGAAACACGTGTCGATTAAGTCTTGCAAAAATGACCAACATAAATAAATTTAAAACAAAAAATAATTTTCTTGAAAATTATGCTATGAGAATATCATGGTTTTAATTAGTAAAGAAAATAATGACCTCGAGCCAGAATAAACATCCTCAAAATATACAAATG
The DNA here is from genome assembly GCA_963921195.1 of Pegoplata infirma. Taxonomy (NCBI): domain Eukaryota; kingdom Metazoa; phylum Arthropoda; class Insecta; order Diptera; family Anthomyiidae; genus Pegoplata; species Pegoplata infirma. The sequence continues at coordinate 157,028,821 of OY992536.1, read as the reverse complement.
GAAATTTTTGAAATACAATTGGAAAATTTTGAAATATAATTGGAAATTTTTGAAATATAAATGGAATTTTCTGAAAAGCATTTGGAAAATTTTGAAATACAAATGGAAATTTTTTAAATACAAATGGAATTTTCTGAAAAGCATTTAGAAAATTTTGAAGTACAAATGGAAATTTCTGAAATACAATTGGAAATTTCTGAATTATAAATGGAAATTTCCGAAATATAAATGGAAAATTCTGAAATATAAATGGAAATTTCTGAAATATAAATGGAAAGTTTTGAAATATATATGGAAAGTTCTGAAATATAAATGGAAATTTTTGAAATATAAATGGAAATTTCTGAAATATAATTGGAAATTTTTTAAATATAATTGGAAATTTCTGAAATATAATTGGAAATTTTTGAAATATAATTTGTATTTTCTGAATTAAAATTTGGAAAATAGAAACTAATAAATATCTGAAAAAATATTAATGTTTTGCATCCCAGCAAAACTTTGGTAATGGGTAGTGATTATATAACACATTACCAGGTAATGCATATAACTTATTTGTAGCATTATTTTATGATGTCTTACCAAACATTTGTTCCACAACGTATTATTTTCAAGTGAAAAATAATGCATTACTAATAATTTGCTACGTAATGCATGATTATTGGAAAACATGTACTACCTCCGTCCCAAAATAATCTTAACATTTCTATATTTTGGCTGGGATTATAGAGGATTTTTTGGAAAAGCTTTGTTTTTTTTTTGTTAATACATATCGGGACATATCAATAATTTAAAAATTCTTTATAGCTTTGCAATTTTTCAATTCACGTGCAAAATGGATTCAATAAACTGCATCCAGATAAATGAAACAACTTGTTTTCGACGTTACAAACAGGCATGGTGTCCACTAGGGTGGCTCGTTTTTGGACTTTTCTCTCTGATCAAATTCTAATACCCGCCAAAAGTGTCGGTCCCCTAAGGGTAACTCCCTTGCAAAATATCACTCCGATCGGAGTTTATCTTCGGCTCCACTTTGAGCCTCAAAATTGGGGTTTTTGGAAAAAAGGACTTTTTAAAAAAAAAATTAAGTTTTTTTATTAAAATAATGAAAAAAAAATTTTTGTATAATATTTGAACATAAATACTTAAATATGAAATTTAAAGATTTTACGGTATCATTAACCCGTTCAAACTTGATACCAAAAAAATGGCATGATTTTGGGGGCGTTCTCAAAACACCTTTTTTCAAAATTTGAAAATTTTATTAAAAAAAAATTTTAAATATACCATTTTTTCTTTCTGAATTCATTAAGAACACCTTGGAGAAGAAAAATGTGAAATATGGCGGATATCCGTCGAGCCACTTTTTGGGAATCGCGGGGGGAAGTTAGCGGATTTCAAGGAAATGTTGGTTTTATCAATAATTTGGATTAATAAAATAAAAAACTGCTTAATAAAAGTAAAGTTTATTTTGGGACAAAAAAATCTATAGAAATGTTAAGAATATTTCGGGACGGAGGTAGTATTTCATATTTGTTATTTCTAAACATTAAATCATGGATGACTTATATTTGGTTACATTATGTATTATTTGAAAGTTTGAAATAATGTATTACTTATAATTGGATGCATAATGCATTACAATAACATAAAAAATAATTATTTTATAAAAAAATTCATAAGTTTAAACTAGAGATGGGCTCACGACAGGAAATTTCTAACGACACACACTCACGAGCATATTTTATCTACTTACACTCACTTACAATCACGTGAGTAAATTTAATACAAAATGACTTTTTCACTACTCGTAACACCTTATATATTATTTTCTGGTATGCTATATTATTTCATTTCTCGTAACCTATAAAATATCGTATATTTTACACCTTACTCGTATTCTTCGTTATAAATTTATGACTTATTTTATACCTTACTGGTATTCTTTGTGATAATGTGGATGCATTACTTTGAGTCTCATCGCCTGTTAAAATCATCAATGCTGCAATGTATAAAATAACATATACCTTATTTTATACCTTATTTGGTAATCTTAGTTTTGCTGGGATTAGCTGAGAATCGAACCAAGGCTTGCTGGCTAACCATTAGACTGGGTCGAAATCCTACAAAGTCTAAGGATCGATTGTCCTTAGTGCGGGAAAGTGGTAATGGGGTAATATAAGCATTTTATGGAAGACAACTTTTTAATCGATCAAAAACTCTATTAGCGCATCGGTGGTCAAAATTGAGATTTTAATCAAAATGGCCAAATTTTCAATAAAATTTTAAAAATATAAATTTCATTTTCTTGCTTAATAAAAAAAAAAAAATTTATTGCATTTGATACTGATAACTTATGTATTAAATATTGGAATTTTATGGCATCACTAACATATTTTTATTTAAGATACAAAAAAAATCATATTTTTGACGCGGTTCTAAAAATTGCAAAATATACCGATTTTATTTTGTTCAATGTTATTGAAAACATCATAAAGACTAAAGATTTAAATTTTTGCGAAAATCCGTTCGGTAGTTTTTTGTGGGGAGCGGTTTCAATTGAGCGGATTTCAAGGAAATCGTATTTTTTGCCATTTTTTTGAGTTTTTAATTTTTAAAAACTACATTATTGCAGAAATTGACCAATATTATGCTCTACCTTCTTCCATTTGATCATGGTAACTTAGTTTTGAAACGATAGATTTATAGAACATCTTTAACCCTAATCGGTCAGCGGCCAAAAGTGTCCCGTAATGAGTTTTTTTAGGTTTTAACTACTGTTTAATGAAATTAATGGTTGCAAAATCATGTTTGTGTTGAATATTGTATTGTATAATCTTTTGTTTAATCATATTGACTTAATTTTGAAACATAAATATTTTTGGACATCTTTAACCCGTATGTGCATGCAACCAAAAATGTCCCCTACTAAAAAATTCCAATTGAATTCCTTTAAAACAACAACAAAGGGGGTTGGCAATGGATGTATGCCTGGGTTTGCAGTCTGGAACCAAAAAAGAAATAAAACCACAAAAAAAAACACAATTTATTGTTTTTTCAAATAATATGGTGAAGTAAGAAATACTTTCCTTTTATTGACAAGTTGATCCAGAAAATTTACAATTTAAATTTTTATAAAAAGGGGGAAAAATTGCGCGAACAAATTTACACAACTTGGTATATCGAAAAATTTACAACGATAAAGCTAAATTATTGTTCAATGGCATTCGTTAAAAAAGAATTAATAAACAAAAGAAAACTATAATAATATTAGCGCCACCTAGGTGTCAACTACTCCCATCTAAACACGGCTTCAAAAAAGGGGTGACCATAAGTAGGGTGACCATTTTGCTTAAACATCCCGGCCGCCTTGCAGTACTGCAACAAAAAAACCATTGTAGGGAGAACCTAGGAGACAAAAAAATAAAAGAAGAGAAAAAGAACCAGAAACTCCAAATTCTCAGTTCAAAAAACTCCATTTTATTTCTTAACAAAAAAAAATATTAAATAAAAAAAAAAATATATATATATTAATATAAAAAATATATTAGTAAAAATAAATTCATAACAAAGAAGTTAAACCGCCAGCAGTAAACTTCAAAATCCAAAAAACAGCTTCCAGCTGTTAAATAGGCAAAAAAACCCAAATATGTTTGGGGGAAAAAAAACTAAAATAATAAACAAAAAAAAATTATGTTTATGCATCGTGGTCGAAAAAAAAAAAAAGTCAAAAAAATACGCTCCTTACAGTTGTAATCATTATGGAGAACAGGACCCAGAAATGATGTAGCCAAAAATGGTAAATTGTGCTAAGGGTTTGCCAAAAGAACCACCAGAAACTCCATTTCGCATTATCCTTGCGTACACATCACCGCCAAGAACCACATTGACCGGGGAAGGCACATGAAATTGTGGATCAGCCAACTGCAGACCCGGAAACTCATCAACAATTCTTGCGTCTATCTTCTTGGATGGAGTCGTCACGCTATATCTTCGTCTCACCTCAGCATAGACCTCTATAGTTTCACTGAGGCCATGGTTCCCCTTGATCGTAAGCAAGCACCTCTCTCTCGACGCAACTACAATTTTTTTGGCACCAAGCCGGCGTATTACCTCCTCCGAGACGATCGAACAATCCGAGCCAGGATCGATTAACGCCCTCACCAAAATAAACCGATCTTTACACACGATCTTTATCATTGCCGTCGGTTTCAACAAAATAGTCTCGCTTATGTGGTAGGTAGCAAGGGCCGAAACGTTATTGTGGGTTCTATTTTTGATGCTGGAACTTTTGTGCCGTGTGTTTGAGCTGTTCTTCGAATGATGAGGAACAAGAGCTTTCGACGAACTTGGTCTTTCGCTCTCTTGACCATTGGACGAACGAGGTCCCCTGGCTGAGTCTTGGGACGAACGAGGTCCTCTACTCTTTGGGCGGGTCGACGAACTAGGTCCCCGTTGGCAACGCTTTACTGGTTTTTCCTTCTTCGGGGCAGACGAACGAGGTCTTTTGCCCGGTTTATGTAAAAGCGTGTGATGCATATCACCGCAGCGCTTGCACTTTCCCGTACTCTCACAAGTACGCCAGGTATGGTCGTGGCTCAAACAACCAGCACAATATTTGTAGACGGATACCAAATGCATCCTCTCCTTGTAGTCTACCTGCAGGAACTTCTTACAAAAGCGTAAGGGGTGGTCTTTCAAACAGACCCGGCAAATCATTTTAGCGGTGGTACGACGACCTTCAGCATATTTTTTCGACGAGACCATGATGCTATAAAGAAAATTTAAGTAGTAAAAAACAAAAAGACTAACAAGTTGGAAGAACTACAAGCTTCACAACTGGTCTTGTAACTAAGCCACGCGCTGTTTTTAACTCTACAACTCTGACGTGACCATCTTTACCCATGTGAATTTTAATTACCCGACCTAATCGCCATTCATTAGTCGGTAAGTTGTCTTCACGAATAACCACCATATCACCGATTTCAAGATCTTTCTGCATAAATTTCCATTTATTTCGTTTTTGAAGATCTTTCAGATAATCATCTTTCCACCTGACACACAAACGTTGATTTAAAGCCTTTACCCGCTGCCATCGATTAGTAATGGAAATCGGGGCTTCCGAAATTTCAACTTCAGGTGGGGCTAAAAGTGGGCCGCCAATAAGAAAATGACCAGGAGTTAAAATGTCCAAACAATCAACATTTTCAGTCAAAGGGCACAAAGGTCTTGAATTTAGACAAGCTTCAATGCGAGCCAACAGGGTCGAAAACTCTTCAAAAGTGTATTTTAAGCTACCTGCTATTCTACGAAAATGGTGCTTGAAGCTTTTTACACCCGCTTCCCATAGGCCTCCCATATGAGGCGCACTGGCCGGGTTAAAATGCCAATTAAGGCCCTGTGGTCCATATTCAGAATTTATTGCAGAATTTGAGCAACGAAGAAAATCTCTAAATTCTGTCTTCAAAACTTTGGAGGCACCAACGAAATTTGTGCCATTATCCGAATACATGTCTGTCGGATACCCACGTCGAGCAACAAATCTTGAAAATGCGGCCAAAAACGCTGGAGTAGATAAACTACTCACCGCTTCCAAGTGAATCGCTTTGGTTGCGAAACAAACAAATAAGCAAACATAGCCCTTTGTTACTAAACATGCTCGACCTGTGTAATTTCGAATATCGAAAGGACCAGCAAAATCTACCCCAGTGGTAGTAAACGGACGTGAAATTACCGTTCTAGATGTTGGGAGGGCTGCCATAATCTGACTTTGAGTTGCCTTTTTCTGTATTGTACAGATTTTGCAACGGCCTATTACTCTCTTTATCAGATTTTTGGCATGTGGAATATAAAATTCCGTCCTTAGGGCCCTTAACATTAACTGATTTCCTCCATGCAACGTAATCTTGTGAAGATAAGTAACAAAAAGTAGGGAAAATTCGCAACCAGAGTGTAAAACGATAGGAAACTTTTCGTTGTATGTTAAATCAGGTGCGTTAGCCAACCTGCCGCCAACACGAATAATGCCCTTATCGTCCAAAAAGGGATTTAAATTTAACAATTTACCTTCCGAAATAGGTTCATCGTTTGATAACTTATAGTACTCACTCGCAAAAAACGCTTTTTGTGATACTATTATCAGTTTCTCCTTTACTGACTGAATTTCAGCTGGAGTGACTTCAGGCGTCGAAAAACTAATCTCCTTTTTAAGAATTAATTTCCAACCTCTAACCACCAAAGCCAAAACACGCAATGCTCTTGAGTAAGAAGAAAAGTCTTTTAGCAAATCATAAAATGACTTAAAATAGACAAAAAAGGCCTGATGTCTACGTTCTTCTTCTCTTGTTCCAAACTCTTTGGCAGACGAAGAATGCCAACGGTCCGTTGAACCACAGAGCCATGATGGACCATACCACCAGAGAGGATTATTGACTAAATCCTGCGGACGAACCCCTCGACTTATTAAATCAGCTGGGTTGTCCTTAGAGCAAACGTGTCTCCAGCAATCTTTGTCAGTTTTACCAACAATTTTTGAAACCCTATTCGCAACGAAAGTTGTCCATGTATTGGACGGTTTCTGGAGCCAAGCCAAAACGATCATTGAATCGCTCCATGTAAAAAACTTGGTTCGAGTTTCATCAAATTTGAAGTCTTTTCTGACCGTATCAATTAAATCTGCTAAAAGAGCAGCCCCACACAGTTCCAATCGAGGTAGAGAAACTGTTTTTAGGGGAGCTACCCTAGACTTAGCCAACAATAAATGCGACTGAATGGCGCCGGTTTCATCCTGTAGGCGAACATATACGCAAGCGCCATATGCCTTTTCAGAGGCATCAGAAAAGCCGTGAATCTCTAAATAGGCCGACGGTTCAAATCTAACCCAACGAGAAATGGTTATTTTATCAATGTCACCATAGTCACTGATAAATTGTATCCATTTCAAAGAACTTGCCTCAGATAGAGAATCGTCCCAATCAGTTTTATCGCTCCAAATCTGTTGCATCAACATTTTAGCAATAACAACTATTGGGCCTAGCCAACCAGCGGGATCAAAAAGTTTAGCGATGATGGACAAAACCTCTCGCTTAGTAAAATTTTCCTTAAAAGGAATTGGCGAAGTAGCAAAATAAAATCGATCCGATTTTGCGTTCCACCTAATACCCAATGTTTTTGTGGTGCTCTCATCATCGATTTCCAAAAAGTTTTCACTCAAAAGGTGATCAGCCGGTAAACCATGTAAAATTCTTTCATCATTTGAGGTCCATTTCCTCATTGAAAATCCAGCCGATGTTAGTGCTAACATCAGTTGGTCCCTTGCCGCAATCGCCAAAGAAACATCATGAGCCCCTGCCAAAGCATCGTCCACATACATCATGCGACGTAAAATCTTTGAAGCAAGAGGCCATTTTTCCTCCACATCGGAGGCCAACTGATGTAGCGTCCTTATAGCCAAATACGGAGCGCAATTCACCCCGAAAGTGACTGTCTTCAACTCGAAATCCTTTAACTCATCATTCGGGTTTTCACGAAAAACAATTCGCTGAAATTTAGTTTCTTTTGGGTCCAAAAGAATTTGACGATACATTTTCTCAATGTCGCCATTAAAAACGTATCGGTAAAAACGCCATCGAATTATCAGCAACATTAAATCATTTTGTAGGACAGGCCCCGTGAACAAAATATCGTTCAGACTTAGGCCCGAAGACGTACGACTTGAGGCGTTAAAAACCACTCTAACCTTCGTGGATGAACTTTCAGGCTTGAACACAGCATGATGTGGCAAATAAAATGACCCCAAAAAGTCCGAATCATCATGCTGTACCCGAGCCATATGGTTCAAAACCTCATATTCCGAAAGAACATTATCGTACACCGTCTTCAATGTCGGATTTTTAAGAAGAGATACCTCATTTCTCAAAAACTGCCGCCGAGCCTTCTCACGCGAACATCCTAAGCCACTATCAACCAAATATTGCGGTTTAATAGGCAATGAAACAATATACCGTCCATCAGAATCTCGCTTTGTCATTCTTTGGAAGTGATCTTCACAATATTCATCTTCCGGCGAAGATTCTGAGGCCTTTGGGGGTTCTTCCAATGTCCAAAATTTTTCCAACTGCTTGTCCAGACCGATTTCCGTGTAAAACGACACACAAGTTGTGAAAGCACCTTGTGCTGTGTCAGGAATTGACCCCGTCAAAATCCATCCAAAAATGGTTTCCTGGGCCATTAAATTCCCAACAATATTTCGCCTGACCCCTTCTCGCATGATATTTGGATAAATATCCGCACCAATCAAGAGGTCAACCTGACCACTTTTCGAGAAATTGGGGTCAGCTAGTTTCAAACTAAACAACGATGACGAACGCGAAATATCTATTGATTCACACGGCAAATTTCCAGTCAATTTAGGTAGAATCAAACCATCCACCTTGATTTTAAATTGACTATTCACCGGAGAGCTCAAAACAAACGAACAGAGTTTTTGTACCGATCCTGCCAAAGCATTGTTCAATCCAGAAACTTGAGCATTTATACCCCTAACCGGCAAACGAAGTTTCCTTTGCAACTTTTCCGAAACAAAAGTTGCCTGAGAACCCGAATCAATAAGCGCCCTGGCCGAAAAAACTTCGCCGCGACACTCTATATTCACGACAGCAGTCCCCAAAAGAATCTGCCTTGAAGTCGCCGCAAAACAATTCTGAACCGATGTACCCTGTGCAGCCGCCTGACTCGTACTTGGTCCCGTATCAGCCGTGGTGTTGTCCTCAACCTTCTTATGCAACAACGTATGGTGCTTCAATTTGCACACCGAACAACTAAAATTGCTTTGGCAGGAACTTAATTTGTGGCCTTCACTCAAACAGTTCAGGCACAGATTGTTTCTTTTTACAATCACAAATCTCTCCTCCGGTGACATTTTCTGAAATTTGGGACAAAATCTCACTAAATGGTCCTTAGAACAAGTTGGGCATGATTTCCTTGTGACCTTTGCCTGATAAGTCCTCACTTTTTTCTTTGAAAAATAATTATTACCTGAAAACGAAGTATTCCCCGAATGAGAATTATTACCCGAATGAAAATTATTCCCCGAATGAGAATTTTTATTCGTGGCAGACTTTTCAGAATGCCTGGTCGGGTTTGAGCGGATTCCGGATACGGTTTCCAAAGACTGAAAACGAGAAGTGAGAAAATCATCCATTTCGTTCCACTTTGGAATCTCTGTTTTATCTCTGATCGATTGTTCCCACAATGACAAAGTTAAGTCGGGCAATTTTATCGAACAAAGAAAAACAAAAATAGGATCCCAATTTTCGATATCAATTTCATGTGTATTAGACTGCCCAGAAAAAAAGCGAAGTTTTTATTTTCTTGGGGGATACCTGCAAATTTTGTTCCTTTTTGTGCAAAAAAATTTCGGTTTTTTTTTGGGATTTTTAAAATAATATCTAGAGGTCGCGATCTCGCGTTTTATAACGATTTATTTTTTTTGAGTTTTTTATTATTTTAAATTGTTAAATATGATTAATATGATAAAATATTAATAATTTCAGACAAAAAAAAAATTAAATTAAAAATTAAATATCGCTCATTCCATGAGATGTCTCCCAGCATCTAATCAAATGTTCCTTAATTTATTTGAAATTTTGCACACATGAACATTATGAAGCTATTAAAATAAATCAGTTGTTAGTTCCGAGAAAATCCGTGAATTCGCGAATATATTCGCGTTCGCGAATTCGTGGATTTTCGCGAAACTAAAAACGAATTTATTTTAATTGCTCCATAGTGTACCTGTGTGCGAAATTTCAAATAAATTAAAGAACATTTGATTAGATGCTGGGAGACATCTCATGGAATGAGCGATATTTAATTTTTAATTTATTTTTTTTTTTGTCTGAAATTATTAATATTTTATCATATTAATCATATTTAACAATTTAAAATAATAAAAAACTAAAAAAAAATAAATCGTTATAAAACGCGAGATCACGACCTCTAGATATTATTTTAAAAATCCCAAAAAAAAACCGAAATTTTTTTGCACAAAAAGGAACAAAATTCGCAGGTATCCCCCAAGAAAATAACAACTTTGTTTTTTTCTGGGCAGTCTAATGTGTATGAAGCGCCGAAATGCAATTATTGATATCTCTTTGCAACCGTTTTATCTCATTAGCTGACTCCGATTTGACTTCAATTAAATTAAACAAAATTTTTAATTGAATGTTGACTAATATGCGTTTATTCTCGTACCTTTCCCTTAAGTTTTTCCAAGCAGTCTCAAAACCCTCATTAGTAAGAGGAGATTTCTTTACAATCTCTAAGGCTTCGTCTCTGGTATTTTGTCGAAGATAAAACAGTCTTTCGACGTCCGACAAACCGTTCGCCTTAAGATAGACTGCAGAAAACATATCCCTAAAAGTGGGCCAAGATTGGTAATCACCATGAAAAACTTCCGTAGTACACGGTGGCAACTTCATTTGATGACTAGGTGGACGATTTTCAACGGGCAGAGTTACCCCAGTTGAATTTCCACCACAATGAGTTGAAGAAAGCATCGGCTTGCTTATAAAACTCTGAAGTTGTTCGCCCATTTGTGCAGCACAGGTAATGTACGCCAGTCTACATTCCTTAAACATCAGCTTTGCTGCCTGGCAATCCGCTTCAGAATCTTTACCCTCATTTGAGATCACAAAAGTCTCGTAAGACACCCTAACTTTTTCCCACAACACTTTAAATTCCTCCTTTTCAACGTCAATAGCGAAAGACGTCTGGTTGGCAGGGCGGGCGTTAGTGCAGTCATCCTCAAACTCCATAAAAAGAGCAGCCAGCTTTTCAAACTTCTTCAAAAGACCAGATTTCACCATTTTTTTCCAAACAAAATGAAAATTTCCCGTATAAAATTTAAAAAAGTTAATAAATTTACAAATAAATTCAATGGAAACTGCTGAAATCACGAAAATAGACCGAATTTTCAAGAAAAATATAGATTGGTATTTAACAAAAACCTTTTATTCAACAAAAAGTTGTTTTAAAATTCGAAAAACCTTAAAAAGTACCAACAAATCTTCCTTAAACAAGAAAAATTACAAAAATGTACTCCAAAAATCAAACACAGCCAGTAAAAACGATTAAAATTCCAAAAAATATTGATTAAAATCAATAGGAATCCTTTTTTCAACAAAAAACGTTGCTTGGTAATCCAAACATACGTTAACAGCACCAAAAAGTCTTCAAAAAACAAGAAAAGTTCACAAAAATCTGAATTTAAAATCACAAAAAAGTAGCGAAAACTATTTTAAGTTCAACAAATATCGATTGAAAATCCACAAAAAACCTTTTCTCTAACAAAAACTTTGTATGACACTCGAGAAAACGAATTAAAAATCCAAAAAAGAATCTCCAAAAATTTTATTTTTTCCAACAAAAAATCTAAAAAACACTTTAAAATACCAAACACTCACCAGATATTATTAAAAGGCAAAATAAAAAATATTTTTATTGAAAAAAAATTAAAAAATAAAATATATGACCACTTTTGCCCTTCACTGTATCGAAATATACACAGAATCTCAGTGGTTTTTTATCAACTGTTCTACCACTTTTATTTGTTGTATTTGGTACTTTTCTCACTTTTAAATTATTTTCACCCACTCACAAATATTTTTCTTTGATTATTTTTATATTTTTTATCGAATTTAATTTAAAAAAATCACAATTAAATTTTAATAAATTCACACAAAAAAAAAGAATTAAAAAGTAAACAAACGAAAAATTAATGTGACAGCAACAGATGATCAAATGAACAGATGATCGTATGGTGTTGCCAGATCAACAAAAAACTCAGAGTTGTATTTCAAATTCGGAGTAAAAACAGGGTGGTTCTAAAGTAATTAATTTATGTCTTTTTGCACTACTTTTTATTTCTTTTATATATAGGAGTATTTTTTACTCCTTTTTTACCTCCAAAAAATATTTCCTTAAAATTTTTTATTAAATCAAAAAATTTTAATGGAAAATATGAGGATTTTTTTCGAAAATAAATGGAAAGTTACTTCACCTTATTTAATGGCTTTCCAACAACGAAGGTTCCACTGCAATCCGGTTCGATTAGGACCAATAAAAAATTCCAATTGAATTCTATAAAAATCGACAACAAATGGGGGGTGACAATGGATGTCTGGCTTGCAGTCTGGAACCAAAAAGAAAAATAAAACCAAAAAAAACACAAATGATTGTTTTTTCAAATAAATTTGGTGAAGTAAAAAATACTTTCCTTGTTTATTTAACAAATTTTGATGAACAAATTTAACAATTTAAATTTAACAAAAAATAAGTTTAGAGCGCGGAAAAAAACACAACTTTTTGGTATCGAAAAATTACAACGATAAAGCTAAATTATTGTTCAATGGCATTCGTTAAAAAAGAATTAATAAACAAAAGAAAACTATAATAATATTAGCGCCACCTAGGTGTCAACTACTCCCATCTAAACACGGCTTCAAAAAAGGGGTGACCATAAGTAGGGTGACCATTTGGCTTAAACACCTACAAAAATTTTCATGTTTTTGAAAAATTAAAAAAAAACACATTTTTGTATTCGAAATTGTCATAAATAATTAATTACCCAGCTAACAAAGTTCGGAGTGCTCCAAATAAAAGACTCTTAAACGAATATAAATAATTAATACTTTTGGAACCTTCATTTTTCGGAGTCGAAAAAGATTCAAAAATAAAACATTTTTTTGAGTTTTCAATTTTGTTTTTCAAAAACACTAAATTTTTGGATTCAATATAAAACCATCCGTTTGGAGTCCAAAAGGAATCTAAAACAAACAGAAAATTGTTTTATAAAAAAATTATTTCACAGTGACTCCTAAAAGGTTTAAAATTGTAATATTTTTTGAGCCATCCAATAAGACTCAAAAAATTTATTGCTTTTGGAGTCAACAAATATTTTTTTCTTTCAAAAAAATAAATATAAGTCAGAAAATAATTTTCGTTACAAACGCTTAATGTATATACCATTAAAACGGAGATGTTTCTGGATAAATACACATTCAAGATCGCAGAACGAGGGACCGCCAGAGGGTTAATATGCTGAGCAGAATGAAATAGAGATTTGTTGTAATTTTGTTATATTTTTATTTATGAATGTATGTTGTATCTTGTATCTGTGTATTGTTTTTATTTATATGTACATAAGTGTCGTGAGATATGTAAAATAAAATAAAAATTTTAAATAAACAGATCTGATCTCAAGATTTACGCCTTTTTTTATAAAAAAAACAACAAAAAACCACCCCGAAAAACACACTTTTTTTAATGAATCCAAAATGACTCTAAACCGACTCCAAAATATGGACAAAATTTTCCCTTTTTGAATCATTTATTGGAGTCATTTTGGAGACCAAAAAGAGGGCTCTTTTGGATGAACCACTTTCATACGAAAATTTGAAATTTCTGTTACATTTTTTGAGCCCATTTTGGAGTCTAAAATGAGTCTGCTTGCTTGCTGGGATAAATAATTTTGATATTGCCGAAAGCGTTAACCCTTCTGAAATAAAGGTCAAAAATGGCCCACTAACAGATTTTTAAGCCGAAATGATAACATTGAATTAGGATTACGTGCGAACTAATTTTGTTTTAATAAAACTAAAATTTTTTGATATTATATCACACGCAACCATTCATTTCATATATTTATTAATGTCAAAAAAGCCATAAAACAAATAATCTCTAATTCAAACTTTTAAGACTACACACAAAAAAAAACTTTGGCAAATTACAAGGAAAAGTCTAGTAATCCAATTTTTCCAATATTTGACAGTTTTCCTTGTTTTTTAACAAATCAAAATTTACATTCTTTTTCGTAATTTAAAAATTTTTTTGTAATTTTACAAATCCAATATAATTTTACAAAAAAAAAATCTACTAAATTCACGAGAATTCCTTGTAATTTTAATTGCGCCAAAAAACTGTTAATTTACAATTTTATTGGTAAAAAGCTTGTAAAATTACAAAATTTTTGGTAAAAAACTACTAGGAATTCTCGTAAAATAGGGGGTAGCAAAAAATCTAGTAAAATTACGAAACAAAAAGTCTTGTCAATTTCAATCAATTTCTAAAAAGACAGAGATATTTTTTGTTTTAAGTCCTATTTTTAAAAAATAAGGTAATTTTAACCTATTCAATGAATGAATTATATAAAAAAAGATCTTGTGAACAATTACGAATAAAAATAATTCCACTCGGACTTTTACACTCAAAATAATCACTCTGTTAAATTACAGAGATACTCTGCTGAGCCAGCAAAAAATACCATAGATTTCCAACCAGCAAGATTTTTTGTTATTTAACGAAGAAAACTCTGTAAAATGATTTCGATAAAAAATAACTGTAAATTTACAGAATTATCTGTAAAATATTGATAAAACCGAAAAGAATTTTACCAAAAAAACTCTGTAAATTTACAAAGTTTTAGTTAAATGCATTTTATGAGTTCAAAATTTTACAAAAAAACTCTGTAAATTTACAAAGTTTTAGTTAAATCCATTTTATGAGTAAAACTTCTCTGCATCAAAAACATTAATTAAAATTAAAAAAAAATTAATTAATTAAAATTTAGATTTTGATTAATTTGCCCGCTTTAATGCTTCCAAATTGTAAATTTACTATTTTATTTTTGTGAATATTACGACTTTTTAACGAGTAACTCCAATTTTACACGCCATTCTCGTAAAATTGACCAGTTTTTATTGTAATTTAAGACACTTTTTAAAGAGGGGTTTATTATTTTTTTTAAGTTATTTTTATTTGAAAACTGTATTACAGAGCAATACGTAAAATTGCAAATGAAATTTAGTATTTTGGTTACGAGAAAAACTAAGTATTTTTCTAAAATCCGTATTTTAACAAAAAAAACTATGTTTATTAGACCGGGTCGAAAAAAAAGTTCCCATTGTGCGGGCTTAATTTTAAAGCTTACATCGAAAAAGTTCCATAGCCAAAATATAAGATTTTTAGGTCGCGATTTGGTACCGCCGAAATCGTTATTTGTTCATAACTTTGTCATTTGATGTCCGATCGTTTTAAAAAAAAATTTGTTTGAAAGTCCTCCGCGAGTACTAAATTTGGCCCATATCTGGTTTTGACGTCTGAGCTCATCTTCGTGTCATGAGTGTTAGTTTTTCAGCTTTCTACCCACCTAAATGATTTTTATTTTTCCATTAAATTATAGCATTAAAAAATTCATGAAATTCTTCCCTTAGAAGTACCCTCTTAAATTAATTAACAAACAAGTTACATTCAATTTTAAATTTCCATAGAAAAAGATTTAAAACACTTGTTCGTATGTATTTAAATACAAACTAAAAAAATTAAATATAGTTTAAAGGCATAATAACAAGTGTTTTTTCTAATTTTCTTTATATTGTATATGAAAATCTTAAATCAAATGTAACTTTTTTGTTAATAAATTTAACTGGATACTTCCAAGGGAAGAATTTCATGAATTTTTTAGTGCTATAATTTAATGGAAAAATAAAAATCATTTAAGTGGGTAGAAAGATGAGAAACTAACAATCATAACAAGAAGATGACCTCTGAGGTTAAAACCAGATATGAGTCAACTTTAGTACTCGCTGAGGACTTTCTAACAATTTTTTTTTAAAACGATCGGACATCAACTGACAAAGCTATGAACAAAAAACGATTTCGGCGGTACCAAATCGCGACCTAAAAATCTAATATTTTGGCTATGGAACTTTTTCGAGGTAAGCTTTAAAATTAAGCCCGCACAATGGGAACTTTTTTTTTCTCCTTTATGGTCGACCCAGTCTAATGTTTATTATCTGTAAAATAGAGATTACAAAGTAAAAAGTAAAATTACAGATAAAATTTTGTTTTTCGGTCACAAGAAAATACAAAGAATTTTCTTAAAATCTGTATTTCGACAGAGAACTTTGTCAAATATCTGTCGAATTGAGATTACAGTCATTTTACAGAGTATTTAACAGAGTAATTATTTTGAGTGTACTTTTGGAGCTACATGCTGCCAAAATTGACGTTATAAATAGTTAACTTTATGCAGTTAAGGGTTAAACCGCCAAATTTGAATCTTGAAGGAGTCAAAAAAGTCCCTCCATAAAGCATTCGTCATTTTGACCCTAAATAGCTTTTCCTACGCATCGTTTGGGTCTCATATTTTCTTAGTTTCAATTAAATTAAGAAAATATAGACCAAATTTCATCGCGTTTGGTGGGGAACTTTTTTGACTTTTTTGAAAATGCAATTCTTAATATTTTTTATGGCCTTTTTGGTTAGGGCAGGTAAATTTTGATATTTGCAAAAAAAATGCAAAAAGTCATAACCCTAATGTACAGGCTTATGCCTTAATCTTCAATTTTAAATTGCGATTTTCACTCAAGTGAGGGTAAATTAGAGCGAGACAATAAAGTAGATCTTATATAACCATCTCTGTTTTTAAAACATAAAAAAAATAAACATAAAATTACTCAAAATGGGGTCATTTATTTCACCACTTCCTCGTCGTTGATCGGGGGTAAATCTAAGTGTGAAAATGGACACTTAGTCCAGTCTTCAAATTTTAATTTTAAGGATAATTTGTTTTATGGCTTTTTTGGCATTATGAAATATCCCAGCTAGCAAGCAGACTCATTTTAGACTCCAAAATGGGCTCCAAAAATGTAACAAGAATTTCAAATTATTGTATGAAAGTGGTTCAACCAAAAGAACCCTCTTTTTAGACTCCAAAATGACTCCAAAAAAATGATTCAAAAAGGGGAAATTTGTTCGTACTTTGGAGCCTATTCGGAGTCAATTTGGAGTCTATTAAAAAAGTGCAGTTTTTGGGATTTTTTTTTTGCTGTTTTGATTTAAAAATAAAAAAATGCGAAAATTTTTGTATCCCAGCAAAACTTTGGTAATGGGTAGTGATTATATAACACATTGTAGCATTATTTTAGGATGTCTTACCAAACATTTGCTCCACAACGTATTATTTTAAAGTAAAAAATAATGCATTACTAATAATTTGCTACGTAATGCATGATTATTGGAAAATGTATTTCATATTTATTTTTTCTAAACATTATATCATGGATGATTTATATTTGGTTACATTATGTATTATTTGAAAGTTTGAAATAATGCATTATTTATAATTAAATGCATAATGCATTACAATAACATAAAAAATTATTATTTTATAAAAAATGCATAAGTTTAAACTTGAGATGGGCTCACGACAAGAAATTTCTAACGACACACACTCACTAGCATATTATATCTACTTACACTCACTTACAATCACGTGAGTAAATTTAATACAAAATTACTTTTTCACTACTCGTAACACCTTATATATTACGTTCTGGTATGCTATATTATATACCTTACTCGTAACCTATAAAATATCATATATTTTACACCTTACTGGTATTCTTTGTTATAAATTTATGACTTATTTTATACCTTACTGGTATTCTATGTGATAATGTGGATGCATTACTTTGAGTCTCATCGCCTGTTAAAATCATCAATGCTGCAATGTATAAAATAAGAGATCATATACCTTATTTTATACCTTATTTGGTAATCTAAGTTTTGCTGGGATATTTTGAAAATCTTTATTTATCTTACAAAAATTCGAAATTAAAATACATTTTTAATTGTACATACACATAATAATTAAAAAAACACAGCCACTTCCAATAGCAATAAGATTTTTCCTCGGATCTTCCCAAACAACAATTTGGCGTTCTCTCATTATTCATTCATGAATTCTTCATTTTTTGCAAACTTCCTTTTATTCCCGTTTATAATGGTATTTGCATACATATGTACAAAAAAACGTTTTGAAGAAATTTATTTTCTGACTTATAATTTATTTTGAAAGAAAAAATATTTTTAGGCTCCAAAAGAAACAGTTTTTTTGAGCCTTTTTGGATGGCTCAAAAAATATTATAATTTTTTCACTTTTATGAGTCAGTTTGGACTGATTTTTTTGACGAAACAATTTCCAAAATATTTAGGGGTTCTTTTAGACTCAAATCACAAGGTTCAATATTGAATCCAAAAATTTTGTGTTTTTGGAAAAAATATTTGAAAACTTAAATAAAATGTGTTATTTTTAAATCTTTTTTGATTCCAAAAAATGAGGGCTCCAAAAACAATAATTTTTTAGATTAATTTAAGAGTCCTAAATTATGAGTGCTCCGAAGTTTGCTGGGTGGGATATGAAATAAATGATTGCGTATGATATAATATCAAAAAATTTTAGTTTTATTAAAACAAAATTAATTAATGATTGCGTATGATATAATATCAAAAAATTTTAGTTTTATTAAAACAAAATTAATCCGCACATAATCCTAATTCTTAAAAATCTGTTAGTGGGACACTTTTGACCTTTATTTCAGAAGGGTTAACGCTTTCGGCAATATCAAAATTATTCAATTAATTATTTATGACTATTTTGAATACAAAAATGTGTTTTTTTTATTTGTGAAAAACATGTAAATTTTGGTAGGGGACATTTTTGGTTGCATGCTCATACGGGTTAAAGATGTCCAAAAATATGTATGTTTCAAAATTAAGTTTATATGATTAAATAAAAGATTATACAACACAATATTCAACACAAACATGATTTTGCAACCATTAATTTCATTAAACAATAGTTAAAACCTAAAAAAACTCAGTACGGGACACTTTTGGCCGCTGACCGATTAGGGTTAAAGATGTCCTTTAAATCTATCGTTTCAAAACTAAGTTACCATGATCAAATGGAACAAGATAGAGCATAATATTGGTCAATTTGTACAATAATGTAGTTTATAAAAAATAAAAACTCAAAAAAATGACAAAAAATACGATTTCCTTGAAATCCGCTCAATTGAAACCGCTCCCCACAAAAAACTACCGAACGGATTTTCGCAAAAATTTAAATCTTTAGTCTTTATGATGTTTTCAATAACATTGAACAATAAAATCGATATATTTTGCAATTTTAATAAAAAATAAAAATTAAATTAAAAAAAGTGGTTTTTAGAACCGCGTCAAAAATATGATTTTTTTTGTATCTTAAATAAAAATATGTTAGTGATGTCATAAAATTCCAATATTTAATACATAAGTTGTTAGTATCAAATGCAATAAATTTTTTTTTTTATTAAGCAAGAAAATGAAATTTATATTTTTAAAATTTTTTTGAATATTTGGCCATTTTGACCAAAATCTCAATTTTGACCACCGATGCGCTAATAGAGTTTTTGATCGATTAAAAAGTTGTCTTCCATAAAATGCTTATATTACCCCATTACCACTTTCCCGCACTAAGGACAATCGATCCTTAGACTTTGTAGGATTTCGACCCAGTCTACTAACCATTAAGCCACAATACCCTTAAATTTTGAGATTTCGTAATAATAATCAAAACTGGGATCCAGTACATCTATTCAGACATAATTACAAAAATATAATAAGATCTTAATAGATCTGAATATATTTAACTGCCCAGCAAAACTTTGGTAATGGGTAGTGATTATATAACACATTACCAGGTAATGTATATACCTTATTTGTAGCATTATTTTAGGATGTCTTACCAAACATTTGTTCCACAACGTATTATTTTAAAGTGAAAAATAATGCATTACTAATAATTTGCTACGTAATGCATGATGATTGAAAAAATGTATTTCATATTTATTATTTCTAAACATTAAATCATGGGTGACTTATATTTGGTTACATTATGTATTATTTGAAAGTTTGAAATAATGCATTATTTAAAATTGGATGCATAATGCATTACAATAACAAAAAAAATAATTATTTTATAAAAAAAAATGCATATGTTTAAACTAGAGATGGGCTCACGATAGGAAATTTCTAACGACACACACTCACGAGCATATTTTATCTACTTACACTCACTTACAATCACGTGAGTAAATTTAATACCAAATTACTTTTTCATTATCTTCAGGTATGCTATATTATTTCATTTCTCGTAACCTATAAAATATCATATATTTTACACCTTACTCGTATTCTTCGTTATAAATTTATGACTTATTTTATACCTTACTGGTATTCTTTGTGATAATGTGGATGCATTACTTTGAGTCTCATCGCCTGTTAAAATCATCAATGCTGCAATGTATAAAATAAGAGATCCTATACCTTATTTTATACCTTACTTGGTAATCTAAGTTTTGCTGGGTTTAACTGATATTTAACATAAGACGTCAGTAAATGTGAAAACACGTTTGGCTCGGTAAATACTACAAATACGTCGAAAATTAAAAAAACAAAAAGAAAGTTTACATAGTTTTTGATTTGTAACCGAACCATTGAAAAAAAAGTCAATTGTATAAAAAATGTAAATTTTTTCAATATTTTTTCTGTGTTAACAGAAATTATTTCAATGTCTTCTCTGTAAATATCTATGATTAGATTTATAAATTTTTTTTAGAGAATAAATGCCGCTAAAAATTCTATATCACTTTGAGTTCATGTTAAAATAAAATCAACTTAAGTTTCTGCTTAAGTTTTGATGTTTAAATTTTTATTTTTAGAGTCAAGGTTACAAAAATAACAAAATTTTTATATTAAAAATCACTCCGAAGTGTCACATCATTTATAAATTAGAAAATGTCCTTAATTTCAAGGAACTTGTATTTGGTTGCCTTTGCTTATGAATACACGAAAGTAAAGTGTCAAGCAGTGCAGATAACTTGTGAACATTTATAAAATAATGAAGTAAATTTTTGAACACTGTAGGAGTTCTAGAAATCATTACTTTAATATTTGTCTACAAGAAGGTGCGCGTGTTCGTGTGCTCAAGGATATTAAGAAAAAGATTATGAACTTGCAAAGACTCTGATGAGATGTTTGCAAACATTGAAATGAGTATCAAAATAAAAGCAGTTTGATATTTTGTTAAGAAATTTCTATCCAAATAAATATTAAATCAGTGCCACGAATTCTGTTTTTACAAACAGAAAACAAATTTCATAATTAGGGATGAGATTTTCATGCACTAAAAAATCGAAAATATGCGCTTAAAAGATGCGCTAAAAAATCCAAAATATGCACTAAAAAGCTAAAAATATGCACTAAAAAATAAAATGTGTGCAATAAAAATCTTGTTTTCATAGGAAAAACTTCTTAAAAAGTAAAAAATAATGCCGTGTTAAATAGTCATATTTAAAACTTTATATAAGCAAGAGTTTTTGAGAAATTAAGAATATCTATAAAAAAAATTAAAAATAAAAAAAATAATTTTTATTATTTTCAAAAGAAATTTTTAAAATTTAAAATAGTTTTTGAAACAAATAAATTTCAATTTGTGTTTTTGCTAAGTTATGCCAAAATATGCAAAAATATGCACTTAAAAGTTTGAAATATGCACAAAATATGCATTTAAAACCAAAATATGCAAAAATATGAATTTTCACCCAAATATGCAAAAATATGCAAAAACAAATCGATGCCATTTTAACGCAAATTTCTTGATTCGGAAAGATAATTGGTCGATATCGTTTTTAGACTATCGACAAAAAACATGCATTTGCATGGAAATCTCATCCCTATTCATAATATTCAACTAAAATTCAGTTGATGCAACAAAAATTCGGTTGATGCATCTGCATATAGATCGTCACAAATAAATGTCGGTAGTGACAATTGAATTGGATACAACTGGCTTTTAGTTGTAACAGAAACCGAATTTTGAGTTGGTGCAACTGAAAATTTTAGTTGGAAAATTATTGTTTGTGTGTAGTAACAACCTCATCTTATTCATCGGGAATTTCTGAGTCATGATTTTTACTAACTGTACCTATATAAAACTTCTTCAGTACCATAACGAACAAAACAAAAAAAGTATTACACTAAAAAAAAAAACCTTGTAAAGTTACCAAAAAATCTCGTGATTTTACGAGGCTATACTCGTAAAATAGGAGGTAGGTAAAATTCTCGTACAATTACGAGGATTTCCTCGTAACTTTGAATGCGCCAAAAATTGGTAAAATAACCAATTTTATTGGTAAAAATGTTGTTTTAAAACAGGAAAAAAATAATGGTAATTTTATAGGAAAAAATGGTAAATATGTTAAAAAAATGGTAAATTTACAAACCAAATTGGTAAATTTACAAAAAAAAATACAAAACAAAAAACAAATTGCAAATAAAAAAAATAAATGTTAATTTACAAAAAAAAAATTTAAAATTTTACCAATTTTTGGTAGTGATAATTTTTAAGACACAAAAATTATAAAAAGATTGATAAATTTACAAGAAAGTGGTAAATATATTAAAAAATGGTAAATTTGCAAAAAAAATTGTAAATTTACAAAAGAAAATGTTTAAAATTTACCAATTTTCAGTAGTGATAGTTTTTAATCCACAAAAACTACTGAAAAAATGGTAAACTTACAAAAAAAGTAAGTTAAACCTCGAAAAAAGTTGTCAATTAACAAAATGATATTGTTAATTTGCATTTATTTTGTAAAATGTCGAAAAAAATAAAAAATAAATGAAAAATATTACAAATTTTTGAGCAAATATAAAAAAATGTAAATTTATCAATCTTTAAAGTTAAATTTTTTTTGTTTTATTTTTAATAAGACCGAATTTACATAAGGCAATTTTAATTGCGGCAATTTTGATTTTCTAGTGTTTTAGAGAGAGAGGGAAGAATCTTATTGTTAGATCTCTCTCTGATACACGATAAAATCAGAATTGCCGCAATTAAAATTGCCTAATGTAAATACGGTCTAATATTTTTCTGTCTGGGACAAAGAAAATTAAAAAAAAAAATGTTGGACTTCGAAAGTTTTATGAAATTTTTTTTATACCCTCCACTTAGTGATACACTCAAAAAAAAAAGTTTGTAAAATTACAAGTAAAAGGTCTTGTAATTCTATTTTACTAATATTTTTGTCTTTTTACAAAAATTGTTGTATATTTAATAAAACGAAAACTACAGTTTGCTTTGTAATTTTACTATTATATGTTGGTAAATTTATTTTACAAAATTTTTAGGTAAATTTACAAAAAAGTGAATTATTTTACAAATTAAAAAAGTACTACAAGGTGTTTATTTTTTTTCACATGAAAACTGTTATTGTACAACAAAATTTTACTTGATGTTATTTAGTCTTTCTACCAAAAAAATGTGTTATTACAAAAATTTTTTTTTTAAGATCGCTTACAAGGTTTTCAGTTTGAAATGTATGTATTGAAAAGTATAAAATTACAATGTAATTTTACAAAACTTAGTTTATTACTAGAATTAATGTTGTTTTACAAAAAAAAAAAAATTATTCAACAACAGGACACGCAAAAATTTTCTAAGTTCAGATTTTTTTTTGCGTTTTGAAGTAAAAAATTTAGGTAAAAATAATTTTTTATAAATAAAAAATTTTATGAAAAAAAAATTTGGAAATTTTTTAAGTTCCGGACACAAAAATTTTTCAATTAATTGTAAGCTTAAGCAAAAAAATATAATTTTTACACCATTTTTTGGTAATTTGCGTTAAGTAAAATACCAAAATTTTTATGTGTTTCTACTTTATAATTGTTCATAGTTTATTTTTTTTTTGTATTTTTACCATTTTTTTGGTAATTTTACCATATTTTTTTGGTAATTTTTTTTTTTAATTTGGCACCTAAAATGTCAATAAAAAGCTGCCAATTATGAAAAATTAAGTTTTTCTTGTTTTAACAGGAACTTAAACATCTAATCTACAATATCCAAAAAAAAAAAATCAGATTTTTTAAAAATACTAGTGAAAATAATTAAAAATTCAAAAATTTTTTTTTATTTTTTGACTAATTTTTCCTGAAAATATAAGAAATTTCTTGTGTAGCCTCCTTCGCAATTCTCATATGTTCTACTTAAGAAAAACGAAATGTCGAAAAAAATAAAAAAAGTGCAGTGTTATACATTAAAAAGTTTGTTAAAAGTGTTCAAGTGAAAAATAAAAAAACATTTCAGGTTGTTAAAGTGCTACTCCAGCTGCCGAAGAAGGAAAAATAAGATGCACCAATGGAAAAAAACATTTAAATTTACAAAACAAATATGTAAATAAACCAAATTTTTTGTAAATTTACAAAACAGATATGAAAATTTAAAAAACAAAATTTTATACTTACGAAAAAAGTTGTAATTTTACAAAAATGAAGTAGAAAATACAAAAACAATATTGTAAATTTACAAATTTTTTGGTTAACCTACTGTTTTTACGGCAAAAAAATAAGAAAAAATGGTATATATACAAAAAAATTGTAAATTACCACTTTTTATCGTAAATATACAAGTTTTTGCCATAAAAAACAGTAGTTTAACCAAACAATTTGTAAATTTACAGTTTTGGTTTTTGATTTTCTACTTTATTTTGTAAATTTACAACTTTTTTTGTAAGTTTACAATTTTTTTTGTAAATTTTATTTTTTTGCAAATTTACAACTTTTATTGTAAATATACGTGTTTTCAATATTTTTTTCCGGTAAAAACAGTAGTTTAACCAAATAATTTGTTAATCTACAATTTATTTTTTTCATTTTCTATTTTTTCTTTGTAAAATAACAACCTTTTTCTGTAAGTTTACAATTTTGTTTTTTAAATTTACCAAATTTTTTGTAAATTTACAAAAAAAATGTTCACCTCGTAGTTAATATTTAACAAAAAAAATTGTAAATTTACATTTTCTTTTGTTAAATCAATTTACAAATTATCCCCGTAACATTACGGGGATTCTTGCTAGTACATATTTTACAAAACCGGCCCCGTAAAATCACGGGGATTTTATGTCATTTTACAAACTTTTTTTTTTGAGTGTACAGGGTATATATAAGTTTGTCATTCCGTTTGTAACTCATCGAAATATCGGCCTGGGACCCCATAAAGTATATATATTATTGATCAGTGATCGATTCTAGGACATTCTAGCGATGTCCGTCTGTCCGTCGGTCCGTCTGTCCGTCTGTCTGTGGAAATGGTGATCACGGACAAGATATTAGACAGAGATAACTGAAACTTAACATATTTATTTGAAGTTCTCCAGAGAAGTTTGGGCGATATCGGTTTAGCGGTTCAAAAGTTATAAACGAAAATGTAAGGACACCTCAAAAATTTCAGTACATTCAACATAACCTAAAAATACAAAATGCTTTAATTTGCCTGCTGGTTGACATATGTGAACACCAAATGGTATTTAAACAAGTACACTCAAAAAAAAAAGTTTGTAAAATTACAAGTGAAAAGTCTTGTAATTCTATTTTACTAATATTTTTGTCTTTTTACAATTTAAATTGTTGTATATTTAATAAAACGAAAACCACAGTTTGCTTTGTAATTTTACTATTATATGTTGGTAAATTTATTTTACAAATTTTTTAGGTAAATTTACAAAAAAGTGAATTATTTTACAAATTAAAAAAAATATTACAAGGTGTTTAGTTTTTTTACACAAGAAAACTGTTATTGTACAACAAAATTTACTTGATGTTATTTAGTCTTTTTACCAAAAAATGTGTTATTACAAAAATTTTTTTAAGATCGTTTACAAGGCTTACAAGGTTTTCAGTTTGAAATGTATGTATTGAAAAGTACAAAACTCCAACGTAATTTTACAAAACTTATTTTATTACACTCAAAAAAAAAAGTTTGTAAATTTACAAGTAAAAGGTCTTGTAATTCTATTTTACTAATTTTTTTGTCTTTTTACAAAAATTGTTGTATATTTAATAAAACGAAAACTACAGTTTGCTTTGTAATTTTACTATTATATGTTGGTAAATTTATTTTACAAATTTTTTAGGTAAATTTACAAAAAAGTGAATTATTTTACAAATTAAAAAAATATTACAAGGTGTTTAGTTTTTTTACACAAGAAAACTGTAATTGTACAACATAATTTTACTTGATGTTATTTAGTCTTTTTACCAAAAAAATGTTTTATTACAAACATCTTTTTTTTAAGATCGTTTACAAGGTTTTCAGTTTGAAATGTATGTATTGAAAAGTACAAAATTTCAATATAATTTTACAAAACTTATTTTATTACTAGAATTAATGTTGTTTTACAAAAAAAAAGTAATTATTCAACAATAGGACACGCAAAAATTTTCTAAGTTCAGATTTTTTTTTTTTGCGTTTTGGAGTAAAAAATTTAGTTAAAAATAATTTTTTATAAATAATTTTTACACCATTTTTTTGGAAATTTGCGCTAAGTAAAATACCACAATTTTTATGTGTTTCTACTATATAATTGTTCTAGTTTTTTTTTTTGTATTTTTACCATTTTTTTTGGTGATTTTACCATATTTTTTTGGTAATTTTTTTTTTTTAAATTTGGTACCTAAAATGTCAATAGAAAGCTGCCAATTATGAAAAATCAAACGTCGAAAAAAAAAATAAAAAAGTGAAAAAAATCTTTTCAGGTTGTTGAAGTGCTACTCCAGCTGCCGAAGAAGGAAAAATAAGATGCACCAATGGAAAAAACCTTTAAATTTACAAAACCAATATGTAAATAAACCAATTTTTTTGTAAATTTACAAAACAAATATGAAAATTTAAAAAACAAAATTGTATACTTACGAAAAAAGTTGTAATTTTACAAAAATGAAATAGAAAATACTAAAACAATATTGTAAATTTACAAATTTTATGGTTAAACTACTGTTTGTACGGCAAAAAAATAAGGAAAAATGGTACATATACAATAAAAATTGTAAATTTACCACTTTTTATTGTAAATATACAAGTTTTTTGCATAAAAAACAGTAGTTTAACCAAATAATTTGTTAATCTACAATTTATTTTTTTCATTTTCTATTTTTCCTTGTAAAATAACAACCTTTTTCTGTAAGTTTACAATTTTGTTTTGTAAATTTACCAAATTTTTTGCAAATTTACAAAAAAAATGTTCACCTCGAAGATGATATTTTACAAAAAAATTTGTAAATTTACATTTTCTTTTGTTAAATCAATTTACAAATTATCCCCGTAACTTTACGGGGATTCTTGCTAGTACATATTTTACAAAACCTGCCCCGTAAAATCACGGGGATTTTATGTCATTTTACAAACTTTTTTTTTTGAGTGTACTAGAATTAATGTTGTTTTACAAAAAAAAAAAAAAATTATTCAACAATAGGACGCGTAAAAATTTTCTAAGTTCGGATTTTTTTTTTTTTACGTTTTGGAGTAAAAAATTTAGTTAAAAATAATTTTTTATAAATAAAAAATTTCATCAAAAAAATTTTTGGAAATTTTTTAAGTTCCGGAAACAAACATTTTTCAACTAATTATAAGCTTTAGCAAAAAAAATAATTTTTACACCATTTTTTTGGTAATTTGCGTTAAGTAAAATACCACAATTTTTATGTGTTTCTACTATATGATTGTTCTAGTATTTTTTTTTTTTTTTTTGTATTTTTACCTTTTTACACTCAAAATAAATTCTCTGTCCAATCAGCAGAAAAATCTGCTGAAAATACACCCATTTTGAGCCATATGAGAAATCTGCTGATTTTAGCAGATACGGTTTGCTAAATATCTGTCATAAGAGGTGAATAAATATAACAAGAAAAAAAAAACATACGGCGTCAGCCAGCATCGAACTCGCCACCTTCCGATTTGAAAGTACACTTCTTAACCACTACGCTACGGAAGCTTATACTTTTATCTGGCGTTTTAGTTATTAAACATGTGTGTTTTTCGACAGCAGAGAAATCTGATTTTAGCAGAAATATCTGCTGATTTTAGCAGAACAATCTGCTGATTTCAGCAGAGCAATCTGTTGACAATCTGTTCTGCTTTTTTTTTTATATAAAAAAATTTCTTGAAAAAATAATGAAATTCAGCAAACAAAATCAGTATTAACATAGTAAAATGTCTGTTATTTTCTTAAACTGAATGACAGAGATTTTAGTAAAAATATCCTTCTCAGCAGAACAATCTGCTTAAAGATTGCTAATTCAAATTGAAAGTCGTTTTACAGATTTTTTGACAGAGTTTTTCTTTTGAGTGTAGGTAATTTTACCGTATTTTTTTGGTAATTTTTTTTTTTAAATTTGGCACCTAAAATTTCAATAAAAAGCTGCTATTTATGAAAAATTAAGTTTTTCTTATTAAGTTTTTCTTTTTTATTTTCCGATTTTTTAAAAATACTTGTGAAAATAATTAAAAATTAAAAAAATTTTTTTTTTATTTTTCCTGAAAATACAAGAAATTTCTTGTGTAGCCTCCTTCGCAATTATCATATGTTCTACTTAAGAAAAACGAAATGTCGAAAAAAATAAAAAAGTGCAGTGTTATACATTAAAAAGTTTGTTAAAAGTGTTCAAGTGAAAAAAAATCATTTCAGGTTGTTGAAGTGCTACTCCAGCTGCCGAAGAAGGAAAAATAAGATTCACCAATGGGAAAAAACCTTTAAATTTACAAAACAAATATGTAAATAAACCAAATTTTTTGTAAATTAACAAACAAATATGAAAATTTAAAAAACAAAATTGTATACTTACGAAAAAAGTTGTAATTTTACAAAAATGAAGTAGAAAATACAAAAACAATAACAGTAGTTTAACCAAATAATTTGTTAATCTACAATTTATTTTTTTTCATTTTCTATTTGTTCTTTGTAAAATAACAACCTTTTCTGTAAGTTTACAATTTTGTTTTGTAAATTTACCAAATTTTTTGTAAATTTCCAAAAAAAAATGTTCACCTAAGTAGAAGTTAATATTTACAAAAAAAATTGTAAATTTACATTTTCATTTGGGGGGGCCCTGTAGGCTAGTTGGTAGCGTGCTAGTCTATGAAAGAGGGGGTCGTGGGTTCGATTCCCACCAAAACCCTTGGTCGATTTCGCTACAACGAGACGACGGTCATTGTTACCAGTTCTCGGTTAGGTTAAAATTATTTAAAATGAGTTGTAAATAAAAATTGGAAAAATAAATAAAAACTGATCATTGCAATGCATTGGATCAAATTATTATTATTATTATTATATTATTATTATTATTTTCATTTGTTAAATCAATTTACAAATTATCCCCGTAACATTACGGGGATTCTTGCTAGTACATATTTTACAAAACCTGCCCCGTAAAATCACGGGGATTTTATGTCATTTTACAAATTTTTTTTTGAGTGTACGAACATATTTTTGACAAAAAAAAGACAAAAATAGCTGATTTTTTTTTTCGCGGAAATTTTTTTCAAAAATTTTTTTTTTATTTTTTTTCAAAAGTAAATTCCTTTTAAATAATGTTTTTTGCAATAATCATTTGAAATTGTGGAGGGTATCACTACATTCGGCAAGGCCGACTTAAACTTTTTTACTTGTTTTTAAATCTTTTTTAATAATTCTTTACTCCAAAATGCAAAAAAATGTGTTAGGGACTCAGAAAATTTATAAAAAAAAATTTTTGTTAAACAACATAATTCCTCGTAATAAAATCATTTTTGTAAAATAACTAGATTTTTTAAAAATTAACTAGAATCCACTTAATAAATTTTTCAAAATTTTGTCAACTTTTTTTAAATATTCTTCAATAAAAAATAAAAAAAAATTTGTCCGGGACTTGGAAAATTAAAAAAAAAAATTTTTTTTTTGTTAAACAACATAAATCCTCGTATAACATAATTTTTGTAAAATAAAATTTTTTTGTAAATCAACTAGAGTCCTCGTAAAAAAACTTTGTAAAATTATTTTTTTTTTTGTAAAATAACCTTTCAAAATGGTAGAATACAATTAAGAAAAAAAATTGTAAAACTACCAATAAAACTGTAGTTCTCGTTTAAGCTACAAGATTTTTTTAAGTACAAGATTTTTTGTTAAGAAACAAGGAAAATTGTTAAATATTGGTAGAACGGGATTACAAGGCATTTTACCAGGCGTTTTACCAGTTTTTTTTTTTTTTTTGAGTGTAGCATATCATATGAGTTATTGTCTTGAATTCATAAAAAACTAAAAAAAATACTTATAGTTTTTCCTGAATTTTCCGGTACAATTTTCTAATTTCTATTTCCCTAAAAGCCTTGATCGATCCATTACTTACAATCAAAAAAAAACCTGTTAAAACGACAACAAAAGTTTGTCATTTTTTTTCTACCTCCTATTTGACAAGAATTCCTAATAATTTTACAAGCTTTAATTTACAATTTTTTTTTTGGAAATTTGTAAAAGTACAAACAAAATTGTGAAATTACAAAAAAATTTAAATTTCGATCGAAAATTTGTTGTTAGAAAACAAGGAAAACTGTCAAATATTGTATAAGAATTAAAAGTCAAGCCTTTGGGGGGTTATAGGGAGGGGGGCGGTATGGGAAAACTGGCAATTGAAATGATTTTTATGGTCATATTCGGATTCAGCGACCCCAAAACCTACACTAATAACTCTGTTAAATTACAGAAAAACTCTGCTAATTTAACAGAGTACACCATACTTTTCCAGCTAACAACATTTCTTTGTAATTTTACTAAAAAACTCTGTAAAATGATTTTGACAAAAAAACTGTTAATTTACAGAGTTTATAGTAAAATATTGGTTAAATATGAAAGCTTTTTGACAGAGAAAACTCTGTAATTTGACTTTAAAACTCCGTAAAATGATTTGGACAAAAAAAAAACTGTTAATTTACAGAGTTTCTAGTAAAATATTGCTATTTTGCTACTTTTTCAACTTTTTCTCAAAAAAAAAAAATATACAGATAAAATTTTGATGTTTGGTAACAAAAACTACTCAAAACAGAAAACTTTTTTGGTTATAAAATATACGAAGTATTTTGCTTAAATCTGTATTTTAGCAGAAAACTCTGTTAATTATCTGTAAAATTAAGATTACACAGTAAAAAGTAATATAACAGAGGAAACTTTGTTTTTTTGTCACAACAAAATACAAAATATTTTCTTTAAATCTGTATTTTGACAGAAAACTCTGTCAAACATCTGTTGAATTGAGATTACAGTCATTTTACAGAGTATTTTACAGAGTTATTATTTTGAGTGTAGAAATAAATGGGTCTACCCTCTGGGTCTGGACACTTTTTTTGTGTGACTGTGTAATAGCATGTCCCGAAATCAGAAAATTTTGGAATTTCTTTAGGGCATACCCCTAGAACGGTGCTTATTGAAGAGCTGATTACGGGAAGAATAATTAAAAAAATGTTGGAGGTCATCTTCAGGGCGCAACCAGCGCTTAAAGTTTACATCCGTGGTGCATTTGGTAAAAAAAAAAGTATATTTATTAATTTTTAAAAATGGTGCCAAAAGTTTCGTTAGGTAGAGTACATTCAGGAAAAAATATTTATAAAGTTTTCATGGTGCAATTTTGGTCCAGCGCAACGTTTTGAAACTTCGAAGATGCATAATTTATTTCATATTTTTTTAAGTTTTTGTAAAAAACTGCTTTTCATACAAAGGCTTGAACATAAACTCAGTTTTATACAAAATTTTAAAAGAACTCTTACAAACTCCGGTTTTTACAAAAACTTAAAAAAATATATAATAAATTGCACCTTTTGAAAATTTCAAAACGTTGTGCTGGACCAAAATTCCTCCATGAAAACTTAACAAATATCTTTTCCAGTATGTACTCTACCTAACGAAACTTGTGGCACCAATTTTAAAAATAAAAAAAAATATTTTTTTTTACCAAATGCTGTAGCGCAATGTTGAGTAGCGCTCACCCAATATGTTGACTGAATTGTCAAAAATTAAACCGTTCAGCAGAATGTTGGGGAGCCGTTAAGTAGCAGTTTTCTCTGCTGAACGTCATCATTGTATCAATAAAAAAGTTTCTAATATTATGACAGAGTTTTCTTAATATAAAATATTAAATTTTATGACATTTTCGGAAGACACAATTTTCTTAGATTCTGAAACATTTCTCGTATAGAAAACTATTAAGGTTATTACCCCCAGTTTCTGTAACACGAACGACATTCGTTCGTGACGAATTTGTGTGTATTTTGTTTTTGTAACAAAAACAAAATACATGCAAATTCGTCGCAGACGATTGGCGTTCGTATTACAGAAACTGGTGGTTAGTCATTTTTACTATAGAACAATTTTAAGATTCTAAGACATTCTTCTGCAGATTTTAAAATTTTTTTTACCAAAAAAATCTAAGACGTTGTTTCTATAGAATATTTCACAGATTTAAAAACAAATTTCTCACATGAAAATTTTCAGATTCTGAAAAATGATTGGATTCTGAAACATTTTTCATATACACAAAGAAAAAGCTTCTTCATATTGATGAAGTGTTACATCATTTTCAAGAAATTGATAATGCAGTGTCATCAATATGATGAAATTTCTTCATAATTTTTGATGACATTGTGTCATCAATGTGATGAAATGTTTCATCATTATAATAACAATGTGTCATCAAGATTAATGAAACAATGTCACCATATTGATGACTAGGGAGTAGACTGGCCCTTATTTTTAAAGTTGCTCCGAATCCCGCTCCCCGGGGCTCATTTCGTGAGGCTACCGGAAAAACTAATCCAGAAAAAATGTCAGCTCATTTGAATAATTTGTGAGCTATCCCAAGCCCTTCAAAATTTTGAAAAACAATTACAAGGGGAAAATATGACTTTTTATTCAATTTCTAAATTTTTTTTCGATATTTTGAGTTAAACTTAAATTCAAGTGACTACTAAATTATGATTTGCAGTAAATTGTCTCTCTAATAAGGCAATAAACACTAAAATTGGATGAAAATCAGCCAAGTTATTACAACTTCCCCGGGCAACTAACGTGTGGCAGACCACTTAATCAAGGAATTCGAACCCAATTCTTTAAATTTATTGAAATAATCTACTGTAACAAAATTTTTTTTATTCTTCAAGGTCCAATGTTCTAAGATAATAAGTATTTTTCATGTTGCATTTTTCTAACTTGTTTAAAATAAATTCTTAAAGGTTCTTAATTTTTCTACACCGTTTTCAAATCTCCAATTTTAAATTTTTTTGTTAAAGAAATTTTAAAAATCGACAATTGGAGTTTTAAACATGAACAGATTTTCTGAGCGGATATTGATGAAACTACTTGATTTTCTGAGCGGAAATTAATAAAACTGCTTGATGTTATTTAAAAAGGTCAAAAATTAAGTATTTGCTTTTAAATTGACCCTTAAGTGTTGTTGGGTTCTACATGACCCTATGAAAAATAAATACTTATATTTTCTCCATTAAAAAATATTATAGTCCCTAACAGCGCACTATAGGGAATTTTTAGGTATTTTCTGGCCAAAACTCTTCTATCTGAGATATCGACCCGAAATTTGGCAAGATTGTTTGGTATGATGTTTTTAGGCTCTATATAAAAAATAGGCATGGACGGACATGACTACACTCAAAATAATCACTCTGTTAAATTACAGAGATACTCTGCTGAGCCAGCAGAAAATACCATAGATTTCCAACCAGCAAGATTTTTTGTTATTTTACGAAGAAAACTCTGTAAAATGATTTCGATCAAAAAAAAACAGTAAATTTACAGAATTATCTGTAAAATACTGATAAAACCAAGAAGAATTTTACCAAAAAACTCTGTAAATTAACAAAGTTTTAGTTAAATGCATTTATGAGTTCAAAATTTTACAAAAAAAACTGTAAATTTACAAAGTTTTAGTTAAATCCATTTTATGAGTAAAACTTCTCTTTTTCAAAAACATTAATTAAAATTAAAATTTTGTTAAATTTTCCTGCTTTAATGCTTCCAAATTTTAAATTTACTTTTTTTATTTTTGTGAAAATTACAAGTTTTTAGCGAGTAACTCCAATTTTACAAAATTTTGTTTTTCGGTCACAAGAAAATACGAAGTATTTTCTTAAAATCTGTATTTCGACAGATAACTTTGTCAAATATCTGTCGAATTGAGATTACAGTCATTTTACAGAGTATTTAACAGAGTAATTATTTTGAGTGTACAGCATCTTTTCACGATTTAAAAAAAAGTAAATTAGTTATAAAAGTTTGTATGTATAAAACAATACTAAAAAAATAGTTAATCTCAAAACATCATCAGTAACATAATTTACCTTCATTTTTTTGTTACTAACGATAAAGGTAAGTCACGCGTGACCATTTGAGACTCACGAAGTTTTTTCAGTGAATTTGATCTAAATAATTTTTCGAAAAACAATAAAAAAAATGGAACTAGTTTGTAATCCAATTTTATGAAAAATATTGCGGTGATTGTCGAGACTCACGCACATCTCACGTTAATTCAAAGTATTTGAGACACTTTAACATTTTTATATGTAAAAATTCAATTCAAAAACTTGTAGTGGTATTTTAAAAATATTTTTTTTTTGATAGTAGGCTTTAAAAATGCACAAATGTCATAATTTTTATTAATTTTGAGATTAAATGCGAACATTTTAATATTGCGTTCAGTCACGGTAAACACTATTTTTTTGTGAAAATTATTATTAAAAAATACTTATTATGAACAATATTAACAGTGAAATAGGTAAGTAATCATAATATTAATAAGGGATTTTAAGTTATTTACATAACTGTTGTTTAATTAAGAATCACACCGATTTAAAAATGTCGAATTGTACGAAGTGTGGATAAAAGAAAAAAGTTCTTCCAGCAAGAATTTGGACCTATAAACCCCCTTCTTGGCCCCAATTTTGCTTGACAAGTATAGATCCTTTTGTCCCTAAAATAGAGATTTTTATTTTACAAACTTTGGGGACTTACAGTGAGTAAGTGGATAAAGTTAGAGACTAACTTAGACTAACAAAAACTATTTGGCAAGTATACTTGCCTGTGGTCGTCAAAAGGTTAAAATACACATAATCTATTACAAAGCATGATAAAAAAATAAAGATATAGCTCATATTTTATATCTATCATAAAACATTTTTTTGCGAAATTTCTACAAAATATATTTAATAATAGCTCCATTCGATTACCTACTACAATTTACTATTTTGTACTCGTTTTACTATTTTTGCTCAAAAACCGTTCGAGTACTCATAAAAATAATAAATGTAGTAATCAATTTAAGAGAAAACGTATTTCTCTTTTACTAAAATTTTACTACAATTTACCGGCAAAATTTCAATGAGTAAAAATAAAATTATGTCAAAAAAAAATTATTGACAAAATTTTATTTTTTATTTATTTAAAAAAAAAAAATGTTTATACATACATAAAATAAATTTTTGTCTGCAAATTTGTTATTAAAAATTAAAAACACCATAAAAAACCAATGTTGGCAATCGATACCTTTTCAATACCGTTATCCGTTTCAAAACCCTTTAAATTGAATACCGGTACCAATACCGAAACTCAGTTTTGGTATCGGATACCGGTATCCAAAAACCTTTTCCTTCGGTACCGGTACGTACCGGTATTGAAACGGTTTTTCTTAAAAACCCATTTAAAAAAAAAAAAAAAATTAATAGAAAATTTTTAATTTTTTTGGTTTTTTAAATGAAAAATCGTACTCCAAATGCCTACCCGAAGTCTCATAAAAATCAAACAAATCTTTGAGCACCCACATCGTGGATTAAGTAAAAATTTAAAAAAAAAAGTCATACTTACTTCAACCGCTATGCGGGAGTAGAAGAAAATTATTGATTTTCACGAAATTTTTTGGTGTCAGTTAGATTTTCAATAGAAACTTTCTGAACCCCTTAGTATATTTAAGTTTTTTGGAGATTTTTATTTAATCCGCGATGTGGGTGCCCAAGGATTTTTTTTTATATTTATAGGACTTCGTGGTTCAAAAATTATTAGCAAAACCGTAAATTTCAAACTGGTTTTACCTTTAGTTCACGTGTTGAAAAACCCCCTAAAACAGCTTTAAAAACATTGAAGAGTCAGAAAAATATTTTATTTTTTTGTCACTCACAAATATTTTTACAATTAAAAAAACTTACACTCGAAAAAAATGTTACACTCAAAAAATGTTGTATTTTTTTCAAAAATGGCTATAAAAAAGTTTTTTACCCAAAATAAAATATTTCTAATCAAAATTGTTAATTTTTTCACGTTAGAAACCTAACTATCACTTTAAAAGAGCACTGTGGAGGGTATTCATGGATTCGGCTAAGTCGAATTTAACTATTCTTTTTATTTTAACATATTTTTTTTTACTTTTCTTAACCCATTTTGGACCAAGATTCAATTTTATTTTTATTTATTTGAAAAAGGTACTTTTTTAGGGTAATTAGCAACCGCTGATCTCAAAAATCTTGTCAAAAAAATTTTCAAAGCGCCGTTATCCCAGAAAAGCTTGCATTTCAAAATTTTGTGCAATTTAAATGTTTGGATTTATTTGATATTTTATTAATTTGTTTCAAATTAGTAAAATTTGATAATAAATTAAATCTGAAAAAATTTAAAAATAATCAAAAAAATTAAAAGCCGAAAATCAAAAAATGGTAAATTTTCGTTTTAGCTTGAAACAATTTCTGTACTGATTTGCATTGCATTTCATGGACATATAAATTGCGGTGGTCAAGTGGGGATATTTTTTTTTAATTGCAGAGAGATGAGACTTAACATTCGTAACCATAATTACCCGAAATTCCACCTTTTTCATACATAAATATTTTTTTGAAAAAGGTGTTCTCTACTGTTAAACAAATGAAACATTTTTATGTCAGAATAACTTCAAAGTCCTGCACTTTGATCAAGGGGATTAGAAAATTACAGTTTTCTCGGTCCGGCAACGTCCCCGCCGACCCCCTAAGAAAACGCTATTTTAATTTTTTTCACATTTTTAAGGGCATTTTATCAAAAATGCTAAAAATAAATACGTATTTAGTATTAAAATTGAAAAAAATATTTTTTTTTTAGTTTTTATGCGTTTTTATATTTTAAGCTTTTTTTTTGATAATACCGGTACGTACCGGTATCGACGTTTCGGTATCGGTAATACCGTAACCGATTCAACTCAAATACCGTAACCGATACCGATACCGAAATAAATAAAAAAACGATACCAATACCGATATCGATACCGTTATTCGTTTCGATTGCCAACCTTGTAAAAAACAATTAAATTGCAACGGGATGCATGTTTCCTAAAACGAATGGAATAAGTTAAAATCTCTAGGAAAATCAGATAAAAATAAAAGAAACAACGTGGAATTTCGTAGGAATATGGATAATTTTTTTAGAACCAGATGCACTTTTGATCTGTCCGTCGGCTGAGGCCTTTTTTCTTAAAGAGCTTCCGTCTTGAACAAATCCTCAAGATTTCAAAGATGATGTGGAATCTTTCTATAAAAAATATCCAGGATATACATTTGAGGGTTTTTCTTTTGAGAAACTACCTCAGTTTAGTTTTTCTTCAGAAAACAGTCTTTTAAGTTTGTTTTTACTAATCAAAGATGAAAAAAATGAGTAAAATCTTAGGATTCAGAGAGTATTTGCAGTAGCAAATACTTTTTCTATAGGAAAAATGTCTCAGAATCTGATAAAAATTTCTCAGAATCTGAGGTTTTTTCTATAGGAAAAATGTCTTAGAATGTGAGACTTTTTCTATTGGAAAAATGTTTTAGAATCTGAGACTTTTTCTATTGGAAAAATGTTTTAGAATCTGAGACTTTTTCTATTGGAAAAATGTCTCAGAATCTGAGAATTTTTATATAGGAAAAATGTCTCAGAATCTGAGAATTTTTATATAGGAAAAATGTCTCAGAATCTTAGACTTTTTCTATAAGAAAAATGTCTCAGAATCTGAAATATATCACAGAATCTGATTCTTTTTCTATAGGAAAAATGTCTCAGAATCTGAGACTTTTTCTATAGGAAAAATGTCTCAGAATCTGAGACTTTTTCTATAGGAAAAATGTCTCAGAATCTGAGACTTTTTCTATAGGAAAAATGTCTCAGAATCTGAGACTTTTTCTATAGGAAAAATGTCTCAGAATCTGAGACATTTTTCCTATAGAAAAAGAATCAGATTCTGTGATATATTTCAGATTCTGAGACATTTTTCTTATAGAAAAAGTCTAAGATTCTGAGACATTTTTCCTATATAAAAATTCTCAGATTCTGAGACATTTTTCCTATATAAAAATTCTCAGATTCTGAGACATTTTTCCAATAGAAAAAGTCTCAGATTCTAAAACATTTTTCCAATAGAAAAAGTCTCACATTCTAAGACATTTTTCCTATAGAAAAAACCTCAGATTCTGAGAAATTTTTATCAGATTCTGAGACATTTTTCCTATAGAAAAAGTATTTGCTATGTCTCAGAATCTGAGACTTTTTCTATAGGAAAAATGTCTCAGAATCTGAGACTTTTTCTATAGGAAAAATGTTTCAGAATCTGAGACTTTTTCTATAGGAAAAATGTCTCAGAATCTGAGACTTTTTCTATAGGAAAAATGTCTCAGAATCTGAGACTTTTTCTATAGGAAAAATGTCTCAGAATCTGAGACTTTTTCTATAGGAAAAATGTCTCAGAATCTGAGACTGTTTCTATAGGAAAAATGTCTCAGAATCTGAGACTTTTTCTATAGGAAAAATGTCTCAGAATCTGAGACTTTTTCTATAGGAAAAATGTCTCAGAATCTGAGACTTTTTCTATAGGAAAAATGTCTCAGAATCTGAGACTTTTTCTATAGGAAAAATGTCTCAGAATCTGAGACTTTTTCTATAGGAAAAATGTCTCAGAATCTGAGACTTTTTCTATAGGAAAAATGTCTCAGAATCTGAGACTTTTTCTATAGGAAAAATGTCTCAGAATCTGAGACTTTTTCTATAGGAAAAATGTCTCAGAATCTGAGACTTTTTCTATAGGAAAAATGTCTCAGAATCTGAGACTTTTTCTATAGGAAAAATGTCTCAGAATCTGAGACTTTTTCTATAGGAAAAATGTCTCAGAATCTGAGACTTTTTCTATAGGAAAAATGTCTCAGAATCTGAGACTTTTTCTATAGGAAAAATGTCTCAGAATCTGAGACTTTTTCTATAGGAAAAATGTCTCAGAATCTGAGACTTTTTCTATAGGAAAAATGTCTCAGAATCTGAGACTTTTTCTATAGGAAAAATGTCTCAGAATCTGAGACTTTTTCTATAGGAAAAATGTCTCAGAATCTGAGACTTTTTCTATAGGAAAAATGTCTCAGAATCTGAGACTTTTTCTATAGGAAAAATGTCTCAGAATCTGAGACTTTTTCTATAGGAAAAATGTCTCAGAATCTGAGACTTTTTCTATAGGAAAAATGTCTCAGAATCTGAGACTTTTTCTATAGGAAAAATGTCTCAGAATCTGAGACTTTTTCTATAGGAAAAATGTCTCAGAATCTGAGACTTTTTCTATAGGAAAAATGTCTCAGAATCTCAGACTTTTTCTATAGGAAAAATGTCTCAGAATCTGAGACTTTTTCTATAGGAAAAATGTCTCAGAATCTGAGACTTTTTCTATAGGAAAAATGTCTCAGAATCTGAGACTTTTTCTATAGGAAAAATGTCTCAGAATCTGAGACTTTTTCTATAGGAAAAATGTCTCAGAATCTGAGACTTTTTCTATAGGAAAAATGTCTCAGAATCTGAGACTTTTTCTATAGGAAAAATGTCTCAGAATCTGAGACTTTTTCTATAGGAAAAATGTCTCAGAATCTGAGACTTTTTCTATAGGAAAAATGTCTCAGAATCTGAGACTTTTTCTATAGGAAAAATGTCTCAGAATCTGAGACTTTTTCTATAGGAAAAATGTCTCAGAATCTGAGACTTTTTCTATAGGAAAAATGTCTCAGAATCTGAGACTTTTTCTATAGGAAAAATGTCTCAGAATCTGAGACTTTTTCTATAGGAAAAATGTCTCAGAATCTGAGACTTTTTCT
The DNA here is from genome assembly GCA_963921195.1 of Pegoplata infirma. Taxonomy (NCBI): domain Eukaryota; kingdom Metazoa; phylum Arthropoda; class Insecta; order Diptera; family Anthomyiidae; genus Pegoplata; species Pegoplata infirma. Next base: position 156,988,947 of record OY992536.1, on the reverse strand, counting down.
ATAGGAAAAATGTCTCAGAATCTGAGACTTTTTCTATAGGAAAAATGTCTCAGAATCTGAGACTTTTTCTATAGGAAAAATGTCTCAGAATCTGAGACTTTTTCTATAGGAAAAATGTCTCAGAATCTGAGACTTTTTCTATAGGAAAAATGTCTCAGAATCTGAGACTTTTTCTATAGGAAAAATGTCTCAGAATCTGAGACTTTTTCTATAGGAAAAATGTCTCAGAATCTGAGACTTTTTCTATAGGAAAAATGTCTCAGAATCTGAGACTTTTTCTATAGGAAAAATGTCTCAGAATCTGAGACTTTTTCTATAGGAAAAATGTCTCAGAATCTGAGACTTTTTCTATAGGAAAAATGTCTCAGAATCTGAGACTTTTTCTATAGGAAAAATGTAACAGAATTTAGGACTTTCTATTTGAAAAATGTAACAAAATCTGAGACTTTTTATGAAAATGTCTCAGAATCTGAGATTTTTTGTATAAGAAAAATGTCTCAGAATATTTTTAGTTCAAGGGAAAGACGGCGGAAATAAAAGACTCCAAAATAAGTGCAGATACATAAATTAAAAAATAACTTTTTAGGCCCCTGCAAAATAAACCTGGATATGCCCCTGGTCAAAAATTCTGACGGTTTTTGTATTCCAAACAATCTTCAGATTATTAGACAAAAGTTTTTCTAAGCGTTAAGTTTTTGGAAAAACTTTTTTGATTCTAAGATACTTTAAAAAGGTCAAATTCTTTAAAACAAATCGGATTCCTAAGGATTTATATATGTATACAGGCGCGGATCCAGGAATTTCATTTGGGGGGGGAGATTTAAAAAAAAAATTTACCAAAAAATATAAAAGTTTAATTGGAAGCGGGGGGGGGGGGGTGTGTGGGTGTAAATTTTTGTTAATATTTTTAATATTAAGTAACAAATTGAAAACCAAAAAAAAAAAATGTTTTCTTAAATGCGGATCCAGCTTATGGATTTGGGTGAAATTTTTGTTTATCCAAAAAATTTTTCAAGATTTACTTCGTAAATTCAAACTTTGAAGTTTTATTTACAAATTTTAAGACCTGCTCTCGAAATGATCATAAAATTGACAAATTAAATGTGTAGAAAAATATTGATATTGTGACTTTTCAGTCATTAAAAATTTATATTATGAGTTTTCAGACATAAAATTTGGCTTGTGACAATCATAGCCATTCACAACTGTGAACAGACTTGTAAACTTTTATATGTATAAAAATCCTATTTCTCAGAAATCTTCCGAAAAAACTTTTTAATAAAGTATGCAATTTTTGTACATGTTTCCGTCACAAAATTTCTCAGGTGTTGAGACATTTTTACTACAGAAAATCTCTTAGATTCTCAAATACAGAAAAATAACCCATTTCTGAGATATTTGCCTTAAGAAAAATGTTCAGGTCCCGAATTACGGCATTCGATATCGAAATTTTGCTATCGAAATCTGTTTTTTATTTTCCAAGATAAAATGTTGACGCCAATTCTACCTAATCAGGGATGAAGTACTTTGTACTCATAAAGCAAATAAAACTAAAATATAGTGTAATTATTATTCGTATATTTTTAAATAGGTACGAAAGTTTTGAATGTATCGAAATTTCATTTGTTCACGAATGCGGTAATTCGGCCCAGATTCTAAAACCCTTTCATATAAAAATGTTGTTTTATTCTCAGATCGAATTTTCTATAGAAAATATTATAGATTCAAGATTTTTCGCTTAGAAAATGTCTCACATTTTTAAACTTTATTTTAGGGAAATAATCTGAGATTCTGTGACATTCTTTCTATAATTTTTTTTCCAAATTCTGATATACTTTTCTTATAAAAAACCTCTTAAATAATTCTTATATATTTTGTATACACAAATTTTCAGATCCTGAAGAATTTTACGGTTTTAATGCCATCTAATGTTCTCCAAGGCAATTTCTTAGATTCTCAAAAATTTTCATATAAAAAAATTATTACTGTTGGACACAATTTTAAAAGAAAAATTTCCATATTCAGAGACACATTTCCTATAGAAAAATTCTCAGAATCTGCCAACAGAAAAATTTTGCAGATTCTGCGAGATTAGTCATACAAAGTTGTTTTCTATAGGAAAGTTCTAAAACATTTTTCCTATAAGAAAATCTAAAATTTTGATAAACTTTTCCTGTAGAAAAATTCGTAGATTCTAAAAGATTTTTTAAACAAAGAAATCCTCATATTCTTAAAAATTTTTCCATAAAAAGTCTATGATTCGAAAATATATTTCCGCATAGAAAACTAAGATTTTAAGACGTTTTTCCTGTAGAAATGTAATCCGATTCTAAGCAATTTATTTGTAGAAAAACTCTTTTCAGATTCTTAAACATTCTCAGTTGCTGAGGAATTTTTTACATAGAAAAGTTATAAGACATTTTTCCTAAAATTTGAGATAATTTTTCAATCAAAAAATTCTTTTATTCAGACTCAAAATCATAAGTATCAAGATATTTTCTAAAGGCAAAATCTTGACTTCTGAGACATTTTTCTATAAAAAATATTTTAGATAATACTTTTTCCTTACAAAATGATAAAAAAAAGTTATTCGGTTAGAAAATGTCCACGATTCTATTGACATTTTAGTTTCTCATATGAAATTTCATAAATTCTGAAACATTTTATCCTGAGGATGCAAAAATTTTTTTAGGATTGAGGCTATGTGTGCTGACTTAAATCATCAGCACACGTATAACTCTCTTTAGGGTTTTTTACCTTTTTTCTTTCAATCTTCTTTCCTTTCCCTTCCTTTTTTCATTTTCCTTTCCCTTTCTTTCTTTCTTTCTTTCTTTCTTTCTTTCTTTCTTTCTTTCTTTCTTTCTTTCTTTCTTTCTTTCTTTCTTTTTTCCTTTTTTCCTTTTTTCCTTTCTTTTTTTTTTTTTGAAATCGTTTTGGGGGGGGAGAAATCCCATTCTCCCCCCCCCTGGATCCGCGCCTGATGTATAAAAAGGTTTCGGATATAAAATTTAGGATTGCTCTATAGAACATAATCCCCAAGTAAGCAGAAGTTTATCTTTTTAATGTATTTTTTTTGTTAAAATTTTTTGGAGCAAATTTTGAGGATTATTCAAATTTAATATTTTTATAACAAAATTTAAAAAAAAAATAATGATACATAAATATATTTTTACTATTTTTTTACTACTTTTAATTTTTTTACTTTTTTTGTTTTTCCTCTCAATGAGTATAATTTAAAAATGTCTCCCTTTTACTACTTTTACTACAAAAAAAGTAATCGAATGGAGCTAATAATATTAAAAACCTTCAACAAGTAACTTACAATAAATAGCTCCATTCGATTACTTTTTTGTAGTAAAAGTAGTAAAAGGGAGACATTTTTAAATTTTACTCATTGAGAGGAAAAACAAAAAAAGTAAAAAAACGAAAAGTAGTAAAATAATAGTAAAAATATATTTATGTATCATTAATTTTTTTTTAATTTTGTTATAAAAATATTAAATTTGAATAATCCTCAAAATTTGCTCCAAATAAGTTTTTACTAGATCAGCTACAACTAAACTTAGCAAATTATGGAAAGACAGAAGTATATCGAAAAAAACCAAACTCCGTCTAGTAGATAGTTTAATATTTCCAATTGCAACATATGCCGCCGAAACATGGACAATTAGGCAGGATGACAGAAGAAGAATCGAAAGCTTTGAACTGTGGGTGTACAGAAGAATTTTAAGGGTTTCCTGTAGTGCGATTCAGTAACTTTTTTAACGAAATTATCGATATCGTTAACTAACGAGAATTGTCGGTTGTTTTAACGAATATGTGATTCTATAAATTTTTCAATTAACGACAAGAATTAACGACAAAAATAGTTAATTTGAAATTTGTTTATTTTTAAATTGTATTGAGAACCGACAAATTTCGTTAACTTTAACTTCAAACAATTTTTTGTTGATAAGTTAACGATTTTCAATAACGACAAAATTCGGTAGAAAAATGTTATAGAATCGCTTTTAAGGACAATTGTCGTTAAATAACTATTATTGACAATTTAACTACCGATTTTTGTCGTTAAAAAGTTAGTGAATTGCGCTACTGGACTGAGTTTCGTACAAATGTTTCAATCTTGGAAGAACTAAATGTAACTGATCGATTAATGAAACGTATCAGCAGGTCATATTTAAAATACTTCGGACATATTGCTAGAAGAGAGGGTACCATGGAGCGATTAATTGTTGACGGCAAAGTAGAAGGAACCAGAAGAAGAGGAAGATCGCCAACAAGATGGTCAGATCAACTGAAACCGCTCATTGGGGCAACTTTAAATGAGGCGCTACACATGGCAAATAATAGACAACAATGGAGAACAACTAGCAGTCTAACTAATATTTAGCAGTGTGTCGAAGTTTTAATCATAATCTATTTTAACATTAAAAAAAATCTTTATAATGAATTTTAATTTTTTTATATTTAATACTAAAATGTATATGTATATATATCACGGTGCCCTGGATAGGATTTAAATAAAATGTTGGTGTTACTCCAATTTTTAAGTCGGTTATGTTTTTAGAAGATAAAAGAAAGAAAATGAGCCAAAAAAGAAAAAAAAGTACTAGGCGCTTTTTTTTTACCAGGCAAAAAGATGAATTTCAAAAAAACAAAAAAGAATTTATTCTTTCAAATGCATTAAAATTTGTATATACGGGTGTAAATTCATCACATATTTACTTATCAGTGAGATTTAGAAATATGTGTAACATATTTTTCCAGATATGAGACTTAAAAGAATAATTTCACTATTAATTGAAACTAAATGAAATATGTCCTTGTAAATTATTTATAAATGTAAGTTCTTAAAAGTTTTCAGTGTACTACTCAGACGGACAGCAGAACACAAAGTTGCCTCAGTTTAGACCTTAGTGAGTCATATAATTTTAAAAGAATTAATACTTTTTTGTTAAAAATGTTTTTTTCAAAACTAATAAAAATCAGAAAACGATAGTAAAAATCATTAAAAATGTGTTTGTAATGCCTAAGGAAAAGTAAAATAAAGTAAATAGTTTAAAAAGAGATACAGAAAGTGGTTTGGACTATTTGTTTATTGCGAAACTTATGGATGGACTTAATATCCTTTTTTAATTTTGTTTATTTCGCCAAAAATCGTTTGTAAATTTTGTTTGTATTGTTGGGGTAACTTCCCCCCTTCAAAATCTAGAAACAGGATCAATATTATATGTGAAGTAACTGCTAGAGTTAAAATTTTCATTAAATTAAAGAAGAAATTTGATTTAGTCTCACTAAATAGTGAAATTATTCTTTTAAGTCTCATATCTGAAAAAATATGTCACATATATATTTAAATCTCACTGATAAGTGAATATGTGATGAATTTACATCTGTATAAAAAATTTTAATGCATTTGAAAGAATAAATTGTTTTTTGTTTTTTTGAAATTCATCTATTTGCCCGCCAAAAAAAAAGCGCCTAGTACTTTTTTTTCTTTTTTGGCTCATTTTCTTTCTTTTATAGTCCAAAAACATAATCCGCTTAAAAATTGGAGTAACACCAAAATTTTATTTAAATCCTCTCCAGGGCACCGTGATATATGTATGTTATGTCACTATGCTCTGTCAAGAGTAGAGGAATAAAGAAGAAGAAGTTTTTTCAAAAAAAAACATTAAAAAGAAAAACTTCTGCTTACTTGGGGATTATATTCTATAGAGCAATCCTAAATTTTATATCGGAAACCTTTTTATACATATATAAATCCTTAGGAATCCGATATGTTTTAAAGAATTTAAAAACAAACTTAAAAGATTGTTTTCTGAAGAAAAACTAAAAAAAAAAAAAAATAGTTTCTCAAAAGAAAAACCCTCGAAATGTATAACCTGGATATTTTTTATAGAAACATTCCACAGCATCTTTGAAATCTTGAGGATTTGTTCAAGACGGAAGTTCTTTAAGAAAAAAAGACCACAACCGACAGACAGATCAAAGTGTCTCTGGCTCTGAAAAAATTATCCATATTCCTACGAAATTCCACGTTCAGTCGTTCCTTCATTTATTTTTATTTTGTTTTAGGAAACATGCATCCCATTGCAATTTAATTGTTTTTTATTGTGTTTTTCATCTTTAATAACAAATTTTGCAGACAAAAATTTATTTTATGTACAAACAATTTTTTTTTTAAATAAATAAAAAATTAAATTTTGTCAATAATTTTTTTTGACATAATTTTATTTTTACTCATTGAAATTTTGCCGGTAAATTGTAGTAAAATTTTAGTAAAAGAGAAATACGTTTTCTCTTAAATTGATTACTACATTTATTATTTTTATGTGTACTCGAACGGTTTTTGAGCAAAAGTAGTAAAACGAGTACAAAATAGTAAATTGTAGTAGGTAATCGAATGGAGCTAATAATTTCAAAAGTTTAGTTTTAAATAAATTTGAAAAAAAGCACTTCCGTAAAACATAAATGCCATTTCCCCATGGAGCCTCATGGACTAGCTGGCATATACATCTTGCGTAGAGAGAGTTCCTCTATGCTGTGTATAGTTATGGGAGTATGCAATTATAAGCAAAAAAAGTTGCAATCCAAAAAAAATTAAATTTAAGAAAAAAAAAATTAAAAAAAATAATTAAATAATTATATAATATTAATATTTTCATTTTAAATAATAACTTCTGCATACAAAAATAATTTGGTCTATTGCTAATAAAAATACATTTTATAGGATTTTTCAATAGTTGTTTAAGTATGTTAATATTGCAAATAATTTTGTCCCCCAAAACGAAAAAAAAAAAATTATTAAAAATTTAGTTTTGAACCCTTCTAACTAGCGGTAAAAGGGTTTGGTTGACAAAAAAATGTATCCTAGCATACTTTTAAATAGTTAACTTCAAATTGGCATCACAAAAAAAAGTATTGTGACACATAAAATTTGGACTTTTGGCCAACAATTCCTTTTAAATTCCCTATAGTGCAGCGCTAGGCGGTAATGTTCTGAAATTTAATAATTAATCATTTTATTTTGAACCTATTAAAATAACATCAAGTATTTTCATTAATATCTGCTAAAAAAATCAATTAGTTTTATTAATATCCGCTCAAAAAATCTGTTAGTGTTTAAAAATTCAAAATCTTCTAAAATTTGACCTTTAACTGTGGCAATTTTTTATATCTCAATTTTGACCTAATTTAAAGATTTAAATTATTTCATCATGTGCTGTAATAATTCGGTCCAAAATATATGAAGTTGTTAAAGAAACTAAAAAAAATTAACTTAAAGCTAAAATAGGTACCAAAATCACCTTTTTCCCGAAATCCGCCGAAACAAAATCACTAGACTAGCCAAATGAAAAAAGAAAAGCCTTCAATTTTTGAAGTGTATGTTTTCTTTAATGTGCATAATAATGTTTTAAATTCCAATTGTCGATTTTTTTAAATTTCTTTAACAAAAAAATTAAAAATTTAAAATTGGAGATTTGAAAACAGTGTAGAAAAATTGAGACCTTTTTAAGATTTATTTTAAACAAGTTAGAAAAACGCAATATGAAAAATACTTATCATCTTAGTACATGGTACCTTAAAGAATAGAAAATTTTGTTACAGTAGATAATTTCAATCAATTTAAAAAATTGGGTTCGAATTCCTTGATTAAGTGGTTGCCCGGGGAAGTTGTATAAACTTGGCTGATTTTTGTCCGATTTTAGTTTTTAATACCTTATTAGAGGGACAATTTACTGCAAATCACAATTTGTTAGTCATTAGAATTAAAACTTAACTCAAAATATCGACAAAATTAAGAAAATTCATAAAAAATTGTAATCGTTTTTCAAAACTTTGATAGGCTTGGGATAGCTCAAAAAGGATCCAAATGAGCTGAAATTTTTTCTGGATTAGTTTTTCCGGTAACCTTACGAAATGAGCCCCGGGGAGCGGGATTCGGAGTAACTTTAAAATCGCCCATACAAGGAAGGGCCGGTCTACTAGAGATTGTACTTTCATGAAAATGCATATTTTTACTCAGCATTATAAACATAACATAAATTAAATATCTATCCGAATCAATAAATTTGCAATAAAATGGCATCGATTTGTAAATTCATATTTTTGCATATTTTGGTATAAATGAATATTTTTGCATAATAATAATAATATTTTTCAAAACTTCCTTAGAAAAATTCAAAACCTATCCCATATTTCTTATAGAAAAATATATTTATTTATAGAAATCATATTCTAAGGTATTTCTTATAGAAAATTGATTCTGGAAGTATAGTTTTTAGATTCTGTGAAATGCTTCCTGTTTAAAATGTTCCTATTCTGATACATTTTACTAATCGTAAAGAAATAAATGTTTTCGAATTCAAGATTTTTCTACAGGAAATTAGATTTTTTTTGATTTCGCTACGAGTCAGGGCGGGGTCTTTAGCCCTTGAGTTCATTTTTTGACTTGAAATATGGAAAATTCCGAAAAAAGTGCAAAAATATTTTAAAAATTAATATTGTTTTTTAGAGAAAAAAAAATATTTGTTCTAGAAAAATATTGTACTTTATTTTTTTTTTATAAAATTTTGTACTCCAGAAATATTTAGTGACTCAAAGAAAAAATTTTCTTAAGTAATTTTGTCCAAGTGAAAATATTTTTATCACAAAAAGTTTCTATAAAAAATGTTTTACTAATTAAAAATTATTTCCGATCAAAAAAAAAACAGTTGTTAAGATTTTTCGAGGGCCTTTGAGTATTTGACAAAGCCTAATTTAAATTGACAAACCTATTTTTTTAGTAAAAACAATAATTTTTAAATGAATATTTTTGAAGTTTTTAGTGCATATTTTGGATTTTTTTCATCAGATTGATGTAACTTTTCAAAATATTGTTATATTACCAAAAAAAAATTATGTCATGGACTTTTCGGAACTAACAATTGGAACATTTTTCAATTTTATTTTTTCCTGAAAGCATTGATAATTTCTATGAATCCACAATGGAAAAAAAAATTTGTTCGGGACTTAAAAAATTTTCGAAAATTTTTTGAAGACATATTTGGAAGAAATGATGAAATGTGTAAAAATTTGTTCCATCAATTTTGATGTCATATAAAAAAAAATCTTCTTCAATATGATAAAATTTGTTATCAAATATGATGACAGCAAGTGATGAAATCGTTTCATCAATATGAAGAAGCACTTTTTTAATGTACGTTTATCGTATTGAAAAAATGTTAGATTTTAAATCGCTTTGCTATAGAAAAGTTTTTAGATTCTGAGTGATTTTTCATATGGAAATTATATTCGATCAGATACATTTTCTAAGAAAATTTTTTAAATCCTTTTCATTTCCTTGTTCCTTTCTGCCTTTTCTCTCCGCTTAACCTGTTAAAATTCGGAATTCGGGATATCTGGATCCGCGCCTGACAGTTTTATTTTTAGGATGAAAACTTGATTGGATTGCAACTAAAAATGTTACACTTCAAAAAAATATTAGAAGTACAAAAAAGTAGCAAACCACTGAAGTATTAGTTTCAGCGTTGTTTTGTTAAACACAACAACAGGAACTGAAATACAAATATCATGGCCATATGGTATTGGGGAATTTTGCGTTCTATGTCATACAGATCCGTTAATTTAATTTTAACTAACAGCAAATTACGTAGTGAATGAATGCGTCTGTGATCACAATTTGTAACATGAAAATGAAAGAAGAAAAAAAAATAATGTTTTATTAAGAAAAGGCAAATTAGTTTTAAATGTGGTGACTTTCAAGGACCGTTAAAATTAAATGGGCCGTAAAAGATTATTTTAATTTGCAAACGCAACCACATGTAAGCCATCGGCACTCAAACAGCAGCAAAAAAATGCGGCGGCGGAGAACAATATCACAAAACAAGTCAATAAACGCAAAAAATTTATATGAATAAAAAGAAAGCAAAAAAAATCATTATCAAAGAAGCCGAGATGAAATAACATGTGTCTACGTAAAATACACACATAATTATATGAAAAAGAAAAAAAGAAGAGAAATAATTTTAAGATTTAAAACTTCAAGAAGTTTTAAATAACAGTCACTTTTTAACGGTTTTAAAAACACTACCATCTAGTTGTGAAAAACGAATTTAAAAATGCAAATATTAAAAATTCTTTTTAGGTCCAATTCTTATTAGAATTACTTAGAGTCTGCTTAATACGAAATTTGCACATTAGAAAATAATCTTCAATTTTTTATATGGAAGTTTTGCACAAATTGCTAATTTTAGACACTATCCTACTTCCTGTTAATTACCGACACAACGGTTTTGCAAATTAGTCCAGACACAAACCGATGGACTACACATTCGTTGACTTGATGGTAACGCAGTGTACATTGAGTAAACATTTTCTTTTCAATGCTTTCATATCATAGATGGGAATTTTTCATTACCATTGAAATTTAATTACCATTGGTTGATATCAATGGTAATTACAAAATTTTCATTACCATTTAATGGTAATTAAATTTTTTTAATTGAAAAAATAATTACTAATGGTAATGAAATGCACCAATTGTTGAAAAACACCAATTATAATTGGTTTCAAAACCATTGGTTTGCAATTTTTTTTTTTTTTTTGAAAAGTTTAAAATTTAAACATCAAAGTATGTTTTAACAAAAAAAATATGAAAATGTTAAAGAGAAAAAACAAAAAACAAAACGCAAATAAAAATTTCAAATATTGTGTTATACAAAGGCAATCAAATGTGTGATTGGTTTATAAAATGTGAAAAACTAAAACACCATATAACAAAAAACAACAGATTTTTCCAAATATTAACGATTTGGACAATATTGTGACGACTTTTACTAATGGTAATTATTTTTTTTAAGTGATGCCATACCAATGGTAATTATTTTTTTTTTAATTATCATTAGTAATTAAATTGATAAGTAATTTAATTGGTACAATTGATATAACCAATGGTAATGAAAAAAGTTTAATTACCATTGACATCAATTAAATGGTAATTAAACCATCAATTAATTGGTCCCTTTAATTAATTAGTCCCATCTATGTTTCATATGCGTGTGTGTGACAAAGTGTGTCTTACATTAGCAACATAAAATGTTTATAAGCAAATGTATAAAAACATAAGAGTGTACTATATTCACAATCTGCATCTATTAATGGTATGTGTGTTTATTTATCTCAGGTATGATAAGTAATGTCCATGTTCGAACTAATGCCTAATATATTTTTGCTTTATTCCCTTTTTCATAAATAGCGGAAAGTTGTGAATGGGTGTGAATTAATTTGTGTAAAGGTTGGAATTTAGCTAGCAATTTTGAATTAAAACTTGATAGTTTCTAAATATTAACAACACTACTGGTTTTTGCACAGACTTTTTTAATACATTTTCTAAAGTATTTCAGCCTCCTTAAAACGAATCTGTCATCAGAAAAATTTTGTCAAATCGCCGTCTCAAGATACATGCCATTTTATTTTTTTTGCAGACCGAGCCCTCAAAACCAACAAATTACTTAAAATTGAAAAAGTATAACGAGGGCCTATATTCAAAACCATCTACCTTCCCTTTTCACGAAAATGACTGTTTGATAGCAAAATATTGAGTAAAACGGCACTCTTCGATGGTGTAAAATTCAAAACAAAAATATTTTTTTTTGCTATTTTATTTGAATTTTTGTTTTTCTCCATCTTCCACAATTAATTTTTCTGAATGCAAAACCCTCTACCTATGTGGCAATAATCACTATCTTTGGAAATATGGCAACACCTAACATTTGTGTCTAAAATATAGACCATGTCTGGCAATGTTTGCAAAATAAGTACTTAGATCAGAATTGATGAAGGAGAGGAAGAAGAATAATGATTACTAAAAATTGAGTTTGTTTACACAAATTACAATAACAACTCTTCTGTTAGAAAAAACAACAGCAACAACCAAACTCGAATTGAAAAAATCATGATTTAGTTGATACTTGCTTAACAGCCTACTTGGCGTAGCGGTCTAGAGTGATTGTACGTTACAAGCAGTTAATAGCAAAGTATTACAGATGATGGGTTCAATCCTTGTCGGCTGTGATCTGTTAATAATTTTCACATATAGAGTTCTATTGACTATTGACTAGAGTTTGCAAAACGATTAAAATCGTAATCGTAATCGCGATTAATCGCACCAATTAATCGTAATCGACAAAAAAATCATGCGATTACGATTAATCATTTTCTATGAAATACACTGTTTTGATAATGACTTTGAAAAAATATATTATATTGGCCTACGATTCACTAAACTTATTTGCATTTCTCTTTTTTTTTTCTTGTAAAAGTAATTTAAATTTTCATCTTAGTACCCCACAATTTTGTTTTAAAATAATCCAAAAGGATTTGGCTGGATTTGGTCAAAAAATTCGGGCATTAAGTTTTATCAAAAAACGTAATTTTTTCATAAAATATCAAAATGACAAAAAATATACCTTTTTACCAATTCTACGACCCTTAGAAATAAAATTTACAACAAGTACTTGTTTTCAGACGGTTTTTTTTACCTGTATTCCAAATTTTACCCCTTTTTGTCCCCTTAACAATTTATCAAAAATCCGCCACATTTTTTTAAAATTTTTTTTTTAGTTTAGATATTTGTCTATCACATAAAAGTTCAGGAGGGCATCTTTCGTATTTTTGAGAAAATCGCATTTAAATATTGGATTTCAGAAAAATTCTTAATTCTCTTGTATTTTATTGTGTCAACACCGCGTATGAGTAACGACTATTTGCGAAAATAATGAATTTTCGTTACTCATATTGACACAATAAAAGAATTTTTATGAAAACTAATATTCAAATGCTATTTTCTCGAAAAATACTGAATTTTTTGTGTGAATAGACCAACATCTAAAGTTTAGATTCTAAACTTAAAAAAATGTGGCTGGATTTTTGATAAATTGACTTTTTTAAAAAATGAAAACTTTCGGAGCTGTTTTTGAAAATTTTCCAAAATAACAAATTTTAGTAGATAGCCCATAAAAAATTATACATGAATGTTAATTTTTGCGATTGTGGTGCATTTCGTAAATTTTGTAATCTCGACACAATTTTGACAATTTTTCTAATATTAAATTAACCACGCCTTGCTAGCCCAGTTAAAAAAAATAGAAAAACCAAAAACACAATTTTCTTAGTTTCATATATGTAGGGCTATATATCAATACCACCTTTTCAGACATTCATGAGATATATGCATGTTTTTTTCGCAGGACATTCGGTGTGGAAAGATAATTGTATTGCATAAAATATTTATTATTGTATTTTCGTACATTCTAAAATGTAAATTTTAAAAGAGTTTTTTAAATAAACTATTGCAATTAAATTTTTTTAAAAAACTCGATTAATCGATAATCGCGATTAACGGCTATTTTTTTAATCGTAATCGCGATTATGAAATATCTCGATTATTTGCAAGCTCTACTATTAACTGAATAAATTTGACATTAAAAGTTTTTCTGAAGATTATTATACCTGGATAATATGAAACTAGTAAGAAACAAACCAGGATGTCTTAAATTTTTAGAAAAATTAAAATTTTTCTTTCACACTTTTCTCAATTCAAAACCATATATAATTTATAAATATTTTTTTTTGAATAATTTCATCTTGCAATACATGTTTTCTTATTAATTTTTAATACGAGGTCAGATCAATAATTCCGTGACTTTTCGAATGAAACACCCTCGTAGATACAATGAAAGTGCAATTTGAGCTAAACAAAATTGTACAAAATTTCCACTCTATCACAACCCGTCTCAAAAATGCCCAAAACACAGAAACAAGTGGTCAGATTTCAAAATATCATCCAAAAAGATCACATAAAATGCTCTCTTAATTGCACAAAAATATGTTTTTTGTAAACTTTGACCTCAACTTTCTTAAAAACCTGACGTTATGTAGAACTTTGGAGGCCAGACTTGGAACCAGCATTGAAAGGTTAATCTAAAACGAATGTCTAAATTACTAAAATTTTGCGTACCCCTGCGGACAGTTTCGCGTACCCCCTAGTGGTACGCGTACCATAGGTTGGTAACCGCTGGTCTAGAGCAAAAAAAAAAATGCCACCTTAAATTTAATAAAGATTAATTCGTATTCATATGGATATCGTTCACATAAAAACCCCCCGAAATTTACACATTTTTATAAAAAAAAATTAAAACGAAAAAACCTTTCTTCTCATATGGAAAAATCATGCACTTTCTTAGAAAAAAATGGCTGGAAAATCTAAAAAACGATTTGTTCGCCATATTTTAACTCTAAATCCCAGATATGGCCGATAAGCCGAGACAACCCAACCTTAGAATTTTCTCTTTTATATACCTTTTAAGTTTTATGCAAATCGGTTCATAAGTGCTGAGATACTTCCCTTGTAAGTGTACTTATAAAATGTAACTTGACTTTTTTTACATAACGAGATACTTTGTACATAACGAATCATCTCTGGTGGTTTTCCATCAACATAATTTATGCACTGCAACATAAATCGTACACTGCAACATATGTTTCTGTAGTCAATGTTCCCATGCATTGAACAAGAGATTAAAACAATGTATCTACGCAATATGTATCTGTGTGATGTGGATATAACTTTTACTTAATTTAAAATAGTGGATGTATGCAGTGTTGCCATATATCAAGATTTCCCTTTTTTTGCAAGTTTTTTGAGGTGCTAAAAAGATTTCAAGATTTTTTCTAAAAAAACAAGTTTTTTGGAAAATAATAAAGTTTTTTCAAGTTTTTCTTAATTAGTAAAAAAATACAAAAAGCATCAGTTTTTTTTTTTGTAAGTACCCAAAATATTGGTCCTAGACTAACCTTTAAGTATACCGACCGATTCAGAATCCCTATTTGAGTTGACTTAGCATGTCCGTCTTTCAGTCTATGTAAACGGTTACAATTAAATATGACTTTATTTTATGAAAATATGAGATATTCGATTAAAATTTTGTTTTTAACTTGGTGACCTTATTAAATCCATTTAAAATCAGACCATTCTTTGACTTGGTCGCCATATGAAAATTCCACCCGATATTTACTCAAATCTGTATGTTGGCAACATAGAATAATTTTTCACTTAAATTGTATATTTGCTGCACTAATAAAAGATTTTACCACATATAGATCCAATTCCTCATATATTGTCGAGCATGCACCGGTGTTTGATATTTGCTTACTGTGTACAATTTTTTGAGCCTTAATAAATTATGACTCTTTCAAGGCTCAAAAATATTAATAGAACGCTCGAAATGTGGAGTCCGCAAAGACTCATATTTGACTCTTAATTATGGATATGTAAAAAATTCAAAATATTTTTTTAACATTCATAAAGAGTCTAAAAAGACTCCAAAAAGAATATGAACACACAATTTTCAGAATATTTTATGAGTCATATAAGAGCGCTGGGTTCGATTCCCAAGAGCATTTTTAAGTTTTAATTTCAAATACCAAATCTGGGTTTAAAAATTGGAACATTTTGGGCATGTAAATATCTCAAGCACTATTATCGACACAAACTACGCTACTTTAAAAGTTGATATATATTAGAACAACGGAGATATCGGGTGAAAACCATTGATGTTTTTTTTTTTTTTTTTTTTATCCCTGTAAAATACATTTTAGCGTCTTCAAAGATTGCTGATTTTAAAATAAGTTACGATTTTTATTTTCCTTTAAAAAAATGAGTTGTGGAGTTCTGAAATCAATATCTCAGAAAGTAATGGTCCGCTTTTCTTTAAAATTTGATACAATACGAAAATGGATAAGGAGATTCCGAAAATGACAAAAACACGTTTTGGACATAACTCGACTTATGTTGTTATAGGTTTTTGCCACAGATAGGAAAAAACATCATATCATTATGTTTTCTGATCATCTAAGGACTCTTTTATGAGTTTTTTCGAGCTCCAAATAAACGCTGGGTTGTTTTTTATTCTTTTTTTCAATGACCTAAGCATCTCAATGACCTAAGCATTGAGACATTCGTTTTTTCATGTAAAATGCCTATGAAATAGCAGGTATTGGCATTGTTTTTTCATACAAAAGTAATGCCAGGGCCTAAGTATGCTTGATATAAAAATTGAATTGAAAATACATAAATTTGTATTAATTTTTAATATTGTAAAAAAAAGATTTTTTTCACAAAAAAAAGATTTTTTTTCAGAAAAAAAAGTTTTTTCAAAAAAATTTATGGCAACACTGGATGTATGTATGGCTGTATTTATAACAGTGGTGGTCACAAACATACTATAACGTTATGCTTGCGATTAGGGCTTCCAATCGGGATATCCCGATCCCGGAAATCCCGGGATTTTCGGGATTCGGCAAATCCCGAATCTCGGGATTTCTGATTTTCGATCCCGGGATTTTCGGGATCCCGATTTTTAATTTTTTTTTCAATATTTTTTATTATTTTATATTTATTTAAATAATTTGTATAAAATATGAATTTTGTGGAACAAAATAAAAAAAATCGACAAAAGTTCCTTCAGGTACCACGTTTTTGTTATAACAAAAGGTGAAACGTTTGCGAAATGTAAAGAAGTTCTAAAAACTAGTGGTGGTTCGACTTAAGGGCTTTTATATTTATTCCTTTCCAAGGAGCACAGGGCCGTAAATGGCTTTTGACACATCTTAACTCCTTAAGTTGTAAACTTTTTTAATTTTATGTTTTACTAAAACATTTTTTAAAGGCGTGAGTGGGTTTTGACTCACACTTAGTCACGCTCACGCAAACAATAATGGAATCACTCTCATATCACTTGCGCTCACGCGTGAGTCATGCAAACTCTACTCTTGCACTCTCGCTAACACATTTTTTACCAAAAAAACATTGCTAAAAAATATTTTTTTTGCAAGAAATGAAAAAAAAAAACAAATAAATTAAAAAAAAATCAAATTAATTAAAAAAAAGTCAAATCACGCAAGCTTTAGCAAAAATTCGAAAATTCATTTAATTTTTTTTTCAACTCAAGCTCACTAAAAGTATAACGATGAACCACGACGAAAAATAAGAAAGATAACCGAGTACGGATATTCTTCACAGGAGGAATTCCGACCTTGTTTTGAAGTTCACAACATCAACAAAACTTTGCTAATCTTTACGAGCGCGTGGATTTGTTAAAGTGACAAAAAATACTGAAAATTTTTGAAAATCCCGAAACATTCCACAAAATCCCGTGAATCCCGGGATTCAAAATATACGGAAAATCCCGGGATCCCGAAACTGGGATCCCGAAAGCTTTTCTTCAATCCCGAATACCGGGATTCAGAAAAACAATCCCGATTGGCAGCCCTACTTGCGATGGAAGTAGCGTGCGAAAAGCCAACAAAGCAACATAATCTTATTGTGTACACGTCTCGACGTCGCACAAGCAGATTTTTTTTGCCTATGCCCGCAGGCATAGAATTTTTAAGAATGACCACCACTGATTTATAACCATACAAACTTACATACAAGACTAATTAAACTTATCGAACCACTAAAGAAAAATGTAAAAACTATGGCGGTCTTTTTTTTTATTTACTCGCACACACACACACACACATTTTCATATGAATAAAAAGTATCATTGTTCAATTATACGCACGCAATTCGTCAATCAAAGCATTTTTTATGAGTGAATGTAATACATATGTATCTATGTATGTAGTATGTATGGGATGTTATGGGGAATGTACGAATATGAAATAATTTTCTTTTACTTTTTCTTGTGTCATTAAACTAAAACAAACAACAACATTGTATGTACGTATATTAGGGTAGCCCTTTTTTCGACTTTGTCATTTACAATTATGTATATTAAAAAAGTCAAACCAGAACTTAATAAGAAATTAAAAATTTCGAAATCTCAAAAAAAAAAAAATCTAAAATTTTGTGAAATCCCGAAAGTTCTCTCCACCAAAATCTGACATCTAATCAACCGATATTGCGCACACTTCCCAGGATCACAACAATGTAAATATGCTAAGTCTTTGTCATATCTGTCGTGATCACTATTTCAACTGACGGACATCGTTAGAATGTCTTAGAATCGAAGACTGATCAATAACACTACTGAACATTAAAAAAAAAAACTTGATGCGACTGGGGCGTGACCATACACAGCTAATTGAAATCGTTCTAGTGATCACAAATCTGGTGTCCAAACTTTTCCATCACATCAGGTTTTTGAGAAAATTAAGGTCAAAGTTCAAAAAATCGCCGTTTTGGCATTTTTGACAACTTATAGCGGATGAACCCGATGTGATAGCGATTTCAAAATAAGTCGAGGGTAGACGAGCTTTAACATTGCTCTTAAGGATTCTGGAGCAGTCGCCTTAACCCTTAGGGCACCAATTGTCTATCAATGATATCTGATTTCCAAAAAACGCTTTTTTCCGCATCGATTCATGTGAAAAAAAAAAAAAAATATGCGATTAGAACGCCACCTTATACACATGATTATAATTATTTTTCTGGTAAATATGCTAAGTCTTTGTCATATCTGTCGTGATCACTATTTCAACTGACGGACATCGTTAGAATGTCTTAGAATCGAACACTGATCAATAACACTACTGAACATTTAAAAAAAAACTTGATGCGACTGGGGCGTGACCTTACACAGTTAATTGAAATCGTTCTAGTGATCACAAATCCGGTCTCCAAACTTTTCCATTACATCAGGTTTTTGAGATATTTGACATACAAAAAATCGAGTTTCCGGACATATTTGACAACACATAGCGGATGAACCCGATTTGCGGACGACTTAAAAATAAGTCAAGGGTAAAGCATAAAAATTGCTCATTAAGACGTTTAACTCTTTTGATCAGTCGCAGTAACCGTTGTAAAATATTTTCCCTCAAAAACGTTGTTTTCAACACTGGGGAATAAGACATCAGTGAAAGACAATTGGTGCTCAAGGGGTTAAGGGGTTAAGGCGACTGACCAAATGAGTTCTGCATCTTAAAAAGTAATGTTTAAGCTTCACCCTCAATGTATTTTGAAGACGTCATCACATCGATGTCATCCGATATGATTATTCGAAAATGCCCCAAACTGCAATATTTTCGAACTTTGACCTCCAATTTCTCAAAAACCTAATGTGATGGAAAAGATTGGAGAACGGATTTTTTACCAGTAGAACTATTGTTATCAATTGTATAAGGCCGCGCCCCAGTCGCATTTGCGATGTTTAGTAGTGTAATTTATATACAGCAGTGTTGCCAGACACTTATTTTCTTCCCCCTAAAAAAATTTCAAAAACCCCCAGATTAGGGCGATTTAAAAAAAAACCCTAAACTTTAAAAAAAAAACAATTAATTTAAAAGAAAAAATAAATAATTTTTGCTAGTTATATAAAATTAAATCAAAATATATTTTTTTGTTCAGCCTTACAAAATGTGAAAAACCCCTAGATTTGAGCTATTTTGTAAATAAAACCCCTAAATTTTAAATTTTAAAATAAGAAAATACAGATATTTATTAAATTCAGAAGATCAGTCAATATCAAAATTATGTAAATTGCCGAAAAAACCAAACAAAATATATTGTCGCAACATACATAGGCCATTTTTTGTCAAATCAATCAAAAATAAAAGTTTTCTCAACCCCCTCCGACTTTGATCAAATTTGGTTTATTTGTTACAGAAATTGTAAGTGATAAACTAACATAGAAATTTTCTGAAGGCTCCACGGATTTTTTTGAAAACTTTTCTGTTTGTAGTAGTCTAGTAAATTATGAGTTTTAAAACTCCATAAACTTGGATTTTTAGCTGCAAATGGTAAAGTGTCGCGATTTTGAGATTCTGATGGAAATTATGACATCCGTGTTTTCGGCCCAGTTTTTCACTTAGTTTAACAACAAAACCAATATTCATCAATATCAAAGGGATCAGGAAAATTCATGATTGATTTCACGGAAAACGACCAACATACTAGGTGTCATCAGAAATATCTAGTACATCATCCCAGGGATGAGATATGAACACTTTTTTGGTATCGAAAATGATTTAAAAAGTACTCTCCAATGTACTAATTTTTTTCTTGATAATTTTTTTGGAACCAAAAAATTCGTAAAAATGAAAATAAATGATCTTTAATGCATCAAAAAAATAATAAAGATGTTTTTTAGTAAGAAGATTTTTTATATTGGACTGCATTTGAAATTTTTGAATTCAACATTTTAACTACTCGTATAAGATATCAAACTCGTTTCTTTATTAAGGGAATATCAACGTTCTTTTCAACATCAAAAAGTTTCAAAAACAAGTTCATTTGTATCAACTTTTCCATCCCTGCATCATAATCTCATTTGTAGTATACAAAATTTGCAACAAATTAAAATATTATTGTGTGAAACTTATTTCGAATTTCTTGGTTCTTGAAAAATTTATCAAAAAAAAAACAAGTCCTTGGTCCAAAAAGTACTTTTCAAAATCATTTTTGAAAAAAAAAAACAAAAATTCTCATAGTTTATTTTACAATTCTGTATTGTATATTTTAATTTTTGAAAAAAAAAATTAAATATTTGAATGAAAAATATTTTTTTAAAATACCCCCTAAATTTTTTTTAAAAAACCCCCCAAAAAATATTCCAAATTTTAACCCCCTAAAAAAACCCCCAAATGAGAAAAAAACCCCTAAATCTGGGGGAAACCCCCAAACTGACAACACTGATATACAGTAAAACACGTACTTATTGAGAAGAAACAATTAAAATTTCAAACCTTTTGTGATGTTAATAAACATGATTGCCACACATTAAAAACTATTTATGGGAGTTCGTTGTAAAAAGGTAAATATATGTGAAATTGTACTCGTGGGACCATAAAAAGCAGTTCGCTTTAACCGAGGATACGTTATAACCGAGTATGTTATAAAAGAAGCTTTTTGTGAAAATTGATGCCAAAACGTCTGGGCTTTAGAATTAGTTCGTTATAACTTGTGGTGCCAGACCGATATTTCAATGAGTTACAAACGGAATGACAAACTTATTTATACACTCTACCACTAACTGGAGGTTATAAAAAATCTTAATGCGAATGGAATGCTATGTTCGTTTGCGTGTCTGTTGAAATGACGATCACTGCCAAAATATTACATGGATATGACTGAAACTTAGCACGTTTACTTGTTGTTGTCCCGAGAAGTTTGGTATTGCTTTTGAGCGATATTTGTTTATCGGTTCAAAAAAAAAGACGTTGTGTCAACACAACCAGGTTAATTTATTATGGGTACCAGGACACAACGGAATACAGGGAAATGAAAGGGCACACGAACTCGCGAAACTTGGAGCTGATGGTGTAGGTACCACGGTGCTAGTTTTACCATCGCTCCAACATTTCAAAAAAAGACGGGATTCCATAAATGTTGCAGTAGCGAACAGGAAGTGGGGACAAATAACAACATGCAAAATCAGCACAACTTTATGGCCAACTTATGACCAAGGGAAAACTAAATACCTTTTATCACTTACGAGAAGGGAATGTCGAGCTCTGACGGGAATAATAACTGGTCACTCTCTCATCGGCATTCATGCTAAGAAAATTAGACTCATCCCGGACGCCAGTTGTAAAAGATGCGGCTCACCAGGAGTGGATGAAACGATAGAACACATACTTTGTCACTGTCCAGCGGTGGCAAGAAGTCGCCGATCGATTACTGGTCAGATAAGCTTTAATACTTTGGAGGATATAACGCGAATTGATCTTAGAATATTGAAGAGATTCGCAATGACTTTGAACGTGTTTAACTTGCGCCGCTAGCGAAAAAGAAAAAAAGTTTTGTGGTATCGCTATGGACCAAAAGGTCTATGCGAGGTGTAAATCGTACACCGCCACCCTAACCTAACCATCGGTTCAAAAGTTATGAACAAAAATGTAATGACACATCGAAAATTTTGATACATTCAAGAAATGTACAAAATACTTTAATTCGGCAACTGGTTGACATATGTGAACAGAATTGAGCACCGAATGGTATTTAAGCCAGTAAGAACAAATACCCTGGCAGAAACTGCCAACCGTTCCAAAGAAAGAGTCTCGGCAAAGCACTTTATTTTTTGTGTAGATGGTAGTATGAATTCGAAAAAGTGCTTTGCAAGCGCTTTGCCAATGTTTTTCTATTAAAATCCGTTCCTTGATAGTTCTTGTGATATGTCACTTAAACACAATGACCTACATATTACAAACTTGACATCTTTTATATCAAAAAGGCCTGTTTCTTTCGTGAGGAAGTGTCTTAAACTCCGGATACATCACATGTGAAATGTCACTGGGCCTATCCCTTTGGAACACTACCCGATTCGGTTCAATACACCACTTTTTTTCGGGACTTTTCCAAAAAATTTTCTAGAAGCATTTTTAATAAATTTTTTATTCCAAAACGCAACGAAAACTGCAAACAAATTTTTCCGGGACCTAATAAATTAGTCAATAAATTTTTTATCCTAATTTAATAAATTTCTTTATTCAAATAAACACCAAAAATCGTTGCGTCTTATGGACTTATAGAATTTTGATACGTCCCATTTTTTTTTGTTCTAAAAGAGCTATAATAAGTAGTACCATATTTTTTGTTTTTAAAGCGCTTTCAAAGCGCTTTTAAATAACAACGGCATACCGTTTACCGTGGTTATCATTTTGGACGCTAGGGGAGTACTAAACTGTGATGCTTTCTCAGCACACAAGCGACCATAAAAGGTACTTTGCCAGCGCTTTCCCGTTCGTATTTTTCTGCCTGGGTAGTTTTACAAAAACAGAAACAAATTTTTACCTAAATTTTTTTTCGCTGAAATTTTTTTCTCAAAAGTGATTTATTTTTTAAATAAAGTTTTTTGCAATTATATTATTTATATTGTAGATGGTATCAATACATTTGGAAACGCCGAATTTGATTTCTTACTTGAAAGCAATGTTAAAAGTTTACCCTCGACTTATTTTAAAGTCGCTATCACATTGGGTTCAACCGCTATAAGTTGCCAAAAATGCACAAAGCGGCGATTTGTTTGAATTCTGCCCTCAATTTTCTCAAAAACCTGATGGGATGGAAACGTTTGGATACCAAATTTGTGATCACAAGAATAATTTCTATTAACTGTGTTCAGTAGTGTTATCTTTATCATTAAAGCCACGTTTCCGGAATATCCCAAAATAAGGGCTAACCTAGTGTATATATGTAATTGAAACCATAACCCTGTTTTTATACCCTCCACTCTAGTGATAGTGGGTATATATAAGTTTGTCATTCCGTTTGTAACACCTCGAAATATTGGTCTAGGACCCCATAAAGTATATATATTTATGATCCTCGATCGATTTTAAGTCGATCTAGCGATGTCCGTCCGTCCGTCCGTCCGTCCGTCCGTCTGTCTGTCTGTCTGTCCGTCCGTAGAAAACACGCTAACTTTTGAAAGACTTTACAGAGGCTACTGAAGTTTGGCATATATGTTTGTCATTTACCTGGTCAAGTTGGTATTGCAATCCAGCCAAATCGGTCCAGTGGTTCAAAAGTTATGAGCAAAAGAGTAAATTTCGGCAAGGGTGTTTCCCGAATTTACGAGATAAAAAACACGATAACTTTCGAAAGACGATAATGAGACTACTGAAGCTTGGCATGTACATTTGCCGTTCCCTGCGTCTGTTTGGTATTAAATTTCAGCACAATCGATCCAGTGGTTCAAAAGTTATAAGCAAAACCCTGAATTTCAGATTAGTTTCATCTAAAATGCCACGTGTTTTAACAAATTTTTTAAAGCATTGGTGGTAACTAAACAATGCTTTTCAAACTTGTTTAATTTTAAAGCAATGCTTTTTAAACTTGTTTAGTTTTAAAAGCATTGGTAACTTAAAAATTACACTAGAAAAAAATTTTACACTCAAAAAAAATTTTACACTCAAAAAAAAATTTAGTTTTTTTTTTATAAAAAATGACAATATTTTGTGTACATACGTACGTTCATTCACTCAGAAATATTTTTACAGTAAAAAAACATTACACTCGAAAAAAATTTTACACTCAAAAAAAAAATTGTAATTTTTCTTTTTTTTTTTTACAAAAATGACAAAAAAAGAGTTTTGTACTCAAAATAAAATATTTCTAATCAAAATTGTTAATTTTTCACGTTAAAAAATGTACTACCATTTAAAAAAAATACATTGTGGAGGGTATTCATAGATTCGGCAAAGTCGAATTTAACTTTTCTACTTGTTTTATTTTGGTTTGTATTTCAACACATTTTCTTAAAAAATTTAACTGACGTAAATGTCGAAAATAAACATACATAACAATTCCGTTCAGTCTTTTCGTTTTTTTTTTTTTCATTTGAGTTTTTGTTTTATTATTGCCTTGATACCGCAATAATTACCGTTAAGTTTATTAACATTGTAATCATTTATATATTAGACATTTTAAAGCTTTAATATCACTGACATACAATGTGTGTGATCCAAGGGTCGTTGATTGTCGAATTGTTTACTTAACCCCCTTCACGATAGAATTGTTCAGGCTAAAGCCCAAACCACATTCAGGCAGTGTTAGTAAAACAGCGCTGTGAAGAAAAACTGCTCCCATTTTAGATAGTGTCTCCATTTTTCCATTTACTGGACGATTCAGTTGGTATGGTAATTGGTAAATTCGACAATATTATCTCGGATATTATGTGCAACGCCCTTCGTTAGATCATGAATTGGTGCACTGAACACGCCTTTCTTTTAACCCTACCAAAAGCGTTATAGTTTCATTTAATAGAAGAAATCTCAATTTATGTACAATAGAGCGACTCAAAAAAAAAGTGATTTAGTTACCCCTCTGAAAATAGAGCTTGATATGTTTTATGATGATTCCCAAAATATTTTGGTTCTAGCGTTGACCATCCGTGAGCTGGACCATTTTTAAAAAAGGTCCTTTTTTCAGTTTTTCGAATTTTTTTGTACTTTGCTCCAAGACGACATAAATAAAATTTGGTGTCATCGAAAAGAGTTTTTGACGCAGCATCCAATGGAATATAAAACTTGACCACTTGCGACCTGCAAATTGCGATATTTAACTAAATACATATTTTCGTTTCGGGTTTTCATACAAATTCTACGTATTTGGAAATAATGTTCTGCTTTTCAAATTGAATCAGTTTTAAAATAATGTTTATTTTTTTTTTTTTGTAATTATTCATATTAAACGCGAAAATCGCGATATATTTTATATTTTTTCAAATATAGGCAATATGGGCATCAAAATTTTTCATTTTTCAATTATAATAACCTGGTGATAAGTAAAATATCTGTTTTCAAATCTAGGATGCTGCACTCAAAAAAAAAGTGAACTAAAATCTGGGAAAATTAACTCAATTTTGAGAAAAAGAGGGAATGATTTGGCTCCAAAGATTTTTTTTCTTGTTTTTAGTTCATAATTTTCCCAAAAATAAGGAAAACAAAGTTATTTAATTTTAAGCCAATTTTAACTAGAAAATGGGAAAAATTATACTTCAAATTTTAGAAATAGATTGGGTCTAGACCCTGGACCCATGGGTTCGGACCCCATATAACTCGAGACCCCGTTGGATCCTATAAGGGTCCCCATAGATTTTGAACCAAAACTTGTGTCCGTTTCGCTCTAACTTGCTTAGTTTTTGAGATACGGTAATAAGGGGCCTGATAGGGTCTTGAGAATCTTAAAAACCGGAGAACTCAAAAACTATTAATCGGAGGGCTTTTGGGTATTTTGCGGAAGTGTTCTACGAGTCAAGAGCTACAAAAATGCCGTTGGACCTTTTCTCGTGTTGGCAGTATTTACCGAGATATGTGCATATATAAAATCTCGGGAATTTCAAATTTTAGATCTAAAATTAGGGTCTTGAGACCCCGACAGATATGCAGAGCTAGGCTATTCCATATTTTTCTTTGTAGTCTTTCTTTTGAAAATTTCATCCGTTTCGCTCTATCTCGCTTAGTTTTCGAGATATCGCCATTTTGAATTTTTAACTAAATTCTAAGAAGTTATTTACTAAATTTTTAGAAGTCATTAACTAAATTCTAAGAAGTACACTTCCTCAATTCAAAGAAGAGAAATACGATGATGTTTTTTTTAGTAAATTTTAACTAAACTTGAACTAAATTGTTTTTTAAGAAATATGTCTTAAAAATAAAGATACGATTCTTAGATTTGTGGAAAATTTCTTTGGCAGTAATAATTTTTTTCCTAATATTAAAAAAATCCATTTAAAGAAAACTATGAACTAATTATAAGTAAATGAGCTAAAATTTTTTCCTCATAGTTAAGAAAATTTCTCATTTTTTAGTTAAATTTTACTAAATTTTAGGAAAATTCATGATAAATTTTCAAAGACATTTTTTCCTTAATTTTAGTTATGTCTTTTTTTTCAGTGTGTGAGATAAATTTAAGTTTTTAAATATTATTTTTTAACAATGTTCTGCTTTTCAAATTGAATCTGTTCAAAAATAATCGGGGCTATTCCTGTTGTCATAAACGCGTTTAAAACGCGACGAAGGTAGTTTTTGGTATTCCTGAATACGTTGGAGATGATACAGACGAAAAACATATGTTTTTTTTCGTTATCGTCGACATTCGACGTATTCCTCAATTCGTCTTCGACGCCAGATTCATACAATTTTGTTCGACATCTTTTTTTGCGCGTTTTTATAGAAAATTGTGTTTTTTTTAACTAAATCATCAAAACTCATAGAATTTTCTTTTAAATATCAATTAAGTGTTTTATTTTTGTATAAATTACGTAATAAAAATGTCTCCGGCAGAATAAAAACCATGAAAATGCAAACAGCATTTGTTCCCGGACTGTGCCACACAGGGACGGACATTTGTTTATGGCGATTTTTTGTTTAATTTCTCAAGTTTAAAATAATTATTCTTAATTTTTTAATTATATATATTATAGTAACGTTGAAAATAAATATAAAATATGACCCGCAATATAATTTTAATTAATTTACAATTCATGTTATTTTATATGTTTTGTTGTTTTATTGTGTTTTGCTAGTGATGACAAAAATTAATCGATATTCCTTCACCGATACCACTGAAGTATTGTAGAATGTTTTGAAACTCGGTCGTCGAAAGTGAAACTCATTCGACGTCGAAGTGATGCGCGTATTTAGAAATAAGGATGAATGTTTATTTATTTTTTAATATTCACATAAATCGCGAAAATCGCGATATATTTTCTCTTTTTTTAATATAGGCAATATGGGTATCAACTTTTCTCGTTTTTCAATTATAATAATCTGGTGATAAGCAAAAGATCAAATCTAGGATGCTGTGAGATATATTTATGTATTCAAATTTTATTTTTTTAGTTACTAACAAAACACCAGATTATTATAATTGAAAAATGAAAAAAATTGATACCCATATTGCCTATATTAAAAAACATATGTAAAATAAATCACGATTTTCGCGTTTTATGTGAATAATAAAAAAAAATAATAAATTGACACTATTTTAAAACAGATTCAATTTGAAAAGCAGAACATTGTTAAAAAATTAATATTTAAGAACTTAAATTTATCTCACAGCATCCTCGATTTGAAAACAGATCTTTTACTTATCACCAGGTTATTATAAATGAAAAATGAAAAATGTTGATACCCATATTGCCTATATTTGAAAAAAGATTAACAAATCGCGATTTTCGCGTTTTATGTGAATAATTACAAAAAAAAAAAATAAATTAACATTATTTTAAAACAGATTCAATTTAAAAAGCAGAACATTATTTCCAAATACGTAGAATTTGTATGAAAACGCGAAACGAAAATATGTATTTAGTTAAATATCGCAATTTGCAGGTCGCAAGTGGTCAAGTTTTATATACCATTGGATGCTGCGTCAAAAACTCTTTTCGATGACACCAAATTTTATTTATGTCGTCTTGGAGCAAAGTACAAAAAAATTCGAAAAACTGAAAAAAGGACCTTTTTTAAAAATGGTCCAGCTCACGGATGGTCAACGCTAGAACCAAAATATTTTGGGAATCATTATAAAACATATCAAGCTTTATTTTCAGAGGGGTAACTAAATCACTTTTTTCTCTTCCATACAAGTTGAGTCGCTCTAATGTACAATGTCTGTAGGGAATACTGCTATCCAACTCTGGAAGTAATCTTGGATACGAAACTTACTTGGAATTCGAATTTGGACGGCACTATCATAAAGGCTATTGGCATTATGGGCAGCAAATAGAGTTATAAGCAGGACTGTAAGATTGAGCCCAAAAAATAAGCATAAAGTAAGCTGCCAAAGTCTGGTGACCGAAAACTATGGTACGGCAAAATTAACAATGACTGGTGCTAAGAAAACCTGTCCAAAAATGGCCCAAGAAGCCATTTTAGGTCTCACACCTATAAACATTTTCATCAGACCTAAGGTAACTTTGGAAAACTTCATAAGATCTGAGATACTTTTATCTATTGAACAATTCTCAGAAACTTAAACCTATTTCCTTTGAAAAATACTCGAATTGTAAGACATTTTTTAATTATAAGATTCTCAAAAACTCTTCTATGGAAACCCTGAAATTAGAAAACTTAACGACTTTAATGTCTTTTAACATTTTTGAAGGCAATTTCCTAGATTCGGGGATATGTTCCTATAGAAAACAAAGTCTGCTGGGACTTTTATCCCATTGAAAAAGTTTTAAATTCTGAGAGATTTTTCTATAGAAAAAGTCTCAGATTTTGAGACAGTTTTCCTATAAAAAAGTCACAGATTATGAGACATTTTTCCTATCGAAAAAGTCTCAGATTCTGGGACATTTTTTCTATAGAAAGAATCTCAAATTCAGAGACATTTTTTCTATAGAAAAAAATTCTGAAACTTTTTTTCCTATAAAAAAGTCTCAGATTTTAAGACATTTTTCCTAAAGTCTCAGATTCTGAGACAGTTTTGATTTTCCGAAATTTTTTCCTATAAAAAATTCAAAATGTCTAAAACATTTTTTCTATAGCAAAATTATGAGATTCCGAGAAATTTTTTCTATAGAAAAAGTTTTTTGAGACATCTTCCTATAGAAAAAGTCTTCTGAGACATTTTTCCTATAGAAAAAGTCTCAGATTTTGAGACATTTTTCCTATAAAAAGAGTGTCAGATTCAGAGACATTTTTCCTGTAAAAAAAGTCTCAGATTCAGAGACATTTTTCCGGTGACATGACATAATCCCCACGGACATAATCCCCATTTCCGTTTTTGGGCTTATGACCAACTTGTATGGTGGACATAATCCCTGTAATGGGGATTATGGTCATTTGTTACGTGGTCATTATACCAATAAATCTGGAAATTATGTCCGTTTTTTATTGGGATTATGTCCAAATTTTTTTCGGTCATAGTACCCACTACCATTATGGGTATTATGACCGTGATGAATTCGGTCATAATTCCCATTTCCGTTATTAGGGTAATGTCCATGGGTATTATGTCCTGTCACCCATTTTTCCGATATAAAAAGTCTCAATTTCTGAGATGGTCCAAACATGCGATTCTCCGAACCCATGGGTAGGTGGCCTAGGGTAATGCGAAAGCGGTTGAGCTTGCTGGGAATCGCTACTCCTTTGACGGGACCCGAACACTATTGTGGGCCGAATTGTCCACTTGCTCTACCATGATAAGTGGTTTGGAGAGGACTTTTTAAATTTGTGGGGGAATTCAGGGGGTCTACGACAACCTTTATACATAGTCATTGCGTCGACTTTGTCTTTGTGCGAACGCGTCGCAATTTGTAGAATCAGATCCCTGTCTAAGGACTGATGAAATAAGGCTGGCTTCTCCATCCTTTGTTCTAATGTTTATTAGGAAAATTGATCAGACTTTGATGTAAATTTATTGATATTGGCACCAAAGACCCAAAAGGGTTGCAGTGCCGGCCGTAAGGGCTAGATCTCCACTTGCATAATAATAATAGTATGGAAAAAAACATAAAATATTGAAGGAATCTAAGTTTAATGAGCGCGGTAACCACTGCGCTGGCCAACATAGGCATGCGAAGATGTTTATAATTATATTTGGATATAGAAGGCTGTTCGTGTTCTAACTTCTTACCTATTGTTATCGTCGGTTTTAACTGACGAAGAGAAAATTGTCTTACCCAAATACAGCAAGTTCTGCGAAAAGACGTAAACAGTAAGCTTGTAGAATGCAGTCCTTCAATATCACTTACAATTAGTATCTCCGACTGACGTATGAAACTCTCTACCGAATTGGATTCTCGGCTTTATCAATAGCCTTAAAATGAAGTGTTGCGGTGCATTTTCCAATATGGGCCTATTTAATTTAATCTTAAGTCTGAAGAAGGGATAAAATAATGCCATTTCTTTCGGCCCGCTCCTTTTGTGAGCGTGGATAATAATTAATATATATTATAATTGAATAGTAATAATTGAGCGCGAGTGAGTTTTTAAACATTTATCGCGAGAAGAAAGATAATTTAAATTGTGTTTGACATTTTAGAGGGAATTTAAAATTCAGCAATACCAAATAAATACTCTGACTTGTTTTTTTTTTACAACACTACTATCGCATCCTTTTAGTCAGTGGCATTTCCTTGGAACTTGAAATAGTGGCCATGAGCTGTAATCGGGCTTTAGTAGCGTTTTGATCTTCACAGTAACGATGGGAGATGCGATATGAGGCATAAAATTTGGGCATCTCGTCTGTTTTAGATCAAAACTACATAAATCGGTTAGTTAAGGTTGTAAGTGGCTGCAGATGATTTACGTCAGCACACATACACTCTGAGATCCATTGTGATACAGCGGGACAGTCGGGATTCCTCTACTAGTCCCTGCCGTAAATCTAGTTTGAGCTTCTTAAAAAACTTATAAGATATTGAGTTTTGACTTCCGATAAATCAGAAGGTTGGTATATGTGGCAACAAATCAGAGAGATTATGCAGCTTCCTAGATCCCAGCGAAACAAGAAAGTGGAGGGCAATACCAAAAAAAATATTCTGTTGTTTGCAACTCCTCCTATCCATGCAACTCCGGAAAAAGTAATTTAAAGGGACATTTAACTGCTAAGCGTGAGATCCTATAAGGCGGTGCCCGGTAATTATAGCAACCAACACATTCCAATTCCGTTGTTACCTGTAAGGTAGTTTCCAGTCTTGCAAGTTCATTGGCTTTGTATCGGGGTTGCAAAAGTTGGTACAATTATACTTTTTTTGGTACAATTCGAAGCTCAAAAGTACAATGGTACACCAATGACTTATTTGGTACAATTTAAGATCTGGCAATATGGCAGAGCGTACTTTTTTCAAAAATTATGTATTCTGAAATTTATTTTTGAAAATTTTTTTATAAAATTTATGATATTATAACGAAAGAATGATACGAAAGTATGCTTTAATCAACGCTGAGAAGATACATGATTTCACTGCATCAGCAATAGCGGTCTTTCAGTGCTACCAAATAGTGCTCTAAACTGTGACATCGTTCACAGGAATCATGCAATAATTCAGACGATTTGGATGCGCTCTTTGAGTCTTGACTCCTTTCCAAAAGCTGCTACCAATTCAGCTCAAACTTCTGCTGGTAATGTTTTTTGAGTTCATTTTTTTAATAAAAAAAAATAAAAAAAAAAGATTTTTGGTACAATTGGGGTCCAAAAAGTACAATTTTAGGAGCTCGTTGGTACAATTTTGATGTTATCATTTTGCAACCCTGCTTTGTATGTTAATTAGCTTGGCCAAATCTGCCAAATCTGCCAAATCTGCGTATGCAGACAAGAAATTGTAACTCAATCGATTAGACACTTCCTTCACTGCCAGCATCTCTGCCTAGTAAACACTGCAATGGTCTAGCAATTTTCGGGACCGGCTCAGTTCAAACTCTTCCGAATAGAATTCGAAGTTCACTTGTTCGTGTAGGTTCGATCTTGAAAAAAAAAATTAATGAGGCTCCACTAACCGCAATACTTGAAGGATGGTATCATCGTGGTAAATTAGCGCTCAAAAAGGCTCGTAGAGGAAGCATAGTCCACGTTTTGTGGTATCGTTATTTTTTTAAGATGGCCATAAGGCCACAATTGCTGCTCTTCTATTGCAGTGTGCCAATTTTAGGTGAAGGAGAATTTCTAATGCAGCCGTAGGTACATTACGAAGACCTACAATGATACACATCGCTGCCATTCTCTATACCTTCATGATAAAGACACAGTTTATTTTTATCTTTAAAGCCGACCACTAGACAATGATTCCATACAGCAGAATTGAATGTGCAATTGCTTTATAAATCTAGGGCTAAAGCACCATCGTTTTCAGGTCAGATCTTTCAGGGAACCCCGAATAATGTCCATTTATGTTGGCAGGTGCTTTCCCTGTACCGCAATCGCGACAACCATGTGCTTCTATAGAGAGTAGCAGTAAATTTAGTGCCAGGTTACAAAGAAGCGTCGACAGGAATGTGTTCCCGTGGTGTTCCCCAATTGACACATCGAAATATGACAGACGATTATACGTTTATTGTCAAAAATATTTTCCACCACTAAAACGATCCCATGTGCCAAACAATTATCGTGTCTGGAATGATATTATTAAAAGAAAGGCCACCACAGCGTTTTCCTTTGCAGAAAGCGATCTCTCGATAGTACAAACGAGCTAATGGAGAGCTGTTTCTGTTTTTTTACTCTGTATGCATGTGCCTAGTCGAAAGCAACTTCGGGTCAATCACTCTTTGGATTTAATAAAAAATTATGATAGAATAATTGGTCTGAAATCTTTTGGAACTGTGTAGGAGTTTTTCCCAGCATTTCTCAGCGGAGAGATGGTAATGGAGTTGCATGCTCTTAGAAAGATTTTCAACGGAGCGAACTTAGCCAAGCCATTATTCCTTTGGCTGGCAGCTTCTATCAATCTAACAAACATATCATCATCTACATATATTTATCTTATTTAAATTGAAAAAAATTTATGTTTATACAATTCCTAATGACAATTCATATTTTGTGATAAATTTTAATTGTATTGTTAGCAACACAATACTCATGCACATATACACACTCACACACACACAATGATATGTTAATTAAGTTATTATTAATTATTGTGTCGCTTAAATTTTTAACTTTCATTTCTTTTCAGTATCTTAAAGTTAAACAGCTCAATTAATTTCCACAGGTTACAACTTATTCCCACATGCGGGTACGTTGAACAGCATACTCACAATCAGACTCAGTATTTCAGAAACAAAGTAACAACCAGTAAGAAACAGTCTTCTCCATAGTGCACCAACCACAACAATATACATATGATTACCAACAACACACTTGAAGTTAAAGACTTTGTACGACAAATAAATTTCATAAGTAACTATTGTCTCATACTCTCGACTGCGACCAGATACAATCACCAACCATTTCAATTGGGGTTTTGGTATCGATAAAGATCTTTCCAAAAACAAAAGGATCTTGTTGAGTGTTTTGGAATATCTGTATCTGCATGATGATAAGTTGTATAGAAATGACTTTTTGGATGTTGTTTTGGTATTAAACAAATGAGACTCATTATCGGGCGACAACTTTAAGTTCTGGTGAAAATTGTTTGCAGTCACTTTTTAAAATTGAAAATATTCGTAAACGTATAAAATTTACATGATAAAACGATTAATTGCAGGTATTTGTCATTTAATTAGTTAAACTCTTTTTATTGTTGTTGCTGGTGTTGACGACAGTCTCGCATTTTATTATTTTTGGTTGTATTGTTGATTGCAAGATTTTGTCAGTTGACTACAAATTTTGGTCTACTGGTATTGAAATAAAATCGTTAAGAAGTTGTCATATGCTTTCAGGCTATCGAATTATGACTAAATCATCGTTTAACTATAATTTAATTGGAAACCACAAATTCCGTTTAACTTGTTGTTTTAAGTTTACCTGTCTCTCTCTCAACTCGAACCTATAGCCTTTTTTCAATTTGACCTTCAGTTAAGTTGATTTTGAAATTTGTTTTAATATTTGTTTCTTTAATACAATTTTGTTCCCCCCTTGTTTAGGTTTAACCATGTAGGTTTTCAATCATGCTCTTTTTATACTTTGAAACAAAAGACCTTAAGAATACTTTTGAACACATTCATTATGACTGTTTTTATTATACTTATATGTGTTAGGGGTTTCCTTGCGGACTTTAAAATCCTGAGAAAATTCCTGGAGAAAAAAAAAATCACATTAAGGCTAAGTTTTAAACTGTGGTAAATGATGCAGTTGAGGAGACTTCACAACGTCAAACTATGTCTGTATTTTGGAATTTTCCTGATTTAAAAAAAAATCCGAGAATACCCGAACATGACACGGAAAAGGCATTTCCTGTGAGTTGATAGGTCTAGCATTATGAAACAACAAGACAGCGGACGAGCTCGCGAAAAAAAAGTGCTGATCGATCTACCAATCCAACCTCAGATCGCTACGTGATTATCTAAACACCGCAATGGCTAACAGAACGTGGAGAGAGCTAACAACAAGTACGAGAAGTAGACGATTGTGGTCATGCTATAATCTGAAAAACAATAACTATATACTCTCACTTACCAGATGGAACTGCCGTACTGGAGTGGCGGCAGTTCCATCCATTTCTTATCATAGAAAGAAAATGGGCCTCATCTCCAATACCAGCTGCAGGAGGTACGATGAACCTTACGCTAAGGAAACTGTCAAACAGATTATTTGCCACTGTCCTGCTTTTTTCCAAAACCCCCTACACATATTGGCAGACGTGTCTTTGAGAGCTTAGAAACGATGTCAAATGTCGACCTTAGGCAAATACCACAATTCTCGTTGAGGACTAATGCGTTTTATCAGCCTCGC